>JANUYF010000012.1:15894500-16519000 GCA_026167975.1 Phrynosoma blainvillii | reverse complement strand
ATTTTGCAACTTGGTCTTTACTACCAGGAGGTAGATAAACATTTTGCATATCAGTTTTTACCAAACTATAATCATGTTACAGAAACATAGGATCTGAGAGCTGGAAAGGGCTGCAAAGGCTATCCAGTCCAACTCCCTGGTATGTAGGAATACATATCTAAAGCACTCTTGGAAGATGACCGTCCAAGAAGACCTCCAAATGTTTTTAAAGGAGAGTCCTCCCTCCACCAAGGCAATCTATTTCATTGCTGTTCTCAACAGGTGGGAAATCCCAATGGGGAAAATAATAGATAAGCACAATTTTTGCAGAATTTCCTCCTGGTATGTTCTGAAATGTTGCGGAGGAACGATTATGCATAGAAAAACACATGTTGCACAAAAATTGTTTTCTGTTGAGAAAACAAGTCTCCTGCACAACACAACACTTTTTTTTCTGCACGGAAACACTGTTTCCTGCTCAGGAAGCCATTATTTTTACTGTGCAGAAAATGAGTTTTTGAACAAAAGAACTACTCCCCCCACCACCATCATGAAGTGGAATTCCTCTGCAGCACTTTGGGATGTTCAAATCGAGGATCCTAGATAAATTAAATAAATAAAGAAATAAATAAAGCATATAAAGGAATGTTTATTTTTCCCCACAACAGGGAGAAAATAACAGTACCTTACATGTGATGATGAAATAGTAAAGGATCAACAGTGCTAGTTTTGGATATGATGAAAAGGACTAGAGAACAGCCTCCTGCACTCTATCTAAAAATGTATGCAAGAGTCAGTGTACTGTAGTGGTTTGAACACTGGAGTATGACTTTGGAGACCAAGGTCTGAATCCTCACGGCTATGGAAACCTACTGGGTGACTGTGGGCAAGTCTAACTCTCTCAACCTAAAGGGATGGCAATAGCAAGCCCCCTCTGAAGAAACTTGCCAAGAAAACCCCATGATAGTTTCACCATAGGGTCATCATAAATCAGAAATGATTTGAAGACACAACAAAAACAAGGGATGGACACAGAACTGAGTGGGTGGAAAGTTACACTCCATCTATTTGATTTAGGACCTCTTTCTAAGGGGGCCTTATAGCACTTTAATACTAATAGTTAGGGGGGTTGCAGACTGCCAGAAATAGTGCAAATTGAGTCCACTTTTAGGATTAGGGTTAGTGCTAGGGAATCATGGGAATTTTTTTTTCCTGGGACATTGAGCCTTCTCTGTCAGAGAGCTCTGGTGCCACAATAAACTACTGTCCCCATGATTCCCTAACCCTAATCCTAACTCTAAAAGTGGACTCAATTTGCACTATTTCTGGCTGTCTGCAACCCCCTCGTAGTCTCAAAAGTGCTACAAGATTCCCTTGGCATAATGATTTTCCAGATTAACATGGCTATGATCTTGTTCTAAGTTACTCACCATAATCAGAGATGTGTATGGAAATTGTACCTGGGAATTTGGAAATGAGAAATATGGTATGTGCAAAATCACATCGGGGACCCTTTCCTAAATGCAACTTATTAAATTATGTTTTCCATTTTATAACAGAAATGTGCAACTTAGGTTCAAGGTGCTCTTGGGCTTGGGGGCCCAATCGAATGCACCAGGTGGGATTTTGTTGTTTTTAAAGTGTGTTGTCTGCCATGTCACATAGCTCATCTTCTCCACAGTGCAATGTGCCAGAAGTGCACTTGAAATGGCTGTCATCTAGATCCAAAGCGTATTTAGTGCTACCAAAATGATTTGACTTCAGGAATGGCGCTTGATCAATAATGCATGTCAGAAGCCTCTCTTCAAACATCAGCTCAGACGGGAACAGTTTAGGGTTGCTTTCGTTCGCCCTGACACAATGATGCTTCATGAAGAGCTCCCTTATTTATCTCACTCTTGTCTAGCATGATTTCAAACAGCTTGTTTGTTGTGTTGGTACTTGTTTACCACTCAAGAGTTTCAACAAGTTGCAACAATGTCTATACAGGTAACTAGTGTGGCAGAGTTTGGAAGTTAGTTCTTGGAAAGAAACTAACACAGCAAATTAGACAGGTGAAAGAACAAACTGATGATGACTTCTCTGGCTGCATCCACATGGCAAAAATAATTCGGGTTGACACTGCTTTAACTGCCCTGGCCCAATGCTAGGAAATTCTGGGAACTGTAGTTTTGTAAGGCACTTAGCTTTCTCTGTGAGAGAACTCTGGTGCCACAATCAAATACAATGTTCCCAGAGACTTACAGCTATGCCTCTGTTTTCCTGTTGAAAATACAAATTTCACAACATCACAGTTCACTTTTATGTGATCGTAAGTCAATTTACGACAATGTAAATACCTAACAGGATGCCATCCTGAGTTTCACTTACCCACATATGCAGTATTCCCTAGCAGTGAGCGAGGACAGTTAAAGCAGTCTCAAACTGGATTATTTCTGCAGTGGGTTTTGGACCTCTGAGACTCTGGTTGGCTTTAATCAACTATTTGAACCACAAGGAACAAAATCAGAGAGAGTTGTATTGTAATTTATGAACTAAATCTACACATAATATCTAAAAGATAATATCCACATTATATTTCTTTTGTTAACCCCCTCCCCATGTAACAGTTGTATATATTTTTATTTCTGTAAAAATAAATCATTAATGGCAAACCACCTCAGAGTACTTTTTGCCTAAGAAATGCTTGTAAATAGTGAGGTTGTTATAAGTTGACAGGCAACATGAAGACGCACACACAGACACACACTGGCTATAAATATTTTAGGTATGACCTTTTAAAAAAGCAAAAACAAACTCAGGATGGCATCCTGTTAGGTATTTACATTGTCGTAAATTGACTTACGATCACATAAAAGTGAACTGTGATGTTGTGAAATTTGTATTTTCAACAGGAAAACAGAGACATAGCTATAAGTCTCTGGGAACATTATACAAATGGCACTAGCAGCATGGCCATTGCACCATGGGCCCAATATACAATGTATCCCACTGTGCAATGGGAGATCTTGCACATTGAGACACATTACACAATGGGTACTGTCATTATAGAGGTGGAAAATGATTCTTTAGGAACGAGGAGATTCTCTCAGACTTCGTGTGGGCTGAGATTCCTTGTGTTCTTGTTTATTTGGGTTTTGCTATCTTGGGCATAAAATTTGATGGAGGATTATAATGAAGCTGAAGGTGGAGTTCCTGATGCCACCGTCTGTTCTTCTTTCTCTATATATTGTATGACCCCCGTATCTGCAGGATGAGTAACCATGGTTTCACTTAACCACACATGAAAAAAAAATCTCTCTATGTATTTCCTAGGTACTCCAGCATCATTCTATTGTATGTTTGTGGTGGAAGTTGGTGAAAGAATCACTAGAGAACCTAGAAATGCCTAGAGAGGTGTTCACTCTATGAAACTTTTGGTCCTCCAGCATGACTCTATGGTGCACTTCTGAAAGCCATTCATTCCAATAGGGTTCACTACTATCTGCAGTTTCAGGCTTCCATAGTTAGTCCAGAAACCCATCTTCCATGGATACCGGGGTCATGATGTAGTGGGTAAGGGTTTCCTTGACATTGGGGAGGTTTAAAAAGTCCACTCTGGGTTTCAGTCCACACTTTAAAGGCACTATCTGAAGTGGTGAACCCAATTTGGAGATAGGGTTCAGCACTCTGGATTGCTCCTTTGAAGTTCAGACTCAAAGTAGCATTTTCTGCACAGAACACAACATTTTCTGCAACATAGAAAATTTTGTTTTCTGTATACATAGTTCTCCACAAAATATTTTCTGCAATGAAAATTCTGTTTTCTGAAAAAAAAAACCCACACAAGAATTTTGCACAGAAGTCTCAAATTGTGAATTGAAATAGCAATTTTTGAAGACTTTTTCCCAGTGAGAAGAAAATTGCTAAAGAAATGTCTAAATCTTGATAAATTCCAAATGATTCATCTGTCCTTACCCTTCCTTCCAAAGCAAGCTTTGTCCACAATTCACAGTGATGCAAGTTAGCACATTCCTATGTTCAGCCTTCAGATCCACTATTCTCACTGTATCAGTATTGAGTACTATACTAGTTTACTACTAGTATAGTAGTATAGTCTACTACTATAGTTTGTTACTATAGTAGTAGTATATAGTGGGTCTGCATATAATGCAAGGGATCTGTTCCAGGTTCCTTCTGGTACCCTATTTTTCTTACCTGAAATGGATGATGAAAGCATCATGACTACTTCCATGGTAGTACTGTAGTAGTAATAAGAACCAGCATCATGCAGTGGTTTGAATTCTGGCATAGCAGGGTTCAAATCCTCAGTTGACCATGGATCTTCTCCATGTTGGCTGAGCATGAATAAGTCATTCCTTTGCAGAGGAAGGCAAGGGCAAATCCTGTCTTAATGAATCTATAAAGAAAGCATCTTAGGGTCACCATAAGTCGGAAACAACTTTAAGACAGACAATCAACATTAACTATAGTAGTTTGCTTCTTTTTTAATCTGCTTATATAAAGGCATGGCAGTGGAAGGAGAAAGGGATGGTCAACATAACTAGGATGGTCTATTAGGTTCCTTCTTCTAACAGCTGAGAGACCTTTCTTCTGTGTACAAAAAGTATAGCCTCTATGCAGGTAATATCTTCTACAGTGCATTTTATGTGTGACCTTTGAAAGTTGGATGAGCTGTTCAAACAATTTGAAGTCTGAGTTATCAAAAAGTTCACCCAAGGCAGGTGAAACATATTACTCAGCTTCCATTTTCCGTAAGCTTGTGATCTCATGGCTGAAGCCAGGGTTGAAGTCTGTGATGCCAGAAATATTTACTTGATGCAACGGGGGATGTTTTGACACTCTCTTTCTTTTTTTAATCTCTTTCCAAATGGATTCTGTAACCCAAGTTGATAGATTTGGAACTCCCTTATAAATACAAGTTGCTGGAATGGGGAGCTATAATAAAGAAGAAATGTGTTTTGAGCTGAGGGTTTTACTGCCATGCCATTGAAAGAATCTATTTTTTAAAGGGAGATGGAATTACAGCTCATTTCAGGGGGGAATGGGAAGCTCCAGAAGGGCAGACCAAGGCCTGCTTCAAATGTTAAACTTTGCAGTTCTGGCTTTCATTTTTTTATATCGTATTGGGAACATCTAAAGTTTTTCATCAGCATTAGAATCATGCTGACCTTTTTCATGGCAACTTCCCTTGTCATTCTATTGGGACCAGTGATGCTGGTATGGGAGGTGCCAGCAAGTTTCCAAGTCCAGTTTAGAGTTCTGTTTTTGACTTCCATAGGTCTAAATCAGTGGTTGACATTGTTTCCTGCAGCCATAGAGCATTTGCTGTCTATGGGCCTTTGCAGACTGCCAGAAATAGTGCACATTAAATTGAGGCACTGCCCTGGCTCAGTGCTAGGGAGTCATGGGAATTGTATTTTTTTCTGGGACATTGAGCCTTCTCTGTCAGAGAGCTCTGGTGCCACAATAAACTACAGTTCCCATGATTCCCTAGCACTGAGCCAGGGCAGTGCCTCAATTTAATGTGCACTATTTCTGGCAGTCTGCTTAGGCCCAAACTTATCTAGGGAGGATGATTGGAGAAAATAGCTGGGGCTGCACCAATGGATCAGCAGTTATGCAGGACCTCTCCCCAAACACTCTGAAGGACACCCAGCAGAGGGTAAATTTCAGTTGAACATTGAAAGAAACCTCTTGATGATAAGAGTGCTTTGGGAATATAACCAATTGCCTAAAGAGGTGGTGCAGTCTCTCTCTCTGGATGTCTTCAGAAAGAAGCTGGCCAGCTACCTGCTGAGAATGCTCTAACAAGAGATCTTGCACTGTGGGGAGCTGGACTTAATATCTCATGACACTGCTTCCAACTACATAGTTTTATGATTCTCAGATTCTTGTTCGTGCCCTGATACACACCTTCCTAATTCACTAGGATGGTTCTGTAATGCTTCTGCTACATAACTCAGTATGCATAAAGCTACACAACATAGACTGCAGTATAGAATTGTAAATAAATTAATTAATACAGTAGGCCCTTGGTATCCACTGGGATTTGCTTCCAGGATCCCCCATGGATATCAAAATCCATGGATGCTTAAGTCCCATTACATACAATGGCATAGTAAAATTGTGTTCCTTATATAGAATGGCAAAATCAAGGTTTATTTTTTGGAATTTATGTTTTTAAAAAAAAAAAAAACATTTCCAAGCTGTGGATGGTTGAATACATGCATAAAGAATCCATGGATGCTGAGGGCCAACTGTAAATAATAATAATAAATCTTATTCATGATATCACAACATAGCCTGTTGAAAGTTCAGAGGGAATGGGAGACCAGAAAGTCCCCTTTATGCTAACAGGAGAAACTGAAGCAGACCATTGGGCCTTGGTCTTTGGGTTTACGAGTATTTCTTCCACTGGGCCTGCGCAAGAAATTACATCTTGTTCAGGATTTTTGCTGACAAGGTTGGGGGGGGGAGGGTTGAGTTTATTTGTTGCACAGATTGAAATGTCATGGCAATGCAATAATTTAGTCACGTTTCAGCGACACGTAATTATTCATAGCTTTGGAAAATGTCACAAGTAATTCCACTTCACATAATAACTTGCACAAGTAAATACTAAAGGAAGAAAAAAATTCTGGAGACCCAATTCCCTGGGAGAAATATGACAGCATCCGGAGCAAAAAGGAAAACAGCTATTGAGATGTTAAATTTAGTGTAAGTCAAGAGAGATTAATAGTTATTACAGTGAGAATTTTTTATACACATAGTTCTTTTTTTTTTCTTTTTCTGAAAAAAAAGAAGAAGAACAAGGCAAGAGATACAGATGTCTAGATTTCCAAGGTGCTATCCAGGGATTTAGCTCTGATATGTTCATTATGCTAATCAGAAAGAGCTTGCTTTCCCAAGGAATGCACACATACATACACACAAAAGAAGACTGGAGACTGCATTGAATCAGACTAAAAAGTTGGAAAGTTAGAGGAAAACTAAAGTATGACAGATGTATTCTCTTGCTATGAGCAGGGCTGATTCTTTCATTTGGCAATTGCTTCAGGTGTCCAGTGATGGGTGTCAACAATGGTGGCCTTCAGGTGTTCATCCTGAGCTCCGCAGCTTTTCTCCTTTGTTGGAGGATACAGCTGTGATTCTCCCTTAAACTAGGCTGTTGCCTTAAGGTGGTGGAGGCTCGTAAGGTTCAACTGCCCATCTGATGTCTTTGTATGGCATGGAGGAGAGTGGCATTTTGTTTTTATTTCAGAAAATGTCAGGACCATTAGAGAACAGGTAAAGCTGTTGAATATGCAGCCCTCTCAGTCATTGAGATTGGGCAATTCAGAAGTGAGGAGAATTCTAGCTTTTGCTGATAAGTGTTGGCAATTATTCATAAAAAGTACTCTGAAAAGTTGCTTTTTCTGAAGCACAGCTCTGAAATTCCACCCTAGTAGTTTGGTCACTAGCCATGTAATCTACTGGGAAGTGGCCATGAAGGCATGGGGAGATCATACTCTGTAAAATGATAGCTGGGGTATCAGTAAGTGGGAGAGGGGGTGCCTCAGAGGGAGGTGAACACCTGGTGGTATGGTTACTCCCATCTGCCCCAAGACTCTCTTGTCCACCCCTTCTGCCAGCCAGTGTGCCTCTGCCATCCATCAGCTGCAGCCACTTGTGCTGCTGCTGCCTGGTTGCTCTGTCTGGGTCTGCTGGATCTGCTAGATGGGTCGGGAAGTGAGTTGCTTCCCTTTTCCACCTGGCTAGCAGCTCTGTTGTTGTTAACTGCCCTTGAATTGATCTCAACCCATGGTGACCCTATGTATGAGACATCTCCAAGACCCCCTGTCCTCCACTACTCTGCTTAAATCCTGCAAATTCATACCCATGACCTCCTTAATAGAGTCCCTCCATCTGTCCTGTGGCCTTCTTCTCTTCCTCCTTCCCTCCACCCTTCCCAGCATTATTGTCTTTTCCAAAGAGTCATCTCTTCTCATGATGTGTCCGAAGTATGACAGCCTCAGTTTGGTCATCTTGTCTTCTTCCAGGGAGGTTTCTGGCTTGATCTGCTCTAGGACCCATTTGTTTGTCTTTATAGCCATCCACAGGATCCTCAGCACTCTTCTCCAGCCCCACATCTCAAAGGAGTTGATTTTCTTCCTATCATCTTTCATCTAGCAGCTCTGCCAGACCAGAAAAGGCTGACAAAGAGAGGAGACCTGGTGGCACAGTAGTTAATTGGCAGTACTGCAGCCACAATGATGCAAGTTTGATTCTAGAGGAGATCGCCAAGGTCCACTCAGATTTTCATCCTTTCATAGGTAAGTAAAATGTGGTATCCCTCTTGTTGGCGGCAATTGGCTTACACATTGTAAACCACTTAGGGAGTGCTAGTTCACTGATAAGCAGTATAGAAATGTACTTGCTATGGCTATTGCTATAGGAGGGGAGTATTAAAATCATCCTCACTGGGTATCAAATATACTTGACATGCAACAGAGTGGTTGCATAATGTTGCTGACTAGATTAGCATCAGTTGACAATGTCAGTGGCCCTTACTTACATTGGAAACTGCTAGCCAAGCAGCAAGGACATATGCACATGTGGCTTAGTGATCAAATACCAATACTGCAGCCACAATATCGTGAATTTGAACCTGCAGGACTCCAGGTTGATTCAGCCTTCCATCCTTTCGTAGGTCAGTAAAATGAGTGGCCAGCTTGTTTGGGGCAATTAGCTAAGACATTGTAAACCGCTTAGAGAGTTTACATAGGAGTTTATCACACGGGAGGCACAGCGTCCTCCTCCAGTCATTAAATCAAATTTAAATCATCATAATTGCACAATTGGAGTTCACACACCCCCACTTTTCTCCCATGTTTAAATTGTAATGGAGCCATCCCCCGCACTTGTCCTGTCAGAAAAGTGTACCACAAGGACTTGTAACTGGGCTCCTGATTCTCATTGTTGCAGCTTTGCTTGCTGGTGGGAACAGACTGGAAACATGATCCTCCTTGTACCTTGATTTGCAAGTGAACAGACTTCTTTTGCCTGATGTGGCTACTGGCTATTAAGTGAGTGAGGAGATGTTACTTTGTCGTCGTGTGCCTCCAAGTCATTGTTGACTTATGGCAACCCTAAGAGGTAGCTTAGGGTTTTCTTGGCAAGTTCCTTCAGATTGGGTTTGCCATTGCCATCTCCTGAAGCAGAAAGAGTGTGACTTGCCCAAGCTCACCCAATGGGTTTCCATGGCTGAACAGGGATTCAAACTCTGATCTCCAGAGTCATAGTCCAACACTCAAACCACTACACCGCACTGACTCTCACTACTTAGCCATGCTTATGTAACTAAGTTTTGTTGTTGTTGTTGTTGCTGCTGCTGTGTGCCTTCAATCCATTTCCAATTTATGGAGATCCTGAAGTGAACTTATCATGAGGTTTTATGGGGCTGAGAGATTATGACTCATCCAGGGTCACCCACTGGGTTTCTATGGCTGAGCGGGGAACTGAATCCTGGTCTCCAGAGTTATAGTCCAATGCTCAAACCACTACACCATGATGGCTCTCACGTAACTAAGTACGTGGTGTAAAATATCAGCAAACCAACTGGTCACAGAGAAAAACAGCACAGAAAAGGAAAGGTGGGGGAAAGAATTAAGATTTTAAAAGGTGTTGTCCACCAGTTACATATTATCACACTCTGTCATTCTGCCTTCTGGGAGCTAAGGATGATGAGTTAAATGTCAACAGTCATGGAGACAATTTGCTGCGAAGAGTAAAAATGCTGAGGAAAAAAAAACACACACACAAGTTGCTAAATGATCTAATTGCTCCCAGCAGGCCATTGGTGTCTTACTGAACCAAGCCAAGATTGCCTATGATTAAACATGAAGGTGGAGAAATGGAACCATTGGGGACAGATTTTGTTCATTCAGAACCAGCAGACGGCCCTAACATTTTCGAGAGGCTTAACGAAGAATGTTAAGGCTGTTTTATTTTGGTGGCTGTTGCTTACAGTTACAAGTGCTGTGCTCACTGCTTTCAGTGTTAATATTCTTTGTGTCACATTTTAAGTGCACATTATGCAAAGAAAGGTCAGGCTGCAAAACACATTATGCACCAAGCATCTGTTAATTGCAAAACAGCAGAGCTCTTGTGCTAAAAAAAATTGGAGGAGCAGGGGTAGTAGGGAAGAATGAGGCTGCATCCGTACTCCAGAAATAATCCAGTTTGACACCATTTCAACTGCCGTGGCTCCATGCTATGGAATTCTGGGATTCCAAATACAGCAAGAGAACTGGATGTGTTTCCGCTCATCCCGCTGCTTTCCAACAACACATACATGGCTGCGTTGGAGGTTACACTGCTGAAAAAGTAAATTTGGAGAAGTAGCATTGCAAGATGCAGCTATACCTCTGTAGCTATGTTTCCCGATGCAGGTTCTTAGCCACCACTTTTATAGAAACCTCTTATTTACAATTTGAATGTGAGAGAAAGTGAAGTGGACAATTTTGCTCATCTTTAGGAATGTGTGAGAAATTTATTTCTGCTTATTTTTTAAAATGGAACTTTCACTTGGATGTCATCATCTCCTTCTTTGGATGTTTTTAAACAGAGGATGGATGGCCATCTGTCAAGGGTGCTTTTATACTGTGTCCCTGCATGGCGGAATAGGGTTGGATTGGATGGCCTTTAGAGATCTCTTCTAAATTTGTGATTTTATGATAGGAAGTGAAATGGACAGATCTGCCACCCTTTCTTATAATTCTAGTATTTGCTGACTTAAGTTTTTATTTTTATTTTTTGCAACATTATTGCATTTGGTCAGCTTGACTACCAAACAGGAATTCAAATCTTCATAAATTTCATTCCCCCAGGCAAAAGTGAAATATTTGTTTACAATTTTTCTCCTTCCTGTGCAGAAGTCATCCAAAACTGGGATTTAAAGTAATTCCAATGTAGGAAAACAATTAAACTGATGAAATCAGTCTTGTAGACAGAGGGCCTCAAATGCTGCTTCCACTCCAGGGATGTAATTCTTCCCAGTTTTCTTCTCAAAGGAAGCAGTAAGTAATTTTAGCAAATTTCTTCTTGCCATGAGAAAATACTTGAAAATTGCAGCTTTTGAAGACTATTCATGGTTCAGGACTTATTCTATGAAAAAAAAAACACACCTACATGCATTTTTGTTTGCATTTTCTGGATAGAAGATATATCTCCTGTGCAGAAATCAGCAATTTCTGGGCAAAAATATGTTTTTCTGTGTAGAAAAGAATTTACTGCACAGAGAACATCTATTTCTGTGCAGAAATGTTATATTGCTCTAAAGAAAAAAATAACTTTCCTATGCATAAAACAGTATTTTCTGTGCAAAAATATTATTCCATAGAATCATAGAATCATAAAGTTGGAAGATACCACAAGGGCCACCCAGTCCAACCCCATTCTGCCATGCAGGAATACACAATCAAAGCACCCCCCCAACAGATGACCATCCAGCTTCTGTTCAGAAACCTCCAAAGAAGGAGACTCCACCACTCTCCGAGGGAGTGTGCTCCACTATCAAACAGCTTTTACTGTCAGGAAATTATTTCTTATGTTAACTGTTTTCTGCACAGAAACTTGTTTTTATGCACATATAGAAAAAAAAATGCCATTTTTCTGCACAATAAACGATGTGCATCTTTTACACAGAACACACCTTGAACTGCAATGAGTCTCACAATTCCAGAATCCTTCTTGGCTGAGTTTTCTGTCACTTGAGAAACCATTTTTCAAATATTTTTGAATATTCGTTTCATCCTTACCTCTGGCTGATTTTTGACACCTTTTTCTGGGATACTGGGGAATTTTTTCTCACTTGCCTCAATACACCTCTGTGTGTGTGTGTGTGTTTTAAAACCCTCCTAAAGGTAAAAGGAAAGGTATTCCCCATTGACAAGGTTGTCAAGTCGTGTCTGACTATAGCGGGTGGTTCTCATCTCCATTACTAAGCCAAAGAGCCAGCATTGTCAGAGACTACTTTGTGGTCATATGGCAGCATGATTGCACAGAACGCTGTTTACCTTCCCACCAAAATGGTCCCTATTTCTCTCCTTGCATTTGCATGCTTTCGAACTGCTAGATTGGCAGAAGCTGGGACTAGTAACAGGAGCTCACCCCATCATGCAGCACCCGGGCCTCGAACTGCCAACCTGCCGATCTTGCAACCAACAGAGTCAGCACCTTAAACCACTTGAACCACAGGCTAGAAATGTCCGATAGCAAAGATAGAATTGACAGAACATGTTAACTCTTCAAAAGGCCCTTTATTTGAGGTTAATTTGGAGTAAATCCCCAATTGGCAATTGCATTAGAAACACAATTTAACTGGCTCCGTTCTTTTCCACTGAGCATTTTTACCCCAGAAGAACCTTTAGCTGGATCACAAATCACAGCTGTGCATTCAAAGCTTAGAGAACAGAAAAAGCCTATAATTTAAATATTACATTAGCACGATTTTCCTCCATCCTCTCTTTCTCTCCCCTTCCCCCATCATAATCTCATTAGATAAAAGGCAATTTTGCAAGATGGAGATGAGCTGATAACAACATTGGCCTCGTGAGATTTTTCTGTTTTCCATCCATCAGGCAGGTAATTGTGGGAGTTATGACTTTGTTAGCCTGAAATGTACAGCTCTAAAGAACTGATCACTGAGCTTCTGTGCCCACCAGACAATGGAGCGGCATCCAGTAATTGAATACATCAATAAGCTCTCACATCTCGCATAACTTTGGCACGCTGGACAGGCTAGCATTAAATATAATCATATTTTGATCAGGAGAAAACAGAAGTTGAATGAAATAATATCAATTTTTATTTACAGGGCAGGGGAAAAGCTGTCCAGTCTCTGATGGGGAAAAAACGATTGTGGCAGTATATATATATATATATATATATATATATGAAAAATCTGGCTTTGATCTGGCTCTGGGCCCTCAGTTTTGGTGGCAGATGAGGTATAATTCATTTCTACCAGCTGCTGGTCTGTTTCAAAGTGGAGTCCATTGAGAAGATCCCTGCTTGGAGGAATAAATATATAATCAACATAATAAATGGAGACAAAACTAGTTTGCACTCATGCTTCACAATGCTAAGCCATGATGGCCCTATGGGGACCGCTTGTTATTCAGGGCAAATACAATTTATTGATCTGCCTCCCCACTTGGGCCAAAGAGCGCATTTTGCACAGAGTGTTTGAATCAGCATTTAATTTTTCTTTTTCCTGGATTCAAGCTTTGATAGTGGAAAATCTGTGTTTTGTGTTTCTATTGAGTGACTGAAACCTGCATGAGTTTGCAGGGGTGCAGCAATGGGGAGGACAGAGGTATATTTACAGTGAGGGTCAAAATGAGAGCATTTCCCCCGCCCCTCCACAATAAGAATACTGTGTCATCCATGACATTTTCCTTTGTTCTCCAAAGTTCTAGCGTTGCAGTAATTAAAAACTTTGAGTGAGCATTTGGAAATAGAGTTTAAGCGTCTGGAGGAAAGGGGCAGGCAAAATGAAAAAAGAGAATTCAGATCTCCCTTTGTGCCACACAGTATTGGAATGGGAGATGGGTTTGCTGGCCTCCAATGAAAAGAGACCACAGTTAACAGTATTATTGCACAGAGTGCTATGATGGGGGGGGGGGGGCAGATCCAGAGTCTTTAAGGGCTCTTGCTACCCTCCCTCCTTTTCCTCTTTTGGATTTGGTTTCAACCCACTGTTTTTCCTCTGACACAGTGTAAGTTGGTTGGTGGCTTCAGGGTTGGGTAGGATTCCTTGCCCCTTTCTATAGGTTTTCTGCCTACCCTACACTGTGGAGAAGGACTTTGACAATTGGCTTGTGGTAGTTTATTCTATAAGCAATCACTTGCCATGTGGGCTCTTTGATCCCTGGGCTCCCCCCGTGGCCCCATCAATTGCTGATGGATGGGGAGTGCAGTTGAGTCTAATCAGGGCATTTTTATATTTTTACATTTTTATACTTTCATGTTTGTTTTATTTGTGTTGGAATGTTTATATTCCTGTTTTAATTATCTTGCCATTTAATATTGTTTTAAGGGGGTGGTTGGGGTATGAATTTTGTTGTATGGGGTTTTAACTGATGTAAGCCGCTTAGATTGTTTTCATTTAAGTGGGGTATAAATAAATTTTATTATTATTATTATTATTATTATTATTATTATTATTATTATGTAGTGGGGGCAGAAAATTGAATTTTGGTGAACAGCTATAGCACCCATCACTGATGTACTCAGTTCTTTTGAATATTCAACTGATGTATTCAGTTCTCAAGTCAAGTCTCAAGTCTCTGCTTTCAAGCCTGAAGAAGAGTCTCAAGTCCTTGCAAGGTATTTTCAGGTCAAGTTTCAAGTTGAGTCTCAAACCTGGGAGCCAACTTTTAACAGAAAAAATAGGAGGTGGGGTGCATTTTCCAGAGGGGAATAGCCAACACATTATGGGCTTGAAGCAGGAATCTGCTTGGCAGGTTGTCCCCATTGCATATCAGAGGAGACTTCTAAAGCTTCTGAAAACTTCAAAATGATTTTTCTGCTTCATGTCCATTGCCTAACCCATTTGCTGTTCCTCTCCAAGAAACTCACCCCGTGCTCTGGGGGCAACTTTTGCCTACAGCTCAAAGTGAATGATGCCAGCAAGTCAGTTGCTAAAAATATACAAGACATGAGTTGAGTCGAGTAATTTATTGCCGAATCAAATCCAACTCAATTCATTAAAGCAACTTGTGTCTGACTTGAGTCTGAGTCAATAGAGTCACATTAACATCACTGGCACCCATTGGCGAAGGAAGGTCTCTGGAACTGCCATTTTCTTAGCAAGATTTGTTCAGAGAAGGTTTGTCATTGCCTTCCTCTGACTCTGAGAGCATGTGACATGCCCAAGGTCAGATTTCATGAATGAGCGGGGATTGGACTCTGGTCTCCAGAATCGCAGTCCAACACTCAAACCACTACACCACATTTAGCATTAGCAGGAGCTAAAGCTACATAGACTTCTGGGAAACTACCTAGAATGCTTAGCATAATGGAACAATTAACAAATGCCACCCTAAATCTCCTTGCACAATGTTCTTCCAGGCACTTCCAGTACCATCAGCCTTCCATATCAATGGTTTCTGCATCCATGGATTCAGTCATCCATGGCTTGAATATATATATATATATATATATATATATATATATATATATAATTCCAAAAAGCAAACCTCGATTTTGCTATTTTATACAAGGAAGACCATTTTACTAGGGCATTGTATATAGAGGGATTTGACATCCATGGATGTTGGTATCTATAGGGAGTTCTGGAACCAAACCGCAGAAGATACTAAAGGACCACTGTACATTTAGCAGGAAAAATGTGGTCCTGGGAAAGTGGAGAAAGTGATGGGGGGGGGGTTTCAACAAAACACCTGGGGGTCAGCTCCAGAGCCATGTATTACCCACCTCTGTTGTAAATAAATTCTGCTGAATTTCTGAAGTCAGCAATAGGAATAGTTTTTTTTTTTAAAAAAAAATTATCCCCTCCCCCCCGAAAGAGTTCAAAACAATGTTTTTTCTTTGTTGAGAAACCCTGAGGAGAAGAATCCTGAACTGACAAGAATTTTTGCAGTTCAAGACTTTTTCTGCACCTAGTGGTTTTGTACATAAAACATCATTTCTGAGTAGCACCCTGCATTCTCTGCACAGAAAATAATATTTCTATTCAGTTTTGGTTTCTTCCAATTACATTCCTTGCACCCAGTCTCAACTTCTTTCTATCCTAAATACAAAATAATTTTCAGATTTAGGTAAATTTCAGCTAGAGACTAACTGGAAAGACATTTTCACGCTTCCCTTGTATTTGAAGGAAGCAATGCAAAGCTGTGTTGAACCAATCGTCTCTTTCATCTAGCCTGGGTTCTTCTCAGAGGAAGCAGGAAGCTCTCAAGGATGGTGGTCCTACTTAAATCATAGTAATATATTTCATCGTTTTGAACTCATCAAGGCCTGGAGACAGCTGAGCTATTGAAAAGTAATGAATCAAGCATTCCTTGCCTCCCCCGCCTCACCACCACAATCGAGTAGAGGACTGAGTGACTAATAAAAAAACTACTTGAGGATCTTATTAGCATGCTCACATTATCATTCAGCATCCTCTGTAGCGGTGCAATTCACTGGAAGGAGATGCTGTTCTGATACTTAATATCTTGTACATTTTCACAAAAGGAAAGGAAGACACACACCATACACAAATGGACACCGTAGTGAACTATCAATGAAGGTATCCCTTCTCTGCCAGTGTTGACATTGTGTGTGTGTCTGTGCCTTCAGGTCAACTGTGGGTTTCTGGTGACCCCATAAATTTCATTGGGTTATCTTATGCGAGGAATGCTCAGAGGTGGTTTTGCCAGTTTCACCCACTGAAATATAGTCTACAGGACCTGGCTATGCCTTCTTTGCTAGCGCTGATGTTGTGTATGTGTGTGTGTGTGTGTATGTGCCTCCAAGTTGACATAGGGGAATTCCACAAATTTAATAGAAGAGATGATGAAGAGGTCATATGATAGCCCTGTTTAAATATTTGAAAGAATATCATACTGGGGATGGAGCAAGTATGTTTTCTGCAGCTCCAGAGAATAGGAGCCAGAGAAATGGATTCTAACTAAGGAAAAGAGATTCCATCTCAACATTAGGAAGAATTTCCTGACAGTAAGAGGGGTATGACAGTAGAATAAATTGCCTCTGAGTATGATGGAGTTTCCTTCTTTGGTGGTTTTTAAATAGCGGCTGGATGGCCATCTGTTGGGGTTGCTTTGATTCTGTGTTCCTGAATGGCCTTGGGGTCTCTATGATTCTAATGTCATTTTAGGCAAGGAACACTCAGAGGTGGTTTTGCCAGTTTCTTCCTAGTCTACAGCACCTGGTATTCATTGGCAGTCTCCCATACAAATACTAAGCAGGACTAACCCTGCTTGACTTCCAGGATTAAATGGTGCCTTCAGTGTACATTGTGTAGCCCTGGATGAATTCCTTCAGCTCAGCCTCCGTTTGAGAAGACAGGGAAGGTAATAATCAACAGCCCAGAGTTTTCATGAAGAAAGTGCCCAAGATGTATGACTTCAGATTGAAGGAGAGGGCTCACAATATGTTTTCTTCCTGCTTCAGTCCCTACATACAGGAAACTAGCATATCAGGGTAAGGTTTAGGCGACAAACCTTCTTCCTTGACACACTAATTGTTTTCTTGTAGACCCCTCTTTCTTGTGAAATGACTCAATGACATGACCTTTGGCTTGTCATCTGAAGTAGGACTAGGCCAAATATTTCACCTTGCCAAATTCTGTTATTTTTGAGAATGGTGAATGGGTAGGCTGGATATTTGGAAGCGTAAGGCTGAATGTTTGGGAGGCTCAGGAACAGGACAGAGGGCTCTTAGTATTAGCCAGGTGAGCTTACCTTTTTCTTTTCTTCTTTGTAAAATTCCTAAATTCCAAAGAAAAGGTTAAGTGGAGTAACCACGCTATAATACTTTTTGAAGCGACATCCTCCAATAGCAGCTTCAGCTAAATCTCACATCCCTGTTTGGAAGGGCACCATGCAAGAGAATCTCGATAACTGATTCCAATCACTGATCAGAGATAACAGCAGGAATCCCTTTCTTCTGCTCCTTGGCCTATGGAGGTTGTGGTGGAAGGAAAGGGGTTTAGGAAAGGGAAACCTGGGAATTTCTGCATGTCAGATTCCAACTCTCTACAGCCCAAATTATGCCCATTAACCCACAGGGTACATCCACTGTGATATGATGCCAGTGCTGTGAAAGCCTTTCCTATATTAATTGCATTCAGTGGATAAAAGAAAAAAAATATTTTGCTCATTTGGGAAGCTTGTTTGGGGTGGGAGATGGTTGGGTGGTAAGGAGAAGGAAGAGGCTACATATATTTCTAATGTCCAATTGTCTTTGTGTGTTTCTGCGCACATCTGCTCATTAATAAAAGCATCTATCGGGATGCCCTTTTATCACGAACTTCTTTCATCTTATGAATCTGTGTAGCAGATGTATTGGCTACAGAATCTTCTGCTGGGGAAGGGGACCAACCCTCCCTACCATATGACTGCACTGTGTTTTTTTTGGCAGTCATGTACGATTGACAAAACAACAGCATCAATGGATGCAGCAAACATAGCTCTTGAGAAATTCCCCCCAAAAGCGTAGAATTCTCACTGAAGTCATTATAAGACCCATGATCTTAACATGTTAATTCAACAAGCTGCTCTCCATATGCTGAACTGCTCAATTCAAATGTGATCTAGGGAGAGAAAGACAGGGCTATATACATCTTACTTCAGGGCAGTGTGTTGCTTAAGGCTGAGGTGGTTATCTTCCAGATTTTATTGCTTTGGGTAGAAACTAGCAACTCTTGTAGGGATAAATCCTACTCCATATGCCACTAAAGTTGGCATATTCAATTTTTGCTTGGTTCAGCCTGCAGAATGTCACTCTCTCTTCTGATATGGTGTTGGTTTCCTTTTTCTAAGAGAGCCTATCCCACAATGGCCAGGATTGCATCACCAGATGAATGTAGGAACCTGGATTTGGTGATAACATCAGTGAGGGCAAGTGAGAGCCGCACTAAGTAAGGGCATTTTTACAAAAATTCTCAAGCCCAAACTTGGAAATATTACCTTTCAAGAGTACAGTTGGCCTCCTTATCCCATGGTTTAAGCACCCACAGTTTGATATATATATATATATATATATATATATATATATATATAGTCTAAAAAGCAAACCTTGATTTTGCCATTTTATATAAGGCACACCATTTTCCTATCCATTGTATTTAATGGGACATGAGCATCCATGGATATTCATATCCAGAAGGGGTCCTGAAAAAAACCCACACTGTAGAACTCTCCGAAGCTACAGCCAGCATGGATGATAGTCATGATGGTTGTGGGATTTGAGGAGTTCTAGTTCCAGAAGTAATGTTTCCCAAATAGAAAATGGTTTTTACTGGAATTGCAAAACGAATAACTCCCAAATGGCTTATCCTTGTTTTGGCAGAGGGCAGGGGTAACACTCACAAATATACTACAGTTGATTTCTGCAGAGCTCCAATTGATGCTCTGTTTATTTCCTATAGTACAGGAACTTGCTATGATTGTATCTCCATTTTGTCTCATCTACAAATGCACTCACATGGATTCATAGCTCACTGTTGGAGGAGGTGAACAGAATGAGTAGCAATCCACATGGGTCTGAAGTTGGGTATAAGCCAGGAATGGATACAATGCAAGATAAGTGCACTATATTCTAGAGAGGATGAGTGTATAGACACAAGGAAACTGAACGTTGTGATAAATTTTCACAGGGCAAAACTGTCTGTCCTAAATTCATAAACAAATAGAAAATGCTAAAAGACTCCTAATGTAGATATTCCATTTCAAAAACCAAGTATGACCTGATAAATTAGCACACCCAAAATTGTGGAGGAATTCAGGTTCAAGGAATAGTCACTGATGATGAGCAAGCAAGAACTAGAAAACATCCAGGGGTAGATGTGTTGGCCATTTAGCAAATCCAGTCAAAAAGCTACCAAACAGTGATACCTGTATTGGCCAACTAAAATGCACAATGTCCATGTTGCAAGCTTTTGAAGCTTCACTGGCGTCTTCATCAGGCAAGGTGTTACAAACCAAACAGGAGGAAAAAAATTGAAGACGTTAGTCATAGGCCTGCATTTTGCTGTTTCTCTTCTTAGTTAAGATGGTATGGAGGGGCAAATCTTGCAAGCTGGTACCTCCTCCTTCTGTCCATGTGGCAACTGGGAGATAGTTAAAGTCCAATGACCAGCTGTTGTCGTTGTTGTGGTGGTGTGCCTTCCTGCAGACTCTGACTTACGTATGGTGACTCTCTCTTAGGTCAAGATTTATTCCCAGGAGGTTTACTTTCACTTTCCCCTAAGGCTGAGAGAGTGTGACCAGAAGGGAAAACTTTTGGGTCTATACTTTTTAGGGAACTAACCTTTCCATAGTTACTGGACTAGCATGCACAACGTAACACAGTTCCCCTTCAATTTGTATTGTCAGATTAAAAACTGGAGAGGGCTCTTGTATCCTTAATGACTGCGTTGAAGAGGGAATTTCTGTAGGGGTTGCTTGTTATTTGGTTGCACACCAGCTCCTGCTAAAATTCCTTCTTCTAAACAAACATTAAAGGTTCAAGAGCCCTCTTCAGGTTACAGTCTAGCAACCCTACTTCAGACTGTTATCAGAGCAAAGGTATTGATTGTGGTTGGTAAGTGGACTATATGCATCTCAGTGAGGTCTACTGGCTCCTTTTCTGTGTCTGAACCTTGCAGGATATACCCTATATTTTCTCTTTGCTATGGCACCCCCATTGTGGAATGCCCTCCCCTTGGGGGCCCAAATGATGCTGACGTTGGCTTTATTTGGGCATTAAGTTAAAACACAGCTTTTCATTAAAGCCTTGGCAATTTAGTGCTTTCATCCAATCCATGCATGTACATGTTTTAACCTGTTTTAGCATGGTTTAAATTGTTATGTAGTTTAATATATTTTTAGACTGTAATGCATTATTTTTACTGCTACACATTTTAAATTGTTTTAAAGCGCTGGGGTGAGAGGAAACTGTTTTCAATCCAAACCTGGTGCAATCTGTCCAGATCACGTACATCCAGTTCTGCAGCAAAAATATTTCTTTTAGCTTTTAATCCAGTTTAAGAACACTTGCCTGTTACTCTGGAGCTTCCAGGAAACTCAAGAGTGATCTCAGCATTTTTGGAAGTGTGGACACCTGGACTGGGCTGGATTTGGGTGGGTGGCAACAGTTGCCATTTATTTAAAAGGGCCAGTACTGCTTGCCATTTGCTCTGAGCCCTGCTACTTGTTGCAAAGAAATAAACAGAAGGAGGAGGAGGAGGAGGACAATGTTCCTCTTTCTTGGGTCTTCCATTGCTGCAAGCACACCCCGTCAGAGCCCCACTGTTGACACACCATTTACCTGGCATCAGAATGAGGTGCCCAGCCATGTGATCAATGAGTATTGGGTTGCTCTACCCATTCCTTGTTGATCACATGGCATGGCACTCTGTTTTGATCTCACCAGAAGTGACAATTCCAGAAAGGGTCTTCTGCCAAGGAGGTGATTTTGTGTCTGGTGAGGATATGACAACAGTGGTGACGCCGATGGTCCAAAGGAGGACAGGGCACCAGTGACAATGCATGGTTGGGCCAGCCAACCATCTGGACAGCAAGGCACCTTTAGGAATGTGTGAAAAATTTATTTCAGTTTATTTTTTAAATGAAATATTCAACTGGATGTGATTATCTCCTTCTTTGGAGGTTTTTAAACAGAGGTTAGATGACCATCTGTCGGGGGTGCTTTAATTCTGTGTTCTTGCATGGCAGGTTATTGGGCTGTATGGCCCTTGGTGTCTCTTCCAATTCTATGATTCTATGATTCTCTCAGACTCAGAGGATGGCAATGGAAAACCCCTCTGAAGAAACCTACCAAGAATACCCCATGATAGGTTCACCTTAGGGTTGCCATAAATCAGAAATGGCTTGAAGGCACACAGCAACAACAACAAAAGTATAAGCAGGGGTAGCTAGGAATGATATGGGATATGTTGATGTCTGCTTGCTAATGACATTTAAATCAACAGGCTTGTTCTAGAGTAAGTAATTTGAAGTTTGAACCCTAATTATTTTGGCCATTGAGGTTCACCGTAACCCAGCTTCCTTGGGAGTTAATAACTTCATGAGACAAGATTCAAATGAATTTAAATTAGCATTGGAGTCTTTAGTGGCACATAAATCTCAGAAACAGTGGCATTAATCATACATTTAAAAGGAAAATGCATTTTAAAGCCAAAGAGTCACAGGAATAATTAAATGTTTTAGTGACTGCATTAACATCAATGTCATGCTCTACATTATTATCTTGGTGTTTTGTCTTCTGCGCATTTGACGATTTATATTCTCCACCATTTCTCAGCGTGTGTCAGTGTAATGGCTTAAACACTTGTAGCTTCTTAGCACAATGGTAAATACAATAGGTTGTGTTTTTATTTGTCAATTGTGATTGTCAGATTTTTCTTCCTCTTGGCACTCTGTTCCATCTCATGTCTATGTCCATCTGCAATTGGCTTTGCAGCCCAAATTGTCTGGGTAACAATATAGGTTGATACCCCGACTGCTCCGTTCTCTTCTGTCCCTCTCTGCTGCTCACAATGCATCATCCATCAGACCACATCTCTCTATATGAGCCTGCATATGCCCTGAGATCCTCAGGAGAGGTCCTTCTCTCAGAACCACCACCATTGCACACACAGTTGGTGGAGGGGCTTCTTGGTGGTTGCCCTTCGACTCTGGAACTCCCTTCCCAGGGAGGCCAAAATGGTCCCCTCCTTGTTGACCTTCTGTTGGCAAGCAAAGACCATTCCCTCCTCCCAGGCAGTCATCATCATCATCATCATCATCATCATCATCATCATGATGTTATATCCAACCTTTCTCTCAATATAGGGACTCAAGGTGGCTAACAGCAATTTTTTTAAAAAAACAATTTTAAAACAATACAAAAGCATTAAAAATAATAAATATGGAGTCTTAAAAACAAACAATTTAAAAAGTTACAACAATTGCACAGTAAAAATATTAAATTGTAGTAAAAAAAATATCTACAAACCTTGATCTGACTTGCACAAACAGAATGAAGTGCGGGTGCCGTACTGTTCTAAACTGACCTGTTTTAATTGTTTTTCATCTTTTTAAATTGACTTTTCTTTCTTTATTTTTCAAAGTGTAGTTTGAGACCATTTTAATATTGTGTGTACTTTAATTCCATTTCAGTGTTCTCTTTTGGTATGTTTTTAACTGTATCGCTCCTTTTAAAACTGTAATCCAGATATGAGTTCCAATTTAAAGACAAAGGGAGGGTATAAATAAATAAAATGGCAAAAAAGAAAAAAGAAAAAAGAAAAGTTTTTCTCCCTATAGATCCTTTAACAGTTTGGGATGTTCAAGTACCAGGAGAATATTGTACAGATTCTCACTAGTCTAGTCTTCTTCTTGAAAGGGTTTTCCAACTGCCAGGAAGCCATTTTTCAACCTGGGAATGAATCATTCTGGTTTTAATAATTTGTAAGCAACTTTGAGTCCTTGTGGGTTTTTTTTTTTGGGGGGGGGGGGATGGAAATAAAGGAATAAAGTGATGATGATGATGACGACAATGATGACTCCCATTCCATGAGCATTGCTTTTAACATGAAAAGCAACGTTTTGAAGATGGTACAGAAATTAATTCAATTTTTCCCCAAGTTGGGGCTTCCTTCAAGGAAGTAGTGTTTGTCTAAGCTACTGAATGTTACAAAAAATTTGCACACCACCATCTCTAACCCATTTTTTGGTTACTTAAAAAAAAAATGTTACATGCAACTTTGCTGTATGGTGGGATTTAAATTCAGTTTCTCCATAGAGCTGTTTCTCTATTTCACTTTCTGCTGGATTGCAGCTGTGTGGCCCAATACCTTGTTTCTCAATGAATATCTCAAGCCTACAAAGCCAACCCGACATGACAATTTTTAATTAGACAGTTTCCCCTCCGTCTCTTTGAAACTGGAAGGAAATGAAACAGCCAAGCATTTTGACCTGAGCATTAACGATCTATCGTGAAAAATAGGACCACCTGCCTAATGAAGCCCAAAACATATGCTCCGAAGAATAAAAGATACTTCTTGTACAGAAGGACTGGTTTTAAAAGAGCTACCACCACCATCGTTGATCTCTTTGGAATCTACTCCATAATGATGCAAAAATATATATCCTAATTTTTAGTGCAGGGGGAACCACTATTCCCTTGGACAAGCACTAGGAGACCAGGGGCCCTTTCACACTATATAGTTCTAGTGCTATGATTCCACTTTAACTGTCATGGCTGCATCCAATGGGATCCTGGGATGTGTAGTCTGGAGAGGCAGTAGAGCTCTCCTGGCTGACAATTCTAAATATTCCTCTCTAAACTGCAAATCCCAGGATTCCATAGGATGTTGCCATGGTAGTTAAAGTGGAATCATAACTCTCCAATTGTGCATATATGGTGCCATATATAAGGCCAGTTGGCTACTGCCATTGCCCCCCGCATGCACCCCCAAAAGACCTTGTCTATGTGTCACCATTTCATCTAGTGGGCTTTAGAGGGGGGAAACTGGTAGCACCTGTGAGGAATTTCTGGAAGAAACAGTAAGCTTCAACTTTATCACCCTGAAACTCCTCGTTGAATTAGCCAGAAATGACTTTCATTTCCTGTGTCTTCACAGTGGAGGTGAAATGAGGGGTGCCATTTTGGCTTTACACTTGTGAGAATTGTGGGCTTGGTTTACAAATCCCTTATAGCAGATTGAGGGAAGTAATAGTGTCATTCTGTTCTGCTTTGATCAGACCTCATCTGTGTCCAGTTCTGTGTCCCATACTGTGTCCAGGTCTGAGCACCACATTCCAAGTAGAACATCAACAATCTGGAACATGTCCAGAGAGGAGTAACCAAAATGGTGAAAGGTCTGGAAATCAAGCCCTATGAGGAACAACTGAGGGACCCAGCTACATTTTACTTGCAGAAGAGAAGGTTAAGAGATGACATGATAGCTATCTTTAAATTTCTGAAGTGATGTCTTGTAGAAGACTGAGCAAGCTTGCTTTCTGCTACACCAGAAACTAGAATGCAAACTAATGAATTCAAATTCCAAGAAAAGACATCCTGCCTAACCATTAAGAAGAACTTGAGGTCTCTTCCATGTCCAAGATTTTATAATTTTGTGATTCTTCGAAGATACTTTACAGCTTAGAAGATGACGGGTGCTAACTAAACCCCTCAGCTCCAATGCTTCTGGAGAACACCAGGTTGGAGGAAAGCTAGCCTGAAGGAAAAAGGAAACAAAGCAGCTGGGAGATGTCCTCAATTCTGCAAAAGTCATCCAATGTCGAAAGGTTTTGATTTGGTGCTTTTGTCATCACGCTGTCATTTTAACATGAATGGGCAGATGCGTTCATGGAGGTCCTTTCATAGCAGTGACTTTCCATCTCCTCATTCACGCATGGATGCATGAGGGCAATCAAATGAACAATCACATTCAACCAAGCGAGCCCAGAAGATACTGCTTTTACTTTTACTGACCTAGCACTTGCCCTGATACGTTTCAGATCTTTTAAGACATCTGGTTCAGATCTTTTAAGACATCTAGCTCAGCCTCCCTAAGTCTCCCCAAAATATTTATAGATTTTTTTTAAAAAAAAATCAAGATCAAAAGGCTGACAACATGAGGAACCAAGCAAGGGCAAAGGACAATGAAACAAAGAACAGGATGATGAAACTGGGTTTACTGGAAGCAGAAGCTTTTGGCTGTTCTGGGAAGAAAAGAGGTCTGAACCATCCTTGGGAAAGTTATTTCTTTTGGACTACAACCCATAGGATGCCCTAAAATGACTGGGTATTCTGGGAGCTGCAGTCCAAATAACATTTCCAAACCTTCCAACTTTCACAGATTAAAACAGGGACACCAATGGCCCAGCAACATCAAAGTCTGATCAAGATTACACAAGATATTAATGATGATGGACACACAAACCAAGAGCGGCTGCAGCAGTTTGCATTTGGCTGAGTCTATTAGGAAGGGCACAATTCTGCTCCCTCCTCCTCTCTCTTCCCATCTGAGTCAATTGAGTGCAAACTGCTTTTTTTATTTTGAATTCAGTTTACAATCATTGAAGTAAGCTGAGCGCAAAGGGGGGAAGTGGGAGGAGGAGAGAGAAAAGAGGACATCTCAAAAACAGTGGGAAAAGTGGGATGACAGAAGAATCCTCAAGACTGTCCTTGCCAATTGGGACAGTTGGAGGGTATGGATGTCTCAGCTGAGTGTGAGTATGATATTCCTCAAATGTACTGTCTCAAATGGGAAAATATAGTGGCCTCTTTAGACTAATGTGGCTCTTATTCTTTGTCATGCCTGTGTGAAATACTCCTTTCCTTCTACTGCCATTGGATCAATGCAATCACAAGCAATTCCCTTGCATGTCTCTCTACAATGACCTATGAACCCCTTGGATCATCTGTTGGCAAAGAGATCAGGTCTGCCCTAACCTTAGCTTGCATCTTAGCAGTAGACTCTTGCTCAGGGCTGAAGCCAGGGGTCAACATCATTCAGTTCTTGCTGAGGCCTAGACCTCCACGGAGGACCCACTGGTAATGTCAAAAGCCTTCTAGCCCTGCTGCTTATCTTTTAATCCTTGAAGTCCATCATTGCCTCCTCTGAATCTGCAAGCAGAGACATATAAAGAGGCACCAACATCACCTTCTGGGAGGTTATGAGGATGGGGTACCAAAGGGAGAGAATACTCTCACCTAAGAAGGAACTCCATGTCCCTCCCAAGAAGACAAGAAGATTCAGAATATTTATTTAAATGTGCTAATTTACATCTACAGCTGCAAATTTAGAACTTATTGCAATTTAAACAGAAGACAACATATTTCACCACCAAAAGGAAGACAGTGAACACAAGGCAGCCTGAATTCCTCATGCTGTCTGATGTCCAGGAAGGTACTATTTATCTCTTTGGTTTAGCAGTCCCATTGATACACTGCCTTCATTCCCATCAGCTTGCAGCTCTCCTCCTCCCCACTTTGATCTCGTAACAATGTTGTGAGTGAGATTTTGCTTAGAAAAAATGAAAAAAAATGCCACAGTTAGCCAGTGGAGGATTAGAAGCCAGGTCTCCTAAGGCACAGTCCAATGTTCTAACCACTGCACTACTGAGGATCTCTTTTGATGAAAAATTTTTGGGCACAGACTAGGAAATGCTTCAGACAGAGAAATCTCTTTCACAAAGAAGGTTACATTGGTCTGAATCCTGTTGTTATTCCAAATAAAGCAGATCCACTACATCAATGGGATTCACCTATCCTTGACTATTCATTGTTCCCTTGTCTATCACACTGTTGACCATGCTTGGTCTAAGGACTAAATCAGCATATGTCACATATAGGACCTTATCCCACACTGCTCTCAAAAGTGGCAAGAAAGCGATATGAGCATCATTCCAGTACTATAGCGCTAGTATAAATATGGCGCTAGCGCTATAATAGCACTATGGACCAGCTCGCGCTATTGCAATGCCCGCTGAAACCGACATTCAAAAGAATGCGAATGATGCTGCATTCCGAGCGGTTTCTTGCTGGATTCTGAGCGACGTCGTGTAATCACGCGAAAAATATAGCGCTATAGCGCCTGATTCTTAGCTGATTCTGAGCGACGTCGTGTAATCACGCGGGAAGATATAGCGCTATAGCGCCTGATTCTTAGTGGATTCTTGCTGCTTTTGGCCCCGTGGGATAAGGTCCATAGAATTCTAGCCATCCTGTTACAACTGTAAAATCAATTCCCTATGCTTTAGTTGTTGAAGAAAAATGAATTAATTATAAGGGACTTGTTATTTGTAACTACTTGCATCCAAGTTCTGGTTGAATGTCATAGTGGATAGTACCTTTGCCATCAGTTTCCTCTTTCTCTCTCTAAACTTTGCCCCTTATATCAGCTGCTCCATGTTCTTTGCTCACACCCTGACTGCTTCAGATTATGGATTAATCCTATGCTGGATAGACACTGACGCAATATTGCAAAGCATAATCTTGGGTGTGCATGTGTGGATTATCTGGGATGAGCAGTATGTATATCCTTTTGGGTGACTGATGGGATGGCTGTCCTCAGTAGTTTCTTCCATACTACACAAAAGTTTAAAGAGACATTTCTCAACTTAAGTTCTTATTAGGCGCATTAGAAAAAGAATTGTGATGTCTTCATCCAGGATTAAAGATGTTCTTTCCCTCTGTGAGAATATCCTGTATCCTCCTAACAGCCATAAACTTTGCTCATTGCCTGTCAACACCATCACTGCCTGGAACCCATTAAATTCTCATTGATGTCATGTCAGCTGATGTGACATCTGAGGAGCTTTTGTGGGAGACAGAGGACCACAAAGGGCTTGTGCCAAACCCTCTGCGGTGATAACAAGGTCATGCCTTCCCCTGACTTTTATTGTTCTGTCCTGAGGGACAGAAAGCAAACCATCAAAAGGAAGACGGTCTGAAAAAGACAATAAAATACCCCAAATAGCAAAAGCTGACAAGTCATCTAGTAATCCCCAGGGTTCAGATTTCAGTAGCAAGCATGCTAGGGATGTGAGAAATCTGAAAAGTCTCCTGCTTGAAGAGCACATGTGAAAAAATACTCACCCATGTGGAATTGCAGCTGAGCACTTCTGTATCAATGAGGCGGTGAATCCACTCCAGGTTTTAGGCCTTGAGTGAACTATTCAAGATGCTGAGAAAAATTCAGCACCTTCGATAGCTCCTTTATACTAATCCGCCAGAGATGATTCCTTGCCGCACTGACATGGAATCCACCAGCTGCTTCATGTGGGTTTGGTACCACCACCCTCTGAAGAAGAGATGCAATTCCTTTCCCAGGAAACTTATGGTCTAAAATTTGATACAGAGGAAACAATAAAAGCTTGGGGAAGAGATCTGGGTAGGGCAAAAATGGAAGCCAAAACTGAATCAGATAGGGCTCTGTCTGCCTTAGCAACTGCAATGGTGGTTTAAAAAAAAATAGCATATGAACATAAGAAGAGACTCGCTAGATCAGACCACAGGTCTAATTAGTCCAACATTGTGTTCTTATACTTTTCCCCCAGTTATAATAATAATATAATAATCATAATTTATTTCTTATATCCTGTCTTTTGCTTGAGCAATCAAGGCGGCTTACAAATATAAGATATAAATTAAAAACATACATTACAACAATAACAGTAATACAATACCCAGTTATTCATGCAGGGAGGCATGTTGCCTCTTGCACTAGGGAAATGTTGCCTCCCATGAGAGCAATCCATGGCACTAACCCCTATGAATTTATCTAACTCCCTTCTGTGATTTATCTGACTCCCTTACCCAAGATGTATGCAAAATCCCTTTTATTGAATTGTTGCTGTTGTGTGTCTTCAACTCACTTACGACTTATGGCGACTCTAAGGCAATCCTATTATAGGGTTTTCTTGGCAAGTTTCTTCAGAGGGGGTTTGCCATTGCCATCCCCTGAGGCTGAGAGAGTGGGCTTCTGTGGTCTCCCAGAGTCATAGTCCAACATTTAAATCACGACACCATGCCGGCTCTAGTAAAATGGCAGCACATGGCATTTCATCACCAGCAGGTGACCCATGAGGCTACATAGACTGATAGAGCATAAAATATATTTATTTGATTAACATTTCTGAACAGGAAAACTTCCCTAAATCCCTACGAAAGGAAATATGCAACAAAAGCAGTCATTTAATATATTTTTCTTTAATATTTTTATTATGTTATTTACAGCACAAGTTACAGTCCACTTCCTTACAAACATTATTTAAAACATTTTCTATGCATCCAAAATATTGCAGTTCAATAAATTTCTTAATATTTACAATGAACTTCCCAAGTGACACTTGATCATGCAATTGATTCCTGTGTATTATCTTACTTCTGTTAGCTGTCTTTATAATGACAACTTCAGTGTTATTCATGCTAATTTTATAAACATCTACAACTAATGAAAAGGGGCTTATTAGGCTTCATCTGAATTGATCTTTTGTTATTTCCCTTTTTCTTTACAGTATTTTGTTTCCCATTCTTTTTCAATGGATTCTTCTGATTTCCCATTTATTAGCTGCGTTAATCTGTCCATTTCACACATGTTGAGTAATTTAAAAAGCCAGTCATCTAATTTTGGTATGTTATCAGTCAAACTCGTCATTTAATATTGTAAGATTCCTTCCTTCCTTCCTTCCTTCCTTCCTTCCTTCCTTCCTTCCTTCCTTCCTTTTTCTTTCTTATTAAAATTTTATTAGAATTAAAATCTTCCTCAAATTACAAGTCTATACAGGTAAACAAATAAGATGGCTCAGAGTAACTAAATAAGGAAAAAATACAAACTTGGTACTAGCCGTTACCTGTCAAATTAAAGGATGATTTTTAAAGCTTTTCTTTCTCAGACATTTTTAGGATATTAAATTTCCTGCTTTTGAATATTAGTTGTAGAGTTTCTGATAATATCTCCATCAAGTGTCCAGGTATATAAAATCTTTCCAAAACCTTTCCAAATACCATTCCAAAGACAGTATTCTGGTGATTGTCTCAAGTACGTTTCTGCATTTACAAAATCAACAAATGGATACTATTTCTCAATAAAGAGGTCTGGGTTTGCATCCCCTGTTGTTCTTATATTGTCCAATAGTTTCTCAAACAACCAAGTGTCCCATATACGTTTCCACCACTTCTCTAATGTTACATTGTCTGTTTTCTAAGAAGAAGCCATTTCAAGTTGAGCCACTAGTAAGAAATTTTTTATTAAATATTTGTGTTTCAATTTTTTTTCTTTCTATCAATCTTTAAAATGGAGTCAGTACATTTCTACTGATCCCGACTTCACCCAAAATTGCTTCCAATTCCAACTCCAGCTCCACAGTCCTGGCTGCTAAGCAATCTTTCCCTCCCTTATTTGTCCTTTGGAGTGTATGTCGAGAGTGGACTTTCTTGTCTTTCAGGAACAAGCATCAGAACAGCTAAACTCCTAGACCTCAAAAACCACAGGCTGGGAAACACCTATTTCAGATAGCGAAAACAGCAACAGGGAATTAGACAACTGCTTCAACCACATTTATTTCAAAACATTAACATAATGCAGCACCACTTTGTAAAAGCAACATTTCCAGAGTTGTGCATTTCCCCCCCCCCCCCTAAATGCTTGAGAGGTATATTTGATTTTATAGCTGGCTGAAAGTAACATTTATGAATTGTTCTCAGCCTCCTTTAACTTCTCCAGATCTATGCAACACACTGGATGCCCTTCCATAACAATATTTTTCTGGTGGCTGGATCAATATTTCTCAGCAATGGAGTGCTTTTGCTATGAAAAGGCTTTTAGTATGGTTATAATGCAGTCAATAACAATGCCTGACCTTTCAAAAACTTCCTCACCCTTTTATTCTATCCACTTGGAAAAAAAAAGGAGGGGAAGGAGGAGAGAGGGAATTATAGCATCATCCCTGTAATCCATCTTTTTCTTGTGGGCTCTAAAACATTACAGAGCAATCCGTGGCCTGCCAGATGTTGGTCTGCAACTTCTATCAACCCCAGCCAGAAGAGCCAATGGGGGAATGTTGGAAGCTGCAGTTTAATAACATCTGGAGGACCTTAAGTTACTAACATATAGTCTTCCAGATGTGCTTTATGCAAATCAGTATAATTTATTGTATGCTGCATCTTGGTATTATCCTGTATCAGGAAATGGATCCTGTAAGCCTGGTCCTAAAATTGGTTATGCTAGGAAGCAGTGGGCAATGTGGGACCTCCCAGAAGTTGCTGGACTGTAGTTCCCATCATTCCACCACCTAAGGTGAATGGGAGTTGCAGTCCTGGTGATATTCAAATAGTCACAAATTGCTGACCTAGATATTTATGCCTTGAACCAGTTTCAATCTTGGTTCACCTGCCCTACCCCACCTCACCCCAAATCATTGCATTTGCATTTCATTTTGCATGTTAGGTTTTACATCCAGTTCAGCAGCTCAGAACAGATTTGATACAGAGGCAACTAGAGGAGACAAGAGGGAAACAGGCAGAAATGGGGTACCATTTCTGGGGATGAAGGTGCTTTGGAGAAAGCAGAAGCCCAGTTTGAGCTGAAGCTAATGATGAACATCCTATTTCTTCTCCAGACAAATCCATTACCTTGTCTAGAAATTATTTGCTCTCCTAGTCCCTTTACTTCAGGGGTGGCAATAATCTCTGGTTTTTGCACCCTTGCATAGGGAGATATTGCTATTGAGAATAGCTACATCTCCCCCCTCCTTCCCCCCTCTATATTTAACAATAGTACAATGTCGGTATTACAACAATTTGCCCACATTCATTACAAACTTTGCCTTCCCATCCTTCCCTTAATTCACTGTGCAAGCTTGGCCATGAAACCCATTGGGTGATCCTGGGCAAGGCACATGCTCTCGGCCTCAGGGGAAGGTAATGACAAACATCCTGTGAACAAATTTTGCCCAGAAAACCCCATGTTAGGTTCACCTTAGGGTCTCTGTAAGTTGGAAATTACTTGGAGGCACACATCAACAAACAATACAAATACCACTCTGTCAAACTTCTTACATCTGTAATTTCCATTCTATTCCTTTGCATATAATTATAATCACATTTATCTAATTATTAATCCAAAATGTAAGATTGTTGTTTGGTGGTTTAAGTGCACCATTACTTTGACACATAAAAGTAAGAAATGGCTTCCAAGTGATACCAAAAAACCTTTTATATTTACTTTTGCTAGTCTTATTTTATGTTAACTTCTCTGATACATCTATAGTACATATCCTGTCTAGTCAACTTAACTATTTACACTTTCTATCCCACCCTCCATGTTTTGACAATTTCTAATCTTGCTGCTCATCGTATAGATGATGTGAGGTCTCGATGTGACGTCGCCCCAACACCTACCTTTTCAGCAATGTAGTTCCCTTAATACACATAGCCATTTCCATGTTGCCAGAGAGTAGGGTGAGGTGGGTAAAAACACAACCAGCTTTCCTCTTATACCTGGTCATGGTCACAGTGCATTGGACTATAGGAAGAGGGATGGATCATCACCCTGCTCTTCAGCAACACAGAAACAATTCTGTTGGGATAGCATGCCTGCAAAAAAAGGTAGGTTTGTGGGGTACTTTTGGTTATTGATAACAACAATAAGTGAGATGTGATGCCCACCAAGTGATCTTGGGTGAGTCGCACACTCTTGCTCTCAGAAAATCCTGTAATAGGGTCACCATAGGGTTACCATAAGTTGGAAATGACTTGAAGGCCCACAACGGCAACAAAATCAGCAACAGCAGACTTATGACATTGTAATTACTGAACAGGATGGCAGTTTGTGGATCTATCCTTGCAGCTCAATTGAGTTTTCTCAGAAGAACTTTCTAAAATATCTTTCCTGCTATAAATCTATTTGCTCAAGAGGTTGCCTTGTAATGAAAGGGGGAAAATAAAACAATTTAAAAAGATGTGATTGAGGCATTGACATTTTCCCCGACACAGCGCTTCAGAATTTTCACAGTTAATTTATGCCTTGCTATTAGGATAATAATGAAAGATGGACCTATGTATGAATTTCAACTAACCCCCATAGTATCATCATCCATGACATATCTGTGCTGTGATTCATCAATCAATCCTTTCATTATTTTAACATGACAGTTTTCTCTCATCCCTTCCCACTCTATCAAATATAGTATTGTTCCCTAGCTGATATGAATTGTGTGACCCTTTGTCATGGCTTCTGGTAATATAACCCATGGAGGATTTGGAGTCACATGCTGTGAACTGAACATACACGTTATTGCTAGTATTTAACTTTTGTGAAGTGGAAAGCATGGGAAAGGAACCTATTTGGACCAGATTTCCCTGGCAAATACACCATGTTGGGCAGGAGTATTTGTGACACTGGCTGCATCTACACTGCAGAATACATCTTACAATAGGTCCTAAATGCTGAGAAACAAATGGTCATCAACTCTCAGGACAACACACAACAGTCGTAAATATGCCATGGACAGTAAGGTCCTTTCTTACCTCCCCTACTCTGCTCAAAGGCATGGTCCAGGAGGTCTTCAACCTCCCACCGGGAGCAGCAGCTGAGTTTAAGGAAACTTCTCAAGAAGGTCCATGTTGGAAGATTTCAATTGCAGATTGAAGAGGAGAGAGGGGGGGACAAAGGCAGCCCCAGATCCCCAGGGTGTCCCACTCCAGACTGGGATAAACCAACTTCTGATCCCATCGTGTTGAATTGTGCTGTTGCACAATGTTTGCATTCTCTGTAAGGGAGCACAGAGATAACTATGCCATCAAGATTATTATGAAATGTGTCCCAACCCACAATGTGACTTGATGCACAATATGATCTGATACACAACATGTCCTGTTGTGGAATGATCGCAATGTTCAGTCCACCCCAATGTGCATCTCCTGCTCTGTAACAGGAGTCCTCTTTTCACAATGTGAATCTTGAACAGTGCCCCATTGTCCATTACCCCAGTTCCTTAACATGGTTGCACATCCTGTTAGGGATGTAGCTCTGTCATTGTAAAGTTGCACATCATAGCTTCAGATTCAGGTTCTTGGCCCATGTGTCTAAATATTCTGGGATAAATCACTTAGGTCCCAAAGACTTTCTTGAGCAGCCATGTTTTTATTTAGTGCCTAGATAAAGCCAGCATTGGAGCTAGTCTGTGGGGGGGGGGGGCTATTCCACAGTTGGGGTGTCACCACTGAGAAGGCCCTCTTTTCTGTCCTCACATAGTATAATGACTTCGTTCATGGGACAGAGAAGAGAAGACCTCAGTCTTTGGGTTGTCATAAGTATGGCATGGAAAGAGTGATACATGGAAAACAAGAGCCTATGGTCATCTGGAATAAGAATCGGTCCTTGGAAAAAGGATGTTCATTATAATAAGAAATGTTGTCGAGGGAACATGGTTTGCATCTATCATAGGTATTTCAGTGCTTCTGTTAAACTACCTGCTAGTTCTTAACTTTTCAGTGATGTGACAAACTGTAGGAGTAAATCACTTCAGAGATCTCTTCTCCCCACAACTTTTTCTCCATGATGAAATTCATTATTCATCACCTGTACAGTAAGTAACCCATCAGAAATAAAGACACACGTAATACAAGGAACATTTTTTTTAAAAAAAGGTTTCACCAGGAAATAACATGGAAGATATTTCATGCTAGAATTGCCTGCTTGCATTTCAGAGCAGAGACAGTTTTAAACAGTCATTAGCTACAACTAGAGTTCCAACTCCCTCAAACTCATAGTTATATTCTTGAAAATGAATTCTCTTAAGAACTATTACCTTTTCTTAAAAATAACCAAATAGTTACTTAAAAAACCAAAGCTTGACAATTTGGTGGCCTGTGGTACAAATACATCAGTCCATGTCATTGTCACTTCAACACCCAAAACAGATCTGGAGGTAGCAATATGAGACACAGTCCAGCCTAGCACTTGAACCAGGCAAGGCTGAATTGCACTACTGTTTTTCTTCTTGCTGTAAGGAAACTTGAAGACTACTCACACTTTATTCAATACAAAATTTGCACATGGTATTTTTTTTTTTAAAAAAAGCAGTCTTTTCTGTGCAGGAAACAGCATTTTATGGACAGAAAAGTATATTTCTACACGGAAGTATTGCTTTCTGCACAGAAATATTATTTTCTGCACAAGACATTTTGGTTCCTGAACAGAAAACGCTATAGAATTTGGAGACATAGCCATGATAGTCTGGAATATCAGTATGAGACTCAGGGGAAGGCAATAACAATCCTCCTCTGAATAAATCTTGCCAAGAAAACCCCATGATAGGTTCATCATAAATTGGAAATGACTTGGAGGATCACAACAACAACAACAACAACAACAACAACAAGATCTTGTAGTACCATTGAGACTGAGTGAATTGTAGCATCAGCTTTTGCAGACTTGGGGGCTCTACAGATGGCCTCTGGCTGCCCCTTTCCTCACTGGATTGGGCCCACAGTAACTGCACACTATGGCTCCAATCTGGCAGTTTGCTGCTCTAAAAAGAACTGGCAAAATGCCACTCCTTTTTAGAGTGGCAAAAGGGCATCTTTGCCACTGCAGCACTGGCTTCTCACCAATTCTTCAGTACAGCACATCTAAATGTCATTTGGTCAGGCGAGTGGCATGATGCCAATGTTGGGGCGCCATTTGGGTGTGCGGCGTGTGGTTGCCACACCCCCACACCCCCACTCTGCCTTGACTCCAGCTCTGTATAGCCCCTTGGTCTGCTTCCTCATATACATGGGGAAAAATGCTACATCAAATGCTGTAGTTTGCGACTTACTCTGTGCAAAATTTGCACCATTTTGTGCAGAAATTTTCTATAGAGGTAACAGCATTTTCTGGACAGAAAAGTCTTCTTCTGCTCAGAATGGCCATGGACAAATAGACTATGTCCTGAACTGTGAAGATGATCCTCAGATAAGGATTATTTTCATCAAGATTCCCCAACACTCAAAAAACTTGATTTTGATTATTTTTCAAACAAATTTAGAATAGCCTTTCCATCTTTGCTTCTAGAAGGGGCAATTCAGTTTTTTGCAGAAATATTTTTGGGGTGATCCAATGATAAAAACTAGGCTGTCCCAGACCTCCCAGAGGACCTTCTCTACTACCACTCCCAGACTCTGGAATGGCCTGCCGGACGAGATCCGTCTTATTACTACTCTTACTGCTTTTAAGAAAGCAGTAAAGGTGGATCTCTTTCGGCAGGCCTTCCGGGAATAACTTGTCTGGTGAGAGATGAGTTTTTAATTTGTTATTTCTGATTCCTTGCGCTATCTAGGTTGTTTTAATTTATTGTTGTATTTTTAATTTGCTCTCTAGTTTAATTCTGTTTTAAGGGGTTGGGAGGGTGGAATTATGGGATGAGGGAATGTTTTTAACTTTGTTCATTTTAAAAATTATTGTACCCCACTCCGATTGCCGTGCAGAGGGGCGGGCTATAAATAAAAATATATTATTATTATTATTATTATTATTATTATTATTATTATTATATCCAGTGGGGTCTGGCCCCTAGAAATACAGGTGAAGACTACTGATGAGCCATGGGCTGAATGTTGTCCATCTTGAGCTTTGGCCCTGGGGTCTGGTCATACAAGAAACCACTTTAGTCTGGAGACCAGCCTCCCATCTTCCTTGGACCAAGGATGTGGTTCCAAGGGAACAAGAAAGGTTATGTTTAGGAATAAAGGAAGGAAGAATCACATGTGCAATAGAGAGGCCTGCTTTTGTAGGAATGTGTCTTCTGCAGCACATAATGGAGGAAAAACAATACTAGGAAGTATATGAACAACTTGGTATCACATCCTCTTGGGAGGCTTTTGGAGCAGCCACATTTGATGCAGCAGCTGTTAATTCCTTGCACAGTGAGTGAATGAGTGAGTGAGTGAGAAAAAGAATGAGAGAGAGAGATAAGTGTGTGCTACAAATCGAAATAATAGCACAAATAAGCTACAGAATGTGCTGGAATGGCACATTTCCCTCTCAGACACGGTGCTGAAATTGAATAATTACATTTTCCAATTTACAGCCTGACTCTTCTCCAGAATGTTGGCTTATATCCTGTGATACATCTACCACACAGACACACACACACACATCTGACAATAGCCTTCCCCAGGTGCAGATTTGTTCTAATGTGGCTTTGGCAACATTTGTGAGAGAACTAAAGGATCCTAGAATTGGGAAAGGAGACTGGGGCCATCCAAATATTGTGGAATTATAAATCCCATAGCCCCAGACAGCAGCATGAGGAATGCTCGGGAATGATAGAAATTGTTGTCCAAAAACACAGATGCACTCTCCCCGCTGTGCCTTAGAAGGCAACACAGCAATCCACTCCATACTGAGAATGGAGTGATATATTCCATATTTTGTTGTTGCATGCCTTCAGGTCATTGCCAACTTAAGTTGACCCTGAAGTAAACCTGTCTCAGGGCTTTCTAAAGCTGAGAGTTCATGACTTGATCAAGGTCACCAAGTGGGTTTCCATGGCCAAGTGGAGAATCAAATCCTGGTGTCCAGAGTTGTATTCCAATGCTTAAAGCACTACATGATGCTTCCATGTTTGTCTTTGTTTTGTTGTTGTTGTTGTTAACTGCCCTCAAGTTGATTACCACTCATGGCAACCCTGTGGATGAGACATTGCTAAGACTCCCTGTTCTCCACTGCTATGCTTAGGTCCTGCAAATTCATACCTGTGACCTCCTTAATAGTCCATCAGTCTAGCATGCAGTCTTCCTCTCTTTCTACATTCCTCCACATTTCCTAGCATTGTTGTCTTTTTCCAATGAGTCCTGCCTTCTCATTAGGTATCTAAAGTACAACAGCCCCAACTAGATCATCTTGGCTTCCAGGAAGATTTCCAGCTTGATTTGTTCTAGGACCCATTTGTTGGGTTGTCCATGGTATCCTCAATTTTAATTACGGATAACTATAAAGGACCACTTAGGTCAGAGGTTTTCCAACTGGAAGACAACCTAAATAACATATACAATGAACATCATACATGAAATGAAATATACAGTATTTGCATTCGGTATATTTTTGACATGCCTCCACAACTGAAAGGTTGTGGGATTTCCTGCCACCCAGGTCTTTATCTTATCTAGGGGTGGCCCAATCATACCATTTTTTTATTTTGCACACTTTTTCATATTTGACTATTCCTTTCTTTGCATCCTATTTCTGCACCCATTTACATTTTTTTTTAAACAAATGGCCTATCCATTTTTGTGCACAGTTTTCCTATTCTGCATCTTCAGTGCGTAGTCTTCTATACTGTTTTTGTCAAGCTGCTTCCCAGTGCACTTACTCTTTACTAATATAATTATTTTTATGCAGCCTTTCCTCAACTGTACACAGTTTTGCAGGCCCTTTTGTTTTAAAGATCTGCTGAAAAGTGTAGATTCTAAAGAATGTCCACATTCCAGTCCATAAATTGATACAAGTTAAGCAAAAGCGACTAGATTCTATTGGCATAGGGTCTGTAAAAAAAGGTTACTTCTTCTTCTTCTTCTTCTTCTTCTTCTTCTTCTTCTTCTTCTTCCTCCTCTTCCTCCCATCCCCCAAATTAGGACACAAAACAGCTTACAAATTAAAACAGTGCAGTTAAAAACATACAAAAGGGCCCCTTGAAATAGAATTAAACTAGTACAATATTAAAACACCACTTATTAAAAGAATAAAATGCAATCAAAAGATAAAAGCACTTTAAAACAGTACATATTAAAAAATTAAAACACAATAAAACAATAAAAATAAAACTATATACATACCTTTAAAACCTCAAAAGCCAGCACCACACAGCACTGAGAGCTTGATTTCAACCATCTATAAAGGCCTGGTGGCACGAAACATTTTTGCCTACCGCCAGAATAAAAGAAAGGACAGGGCCATCCTGGTCTCTCTGGGGAGGGAGTTTCAAAGTCTGGGAACAGCCACCAAGAACGTGTCCTCCTTTTTTCCCACCAAATGAGCCCAAAAAGGTGCTGGGAGAGAGAGAAGGCCCTCTTTAGATGATCTTAAAATACTAATGGTTTCATACAGGGAGATACAGTCCTCCAATGACTTGGACCCAAGCCATGTAGGGCTTTATACATAGCAAAGGACTGACAGCCCATGGTGACCCCGATCTAGGAAAACCTTAAGGGGTGTGCTTAAAAAATGACTTAGAAGGAAGGCTGCACATATGCTGAGCATTACGGCTGTGCGTAGTTAATTTCATTTCATTTTTCACATTGCAACCAAAAACTCAAGCCAGGCTTCTTATTATGGGCAGGTGTTCGGCAGAACTCGTTCTCCATTCTGGCATGATCAAGCTTTGCCAACATAGCTCATCCTTAATTGGAAACATTCCGTATACTTTTCATGCTACCAATGATGTTGGAACAAGAGCAGTCTAACACCTCTACGCCTGTTGATATCATGGTGCGTCTCTCCATGTGCGTGTATCTGTTGAAATTGCTGTCCAGAAGTAAGCCAACAATTGACTTGGATGCTCGGATGGTGTTCCCAGGGAAGGGTGGGTTTGCCTCCCACACCCTCCCCCTTTCTCTTAACACACATGCCGCCGTCTTCCTAATGAGGCATTAATGAGATGTTAATTGCTTATGCAAATGCAGAAGAGTAGACAATGAAGGTTGTTGTACCAGGAGTTTAAGGGCCATATCATTGCACTGAATGTTCACAGAACTGCCATTACCATTAATTGGAATTACTTGCATATCATAAGCAGCATGCAATGGGAGCGTGTTATCGCCAAGTGTTTGGGAACACGCCCGGCATAAAGGTTAATAGCTGCATTTCTATCTACATATCCTTTTGATATACACCTGCATTATGGGAGGAGGGGAAGCAGTGAACACTGGGTTGGGTATCCAGAACTGAGATTCTCTTTGCCACAAGGGAAGGTAGAGGTATACCTCAGTTAAGAAAGTCAGTCTTTTCCTGGCCATTACTTCTTGAATGGAAAATTTGGTATCAGAGGCATAAATTACATGGGAAGAATAGTTATAGGCTCTTACACCACCACAAATAAAGGAGAGCAGCTCAACGGGTTTCAGCAAACCTTTTTACACAAAACTATCAATATACACAGATGAAATGAAACAGCCGGGTCAGGTAAGCCTTACATAAGTAAAGAACAACATTTTGAAACTTGTAGAGACCACCGGAAGACTTCTTCCAAAATGCATCCACATACACAAACCTCCACTTTTCTTATAATTTCCTTTTTGGTGGCCAGACATACAGATCTACAGGTTTTGTTTTGTTTTTTAACATTATGAACATAGCCGAATTATCCAGACAAATTGTATTCTCCATCATCATGTACAGATGTGAGAGCTGGACAGTGGAAAAAGCTAATAGGAAAATCAACCCATTTGAGATGTAGTGCTGGAGAAGAGTGTTGAGGATAGAGGAGATGGCCAAAAAGACAAACAAATAGGTCCTTGAAAAAGATCAAGTCTGAATTCTGCCCTGGAGGCCAAGATGATAAAACTGAGGCTGTTGTACTTTGGCCACATCATGAGAAGGCATGGCTCTCTAAAAAAGAAAATAATGCTAGGGAAGGTAGAAGGCTCTAGAAAAAGGCAGATCACAGAATAGATGGCTAGAACAATTAGGGAAGTCTGAATTGACAGGACCTAAGCAGAGCAATGGAGGTCTTGGAGATGCCTCATCCACAGGATCACCATGAGTCATGGCTCAGTGCTAGGGAATTCTGGGAACTATAATTTTGAGAGACATTTAATCTTCTCAGAGAGATCTGGTGCCACAGTTCCCAAGATTCCCTAGCACAGAGCCATGGTCTTAAACTGGATTATTTCTGCAGTGTGTTTTGGACCATAGAAAGTTAAATTTGGAGGACAACTCCTAGAGTATTCCAGCCACCATGGCCATTGGACATACTGTTTAGAGTATTCTAGGATAAGTCATTTGGAAATAAACAAGAACAGACTTTTTCAAACTTTGGTTGTTTCCTGAACTATCATTAATAGGTGCAGAGAAAAAACACCACAAATGCATTCATAGAATCACAGAATCATAGAGTTGGAAGAGACCACAAGGGCCATCCAGTCCAATCCCCTGCCATGCAGGAACTCAAAATCAAAGCATCCCCAACAGATGGCCATCCAACCTCCAAGGAAGGAGACTCCACCACTCTCTGAGGGAGTGTGTTCCACTTTCAAACAGCTCTTACTGTCAGGTTGTTCCTCCTAATGTTTGGGTGGAATCTCTTTCCTGTAGCTTGCATCCATTTGTTCCAAGTCCTATTCTCTGGAGCAGCAGAAAACAAGCTTGCTCCTTCCTCAATATGACAACACTTCAAATATTTAAACAGGGATATCATATCCCCTCTTAGCCATCTCTTCTCCAGGCTAAACATACCCAGACCCTAAGTCATTCCTCATAGATTAGACCCTTCACCATTTTTGTCGCCCTCCTCTGGACACGCTCCAGTTTTTCAACATCCTTTTTGAATTGTGGTGCCCAGAACTGGACACAGGATTCCAAGTGGAGCCTGACCAAAGCAGTATAGAGTGGCACTATTACTTCCCTTGATCTAGATACTATACCTCTATTAATACAGCCTAAAAATGCATTGGACTTTTGAGCTGCGGCATCAGACTGTTGACTCATGTTCAGCTTATGGTCTATTGGGACTCCTAGATCCCTTTCACACATAGTCTCATCAAGCCAGATGTTCCCCATCTTATATCTATGCATTTCATTTTTTTGCCCTAAGTGCAGTACATTACATTTTTCTGTGTTGAAATTCATTTTATTAGCCCAGCTTTTAATCTATTAAGATCACCTATTAAAAGGTCTCATCCTGAACGCCTGAACAAAGGTTTGGAGGATTCCCAGAAATTGCATAAACAAGTTCCCCCTGAAGTGTCAAGGAAGAAGACTGCCTCTTCTACTGGATGATGTGTAAGCAAACATGGGGACATCTCTTTGCAGACGAGAGTGAGATGTGCTTCAGTTTTAACCCAGAAAGAAACAATTAAAAAAAAAAAAAGGTTGGGCCCAGGTATTAAAAACTTTCCAAACATAGCTCTGCCAGTTCAAAGTCCTGTTCCAGCAGCTTGTTTTGAAATTCCTTGAAGATCTGCATCTGAGAATGATTATTGTTAAGTTGCATACTCTGCATGAAGGATTGAAACTCAGAGGCAATCCAACATCAAAAGGCAGGCGCTGCAGCCAGCCAATGTGGCCCAAGTAACTGCAGCAACCAACTCTCACATTTTCATCTCCAGTGGGCAAGTGTAATCTGCAGACCTATTAGAGCACACAGCTGGTCATCTTCGTTTCTTCAAACATGCTATTTCAGCTGGGATGCCACAGCTTAGTCTATATGGGAAGGCAGTTCCAAAACCAAATGGATCAGCGGTGGCAGCTTAAGAAGCATTTTACCTGGCTGATCTGACAGGCAGCAGGAAGGGAAAGAAACAGGAGGGCAGCTGAAATCTGAGAAAGCAGAGAAAAATTCCCCCCAAAAGGGGGGGGGGGGGATCAATGTGGCTATTGTTACAGACCAATATACCTCTTAAGTCAGGGATAGGCAACCTTTCCCTTTAAGGGCCGAGGGACTTCAGCTCCCAGAAGCCTCAGCCATGTTGGCCAATAGTCCCATGTTGGCCAATAGCTCCTGGGATTCTGGGAGCTGAAGTCCCTCGGCCCTTAAAGGGAACAGGTCACCTACCCCTGTCTTAAGTGCACCATGCCTTGGTGGCAGAACAGATGCACCATGAAAAGAAACTGATGAGATACATTTGCTCATAAGAATATAAGAAGAACCATGTGGGATCAACCCAAGAGCCTTTCCAATCCAGCTTCCTATTCACACAGTGGCCAACCAATTGGTTCAGGGAAGCCCTCCAGTACGACATGAATGTAACTGCACCCCCCCATCTCATATTCCTCTGCAACTCTTCTACAAAAGCTCTGATAGTGGAAATGAGATGAATAGCCATCTTGACCTTGACTGCACTGGCCACTCCAGAGGCAGCCCTAAGTATCCTGGCCTGGGTGCTGCGCCAACCTCCCTACATTACCTGGCTCTCTGTTTCTGTGCTGGGACAACTGTGTACACAGATGTCCTGCTCAGCTACCTGGCACATAAAATCATAGAATCATAAAATCATAGAGTTGGAAGAGACCACAAGGGCCATCCAGTCCAACCCCATTCTGCCATGCAAGAACTCAAAATCAAACCATCCCCGACAGATGGCCATCCAGTTTCTGTTTAAAGACCTCCAAAGAAGGAGACTCCACCACTCTCCAAAGGAGCGTGTTCCACTGTCGAACAGCTCTCACTGTCAGGAGGTTCCTCCCAATGTCGAGGTGGAATTTCTTTTCCTGTAGTTTGAATTTGTTGCTCTGGGTCCTGTTCTCTGGAGCAGCAGAAAACAAGCTCCCTCCTCAATATGACATCCCTTCAAATATTTAAACAGGGCTATCATATCATTTTTTAACCGTCTCTTCTCCAGGCTAAACATATCCAGTTCCCTAAGTCATTCCTCATAGGGCATGGTTTCCAGACTCTTCACCATTTTAGTCACCCACCTCTCGACACACTCCAGTTTTTGGAGTGCCGTCCCCATGAGTCACTCACTTCTGAGGTTGGATTGAGATGTCCAGCAATGATGATATGGCTGAGTGCCTCATTCTGACCTCAGAGCAAGTGATTGGTGACAGAGGCGGATGTACAGGGCAGCTCAGCACAGATAAATCCACCTGGATTGATAAACTGAATTCTTACACTATGCTCGGTTCTTGCAGGACTGGTGTTATATGGTCTCAAAAGGGCATACCTGACACCTGTCTGGCTGCTGAATTTTGCACTAGCTGCAGCTTCTGAACATTTTTCAAGGGCAGCCCCACAAACAGCAGATTGCAGTAGTCTAATCAGGAGGTAATTAAGTTATAACAGACTTTAGGTAGCTCAGTAATGATAGAAGACACTGTGATTTGGGGTGACCTCAGGCTCCTTTGTCTCCAGTTTGATAGCGCTCTGCTTGCATTACCAGCCTGAGAAATCTGATTATGATTTGTTTGAATGCTGCTAAGTAGTCTGTTAATGCTCATGCTGACCTTTGCATGCCAAATCCTTGCCTTTGCTAATTTCAGCATGATTAGCATCACATAACTTTTGAAAATTTTCTTATGCCAAAAAGGCAGGGACGGTTCTCTGCTATGCTTGCTTAATGAGCCATAAAATGAAGTGGCAGAGGAGGCCAGCCACATGCTATCAATCCACTGGTTAAAGAAGGGTCCAAGACTGGGGAAATGGGCAATAAATCCTATCACCCCAATGAGAGCTCTTAAGCATTGACTTGACTAATCACAATTGATTCAAAATCCTCTCCCCTTTCCCTGCCACCATTTCCTTGCAAAGTGTCGATAGCAATTAGACTTGCTTCCATCATTTCAAGGCACATCAGCAGTATTGATCTCGGCATGTATTAATCATAGTAAAAAGCTGAAGGGTGCTAGCTGCGTTCCCATCCTAGGTAATGGCAAAGCGCCCATGGGATTTGATGGTCTGCAGGTGACTTTTTCTAGTTAAAAAAGGTTAAGAGTATTCCACTAATGAATAGGCCCTTGGGCGATCCACAAATCATGTTCTGAGGAGATCGTGGCAGGCACTGTGCATATCAATGGCTCAATGGCCATAGAATCAAATTGTACAGAAACAACATTGGAGTAATGGAGATTGCTTTTGCAGCCTATGATGAATAGGCTTGTTGGTGGATTAATTTTATGGGCCGTCTTGAACACCAAGATTGAGAGGTCATGATTTCCATTTCCATCCTGGAGCTCAACCAGCCCTATGCTCTGAAAATCCTATAAATATGGGAATTCTTTGGTGGGCAGGAGAACTAGTGGGAGAATGGACAGAGAGATGGGTGTATTGCGCCTCATATTATTGCATCATGGTAAATACTTTGAATTTGATCAGACCTCATGTTGAGTAACTCAGGTCTCATTGATTGCATATCTCACTTTTCTCTCAGAAATGGGATTCAAGGTGACACAGCAACCTGCAAATGAAGATGATGACAGGAATACATTGACTGAAATGGAAGAGCTGAGTGAGAAAGGCCATCCCAATGATACCGCTGTTCAGATTGTGATTTTATTTCTATGTATTTATTTAGATATTTGTTTCATGTAAATGCCACCTTTCTCCTAGAGTGGGACCCAAGATAGTTCACAAAAAGAATCAGCTGAATCCTAACAGTAAAAAACCAAACACAAGTAAAATCATTGCATTAAAACAATATACAATCTTTTCAAAGTGTACAAAAGATTAAAAATAAAGCAGCCCCAGCCATAAGAAGGCTGTCTGAACAAAAAAGGTCTTTGCCTGCTGGGAAAAGGAGAGTAGGGAATGGGCTAGCCTGCTTCCCATGAAAGGGAATTCAAGAAGGTGGGAGCAGCTACCGAAAAATTCTCTCTCATGTCTTACAACTTTAAGACTCTGGCAGTTCATATGGGGAGAAATGGTTGTTCAGAAAGTTTGGATCTAAGCCATAATGGATGAAGAGCCATACTATGTGTCTTTCCTTGACTCCAGTCTAGACAGCACTGATGATGGTAATCTGAATGAGGAGGCCCTTGGGCAAATGCCCCTTCACCCCTTAGCCATTGAGATGTCATATCTTTACCAATCTCAATGCCCATCCAGGGCTTTAGGGAACAGTAATAGAGAAGGGGATAGTGATAACTGCAGAGATGGAGGTAGAAGGACCCATAGTTGTCTGCCACAAAATATGTGCAATGTTTGTCTTCTTGCTATCTCTCCAATTACACCTGCAGCAAGTATGAATTTGTAGCTTTCTTGAAAAGAAGGTCAGAGCACGACAGGTATGTGTTGAGTCCCTTCAATGCAACAGAGAACATGAGGACTTCCTGGACAGAACACTGGGATAATTGATCTTGCAGAATCAATAGTAAGAAACTACCAAGGAAAATGAAAAGGCATGTAACAGTGGGGAAACACTCTGGAGGACAATCATTGACAGGAGCAGGCCACACAGAAAGGATTCAGAACCTTTACAAATAAGCAATCAGTTCCTACAACGTCATGAGGATAGCTGAAGTGTAGATGCTCAAACAGGAAACCAGTAACAAGGTATATTGCATACCAAGGAAGGAGTCCAGGTAACCAGCAACCACAACAGGAAAAAAGAAAGGTTCAGAGTGTGAGGTTGATGCATGCACAGTTGTCAAACGTGCATATTATAAAAGCAATATTCTGGCAGACATTCTAAGCAGATAGAGTGAAACCCATGGGAGTGATCAGAGTGGACATGCTGAGTGCATGTGGGTAGATATAAACGGAGAAATAAATAAATGCAACATTGTATAGGAGTTTACTACAGGCCACCAAACCAAAAAGAGGTAATGGATGATACAGAAACAAATCTTGGAAATCTCAAAGATGCAACAGTTAGTAGTTGAGGAATTTCATGTACCTTGATATCTGCTGGGAGACTAACTTTCCTAAGCCTAGACTCTCCAATAAATTCATCATGCTCCTTGTGGATAATTTCCTATTTCAAAAGGTAGAGGAAGGAAAAAGGCGATCAGCAATCCTGGACTTGATTGTGACTGATATTGTTAATTAAAGCACTTGGTACTTTAGGTGGGAGCGACCATGTAATGCTAGAATTCATAAAGTGGAAAAGGCCACCCACACACCCCAAAATAAAACAGATGGGAACGATCTATGTACAGTTGCTTGAACATGAATGGGGCACTAATTCTGACCTTCCTGCTCTATACAGGGCCCTCATTCATTTACGCACATGTGTGAATAGGGCTCTAATTTCAACTATGTATGGATATGAACTAAGTCCCCTTTATTAAAAAAAAGAAAAGAAAATTAAAGATCTGGGAGTCAGAAATTTGGAGTACTGCACACATTTAAGGTCATAAAATTGCAAAGAAGGTAATATATGGCAATGATTTTTTTAAATAGTTCAAGGGAAACTCCTCCCTTGGGAAGTTTTCCCAGAAAAAAGATTATTGTAACTTTGCCTCTGAGTCAAGTCATCCTATTTCGGCTGTTCACACTGGAGATGGGGAAGAGGAGGAGCAGTTAACAAAAATGTTAAGAATACATTCTGAATATTTCATGGAGCTGAAGTCTGGCAACCTTCTGAGAATCTTGACCTGAAATGATGATTACTCATGGTACAACAGAGATGGGGAACTTTGACAGGGCTGGGGGACATGATTTTGTTCGTTGTACATACCATGGCCCTGGAAATGGTGGAAATGTACAAAAAAAAAAAAAAAAAAAAAGTTCCCCCCTCCCACCAAAAATACTGGAAGTGGTAAAATATTCACTTTTGGTTTTTGCATTTGAAAGTGTTTTGGAAGGCAGGAGATGCTCAATCAGGCAACCAGTAACAAGGTTATAGATCCAAGGCCAAAATAGTTAATTGCCAATAAATGGTGGAAGAGGGATCTCACATATTTCAGTCATTTGCTCATGTTATGTCTCATCTATTGTTGTGGTATTGAAGTTTAGACCATAATAGGTGGACCAGAGGTGAGTGAATTTTATACCATAAGCCAACAGTTTGTAACCCTCAAAAGAATGATATTAAAGAAAGTAGAGATGGAAATCCTCAGTACTTACAGTAGTTTTCTCCCCACTGCAGGAAAAAGAAAAACATGAATATTCCTCCACAGCATTCTCCCCAAATTTGAATATTGAAAAGTATTGTTAAACACCTATTATGTGGAGAAACACACATTGGCTAGCATCCTGTTACACACTTTTGTTTGTATTGTAAGCTAGATTAACAACCCCATAGCTGTGTTGTACTGTGGGTTCTGGGTATCTGCTGGAATTTGGTTCTAGGAACCCTTGTGGATACCATAATTGTGGATGCTCAAGTCCCATTAAATACAAAGGCATGGTAAAATGGTGTCCCTTTGGGCTTTGAGCTGCCTTGGGGGCATGCGTCATGTAAACTTCACATCCCTAAAGTGGCCCTAATCCACTTCATTTGGCCTGTCTGTTCCTGGGCATCCATCGGCCTCCCATTCACCAGTGCCACAGACCTCCTTCACTTGGTATAGCTTGCTGGTTTTTGGGATGGGTTTTAAGGAGGCAGATCAGGAGGCAGAGCATAGCTAAAACTGTACTTATATGCTCTATGCAGGATTTTAGCAATAGGGTGTGTGGATATGGATGTGTATGTATATGCAAAAAACAATTTTCTGTGCAGGAAATAGTGTGCAGGAAACCCATTTTTGTGTGTGTGCAGAAGATGGGAATTTGTTGTGACCCTCCCCTCCCTTTTAGTTTTCCTCCATTGAATAATTCCCCCACAACTCTTGAAGGCATTCAGATATTGTGAGGAAACAAAAATTCTCAAAGTTCTCTTATTAATAACAAATAACTACAAATATCATTTGCATTCCTAAAAGAAAGAGAACTATTTAAGTTACATTGGAGAAAAGGAGAGGTAAAGAGCAATGATAGTAAATGGCTACTTTGGGAAGAATTAGCATTATAATTATGAGTAGTTATATTTCAAAATTAGCTTCCCAGACTCTAGCCAAAAAAATAAAAATAAAAATGAAAAGGTCTAAAACATTACAGATAAAGATAATTCACCCAAACTAAATTTTTTAAAATCTATTTCTCCATGTCTCGGTTGTCGGCCTTGGCTCCCGATGGAGTCTCTCCTCTCAATGACTATCTTAAGGCGGTAATGGACTGGATGAGGAAAAACAGATTGAGACTGAATCCAGATAAAACGGAGGTACTCACAGTAGCAGCCCCGAACCAGGTATTGGGATACAACTTCCAGTCCTGGATGGTGTCACACTCACCATTAAGGACTGTGTTCACAGTCTGGGGGTGCTCCTGGATCTATCACTCCAGATGACAAATCAGGTAAATGAGATGGTTAGGAACGCCTGCTATCAGCTTCGGCTGATATGCCAGCTGCACCCTTTCCTGGAAGTAAGGGATCTCGAAACTGTGGTACATGCTCTGGTAACCTCCCATCTTGATTTCTGTAATGCACTCTACATGGGGCTACCCTCATGCTTGGTTCAGAAACTTCAATTAATTCAGAACATGGCAGCCAGGATGGTATCTGGTACAGCTAAAAGAGACCATATAACACCTGTATTGAAGTCTCTTCACTGGCTGCCTACTAGTTTCCAAGCCCAGTACAAGGTGTTGCTTATCACCTATAAAGCCCTAAATGGCTTGGGTCCAACATATCTTCGAGACCGCCTCCTCCCATACAATCCACCCCGAGCACTTAGGTCCTCTGGGATGAATTTATTACAGGTGAAAAAATCTAGGCTATCAGCAACTTCCCAGATGGCCTTTTTGATGACCGCTTCCAGATTATGGAATGACCTGCCGGATGAGATCCATCGTATGATGACTTTAGACAGCTTTAAAAGGGCTGTCAAGACAGATCTCTTCCGGCAGGCCTTTCCAGACTAGTCTTACCAGCCATAAGAAGCCTGTCCAACTGTATCTCCTTTTCTGCCTCCCCATTTAGCCATCATATACAGCCGTCCCTGTTGTTTTGCTATTGTAAATTGTTGGCATCTGCCCAAATTTTAATTGCTGTTTTTAACTTGATGATTGTTTAATGATTTGTTAAGGGGTGGGAGAGTTGGGTTTGGGTTTGATTTTTACTGTATTGTATTTTATGATGGAAGCCGCCCTAATTGCTATGCAGAGGGGTGGGGTACAAATACATTTTTTTTATTATTATTATTATTAAAAAGAATTTTCTAAGTCTTATGTTAATGATATTAAGATACAGCAGCTTCGCATCCATCTCTCTCAACCCCTTTTCCATTTTAAAAAAAATGTTATTTTCAGAACAAATGTTGTATGATATCTCCACGTTTTAAGAGAACATGAGACCCTAGTGGTTAGGAAAACAATTTTCATCACCATCAATTTCATTGATTAGGAACAGTTGGGGGAGAAACAAAACCTTTTATGGTATAACAAAAAGGAAGATTATTGGAGCCAATCTTAGCAACCATCAGCCCAGCTTTCAGTGATAAAGGTTAACCAATTTAGCATGGCAGCTCTCTGACAGAGCTTTCCGGAATAAGTCTTTCATTGCTTTAGGACTAAATGCTTTGCTTGGATTCAGGAAAGCGAGGAAAAAAGAAGGAGGACAAAGAAGGGAAGAGATTGATTTTGTTTGCTTTCTGATTAAGAGAGCAGGATTTGTACATGAGAATCCAATTAGAAGATTGCAAGGAGGGTGGCGAGGGTGGTAGAGGGGGCAACAGGTAGAATAGACATGGTGATGAATAAATCCACTTCACGGTAAATAAATCTGGTACAAATACTGTATATACTGAGACCTAGACTACCTTGCAACCCCAGGCAGTCTATCACACACATCCATGCAAAATTATGCATCTCCATGCACAGTGTGTGTCTGTATGCACAATGGCTCCATGGATGCAACTCTACTTTTCCAAACCTGAATTGAATGCAGATATTCTGCTATGCACAAAAATGCCCAACAGCTTCCATATGAAAACTTACACATGCATAAGATACCAAGCAGATTCTAACCAAGATACCAAGGACTCTGAAAAGGATTTAGATACTTTAGGGTTTAGACACAGAGTGAAATCCTCACTTATTTCATTCTTGCATGGAAGAACACTGTATTTAAACATTTCCCCCCATTTGTCCACGAATATGGGAGTTTCTACATGGTTTTTGATGGCAGCTTGGAACTTTTTTTCAGTGCCAAAAATGAATCTCCATGACTCTTCTTTGACTCAAAAACGAGTCTTCCTACACAAAAATGCTGCTTTTCATGGAGAAAACAAGTTATGCAAATAAAAAACAAAATGCACATGGTTTAGTACAAACAAATTTTCTGGGGAAGAAGAATCAAAAAGTATGAATGTTAATATGGCTGTTATCCCCATTCCCCCCCCCCCCAAGCAGGGTGTCTCAATACTGAGGATGAGAATATTTACCTGTCTAATAAAACACCAAATTTTGCAATTAGCAAACAGTACAAAATCTCTGGACCAGCCAGTCCCGGTATACATTCTAGAAATCTGACTTTTTAAAAACCTACCTAGTGCTTCAGGGAAACTTTTGATCGCACTCATGTCATGTTCAGCCTTTGCAAGGTAAGAAGAAACTAACATAAAGCATGAATCAATTAATACACTCATGACCCAAAGGCTCATATTTCAGCTGTGTCCATTTAATAGTGACAATTATGAAGGTAAGCAAGTAGACTGGCCAAGACACCAAGGAAACCATGGGGTTAAATATGCACACACAGAAAGCACTTGCAGTTTCAGGAAGAAAGACAGATCAAGGAGTAAACTTTGCTTGGTGTTTTTTGACCATTGCCAACTTATAGCTTCCTGGTCAACAGGGCAGTGACTGCTCAATGGATTTTGTCATTGTTTTGAGCTTTTTGAAGAGATAGAAATCAGTACCCTGGATAGCTCCTTTATAGTAATACCTGGGATGGTTTGTCACCTTACTGATACTGATCTTGGGCTTCATTATGCAGCTGTAATACCATTGTCTCTACCTCTACAGCATGAGTACCAGACAGTTTAAAGGTTAACAGTCTACTTGTGTGCTTTCATAATTATCACTATTAAAACAATGGAGCAGCTGCCTCTGGGTTTTTTTTTGTAAAAGAAATATCTGGAAAATGAGCCCTTGGATCCTGCTTGCTAGACTTTATGGCTTGCATCTTGGATCACCTCCCAATGTCAGCTGCCATTAGCATGCAGATAGAATCTTCTGAGTCATATATGTGTGATGGACAGATTGCAGTTTTATTTTTTAATGTCACAGCAGCTGCAAAGGTTTGTAGGCTGGAGAATTAGACCACAGGCATGTTAAAGAGAGTCACTACTCTGTGCTGGTAACTGAATCATATCCTAAAATAGATCTTCCAGACCTTTCTCATTGTAAGGGATGCCCTTAATTTGTTTTCCATTTGGCTTTTCCCATTTGAGGTCCCATTTCAGGTGGGCTTTCCTCTGACATCATGAATCAGTTCTTTTTGAGTTGGGGTGGATACACATAGGCCTGCATGAGAATTGAAATCTGTTAGAGAGACCATCTTCTGTGTCTCATCAGTGGAGTAATATGATAAAGGAGGGTGCAGAAGAGGGTCTTCTCAGTTGTAGCACACCATTTATGGGAAGTGGCACCAAATGGCACCAACATTGGTTTAATTCTGGCACCAAGATCAGACATGCCTTTTATTATAACCTCTAGGGTCTAATTTCCCTTTAAAGCATTGAGATGTTTTCCCCCCCCCACACTTTTAGATTTTAAAGTTTTTTTAAATTTGTCTGAATTTTTAAATACATTCATATTTTGCTTAAATTGTTTATTGATTGTCATTTGATATTGTGTAAATTGTTTTATCTGTTTGACAGCCTGAGATCCCCTGATAAAAGGGTGGGATAAAAACATCTGAGAATCAGTTTGGTGCATTGGTTTGAGCACTGGACTAGGACTCTGGAAACCAGGATTGAAATCTCTGCTCAGTCATGGAAACTCACTGGGTGACCTTGGGTAAGTCACACTTGCCTCTCCTAGGCAAGGTGACCAGGATACCTCCAATCCCTATGGAGAATAAAGAATATTAAGAATATAAGAAGCACCATATTGGAACAGACCAAAGGCCTATCTAGTTGAAATACCTCTGCAAAGCCCACAGCATGATGGGAATGTAGTAGTACCCTCCTGCTCATGCATCCCATCAGCTGGTGTTCAGAAGCATGCTGTCTATGAAAGTATATAGTTATCATGACTGGAAGCCATTGATAGTGTTATCTCATCCATAAATTTCCCTAATTCCCTTTTGAACTGTTAGTATTGACAGAGGCAATGCAACATATGTTGGGAGGAATATAATTTTAACTCTAAATGTAATACCCTGCATCCTCAATTTACTGTTAAGAACTCAAGAAAGAAGTCTCATGCTGTCACTGTGGACAGCTAAATGAAAATCCTTTTATATCGTGTATTGGAGAACTCCATTTCAATCAAGATTTAGGGAAACAGATGAAAGGCCATAGATTTCTCCTTAAACGATAGATTGTGCTTCCGTGGTTTGACTGGTGTTTATTGAGTTTGCAACATCATATTTTACCTGAGGGATTTGAAAAAGAATAAGGAAAGAAATATTCAAGGCTAGATATAAGTGCTGACAGATGTGCTGAATTTTCAGACAGTTGGTGCCTCCGGGGAATGTGCATTGATCAGCAGAGGTCTTTATGAGTCTTGTATCCCAGGGGTTTATAATGCATGACGTTTGAATCGTAGTGCAGTTTAACTTCCTGCCAACAACATAATCTTTCCAGAACATGGAAAAATTGGCAAGAATTCTACAGAGGCCACCTACTTTGGTATGTGTAACTAAGTAGCATATCCCTCATTGATTTCCTCCACAACCTTCTTTCTCTGGCATCAGCCACACTGAGAGTAGATCTGTTCTGCTGGTGATCAATGTTTCCACCTCTTCTCACCAGTGAATTAGGCTGAAATGCAGAAGTGTGACAAGAACCCTATGTTTAACTGGAAAGTGGGAGGGAGGTAGAAATATAAACCATCTGCACCATGTTCCCCAGCAGGAGACCTCCTTTATTCAGTGAGGCTGATGCCATGAAAAGTAGGTTGGGCCCCAGTTATGATTGTGGCAATGGCACCACAATCATGACTAAATAGGGATAACAAATATGGATCAATTAGGAGTGTATAACTCCACAATGCTATTAGCCCTAACCAAGAAAGTCCTGGAACAATTACTGAAGATGGTCAAAGAGGAAAATGCAAAGGTAGGCATAATGCTGAACATTAAAAACAAAAAACAAAAATATTGACTACAAAAGATCTACAAGATTCTAGATAATGAGAAACTGAAGTAGTCAAAGAGTTCCAATACCTTGGATAAAATATTGTTCTGAATGGAGACTGCAGTCAGTCAAGAAATTAGAAGAAGACTAGGATTGGGGAGGGCAGCTATGAAAGAAATGGACAAGATCCTCAAGATAACGATATAATTCTGAACATTAAAGTGAAGATCGTCCAAGCCACTGTATTCCTCATTACCATGTATGGATGTGAGAGATGAAAAATGAAAAAAGCAGATAAGAAAAAACTCAATGCATTTGAGATGTGGTGCTGGAGAAGAATGTTAAGAATGAGATGACCAAGAAGACAAACAAATGGGTTCTAGAGCAGATCAAGCCCAAAATTTTCCTGGAAGTCAAGATGATTAAATTGAAACTGTTGTATTTTGGCCACATCATCAGAAGGCATGAATTATTAGAAAATACAATGATGCTAGGAAAAAATGGCAGTAGAAAAAGAGGAAAGCCACATGCTAGATGGTTAGACTTGAGCAGGGAGGCCAAGATAGCTGAAGATAATATATCTACATATTCTGATGTTTTCACGAGATTTCATATATTAGATTTCTGTGAATAGGGCTAACGCTGTGAGTTTTTCTATGGGAATACCTGGTCAGTGCTTTGGGTTTGACAAAAGAGTGTGAATAGCCTGATGATGTGTTTCCATGGGAATATAATTGCTGGACCATTTTCTTTAGGTTTCTTAGACAAGTTCCTAAATGATATCCCAAATGATAAGAAAATAAAAATGAAAGTATAATTCAAAGACATACCTGTGTTAGTTTCGAATATCAGTACGTAAAGGGATCTTGTTGCACCTTTGAGACTGACTGATTGAAAGACGTTGTAGCATAAGTTTTCATACACTTGGTCTATTTCCTAAGAGGCATGGAGTGAACTTCAAATGCATGGAGTAAGATACATTCTGTTCATCTGAGAAAGTAGACCAAGTCTATGAAAGCTTATTGAATCACAAAATCGTAGAATCAAAGAGTTGAAAGAGACCACAAGAGCCACCCATTCCAACCCTCTCCCATGCAGGAATACACAATCAAAGCACTCCCAACAGATGGCCATCCAGCCTCTGTTTAAAAATCTCCAAATAAGACTTCACCACGCTCCATGGAAGTGTATTTCACTGTCAAAGAGCTCTTATTTGTTAATATGCAATAAACAAATAACCATCTATTAGCATGTGGAATTCTGTTAGCATGTGATGCTTACACATGCTCATGAGTTCTCTCTTAAAAAAAAACAAACTTGGCTTTTTCCCACATGCAGATATGAACATGAGATTATTCCAGGTGTGAAGAAAGGCATGTACAGGTCTCAGGAAACCAAAGAGAGATCCCTGAACCAGTGATGGCTGTCGGTTCCCAGGTCAGTGGGGTGGTAGGATTTGGATGGTTCTCCAAGGTGCTGAACTTGAATGCACCAATAGTTTCAGCACCCTGGATAGTGATTTTAAAGCTATATAAAATGTGGACTGGATTCACCACCCCTCTGACATGGGAACCACAATTGCTACTGCCAAAAACATGGTGAGATTACCCACCACCATCACTGCCCACAAATCTACTAGAGGAGTGGGTGTCATTTTGACTTTAAAATGTTTTTATTAAAAATGCAGGTGGGGAATTTGGGGCACACAAAATTGTCCTTAGCCCCCAGGTGTCTTTTTCCAACACCCAGGGCTGGGGATTAGTTGACAAAGAGACTACAAGCAAAGAAATCAGCTTTAAAGGAACATGGCCCCAAGTCTCCCAAGAAGTAATGCAGGAACAACCCCCAAATCTTACCATGGGAAAAAAGAAGCTTTGGGACCTATGGTGTTTTGATCAGGGAAGTACAGTGTTTGGCAATCATTGCACATGAAAGGAATGTTTTTCAGATTTTTTTCTCTTTCTATATTTTTATGACTTGCAACATTGTACTGTTGTTGGATTACTATCCTTTTATCTTTAAACACTATATTGAATAAAACAGTTACATTTGAACACATTGCCCCGGAGGAGATATTATAGCAAGATAGAAGAATCTCTTTCTAAAGATGTATTGAAATTAATCTGTATTTTGATTTATTTCTTGGTATTCCTGAAAAGAGCATCTCCCCACCAGTAGTATTTCAACAGAGCCAATCCAAAATTATTTAGGAATTCTTACATATGAATATTCTCTGCATTGCCAGAAATGGTTTAGTCCTTCTTATGGAAATGTTAAGTTATTCCATTTATTTTAAACTCATCTGCACTCTTTCAAGTCAATTTGCCCTTCACTGGAAATGGATAAGAATTCTTGTGGCTTTGAGATTCTCATTTAAATTATCCATTTTGCACCTCCTGAGACTTATTGCATGACCAAGTGCATCTTGATTCAGAAATTCATGTATTTCTTGGCCTTCAGAATGGTTCACAGGCACAAAATCAGGATTTTTTCCCCTTACAAAATGAAAGAATGTCTAAAACACATACAGTTAAAAAATACATATCAACAGACTTCAGATGATGAAGAAAACATATACAAAATGTGTATACTAGGACAATTCCACAAAATATGGACAATTGAAAATATGAACAGAAGATATAGATAAATTTTCACTTAGAAAATAAAAAAAAATGACATGCTGTTGGTCAATTCTGATGTAAATTACATTTGGGACATTGCAACTTCTTTGTATTCTCATTTGTGATCATAGTAATATTGCCACAACAGCAAACTAGCAAATCTATAGAGACTGAGGTCTGGGCTTCTACTGAGCAAGGTGCTATAGGAAGGTGTGATCAGCCTTCCCTTGACAGTTAGCATCGCTGTGAAAAGTAGAAACAGGGATTCCTGGAATCATAAAGTTGGAAGAGATCCCAAGGTTCATCCAGTCCAACCCCCTGCCATGCGAGAATACACTACTGTTTGGTTGCATTGGGGTGCCTGTTTTTGCTTGTCCTTGGATTGGCCAGATCAAATTCCCAGCTACATTACACTCTTAAAACATTGACCAGGTTTAAATCATTCATTTGATCACCTTTGGTGGGGATGAATGTGAAATATTTTGCGCAGAGTAGATATTTCCAATGCAATTCCCCTTTTTAAGACTGCTTAATTTGCTAGGGGAGGGTTACTACTGAACATTAAGGAAAAAAATAATAATGGCCACAGAGGCTTTACATAAATTCAACCTCAGTAATGAGGAAATTGAAATAATTAAATATTTCCACACCTTGGATCTATCATTGATCAGAACAGAGACTGCAGTCAAAAAGTTATAAGAAGACTAGGAATTGGAAGGGCAAATAAGAAAGAACTAGACAAGATCCCAAAGTGCAAAGATATACAACTGATCATTTAAGTCAGAATTGTACAAGCCATTATATTCCCCATCACTACATACAGATGTGAAAGCTGGAGAGTGAGGAAAGCAGATAGAAAGAAAATAAACTCATTTGAGATGAGGTGCTGGTGAAGACTGCTGAGGATACCATGGACAGCCAGAAAGTAAAATAATAATAACAATAAAATAATAATAATAATAATAATAATAATAATAATAATAATAATAAATAATGGTCCTGGACCATACCAGACCTGAGCAATCCTTGGAAGCCAAGATGACCAAACTCAGGTTGTCATACTTTGGCCACAACTTGAGAAGACCCGATGCAACAGAAAAAAACAATAATGCTAGGAAAATAGGAGGGAAGGAGAATGTGAGGTTGTATATTAGTTGGATAGATTTGATCAGGGAGGCCACAGACTCCTAGGACATTGGTAGAACAGTTGAAGATGGGTGCTTGGAGGTGTCTCACTCATAGGATTGTCATGAGTCAAAGTCAATTCAAAGGTAGTTAACAACAATTTTGCTAGGCATGAATGTCCTTCCTTACAACCCAAGGCAGCAGTTTCATGAAATAACAATGGCTTGATTTTTGCCCATATTGTACAGTGAAAGACACTGACAAGCTAAGCCATACAACATTCCTCTTTTATTGCTCAGATACATTATAATATGTTTCCTTGGAGGATTTCTACCTGGCTCTAAATGGTTCACCACATAGGTTGTGGAAAGTCCTTCAGCGCTTTGCTCTTTATTAATGATGCATGGAAGCATGGTCCTGGGACTTCTGAGGACAACTTTCTCCTGTGGACATTTGCTAATGAGACATTCTTAAATTAATAGGCCCAAGTGAGCCACACACATGCAGAGAGAGATAGGCACATGGACTTGGCTGATAGCCATTTCCATTTGTTTAAGATTCCTTCAGGCATTATTACATACAAGTGAGGCTGGGTTTGTGTTTATAAAAGGTCAACCCTTTTGACAAGCACACAGAAAGAGAAGCTGATCTGCAAAGGTGAAATTGATTCACTTATTTCCAAACTTTGGAGAACAGAAAGGAGGGAGAAAACCACTGCAGTGAACAAAACCATTTCCCACCCTGTGTCACCTCGCTTCTTGGGTTATAAATAATTTACTTTGGAAGAATTAGACTACATGCTCTCCTCCAATGCTCACTGGGATTGGAAAGAATTTTACCATCCATTCCAAAGAATTCAGCTCAAGGAAAGCTTCTAGCAACCTTCAAGGGGACTGTGAAGAATGCTTAAAATATCTTGGATTTTGAGAAAGGAAACTAATTCTCTACATCTTTGCTTATGCTTTTTTTTGTGTGGTGAGGATAGATTTCAAGTTTTTTGCAGGTTTTGCAAACCTATGAAAAGATTTTGGCATCATTTCCACCCCTAAATGATGCTGGTTTTATTTTGGGATGGGGATGGGAATTCTGTAGCCACACAAATGTGATTGAATGGCAGTTCCTACCAGCTCCAGATGCCAGAATTCATCAAAATTCTGGGAGCTGCCATCCCCACCTTTGTTTTGGTACTTGTTCTATTCCTTTTATGTGGGGCTATTGAAAAGTTCTTGGCCCAATTTACTTCCCAAAATTTGAACATATTTTTTGTCCCTGTTGCTTGAAAGATTGTTCTTTTGTGTTGTAAACTGACAATTTATAGGATCATAGCTCTAATTTATGAAAATTTTCAGATCAGATAGAACTATATCCATGATAAGTGTGGAATTTTTATGTGCTTAACTCCAGACAGTCATTAAGGTCCTGTTCCTGCAGGAAAAAAATTCAAAGAAAATCCATTAGTGTTTAATACAAACATTGAGTGACAAGTGCTTGTTATACTCAACACTAAAAAAGTGGTGTGCCAATTTTCAGCATGGATATTTTGAGACCAAAGATGAAGCAAGGTCTGGAATAGTTGTCTTCTGTTAGAACTGGGTGTAGTTCCAAATCACTCCCCAAAATTTTCAGTTTTGAACACTGACACACGTTACTGCTATAAGAAAAGCTTTCTAGGTGGTAAATGATGCAGTAGATGAAACAGAGCAGAGAAGCATTCCAGTCCTTTGGCTGATGTGGTCCAGCATCCTTTTACAGCCAACGATAGAACTGGATTCCCAAACTAGTTTTATCCAAACCATACCATGGTTAGGGATCAAATTCCCCATTACTGGGCATACATACAAGGAGCCAGGGCTAGGGTAGCCAAGATTTAATATTCTTGTGACAATGTACCTTTAGAAACCACTGATGGGAAAACAAGATGGTTTTGATATTGCTTCAAGGGACATGATTCTGGAGGCTAGGGTACAAGGCTCACAAAAGATGGGTTATATAGTGCAGAAACAAGCACACAACATCACACTTTGCAGGTGTGATCCATCTCCCCTCTCATAGTTAGAAGAACATTGTAGACAGATTGTTGTTGTTGTTGTTGTTGTTGTTGTTGTGTGCCTTCAAGTCATTTCCAACTAATGGTGACCCTAAGATGAACATATAATATGGTTTTCTTGGCCAGATTTGTTCAGAGCAGGTATACCATTTCCTTCCCCTAAGGTTGAGAGACTGTGACTTGCCCAAGGTCAACCAGTGGATTTTATGGCTGTGGGGGGAATTGAATCCTGGTCTCCAGAGTTGTAGTTCCACACTCAAACCATTATGTCACACTGTGCCTTCAGGTAATTTCCAATTTATGGCAACCATGAGGTGAACCCAAGATGGGGAAAGTCATTGGGAATAATAACAAATAACCAAGAATATTGCACAATTTCCCCACAATATTCAAGCACCCCAAAGTGTTGGGAAGGAATTACAGTTAAAGGAAAAGTGTGTCTGTGTGTGGGGGGGGTATACTCCCCACACACTTTTTTTTCTGCACAGAAGATGTTGTTTCCCATATAGAAAACAGAACTGTGGGAAAAAAATCCCAAGGGTTTATGCAGAATACTTCCTCTGCCATGTTTCCCAATGTATTTGGGTCACTGGAATAAAGGGGAAATACCATGGAGGAATATTCCTTTTTCCTCATTTCAGGGAGAAAAGTATCACAATTGTTTGTCCTTTCATGTCAGATGAAATCATCAAAGATTTACTTCCCTAGATTCACCCAGGGGTTGGATGATGTGGGAAGAATTAAAAGAAAATGAGAACACCGGGGCAGGTGGAGATGAAGAAATTGAGTTCAAATCTCTGGTATCATGTCCCTTGAAGCAATATCAGAAGCATCTTGCTTTCCCATCAGTGGTTTCTAAAGGTATATTGTCACAAGAGTATTAAATCTTGCTTACACTGGATATTGAGAGGAAGACATGTGCCTGAGAGACAGACCGAGGAGAGGGGGAATTAAAAAAAATGATTGACTACTTGAAGAATCTCTATTTGTTTAACTGTATGGGAAACACAATGGCTCAGATTCTAGAGGTCTGTTCATACAATGCATTTATCTTATTTCGGCAAGGCATGTGAGTGTGTCTTTCTCTTGGCCCTGGAGTAGGCTAAACCCTTTCTTCTTTCAGCAACTTTTTAAGGCATCTGTGGTATCTGGCATCTTTCTGGAGCCTATTACATTCTGTCCCATTCACACAATTGTGCAAATATGCTTTCTATCCTGAGACCTGGATATCACTCTATACTGCAGCTCAGTGATATTCAGGAGCAGGACTGGAGCCATTACAAAAGCTAGGAAGGTTTACCTGAGAGAAGGCAAGATTGAAAAAATAACATGGTAGTCCTGCTTAAATTCTTGAAAAGATGACATGTAGAAGGTGGACAGTGTTTGTTTTCTGCTGTTTCAGAGACTAGAACATGTACCAATGGATTCAAATTACAGGAAAAGAGATTCCACCTAAATGTTAGGCAGAGCTCTTCTCTAAGAACTCTTTAAGAGTGAGATAGATATCCTTGGAGGGTGGTGGACTTTCCTCCTTTGGATGTTTTAAAGCAGACGTTGGATGACCATCTTTCAGAAGTTGTTTAGTTGTGCATGACTACATGGAAGTAATCTATATGGCTCCTGAGGTGCCTTTCAATTCTAAGTTTCAACGATTCTCTGAATGCCACCAGGGAACAATGATGTACATTCCTGCATTATAAAACTGTGGTTGCTACATAATGCAAACATTGCAGGATTGTTTAAATTTTTTTAACACATTCCACAACTTTCTTCAGCACTTTCCAGTTCAGAAAGATCCCAGAATTATTCTTTTTGGTGCCAACTCAGATAATGCATAAACATTTGTTGTTATTGTTATTTGTTGCTTTCAAATCATTTCTGACTTATGGCCCCCCTAAGGTGAATCTATCTTGGGACTTTCTTGGCAAGTCTCTTCAGAGGGGTTTTGCCATGGCCATCCTTTGAGACTGAGAGAGTGTGAGTTGTCCAAGGTCACCTAGTGAATTTGCATGGCTAAGCTGGGATTTGAACCCTGGTTTCCAGTGTCATAGTCCAGTGCTCAAACCATTACACCATGCTGGCTCCAATGTGCAATATACTAAATCCCATCCCTCCCAACTGAGATTCAGCACAATGTTCAAACTAAAAAACCCAGCAAATTCACCATGCCACAGACATGGAAGCCACCCACTGCTACTGCTTTTGAAACAAGATCACGTTATTTAGACTTCCAAAACCTTGGTTGAAATTCACATAAGTGGAACTCGGGGAGGTGTCCTTATATATAACAAATTGAAGAGCAGAAAAAGTGGAAGGGGGAGGGGGAGGAAAAGGGTTGGATCAGATTATTTGTAACTCTGCAACAAAACATTCTATGTGCTGGAAGGCTATGTGACCAGAAAAGCAAAATATCAGCCAATTTATTTCTCCACATGAAGGAGGATTTTGTCTAGCGGTAATAATGACAGATTGTGGAGTGAAAAGCGGCACGTGCCATTATGGTGCTTGACAGGACAAGTGCCAAAACTGATAGTGCTCAGACAGGTTTTGGATCAGCGCCATAAACAATATCATTTGAGTTGTATTTGTTCAGGAAATATTGCCCCCCCCCCACACACTTGTTTACTAGTATTACTTTACATGTTTCACGGCTTATGATGCAAACAGGGCTCATTATGAAGAAATATAAAATATTTATTAGATCTGTGTGTTTGTGTGTGTGTGTTTCATTTATTTCATTTCCACCATTTTATCTCCAATTCTCTCTCTGTGTGTGTATTTAATTCAGTGTATTGTGTACAGCACTCACTGACAGAGAGAAAGGGAAGAGTGTAAATTGAGAAGAAATTGGGATACAGGAATAGTTGGTTTTTTTAACACAGATTTGGCATCAATGTATAATATCTTTGGGTGGGTACCAGGACAAAATCTTATTGGGATAGCACCGCTGAGGGTGTAACTATAGCAGAGGGAGAAATGAGAGCAATGGTCTCCCCCCAAATAACAATTCAGCTCCACAATGAAATTTTCTCAAATTTCTCCCCATTACTGCAATGCTCCCCAAATTTCTAGCATTGCAGTAACTTTAAGTTTCTCCTGAGCATTTTTGAATTACAATTTAGACATCCAAACAGGCAAGCAAAGTGACCAGAGGAATGCAAATAAAGCAAATATGAGAGTTATAAGTGTAAATGAGTTTCAGTGTCTCACTCTCTGCGGTGCTAGAAATTTGGGAACTGAAAGTTAATTTCATAAGGTGCGTGTGGCAAAATTCTTATTTGGAAGGCTAATGCCCTTACCCACCCACCTCCGCTGATAGCTACATCCCCTGGATTCATCATACTTGTGCCTTCTTCCATTTTCCCCCATTGCTTCTGTGATAATGCCACCCATGCATTATCAAGTGACTATGAACCAAGCTACATCCAGTTATCACCCAGGATGGTAGTGGGTTAAATAAGCTCAGGGAAGATACCTTTTTCCAGTCAAGCTTCTTAGGTATGCAATGAAGAAGTGGAGTATAAAAGTTGTATTGCCTTTGTTCCCAGAATCCATCCAAAGCAAAAGCAAAGCAGCTTCATTTTATATACTGCTTCATATGGGATGTCTAAGCGGTTTACAACTGACCCCCAACAGTTGGGTACTCATTTTAGTGACATTGGAAGGATGCAGGCCTGAGTCTAGCCTGAGCCCTGGCTAGTATTGAACTCACAACCTTGTGGTCTATGAGTGAGTGGCTGCAGTACAGGCATTTAACCACTGTGACATCCATCTGTCTGTATAGCTGATCTTTCAGGTTCTCTCTTGTTCTCTCTTGCTGGCCATTGGCATGAGGAAGACCAGTAAAGACTGATCCTAAAAGCATCAGTTTCCTACTTCCCTAGCAGTGGGAAACACTGAGTACCAAAGCTCTACTTTTTTTTCTGTAGTGGAGAGAGGCCATTTTACTTAGGGGTTGCCAAAGTCTTTTGCTATTTTCCCTAGCTGTTTGTCAGATCCAGTGTATCTTTCAATGTGATCTATTTCTATAGCTTTGCCACTGCCTGGAGAAGGATACAGCAAGACAGAACACCCAGAAACCTAACTGGACTCTTCGTACTTAAAAGAAGACTTTCTTAAGCTCTGTGTTAAGCCTTGGAGTGCTTTTGGTAGTCAGCACACAAACATTCCTTTCTTTTCTAGGAGGAGGGAAGGGAAACATGGTTGAACTTTGGTTGCATTCTGCCTTCTACTGGGAAAGAAGTGGAAAGAGAGGAACGTGGATAGGAGCGGAGAACTCCTGCTTAGCCAGCTGTCTCTTCTTTGCCCAAGGTCTTGGGACAGAAGAAGAGCTATGATAATTCCATTCATCCACAGAGAGCTGCCAGTAGGTGCTATGACTACATCCCCCACAATGTTCCCTGATGTAGCATTACTGACTAGAATATTATGGAAGATTTCAGTTTGGTCTCACACCCATCCAAGATTGAGCACTTATTCTTCCTGATGCATCTCCTTCCAATGGTTAACATATACAGGAGCATCCTTAATGATGTTGGTCAAAGCCAGGGCTTGGTAAAGTTTCCTTTTGGATTGTGCCTCTTAAAATCCTAGCACAGGAATCTGGGAATTGTAGCACAAAATAAGATCCCGGCACTACAGGCTATAGAAGAGGCCCATCAAGTGAAGTTTTGCCAAGGGTATTCTCAAATCCAGAAGCAAGCCTGTTGTTCTATTTCTTGTCTGCTACCACTAATGATACTTTCTATTAACTTGAGTAGAATTATGATGTATTCTAATATATGCCAAACTGCACCCAATTATATTTCAAGGTACATAAGATTAATGCAATAAAATGTCAGTAAAAAAAACAACACACAGAAGAAATCCTTAAGGAAGTGTTGGGAAATGTGTAGCCTTCTAGATGTTGTTAGACTGCAATGCTCATCATTTCTATCTACAATAGCCAGTGGTAAGGAATGATGGGAGTTTTATCTTCACTAAACGTGGAGGGCCACATCTTCTCCATCCCTACCCTGGGAAGCAGAATAAGATATGTGTGGAGTAAACTGCCAGGTTAATAAAATATGTTCGAATTTTTCACCAGGCATTTACACAGCACATACCAACACAAAAACTGAAAGGTTGGTGCCAACCAGTCAAATTCTGTGAGCATGCTCTTCCAAAACTAGGACATCACTGCTGAGAAAGATCTTTTTCTGTTTCAATAAACAACTTACCCAAGATGGATGACAAAGCTGAAGATGGGTCACTGCAGAAGACTATAAATCACAAGCATTTGGTATTGAAGTAGGTCCTTCTTCTGATATTTTAGATAGTGTGCTGGATGCTTGCATGAAAACTGGCCCACATACGGACAAATGGTCCTTGTGGAGGTTGGGATTCTCTTTGTCCCTCTGAAATGTCCAAAGCCCATCTCCTTGACTAAGTGTTCTACTGCAATAGCCCTCCATATGGCCATTTTGTTGCTAACGGAGAGCAGAGGGCATTGACACACAGAACAATGTTAGCATCTACAGTCAGCTCTGTGTTTTAATGAGGAATCCATTCCAGACACCCTCCCCCATGAAAACAGAGACTCGCCAATATTCAAGCCCCATAGGCTTGAATGGGGCATACCCCAGGGTGTGTGTGCAACCCATTGACTTTAATGGAGGTCGCCCCTCTGTAAATATTCAAAACCACAGACCTCAAGTCCATGAGAATGGAGGGGCGACTGTACTTAGACCTCTGGAGGACCCTAGCAGATCTTGACAGAAGATATCATAAGTCTGTGTCTAGCTATGTGTCTAGTTGTGTCTAGCTAAACATAATCAGATATTTCTACAATTCCTTCTGGTTTCCACCAACAATGGAATGGTCATGGGGTAGGTGCACTGAAAGAGCCAAATGATAAGTCCAGGGGTAGGCAACCTTTCCCCTTTAAGGGCCGAGGGACTTCAGCTCCCAGAAGCCTCAGCCATGTTGGCCAATAGTCCCATGTTGGCCAATAACTCCTGGGATTCTGGGAGCTGAAGTCCCTTGGCCCTTAAAGGGGAAAGGTTGCCTACCCCTGGATAAGTCCATAATGAAGTTCTTCATATGCAACCATATAGGATCTAAACTTTAAAGGAGTTGTCCAAGGTGCTGAAATTGATTTGGTAATAGGACTGGACAAAAGTCTGCATTAAAACCTGGAGTAGAATGTGGGCTGCTGACTTGAAAGCCACTGACTGTCATGGAAGTGAGAACAGAAAGAAATTTTGACAGATTCAGAAGTCCCAAAGAAAGTAGCATTTTCATACCTTCTGAGGCTGGTTGCAAGAATATACTGGTATCACCTTGAATATGCAAACATTTGTAAGGCTTACAGGAGGCTTTATTTCTGGAAAAAAACCCACCAATAAATATATTTCAAAATGCTAATGACTCAAATGTGCATACTTGAAAGGGAATATGTAGAGACATGCTTTAGTCAGTAGGGGAAAGCTGTGTAAATTAGGTAAACTTATCAAATGAATATGCAAATGAAGAAAGTGTTGTTGTTTTTTTAAAAAAAAATCACAGCAATTTCAGCATGAGAAGAAAACATAAAGTCCTAAATCCAATTATTAGTCCCAAACAGAGTAGACCCATTGAATTAATGATAGCATCATAAGTCAAACCTAATGGAAAGCCCATTGATTCTCCTCTGGTTGGGACGACTAACTGAATTTAGGCAAGATTCAAAGACATAGCACTTTTTATCTGGATCAGTGCGTAAAGGGATTTTGTAGTACATTTGAGTCTGAGAGAAAGAAAAAGTTGATAGGACAAACTTTCTCAAGTCCAAGACACACTGCAGAAATAATCCATTCTGAGACTGCTTTTGCTGCCTTGACTCAGTGCTAGGGAATACTGGGAATTGTAGTTTATTTTGGTGCCAGAGCTCTTTGACAGAGAAAGCTAAATGTCTCACAAAACTACCATGCCCAGAATTCCCTAGCATTGAGCCAGGGCAGTTAAAGTGGTCTCAAACTGGATTATTTCTGCAGTGTGTTTTTGGACCATGGACTTAACTCATACATCTATTCCATCAGTTGCATGGAGTGAAGTACCTAGGAACAGATCTTTATAAGTGGGCTGTGTATGTGAATAGCAATAGAAATGCAAAATTATAGGTATGGTGATGAAGCCAGCATCACAGTACATTCTAGTAACTTCCATGACCATTCATCTGACTATCTACTCATCTTGGCATTAGGCAACAATCCTTTCTCTTCCCTTTGTCCCCCAATGACCACAGTTAAAACTGAACTTCATCACCATTAGGGTTATTATAAGTTGGAAATGACTTCAAGGCACACAACAACAAGCAGTAACAAAAAGGAGAGCAGAGAGGAAGGTCCACAGCCTGGAAGCAACCACCAAGAAGGCCCTCTCATGTTCTCACCAGGTAGCCTGCGATGGTTGTGGGACTGAAAGAAAGCCCTCCTCTGAGGGTCTTAAGACTCTGGCAGGTTCATATGGAGGATTACAATTTTGCTGATATTTTGGATCTTGATAGGGCTTTTTAGGTCACGACAAGCACTTAGAATTGTGTTCAGAAATGAACCAGTTGTAACTTGCTGGATAGTAGCGAAAGAGGCTCAACAGCAACAAACAATGCTCTTGCTCTCCAACAATGCAATTACTAAATACCTGAGCAGGGCTACATAGGTTGTAAAATATGCCCCTAGGGATGAAAAATTCATCCTGTCTTACAGTAGTGCACAGGATTGGCAACATCAGCTGTTGTCCATACACAACTCAGATATATCTGAGTTCCAGATATATCACAGCATGGTCCAACAGAGAGGAGAGGAGAGATGGAGAAGAGAAGGTTAAGAGGTGATATGATAGCCTTGTTTAAATATTTCAAGGGATGTCATATTGAGGAGGGAGCAAGCTTGTTTTCTGCTGGTCCAGAGAATAGGACTCCAAACAACAGATGCAAGCTCCAGGAAAAGAGATTCCACCTCAACATTAGGAGGAGCTTCCTGACAGTAAGGGCTGTTTGACAGTGGAACACACTCCCTTGGATATTTTGGTGGAGTCTCCTTCCTTGGAGGTCTTTAAGCAGAGGCTGGATGGCCATCGGTCCGGGATGCTTTGATTGGGATTTCCTGCATGGCAGAATGGGGTTGGACTGGATGGCCCTTGTGGTCTCTTCCAACTCTATAATTCTATGATTCTATGATTCTATGATACTGGTTCACTATTTCATATTTCTCCTGATGTGCCAGAAAAATGCTGCATTGGCATTGCAGGAATTTAAAATGGCAATTTTGGGGGTTATCAATAGAGAAGTGGGTACAGATTGCTGAGAACCTAAGAACCAGCCCTGCTGGTGTGTAAAACTCAAAACACTACAGAGACAGCGAGAGAAGGTGCACAAGCCAGCCAAGACGGAATTTGCTGTCTTCCAGCAGCTTCACAAAATTCTAAATAATTTATTTTCTGCAAGCTTCAAGTATTCTAACAAACAAGGGGGAATTAGCGAGTGACATTTCACCATGGCTACCTTCAGCTTGTGTTCAGGGTGCCAACTGCTCTCCTGACGCTTCCCGAGTTTTCCTTATCACCAAACTATTTAGAATTATTAATAAAATATACGATTCATGTTCATCTCTGTCAGACGTGCAATCCTCTGAAGTCTGGCTTAGGCTCGTATTTATAATTCAAACAGTAATGGAAAAGGAAATTAAAATCCTTACAATTTATCAAAAGAATGAAAACTGCAGTTGGAAAAAAAGGGAGAAAATAAGGAACCAGTCCACTGGGAATTGAGAAACTTACTTTGCAAGTGGACTTTTTTTTGTTTCTTTTTGTCTCTCTTCTCTCTTCTCTTTCAAGGAAATAAGCTATTAGGGGGGAAGCAAACGGGCAGCATGGGGCCGCCCCAGGAAGCTGCGCCACGGGGCCGAGGTATCCGCACACCTCGGCCCCACGGCTCAGCTTCACCACCCCTGGAAGGAGCGCTAAAATAGCGCTCCTTCCACAAGTTGCTGAAGGTGTGCCGCAAAAGGCTGCCGGTGCACCTTCGGCAACTCTTCCGCTGCAGCGTGTATGGACGCTTCAGCAGGAGGGCATCCTCGGAGCGCTGGCCATGCGGAAGGCCGGCTGCTCCGAGGACATTTTGGGGAAGGGGTTGGGGCACCCAGCATGTGGCTGCCCCTCCCCTTCCTTGCTCTGAAGACGGTGCTTTGCGCCGTCTGCTTAGCCCCTTAGCTAATAATATTAAACATATTTCTTTTGACCTTTCCACCTTGATATTCTTAATTCATGAATGTTACAAAAATGAAACACACCTCTTAAATTGATGTAGCATTCATCTCAGCAGATGTTCTCCCCCCCCCACAAAAAACAACAACCCCAAATTGACATTCTTTGCATTCTTTTTCTCTTCTCAGCAGGAAAAACTCAAGTCTCATAAATGTCAATTTAAAAATATGTTATCCAAAGAAACAGAAATAGAACTAATAACTGCCTGGTGCAAATAATCTCTACATATGTTATTACATTTAAATCTATTGTATTGGGAATATTTTAATATACTGAAAGAATATTTGCATGAACATAGATTTTAAAATATAGACAGAAAATAGAGAAAATAGTTGACAATACTAAAGCCTAATGTTCTACTCAGGTTTAGCATATCCTTCAACATTTCACAGGTGAAAACCAGAATATGTGTGACCAAGCAATATCAGGATGTGGTCAAGATAGCAAAGGTTATGAATGAATAAGATTAAATGAGATAGGAGAGGCTGCAGAAGTTTGATTTTGCTTGAGTCTACATGGAAGTGCAAGATCTCACCTCCTCTTCTTCCTTCTGCTGAATTAATTGAGTACAAACTCATTTTACACTTTAAAATCCATTTGCAGAAACTGAAGTAAGGTAAGGACAAAAAAGGAATATGGGAGAAACAGAGGGAGAAACAGAATATTTTAAAAGCAAATAAAAAAATGAAATGGCACAGGGTTAGTTGAAACTGTGCCTGTCGCATCAGGACAGTTGGAGGGCAAGGTTTAGCATTAGAACTGAAAATATATGGTCATAAATCCCACAGTAAATCCTGCTTAGATTAGACCCATTGAATTAATAGATTTACCTCTGTGGGTGTTGACTCACAATTCAACAATTGTGTTGATGGGACATGTCCGTTTGGGAATAACCAATAACTCTCAGGCCTCTGTAATAGATCCAAAGCAAGAAGCTCAATTTGTGCAGCATGGCCCATGATAATATAATGGGTCATGGGGGTTCAAGGCAAAAAAGCAACTGTTCCATGCCTTGCTACTACATTTAGCCAAGTTAGACTAATGGAATCAATCAAAACACTCCGGACAGATGGTCATCCATCCTCTGATTTAAAAACCCCCAAAGATGGAGGCTCCACCACACTCTGAGGCTCCGTATTCCACTGTCAAACAACTCTTAGCATCAGGAAGTTCTTCCTAATGTTGAGATGAAATCTCTTTTCCTGTAGTTTGAATTCATCACCCCATGCCTTACCAACCAGGGCTGACCCTGCTTAGCTTCCAAGATCAAACAGGCTCTGGTGCCTTTAGGGTATTTAGTCCAACCTGACACACATATAAGCATGCTTTCACACACTCACACACACCCTGCTGTGTTGGTCCATGCCAAAATCCCCAGCTGCTGTGGTCAGGAAAGTTGACTTAATAACTGAATTGGAACAACTACAGCAGCCGATCACACCTGATTTCCAAGGCACAAGGGCAGGTTAATATCCTCAGCATGTGCTTTGGGTGGCAACCAGGAATTTAGAATGTGTTGGCAGGATGTTTCCAGCTTCTCCTCTGCCAAATTTAAGGGCATTCTGCATTCATTTGTATGAAACACGAGAGCTACTGGAAGGTAAATGCTCACAAAAGTAAAGGGAAAGGGAAAATGCTGTGAAGGACTGCCAAAAGCTGGCGCTGTGTGCATCTGTTTTTCCCAAGAGAGACCTCTGGAACTGAGGACATGGCTTCCTTTAAATCAAATATGTGAGATGGAAGTCCAAAAACCCAGGTCCTGTCTGGATGGGACAAATAAATCATCTTCCCTTTGCCCTCTTGATGGGGAGATCTATCTATCTATCTGTCTGAGAAAGAAAGCCTAGCATTTATGCCATGACGACAACAACAACAACATTTTATTACATGTATTGGTTAGCTTGTTTTATATTATATTGTGAGGTTTTTTTTGTATTCTACCTTGATAATTTGCTTTATAACTGTATTGTATAGTTTTATTTTATCATTCCTTCCTTCTTTCTGTGTGTATGTGTATGCCTACACTTTAGATTGTTTGCCTCTGGCAGGACCCACTGTTTTGGGTTGTTGTTCCTCTAATGTGCCATGTAAACTGATGGTGCTATAAAGATAAATGATAAAACAACAAAAGCAACAACAATTGTTGAGAAAATAATTCCTGTTCTCATTTGAGTGGCATGGGGGGGGGGGACTGAAAGAACTTGAGTTGTAAAAACAAACAAACCTTGAATCTGTGATAAAGGCTGCATCTGCACTGCAGAAATAATGCAGTCTGACATGCTCTCACTGCCATGGCTCAATGTTAGGGAATTCTGGAATTTGTAGTTTTGCAACATATTGAGCCTTCTCTATCAGAGAGCTCTGGTGCCACAATAAACTACAGACATCAGGATTCCATAGCACTGAGCCATGTCAGTTAAAGGCTTGCCAAATTACAATATTTTGGCAGTGCAGATGCAGCCAAAGTCAAGTCCACAGATTCAACTGTTCTGAGTAGGTAATGTTATTTGCCATCAAGCTAGCTTTTACTCAGGGCCACCCTATGAATGGGAAACCTGGACACCAACCCGAATAGATGGTTCCCATATTAGCAATGCTTTTCATTTAAAAAGACCATCCCTGCACTAATATTGACTTATTTAACAACAACACATCATGCAATGTCTTAGATGTCTCTTTGGGTTCTGCACTTCATCCTTCTCACTTGTTTTTATGTGCCTATGGTTTCAACTTTCTATATTTTGGTCACTGAGCCTTGCAATTTTTTTTAAAAAAGGGAGCACATAATTCATCCAAAAGATACCTCCCCTTTTGAAAAGAATATCCTCTTCTGAAGATTACAACGTCATGTTGGTAATTCATTGTATTTTATGTTATATTTAACTGCCTTTTCTTTACCGGAGCAAAGCTATCATCAACCCTCCCTGGACACTCATAGTGAAACACTTCACTGCTCATTATCTGCAACTGCAAATTACTACTGGAGAGAAGGCATTATCTTGTATATCATTATGGAAAAGAAGCTGATGGAAAGGGGCAGTGAAGTCAACAAAGAGAGGTCAGGGATAAATGAGGTAGGAAGTGTTATTTTAAGGTTGTTCACAAGACTGAATCTGGACTCACGTCTGCAAAATGAGCCATGACAAAGACAGGGAGATGGAAGACTCCACAGGTAGAGATGCTGAAAAATGGTGTTTGGTCCTTGCTTTTAAGTAACCTGACCCAACTGGTACTTCTGGGACTAACACAAACAGTTATTCCATGCTTCTTGGAATGTTGTGATGCCTTCCTCCCCTCAAAAGTGTAATGCACAAATGCACATGTTTATAGCATGCAAAAATAAATATTAATTTGTGTGTGCTGGTGTGTATTCACTGCAGAATGGTGGAGAAACTGGATAGATCAGACACAACACTGAAAATATGTAGAACTGATAGGGGCTAGACTGATTTGTACCTCCACCCCATAGGAAAGTCTCTGTCTCGCTGGGGGTAAGCTGTTTTGCTGCAGTGTCCCTTCTCAGTTAACAGAATATAAGTACAGAGTGTTAAAAACAGTAGAACCTTCTATTTGTACCATCCTTTGAGGACACCCAAAAATTCCCCCCTTTTCTTGCAGGGAAAAAGCAGGGAGGGGAAAAGGATTGAAAAAAGAAGAAAGAAATGTGGAAGCACCTTTAAGACCAACTAGTTTTTATTTTTGCATGAGATTTGTGGATATAAACCCACTTTGTGTGTGTGCCTTCAGGTTGCCTGTCAACTTATGAAAACCCCATGAATTTCATAGGGTTTTCTTGGGTAGGGAATTCTCAGAGGTGGTTTTGCCAGTTCCTTCTGAAATATAGCCTACAGCACCTGGTCTTCGTTGGTGATCTCCCATCCAAGTACTAACCAGGGATGACCCTTCATAGCTTCCAAGATCACACATAATCTGGTGCCTTTATGGTATTTAGGCCCCTTAAAACCCACTCTGTACTGCACCCAAAGAAGTGAGAGATTATCTCTCTGACCTAGTGGTTCTAACCTTTGCTACTCCAGATATTTTGGGATTTCAGCTCCCAGCTGTCAGCATAGTTAATGGTCAGGAATTCTGGGGACTGAAGACCCAAACATCTGGAGAATCAAAGGCTGAAAACCTTCATGAGTCTAACTCATTTCCCACATCACAGTGGGAAAGCTTTCACGGTGGTAGCATCCACTTCTTAGGATGTAGTTCCTAATGATCGAGGCTGATACTAGGCTTGAGCAAATACTGGATAAGATGGTTTCTAACAACATACTCTCCCAGCATCATCTACATGGTTTTCTCAATACTTACTAGAGAATGGAAGAAGGAAGCAAATCATTTGGTTATGTAATTTTGCAATATTGTGTCTTGACTGTCAGGTTGGGTGTGAGTGGGTTTTTCTGCCTCAGGTGTCAAAATAAGTTGACAGGGCTCACATACCAAGCATGATTCATGGGAAGGAGGCAGCCCTTGCTGTTCCACCTCAGACAGCAAAAAATCATGGTCCACTAGAAACTGAAGGTTGGGACAGAGGCATCTTTAGGTCTAAGAGGAAGCTTAGCATATTTTAATGCAGTGGAGTTGGGATGCTATCTGTAGATTTGGCTTCCCCATAATTGGTTTGACATTGTTTAAAGGGAGAGCTAAGAGTAAAAGGATACTGCTGCAGATTTATTAGCTTTTGAAGTTCTCCCTGCAGTCCTTGGAGGAGGGAGTCTTATCACACAGATCTTTATACTGCCCAAATTGCCCTGTAGACTGGAGAAGGGAAAGCTTGTTTTGAATGTTGTCCTTGAAGGAAGTTAATATTCCTAAAGGCAGGCCTGGAAAAAAATCCCTTCAGCTCTCTGACTAGACCCAACATCCTTCCTACTTTCTATGGTTGATCTATAAAATGGTTTGTAAGAAGGACTCACAAGAGTAGAGCTTGATGAGAGGGCCTGGAAAGGACAGGCCAGCCTTGTGTCCCAATAAGAATGACCCAGCAGAGCCAGCTATGCTGGAGAAATTGCCACTGCCCCATGGAAGTTAAGCAGCTGGGAGAGGATGGGGTAGTAGATAGCAGTCTTATAAAACTAGCCAAAATGTTATTCAGGGAAGGGGGAAAAGCCAGAAGAAGCAGTTCTCTTGGCTTTCTTGTCCAGGCAGGGTAAGTCCCTGACCACCAAGCCAAGTAATGACAGTGGGACCAGAAACTAGTTGTATATACAAAGGAATGTGAAGCTGAGGGTGTGCATATAAAGACTGTAGGACCCTGAGAAGGGCCTAGTGGAGGAACTGTTTACCTTGAGTTACACAAAGAAAAAGGTTAACCCTATGTCCATGACATAAGGAAGCCTCTGAAGGGTTAGCATGGTGTACGATTTGTTAATAAAACATTTCTGAACTGCATCCTACACTGAAAATGCATTGGTGTATGAGGGTTATCATAATAATGATAATAATAAAAATAAAATTTATTTATACTCCGCCCCTGTGCAAAGCAATCGGGATGGCTTACAATGTTAAAAAATATATCATAAAACTAGACCATAATACAACAAAAACAGGCCGTAAACCAAAACTTACCCACCCCTTAAAAAGTATTAAACAAATATATGTTAAAACATAGTTAAAATGATCTTGCCAGAGCAGTAATAACAATAGTAAACAATAACAAGCAGAGGCAAGTGGAAGCAGCGGCTGGAGCAGAGGTTAAGGAAGAGGAGATGGGCTGGCTCCAAGAGAATCTAATCGGGAAAGGCTTGCCAGAAGAGATCTGTCTTGATGGCTTTTTAAAAGCTGCTTAAGGTTGTAATCTGATGGATCTCGTCCAGCAGACCATTCCATAATCTGGGAGCGGTTGCTGAGAAGGCCCTCTGGGAGATTGCAGACAGCTTTGTTTTTATCGGCTGCAGCAAATTCCTCCCAGAGGACTGAAGTGTGCGGGGAGGATTGTATGGGAAGAGGCGGTCCCAAAGAGAGGTTGGACCCAAGCCATTAAGGGATTTAAAGGTAATAGCCAACACCTTATACTAGGCCTGGAAACTGATCGGCAACCAGTGGAGAGACTTTAATACCGGTGTTATGTGGTTTCTCCTAGATGTTCCCGAAACCAATCTGGCTGCCATATTCTGTACTAGCTGAAGTTTCCAGACCAAGCACGAGGGTATTCCCATGTAGAGTGCATTACAGAAATCAAGTCGAGAAGTTACTAGCACATGCACCACAGTCTCAAGGTCCCTTACTTCCAGGAAAGGGCGCAGCTGGCGTATCAGCTGAAGCTGATAACAGGTGCTCCTGACCATCGCATTTACCTGATTGGTCATCAGAAGTGACGAATCCAGGTGCACCCCCAGACTGTGAACACAGTCCTTCACAGAGAGTGTGACCCCGTCCAGGACTGGAGGTTGTATCCCTATTCCTGGTTTCGGGGGCACTAATGTGAGCACCTCCATTTTGTCTGGATTCAGTCTCAATCTGTTTTTCCTCATTCAGTCAATTACTGCCTTAAAACAGTCACTGATAGGGGAGACGCCATCGGGAGCTGAGGCCAATGACCGAGACATGGAGAAATAGATCTGGGTGTATTGATAACACCCCGCCCTATGTCTCCGGATGATCTCACCCAGCAGCTTCATATATATATTAAACAGCATCGGGGACACAATGGAGCCTTGAGGGATGCCACAAGTAAGCTCCTTTTTTTCAGAGCATCTGTCCCCAAGCAACACCCTCTGGGATCTGCCCAAGAGGCAGGAGCGGAACCACTGCAGTGCAGTGCCTTCAATTCCTAACCCCCTCAGGCGATACAAGAGGATGCTATGATCTATCGTATCAAAAGCTATTGAGAGGTCTAAAAGCACCAACAAGGTCACACTACCCCTGTCGATGCTCAGCTGAAGGTCATCGGCCAAGGCAACCATGGCAGTCTCAATTCCAAATCCCATCCTAAAGCCAGTTTGAAATGGATCTAGATAATCAGTTTTGTCCAAGACAGCTTGGAGTTGAAGAGCAACCACCCTCTTGATTACCTTGCTCAAAAACGGTAGTAAGGAAACTGGCCTATAGTTGTTCATATCCAGGGGGTCCAGGGAAGGTTTTTTCAGAAGCAGCCTAACTGCTGCTTCCTTCAAACAAGATAGAATATGACCTTCCCTGAGGGATGTATTGATGATGTCCGTAAGGAAAATCCTCAATACATCCCCCCCAGACGGCCAGCCATGATGGACAAGGGTCGAGAGGGCAGGGCATTTTCCTCACTCTGCCAAGGAGCTTGTCCACATCATCGGTACTCACATTGCTTTCTTGCTCACCTCCAGGATTCAGTCTGCACAGCTGCCCCAGAAAGAAAGAAGGGATGCTCTACTATCTCCTCACTCATCTTGTAGTGACGTTTACACTTGTGTATGTTACTTACAGGATATTAACTTATGTTTCTCATGACTTTCAAATACAATTAAATCCTTTGCCATCCATAGCTGTGGATATCAACAGTATCCCCTTGACATTCACCAATTGCCCAACAGTGCTAACCCTGGATGCCAACCATAGTGGTGGAGGTGATGAAAATGCCTTTGTTCCTGTGCATTTTCTTGACATTTTCCTCCTATACATTCACTCCAATTTTGAGCTTAGCAAAGCATGTGGGACAAGGAAGGGCAGAAAGCAATTGGATGCATCCTAATCCATGTTGCTGGTAGCTCTCCTCCCTCCCAGTCATCAAGAAGATTGCTTTGGAAGGGTTCTGCAGGTTAAAGAAAGGTCACTTGCATTTAGGACAACAAAGTAATTCCCTTTCATTTAATCCTTGCAAATTCTCCCTCCCTCAGCCACCCCCACACTGCTTTTTAATTTGTAAGCTTTTCATCTGGGATACATTTGAGATATACTTTATATATGGTTTATATCTGCTGTTATGGTTGCATGACTTCAAGTCATTTTTGAATTATGGCAACCCTAAAGCAAACCTATTACGGGGTTTTCTTGGACTGAGTGTGTGTGACACATCCAAGCAGTGGGGTTTGAACCCTGATCTCCAGAGTCCTAGTCCTACACTCAAACCACAACACTATGCTGGCTCTCATATGTGGTTTATATAGCATGTAGTATCAATACACTCCACATTTCCAATTTAAGCAATGTGTGTGGGGGACAAAACACACTAGACAATGATAGGGCTGTGATTCCACTTTACTTGCCATGGTTCAATCCTATGGAATCCTGGGATTTGCAGTTCAGGGAGAGTTATTTAGAATTCTTGGTCCAAGAGCTCTGTTCCCACCCCAGCCTACAATCCCAAGATTCCATGGGATGTAGCCATGATGCAAGTGCCAGGACCATTTTTCTGGGCATGGAAGCTCAGTTTTGCATGAAGTAGCAACACAACTATGGAAAATATTTGCAAACATGATGGGGTCTTTAAAAAAACAATTTTAACCCAGCTACAGGCAGCTATGTCACTTTTTGAAACGGTTTTCTTTCTTACTCCTGTGCCAATTTAAATGCTTAGAGCTCTGCTTTTGATAAAGTCCGCAGTGCCCCTGGACAACCACCATCTACACAGCTCTCAAAAGGTTTGTAAGAGTGATGAAGCTTTATGGACAGCAAAGACTCAGAGGCTGATATCTAGCTACTACTCCCCACTAGAGTGGACCCAATGAATCCCATTGTGGGAGAGAGGCAGGATATAAATCCTTGAGATAAATACAATAAATAAATTAATTTTAATGAATTACTGAGGGTTATATCAACACCTATGGCAGTCCCATTGTTGGAAAGGATCTGTTTTACATAGGGCTGGCAAATGAAGAGGGTCTTCTTAGCAACTGATCCCAATCTATGGAACTCTTTCCTACAGGAAGTTTTGGAAAGGTTTACTGGAAGCCGCATGAATGTCTGGTCAGTGGAATTTGCTGTGATCATCAAACTTTGCTTTTTGCAAAAATAAAAATTAAAAAAATACAAAGAATATGCAATTAGAGCCTGACTGAAGATATATAAACTAATTTTTCTTTTTCTGTGACAAAATACGCTGAAAGTGGAATATTATCAAATGCCTGTGCATATTTTTTTATATATTTTTTAAAAAAAATGGTAATTTAATAGGATACCTTATATAATTGCTTGTTAACTTTTTCATCTCCAGTTTGTAATTTTTTTAAAAACTATTCTGTGTGCATTATTGATACTATGTTGAGAGAATGACACAATCTGGGGTACAGTTATATATCTAGGATTAAGATACATGTGCCATCTGAGACAGAGGAAAATGAAGTAATGGAGGAATGTACAAATGAATTTAAATCATAGTTCCCTAACCTTTCAAAATGCTGGGTAGCCATGTGAATAAATGGAGTAGCAAAGGATTTTGGTCACAGAATCCTGTGTGTGGGTGTCTGTGCCTTCAAGTTGACTGTCCACTTATAGTCACCCCATGAATTTCATAGAGTTTTCTTAGGCAAGGGATATGCAGAGGTGATTTTGCCAGTTCCTTTCTTTAAATTGTAGCCTAGAGCATCTGGTATTCATTGATGGTCTAGCATCCAAGCACTAATCAGGGCTGATCCTGTTTAGCTTCCAAGATCAGATGGAATATGGTGCATTTAGGACATTTAGATCCCCTCACAGAATCTTACACCTGCTAACACCTATTCTCGACCATCTTCCAGGGCCAGCCCAGAGTGCTTAACCGATAGCAATGTAGCTGAGGGTTTACTAAAGCAAGAAGATTTATGCCTGTCTTGACTGCAAATATAGTTAAATTCTTGGTTGCACAAAAGTTTCTTTCTCTCTCTCTCTTACTTCTGCCATCAAAGTAACTGTTTTGCGTGCATTCATGCCTTTGCTATAATGAAGATGCAGGCTGTGCCAACCAAGAAAATGAGAACTGCGGTGTTGCGATGTGGGTGGTGATGACCGAGATAAGAGAACCACCGTTCTTTATGCCTGCCATCCAAATGAGGGAAGGGTAATGATGTGTCTGTGTTTCTCTTAAACTTTAAAGGTCATCCCAACAGGGACACTGCTCATTATCCCTCAGGAAATCGTCACAGCACTTTGCAGGGATTAGATTAGTTAACGTGATGGTGGCAATATTATTTTATAGGCAAAAATGGAGGTGAAATGTCTGATTCACTGCTGTCTCAAAAGATAGGATGAGCATCAATGGGTTCATTTCCTTTTCTCAAATAAGGACGATTTAATTTGCAGAGGCAACTATGGATGACCACCAAGGCAGCCTTGACCCACTGCTCCACATCCAGCTGTTTCCCAATCCTCGCCTACTGTTCCTCTATTTTCTAATGAAAGCTGAATGTTGCTCTTACAAAGCACTTCATTAAAATACAATTGGTCTTATTCCCTCCACCCTTACAAGCAGTTTGAAATAAGGCTATTGAGAAGACTAGATTAATGATGGGAGATTCATTTGCATGTACAGTCGGACCTTGGTATCTGATGGGCTTTGGTTCCAGAACTCTCTGTGGATACCAACATTCATGGATGTTTGAGCCCCATTAAATACAATGGATAGTAAAATGGTGACCCTTACATAAAATGGCAAAATCAATGTTTGCTTTTAGGAATTTATATATTAGTTGAGTATTTTTAAGCCACGGATGCTTGAATCCATGTATAAATAATCCGTGGATATAGAGGGCCAGCTATACATACATTTAATAAACCTGCCCTAAGATTACAGTACCTGGTCCTATTTAACTGGGCCCCAACTATCTAAAGGACTTTTCATGTCCATATGAGCGTGCTTAGCTTTTGAGATCTTTGGGAATGGTTGGTTTCTCAGTCTTGCCACACTTTCAGCTATATCCAGTAGAAGCATGGGAGAAGGCCTTTTTAGTGGCTCCTTCTGTCTTTGGAATTCTTTCCCTTGGAAGGTTAGATTGGTTCCTCCTTTACTGTTCTCTGCGTTGGCAGGTGGAGACCTTTTTCTGCCTTTGGAAACTGACTGCTTTACATTGAAAGGACTTGTAAACTGTTTTAATTCTGGGTTTTAAATAGAAGTATTCTCCCTCAGCACTGAGTGGTTTTGCCTTTCTCTCCCTATGGGTCAGAGGGTGACACTAGCAGTGTGCTCTTGTGCACATGTGTGCACTGCTATAGCTGTGCCAGCCTACATTAGGTAGTGCAGTCTAGGCTTTTCCCCCTCTGTGAAACCCCCTGCCTTCCCTCCTTTTATAGCATGGACTTTGCTGTTAACCATATGAGGATGAGTAAGAATTTTTTGACTGTACCCTGATTGGCTTTGGACATATTTTTTGCCTACTTCATGCTATACAGCAGGGGTAGGCAACCTTTCTCCTTTAAGGGCCGAGGGACTTCAGCTCCCAGAATCCCAGGAGCTATTGGCCAACATGGGACTATTGGCCAACATGGCTAAGGCTTCTGGGAGCTGAAGTCCCTCGGCCCTTAAAGGGGAAAGGTTGCCTACCCCTGCTATACAGTCAGCCTTCTGTATTCATTGATTCTGCATCCATGGATTCAACCATCTACACCTTGAAAATATTCCAAAAAAAGTCCAAAAACTAAACCTTGATTCTGCCACTTTATATAAGGGATGCCATTTTACTACCCCATTATATATCATGGGACTTGAGCAACCACAGATTTTGGTATCCACAGGGATCCTGTAACCCAGGGGTAGGCAACCTTTCCCCTTTAAGGGCCGAAGGACTTCAGCTCCCAGAATCCCAGGAGCTATTGGCCAACATGGGACTATTGGCCAACATGGCTGAGGCTTCTGGGAGCTGAAGTCCCTCGGCCCTTAAAGGGGAAAGGTTGCCTACCCCTGCTGTAACCAAATGCCAGCAAATACCAAGGGGCGACTGTATGGGTCTGTTTAAGCACCATGCTGCAGTTCTGTCATAATGGGCAGGATGTGAACACTTTGTTTGGTTGCATAATTTGCTTATATGCTTCCTGAGACACTGCCAGGTGGAAGAATATGCCCACATTGCCTGTTGGTTTGAAGGGTGAAGTGAGGTGATTCCTTGCCCCAAGCAAAACCCCCTTAAAAGAGTACCAGCCAGTACCCAGGAGAGGGGCTTCATTGAGTCAGTCCCTCTGCTCCCCTTCATGGGGACAGGCAATGAGGAACTGTTGAGCTTTCATTTCTTCATTCTTTTGAGGAGGAATGGTTAAACTCGCCTCCCAGATGAAATGAGTGCTAGAGCCATTTTGCTGAAGCATTGGTTGTTATTCAATAAACTTGCAAAGTCAGGGCACAGAGAATATGAATAGCACATTAGTATATTATTTTAGTATTGGAGCATTGTATAATGTTGAGCTTTATCATTTGTTTTTGATTGTATATGTTCTAATGTACCAGCCCTTAGTGAAAAGGGCATTAGAAATAAGTAAAGATAAAGATAAAGATTTTTCCCTTGACAAGATTGTCAGGTTGTGTCCGATTCCTTGTGTGCTCATTTCCATTACTAAGTCAAAGAGCCAGCATTGTCAAAGATAACCCTCATGTGGCCAGCATGGCTGCATGGAACGGTGTTACCTTCTCACCAATGTGGTACCTATATATCTACTTGTACTTTTACATGCTTTTGAACTGCAGAAGCTGAGACTAGTGACAGGAGCTCACTCCATCATGCAGCACTTGGGTCTTGAACTGCCAACCTGCCGATCTTGCAACCAACAGAGTCGACGTCTTAACCACTGAGTCACCAGTTCATTATTATTATAAAATCATCATCAACATCATCAGATTTGCCTGAGCAACTCTGCTTCTCCCACTATCAACAGAATACAGCCACCACACAATAGTGATTTTTTGGCCTCATATGCATAGTGTGACTCATGCATGGATACATCTCTAACTGGATGCCAGCCAGCCAGTGTACACAATGGAGAACTAAATGGAGTCATCATCCAACTCAGTGTCGATCAGCTTCCTATGTTCTTGGCTCACTTGTAATAACAACCCGCTGTGACAACAGAAGGTCTTCTTATTGGCATCAGGCAGACTAGCCAGATAAGATTTATTGACCTTAGGATCATATTGACAGCAGAGGAAGGGAAGCATGTAGAGGAAAATGGAGGCAAGGAAGAGAGGCTGGTAGTAAAAAAGGTTCAGCGACATTCATATACCTCAGGGTGTCCTAATCTGAAAGGGAATGCTCTGGTTATTCCTCTGCCACTCCACTTTTTCAGCTGCTTTAAAAAATGTCCAAGTTTCTCTCTCCCCCTCCACTTTCCACCTCTGACTCAACTTACTTCAGCTTATTTGCCCACAGAGTTTAAAGTGGAAGTAGTTTGTGCTCAGTTGGAATACTGAGTTCAGTTCTGAGAACCACAATTCAAGAAAGATGTTGAGAAGCTGGAGTTTATTCAGAGGGGGGCAACTGAAATGGTGAAGGGTCTGGAAACCGTGCCCTACAGGGAGATGGGGATGTTTAGCCTGGAGAAGAGAAGATTAATTTAAGAAGTGATATGATAGCCCTGTTTAAGTATTTGAAGGAATGTCATATTGAGGATGGAGCAAGCTTGTTTTCTGCAACACTAGAGACATGGAGCAGTGGATGCAAACTACAGGAAAAAAAATCCACCTTAACATTAGGAGGAACTTCCTGACAGTGAGAGCTGTTAGACAGTAGAACACACTCCCTCGGAGGGTGGTGGAGTCTCCTTCTTTGGAGGATTTTAAACAGAGGCTGGATGGCCATCTGTTGGGGATGCTTTGATTGTGTGTTCCTGCATGGCAGGGGATTGGATTGGATTGGTTTGGATTGGATGGCCCTTGGGGTCTCTTCCAACTCTTATGATCCTATGATTCTATTATTTTAGTTCAGCAGGAAAGATAAGAGAGAAGAGGGTGGAACCGTGCCCTTCTGAGTAGGCTCAGACAAAAGCAAACTGCTGCAGTCTCTCCTAGCTTATTTCTTCTTCCTCATTAATAACTCTTGCCATCTTGACCCCACTTGGATGTTGTTTGGTCACACATGTCCCACTTTTCCTCTTTGAAATGTTGGAGGGGATGCGTTCATGTGCATTGGTAAAGTGTTAATAAAGAAGTGATGAGAAGATTAACAACACTTTGTGTCAACTTTAATTTAGTAAATGCATGCAGCATCTTGAGGTCTCTTCTGATCTCCCCTCCCCTTCCCCATAAAGCTGCTAAATTATTTAAGGTTGGGTTTTTTAAAATTAGAGCATGTGGCATATAGCTCTATAAATATTTGATAATTGTTTCTGGGATTCCAGCGTAAGAAAAATATGCTTTGTTTGCTTTTAAATTCCAAAGATGTGTTATGTGACAGGATGCTTGGGCTTTGGTGTGGGCATAATTGTTATAATGTTATAATTATTGTTACTATATTTATTAAAATCTTTTCCTTCTAACTTTTTTCCTCGTGGATGCCAGGGTGACATGCTCATATAGTTAGAGCAAAGAAATATACTTGAACAAATGGACCAAATGGATCTGAAATGCCTCTAAAAAAGTTGAATTGGTGCCAAACCAATTGCAAACAATTGCACCATTGGTCTGTTGCATATCCATGGGGAGAGGTCATATGCATGCTACATATCTATGAGGAGGGAACATCTATACTTATTTTGTCAAGTATATATAGACATATCCACCATTTTTGCTTTCTCCTACATTCCATTTGTTTCCCTCCATCGCATGTTCTTTCTGTTATACATATGAAGTTCCTTAACTTGAGGAAGAGACAACAGTCTGAGTCCAATTGTTAGTTCTAACTACAGTAGTCCCATTGAATCAATGGGATTTATCTACATATAGATTAATCATTCAACAAGTGATTTGACTGACATACTTTAGTTTGGACCAGGGGTAGGCAACCTTTCCCCTTTAAGGGCAGAGGGACTTCAGCTCCCAGAAGCCTCAGCCATGTTGGCCAATAGTCCCATGTTGGCCAATAGCTCCTGGGATTCTGGGAGCTGAAGTTCCTCGGCCCTTAAAGGGGAAAGGTTGCCTACCCCTGCTCTAAAGGAATGATCAAATCAAGAAGGCCTACTTCAGGGGTAGGCAACCTTTCCCCTTTAAGGGCCAAGGGACTTCAGCTCCCAGAAGCCTCAGCCATGTTGACCAATAGTCCCATGTTGGCCAATAGCTCCTGGGATTCTGGGAGCTGAAGTCCCTCGGCCCTTAAAGGGGAAAGGTTGCCTACCCCTGGCCTACTTAGATCTGGCAAGGTTATTGCTGCATGGACTTTCAGACTATGTTTTTCCTTTTTGGGCAAAACTCAGAGGAACATCAGACAAAATAGGATCACATCAGTGCAAAGAATTCTCAGGACCTGAGGCAATGTACTTCAGGAGACAATAGATGGAGTTTCCCCAGAAGAGAACTGTTGTCCCAGCAAAGAACTGCAGGCAGCCAAGTTCTTTAAATTGCAAAGCTATGATATTCAGAGCCTACAGAATGATGAATGCAGTTCTTACATTTCCCTGTGTTTATTTATATGCTCCTAGGGGGATGAAGGTCAGTAGAAGCTGTGGAGAAATCATCCTTAGAGTTTGAAGTTGAAGGAAAGGTGATTTCCTCAGATTAAAATAAATAAATCAGGGGATGTCAAAGGTTCTTTCTCTAATAAGGTGACCAGACTTTTTGGGGTAATGCTGAGCTTCCAAGCCTAGTAACAGAACAATGGGCAGAATGATCTTGGTAACTTACACTAATGTAACCAACGCTATGCTAATACAGGTTGAGCCTCCCTTATCTGGAATTCTAAAATCTGAAATAGTCCAAAGTTCAAAATTTGTCCACATGGGTGGCTGAGATAGTGATGCCTTTTCTTTCCAAATGTTCGGTGTACACAAACTTTGTTTCATGGACACCTTAAATCTATTGTGTATAAGATTACCTTAAAAGTTATAGATGACTTGGATTATATCTCCATGGTATCTCATTCTGTGTATGAAAATATTCCAAAATCCAAAAGGTTCCAAGCATTTCCAGTAAGGGAGATTCAGCCTTATGGGTTGTGCAGGGGCTTCCACATGCTCTCATCCTCCTGGACCTCCATCAACATCAAGTAGGTTCCCATCCAGTATCCTGACCAGGGCCATATATCTTATGTATACATCAGCTAATTCAAAGCCCTCCTTGCTACAAGGTTGTATCATCTTTTGCATTTTCAGGGAAATAGAATGGTGGAAGAGTAGCAGCCTCTCTTCTTCTCCCTTGGACAGCTTGCCAGTCAGGTTTCTGACTTTGGACATTTGTGGTGGTAAATATCTCCTGCAGTACTCTGTGCCATCCTTGTCAAAAAGGGATGGATGTTTCAGTTGCTAGCCAGCCAATTTCACGCTGAAATTAAAGTTGTCAGTCATCAGGTGGCCTGCTCAGGATATTATGAGGGTTTCATAACCCAACATTTTCCCAATGGTCTGGCTCTGTTGGGGGGAGGAAAGTCCTTGTGAGGGCACTATCAGGGCATGAAAATATAAATATTATTGTGGGCTCTTTTGTGTTCAAGTTTTCAAAAATTGTTTTAAATTACCAAGTTCAGTGTCCCACTAGCTCAGAGGAAAGGCTTTAAACAGCTTTTTTTTTTATTGGAGGCTCTCAGGAGGACATCAGCACCTAGATCAGATGTAATCAAATCTATTGATAGACCCATGAGATCTACCCACATGTTGAGTCACCAGTCAATGACTGGTTCAATAAAATACATTCAGGAGTAGCTGTGTTGGCCATTTAGCAAATTCAGACAAAAATCCATCAGTGATACCTTTATTGGCCAACCAAAATGCACAATATACTTGTTGCAAGCTTTTGAAGCTCCACGGGCTTCTTCATCAGGCAAGATGTTGCAAACCAAACAGGAGACAAACAGTTGAAGATGTTAGTCAGATGCCTACATGTTGTTTCAGTCTTTATTTAAGATGGTCAATGGTGGTGGGGAGGATATCTTTTGCATGCAGGATCCTCCTCCTTCTGGCCCTGTGGCTATAGGAAGATTTTAAAAGTCCAGGAAATTTAAAATCTATTTGCATCTCAACAGAGACCCCTCTTTTGTCCTCTTTTGTATATACCAACAGTGGTCAACTGATGGCCTTCCATAAGCCATAGGCTACTGGTAGCCAGTGGGGAGGGATGATGAGCGCTCCAATTCAACAACATCTGAATGGCTAGAGAATGTCCATCTCAATGAAAAATGCTTTCAGTTTATTTAGGATCTAGTGAAATCATCTTCACCTGGGGTTGGCTGGTGGGTCAGTTCACCTTCCCTATAGCCATGAATTTTGCAGGCATGTTTCGGTTATCAAAGCTTCTAACAGTGACGCTCTTTTTTGCAAAGTCTTTTTACAAATGCTCACCCACCCCCTTTCCTCCTTCTTTTCAGTCTAGCTAAAAGGCTTTTTTCCAGCATCATCAGCATTGCAAAGATGGTGAAGTAGGACTAGAGAAACATGGTGTCAGGGTGCAGCAACCTGTCCATAGTAAATAATGCAATAAAGCTTGAGCTGGGAAAGAATGGGGTTCTTCTGTAGCCAATCCTACTGTAGCTGTGCATGCCTTCCTACAACAGGCAAGGTAAACAGCAGCATTACTGAGCATCCATGAGCATCAAAACAAAAGAGAGATCAGCACCTAAACTCAACATGTTAAATACACACAGACAAACACACACACACAGAGACATCCATCCATCTATAAGTTGGCCACAAAAATGGAAATCATAAGAAAAGCAGAGGCTGGTGAAAGAAAAAGTCATTGTTGGATGCATTTGGGTAGACAGTGGATGTTGTTAATTATTGTTGTATTGTTTTTTGTTTTAATTGACTTTTATTATTTTACCTATTGTTTGTATTAGATTGTACGGCTCTGGCAGGTTTTTATTCTATTTTATATTGATTTTCTCTTTGTACAGAGCTATGTGTATTGACAGTGCTTTAGAAATAAATAAATAAATAATAATAATAATAATAATAATAATGTAAGGTTTAAAGTGTTTCTGTCTATTTAGGCAAGGCTTAGCTGATCTGGTTGTTTAATTTCAAATGTGTGTATGGTTAGGTTTGACTTTTTCATCCTCACATGTGGGTGAAAATAATTACAGTAATTTTCTCTTCTCTCTAAGAGAAGTCAAATATTCCTCTGTAGTATTCCCTCTGCATCTGAAGGCCCTGAAGTGTTGAAAAGGAATTATTCTGCACAGAAAACAGGGTTTGTTTGTTTGTTTGTTTGTGGGGGAGAAAATCATGTGTTTTGTCACTCACAATTCCTCTACAGTACATTATGGTGTTTCAATACTGGGAGAAATTTGCACATGATTCTTGTGAATCTATTCTTCTTTTTGATGGGGCTTCTTGACCAATGAGAACCACTTTTTTTAAACCTGGAAAGTAATAAAAATAAACATTCTTTCCATCTTGAATGCCAGGTGGAATGGGAAGAAAGTATTTCCTTGGGAACATCCCTCTGACTTTTTGTGCAATAGAGAGAAAAAACCCTAGAATCAACCATGAAGCAGGCTTAAAGTCACCATCTTTTTTTTTAGACTGGCATTGAGAATGGAAGACTGATCTAGTCCCAGTACAAAGACAGCTGTAGAAAACAAAGCAGCTGAAGAAAAAGATGACAGCAGCCACTCATAAGACAACAATCTCATATTATTCCATAGTCAAGACTGTTTCAAAGGATTAACTGACTACTAAAGTGGACTGCAGATTTTCCCTGATCAAGACATTTCAAAACGTGTCATGAATACATCACATCAATCTACACAGCTGTTGTTTTCATGGTGAGGATGGCTAGTTCCCAAATTAGCCAAAACATTATGACAGAAAAGTCTGAACCAAGAATTATCCTGCTCCGAAGTTTAATATTCAGTTCACTGCTGCTTAGAATCAGGGATGCACTCAGAATACCAAACTAGTAGGTTTGTGGGCTGAATCTTGCACATTTGGAATTTTTGAATGTCTAACAAGCCTGGACTTTGATCCAACACACATCCAGATTGTCATAATTCAAATCAACAATCCTTTTTACCCATTCATGTATGGTGAATATCATGGGTGGGCAACAGTGGAGGAGATGAGGGGCATTTTTCACCCTTGCACCTTTGACAAGCAGCACTGGACCTGCCGTGATCAGAAGTCATATCATGTCAGGTCTGTGTTCAAAACTGGGATTTTCTTTGGCTCTTTGTGTTTATGTGGAAGACTTGGAGGTAAAACCATTGTATTTTGTGGTGGCTATGATCCATTTAGAGCCATCGAGAGTGAGGAGGCAAAAAAGCTGGGGTCTATGGGTGTCTTATGCTTAGAGGCAGCAAATTTCCTGAGAAAAGGTTAAAATCGGGGAAGTAGCTATAGTTAAGTCAAGCCAGTAGTTCAAGCACAGGTAATCCAGGAGGTTCATGGAAGATGAAGGGCAGCACAGGGAGGACTTCTCGGCAAGTCCAGAATGCATTATATGATACCTGTAGTCCAGATACCCAAAATCAAAAGGGTAAGACAAGAGGAGCTTGTCTACACTGGTGAAAAATGCCACACTTACCCCAAAGTCAGTGCTGATTGTCTTCACAATGTATGTGTACTTCTGGGAAGGATCTGTGGTTTTATGCCCTTATTCTGACTTTGCCCCAAACTAAGCAAACTTGGGGAAAATCATGGTGTTTTCTGGAAACTGAGTTATCTTGGGTTCATTGTGCATGAGGACAGATGGATCAGGTATGATTTGGCTTGATCCAGTTGTCCATATGCCAAGAGACAAGCCACCACCACCCCTTTCCATCAGTAAGCAGCACATAGAAAGAAGTTGCTGCCACCTCTGCATGCAAAGCCTGCCCAGTGTGCTGTTGCATTTGCTGAGGTCAGAATGAGGTGCTCATGTGATCAATGAAGAGAGCGTGGGGCAACCCCCTCCTTGTTGGAATGGCTGCCACATTCGGACCTCAGCAGAAGAGATGACTACAGACAGGTTCTTGCAGGAAGCTGCTTGGCTGGTGAGGCTGCAGCAGCAGCAGCGGTAGCAGTGGCCAAGCATGTCTTCTGCCATTGCACTAATAAAACATGCATTTGAGGAAGTAGGCTGAACTCTGCAATAGCTCATGCTACCAACTTCTGTCTTTCAGTTAGTCTCAAAGGTGCTACAAGATCCCGTCTCTGTCCCAGAGACACTGAGAGTGGGGTTCAGACCCTGGTGCAAAAATCTCTGGGGCATGGCTTCTAACTAGCTTCACAAGGTTTCTTAACAATAATAATGACAACCTTTGTAGTTGCCAGCTGATATGAAGCCCACCTCCAATTTCAAGAGAGGAGAACCTCTGAGAGTCCCAGGTTCTTACAAACGCTCATGGGACCTTCAAGCACTTGTGTGAATTGAATGAGTTTTACATAGGCCTGCCTCATGTATTCCTCACCTCAGCTGCCTGGCCCTCTAGGCATGCAGACAACAAACAAATCCCCACAGTGTTTGCTATGAAATATAAGGCCATCTCGGTGCATACCAAATGTACACAGGTTGGTCTCTTGTAGCTTCTATCAGTTCAACAACACTTGGAAGTCACAAATGGATCTTCTTCCCACACTGAAGATGGCAAGCTATGTTCCTTGCCTTATTATTATTATTATTTACTCTGAACTTCCCATACTCTGTTTGAGTGATCAAAAGGGTTTGCCAGAGGCTTTTCAGAGGCTTTTGCTCTACCTCCTTCAACATTTGAAGACATTATTCATCTGAGTCCTGGTGCTTTGTCAACTTTTAACAGTACTAATTGCCTAATTATCTGCTCCGCTGCCATGGTAAAGAGTTTGAACAATTTTTGCAGTTCCGCCTTCCCTCAAGGAAGATCTATCCCCATCCTGAGAACTATTCATTTCATTCCTTTGCTCTTTTCCTTCTGCTGCTTCTTCTCATCTTCCTGCTGCCCTCCCTCATTGGTTTTTCAGAAGAGAAAAATTATCCAGAAGTGTTAGGAGTATAAGTACCTGACCTGCTGCTCTGTCTCAGTGGCAAACATGCATTGCCATTGTTGATGATATTAGCTGCCTTTCAACTGGCCTCAACTCATGACTACCCTGTGGATGAGACACCTCCAAGACCCCCGTCCCCAGCCTTTTTGCTCAAGGACTGCAGGCTCAGGCCCTGTGTCCTTGATTGAATCTATCCACCTAGCATGTGGTATTCCTGCCTTCCATCTTTTCTAGAATCTGAGCAGAAATGTTATTTTCTGTGCTGGCAGTGTGCTTGCTCTGCAGAAAATTCTGCTCTGGTGCAAAACGTCTGTGAAAAATTTGCTCAGAATAAGTCCATAGACTGCAACATTTTCTGTGCAGAAAATGTTCTTTCCTATACAGAATATTGTGTTTTCTGAGCAAAATCAAAACCAAACCACATGCAGAATACATACCAAGCTTTACAGTTTTCAAATACTGCCTCACAGCAGGAAGAAAATTGTTTCGATTTCTCATTGTTTCCTCTAAGAATGAAATTCTTAAGAATTGCATTCTGCTCTTCAGAGCCTTACTTCCTTGATGGCGTCTCTACCTGCAACATCCCCCTGTCTCCACTCCCCATTCCAGAATCGTAATGCCAATGTAGTGCCACAACAGAATTCCAGCCATAAAGATAGGTAGTGAACAAAAGAGCATATTTTTCATCCTAAAGGCACTTGTGAGCAACTGCAGAGGTCACAGGGTGAAATCTTGTCTTGGCATCACTGCAGTAGGATATATCATAAAAAGGGCTCAGAAGTTACTTCCATTTTTATTATTATTATTATTATTATTATTACGTTGTCATTTTTTGTTATTGGTGGGAGGGTTGAAGTATCATCATTTACTGATTTTGGTTGCTCTTTGCTTCTCCTAGATTGGGGGTGCTTGGAGACTTCAGGGATCTAGGGAGCCAAAAACAAACAAACAAACAAAAACCTAGGGCCCACCCATGACCGTGGATCATAGTTTGTTCACCTTAGCTCTACTGAAATGACTGGGTAGTCATTATTCCTTGAAGTCAGCATTCCACTGCAGATGGAAAGCAATGACTGCTCTCTGCAGAAAGATCAATGTCTGTATTATGAGATCATTACTTGGGAAAGTCCAATTGAAGAGGTGTTTGCAAGAAAATGTGGTTTATGATTGCACTTATTTTTATTCATTGACTCATTTTCCCTGGGGAGGGGAATGTTTTGGATTTAATCCATACTAACGTGATTCATTTATTATTGATGACTGGCATATTTTTGAACAGTTGTAAATGAGTAAGGTAGACTTAACACATTTGTATCTCTTTGGCGGGACATCAATATGGAGGTCAGGGGAAACATGCGAGCTGCTAAGGGGGTGTGACATGACTGTTCCCCAAACATCTGCCTTTGGGCAGAAATGGGCTACAGTGTTCACCTGGATCCCTTTAAAAAGCTGAAAAGATGGCATTAGTGGGGCAGGGGTCAGTGGGAAGAGAAAGGAGAGGCCCTACCACATGAGAAAAGAAAGGCAAAACTGATCTGGAGAGCATCAGCTTTCTTCATGCCACTCTACATGCCCTTGTAGCACTTCCATTCTCTTCCTAAGGGGAAATGGTTGTCAACATGTGTCTTTTGCTGAACAGATTCCTGTTTGGGAAAAGGCATGCTTTGGTGACCATCTCCTCTTGGGAAGAGAACAGAAGTGCTATGAGGGCATGCAGAGTGCCATGAAGAAAGCTGATACTCTCCCAATTCTCCTCTCATACAGTAAACTCCTCAGTCCTAGTAGACATCAAATTTGTCAGCCTTGTCTCCATAGTCCTTTTTCATCCAGATCTTCAAATTTCAGTGCAGGATGAAAAGGTGGAAGCAAAGTGACACCCCTCCTGTTTCCTCACTCCTGGTGGGAACATTAAGTAGACAGCTGCATATAAGATCTGAACATTAACTAGGTCTCTGTGTATAAGCAGACAGTTTCCATGCAGCTGGGAACCCTATAAAAAGCAAAATTCCTGATTGTCAGTGAAGAATATGCATGCAAATGTACGCATACAGGCTCTCTATACCCAGAGAAGATCAGGGTGAGGTACAGATGCATGAGAAATCTGATCTTGGCAAATTCCAATATTCACTCACCAGATCCACCTTTCTTACACTAATGGATTGACTAGAACTCTGTTATTTACCAGCTTTCACATTTTTGTGATGTTCCAGCAGAGATCACATCAAACAAGAGACCAGCAGAGTTCTTGTATTCAAAGAAATTGAATAAAAATGCATTGTGTTTTTGTTTTTGTTTTGTTTTTGCAGTGTGATAAGTTTAGATATATGCATTTTCAGATAAAGTAATTCTGAACACATCTTTAAAAATATTTAAAAGCATTTTTTTTTTGCGGGGGTGGGGAGGAAGGAAACTGTTTAAGAAATAAATTCAGGGCAATGAGCAAAATGAACTTTACTTCTTAAAAGTACTGCTTTCACTATAATAAAAACTTCCCGTTGTTATTCCTGGAGAGATACCAAAGCCAGAAAAGTTCTTAACAAAGGCACACAGGGGTATATAATTAACAGAAATGTAGCAAACAAAGCCTTCAGGAAGTCTCTCTGTCTATAATTAGGAAATGTCAGCTGTCTAAAATGGGGAACAAAATGATGTCTGTCTGGTTGGCTTGACAAGCTAAAATTCACATAATTCTATTTCATTTTTAGCCAAAATGAGCCAGGGATGTCATAGGGCCAGCAAAGCTTCATGCAGACATGTTTCTTAAATCCTTTTTTTCACTTGAAAAAAATGAGCCATGCCAGATCAATTGATTCAATAGGTCAGGTGAGAGCCTCCATCTGAGACATAGCTATGATATCATTGCGACACTCCATCTTCTGATCTCAACCCTGACACTCACCTTAAAAAACAGTCTCCTATCCTAAGCAATGGAGTTTTGTGGTGCTGGTGAGTGGGGCATTGCAGGAGGATGTGACCGGCCCCCTCCCATCAGCAAGCAAAGGTACAAACAAGAGTTGAAACATGGGGGTCCCTACTTCTGTTGTTTCCACCACTGCTTGCTGGTGGAGGGGACTTGTCATATCCTGCAGCACCCCACTCACCAGCACCACAAAACTCTATTGCCTAGGATGGGAGACTGGATTTTAAGGTAGGTTTTAGGGGTATATGTGATCAAGGCAATGGTGCTACGATTGCAAATGTAAATATGAAGCAGGTACAAGGTCAGAAGCCTAGCTGCTGCTGTTGCTTCTTCTTCTTTCTTCTTCTTCTTCTTCTTCTTCTTCTTCTTCTTCTTCTTCTTCTTCTTCTCTGCCTTCAAGTCAACTTTGACTCATAGAGCCTTCGTGAATGAGATATCTCCACGACCCCTTGTCCTCAACCACTCTTCTCAGGACTTGCAGTCTCAGGGTTGTGGCCTCCTTGATCAAGACTATCCATCTGGCATGTGGTCTTTCTCTCTTTCTGCTGTCCTAACATGGTTGCCTTTTCTCATGAGTCTTGCCTTCTCATGATGTGGCCAAAATATGACAGCCTCAGTTTAGTCATCTCAGTTTACAGGGAGAACTCAATCTGTTCTAGACCCATTTGTTTGTCTTTTTGGCCAGCCATGGTATCTTCAGCACTCTTCTCCAGCACCCCATTTCAAATGAGTTGATTTTCTTTCTGTCAGCTTTCTTCACTTTCCAGCTCTCACATCTGTACATGGACATGGTGATCAGAAATATTATGGCTTGGATGATCCTAACGTTAGTGTTTAGCTTTATATCTTTGACCTTCAGGATCTTGTCTAGTTCTTTCACAGTTGTCCTTCCCATTTATAGTCTTCTGATTACTTGACTGCAATCTCTGTTCTGATCAATGATTGATTCAAAGTTTGGGAAGTCTTTGGCTATTTCAATAACCTCATTGTTGAGACTGAATTTATGTAAAGTTTCCATGGTCATTATTTTGTTTTCTTAATGTTTAACAGTAAGGCTGCCTTAGCACTTTCTTTTTTGACTTTCTTTAGCAATTGTTCTATGTCTTTGTTGTTTTCCTCTAGTATTATGGTGTCATCTGCATATCTTAGATAGTTGATATTTCTTCCTCCAATCTTTACTTCTCCTTCCTCCATGTCTAAACCTGTTCTGCATATTAAATTTTTCATATAAAAGTTGAATAGATAAAATGATAGAATGCAGCCTTATCTGACCCTCTTTCAGCCTGTGAACCATTCTGTTTCTCTGTGTTCTGTTTAACAATAGCCTCCTGTCCTGAGTAAAGGTGATACATCAGGACAATAAAATTTAATGGTAAAGTCTAGTTTACAGCATCGTAAATGCCTAATAGGATGTCATGCATCTAATCTGGTTTGGACTAATCAATAGTATATGCAGGCAAAGTAAACCATGGGTTATTTTTTTCTTTTGACAGCAGAAAGGTGTGTGCTTTTTCAATCTTTTGCAGATGTATGGAAGTTTAAAACCAGCAGAGGAATCAATGAAACTGCAGTGTATACAACTGATCAGCCAAAACTGAAATCATGTGTCCCATTGAATGTTGTCAAGTTCACTTTTGAGTAAATATACCATAGAAAACATGTCACTGTCAAAACAAAGGACAATATAGGTTCTGGCATGAGAAGATGTTCCATTCTCTGGGTTACTAACAGAGGTAGTTTTTGTCATAGATGGCAACCTGAACAAGCTAATGAAATGACTTTAGGGGAAAAGAAGGAACAGACAAGAAGGGAAGGGAAGACAACCTTTCAGACTACATTTTTTCTCCCACATCCACCATGGTAAAGTAGAACTTGGAAATAATGAATTACAAGTAACTCAGTTACCTGGAACAAAATCCATTTTAGTAACAAGTGAGCAACCCAATTACACAATATATAAAAAGCAGCATATTTAGTGGCAACGAAATCACTTCATTGCTATAACAGATAATAATTTCTAGTTACTTCTAACATTTACTTTTAAGAATCATACTTGGCATTTTAGAGGCCTTTGTTATGAAGTTTCCTAGTGGCAGCTGGCGGCTTCTGTGTCGGTAGTGAACTTGTTCTGAATTTTAGCTTAAATTTTAAAGTAGCGAACAAAGGTGATGGGACTGTTTTGAAGATAGGCTTTAGAACAGGCATAAGCAAACTTTCCCCTTTAAGGGCCGAGGGACTTCAGCTCCCAGAAGCCTCAGCCATGTTGGCCAATAGTCCCATGTTGGCCAATAGCTCCTGGGATTCTGGGAGCTGAAGTCCCTCGGCCCTTAAAGGGGAAAGGTTGCCTACCCCTGCTTTAGAACCTCGGTTAGCTGCTTTATAGTTTCAGGGTGTCTGACATTCTCTTATCAACCCTAAGGCTTTAAAAACCCTGTGAAAGTAATTTAAAAACTATAACACAATACAAAAGCTGGGCAGTGAAGAAAGTCGAGAGGAACAGAATCAACTTATTTGAAATGTGGTGCTGGAGAAGAGTGCAATGGGTATAATGCAGTGGTTTCCAACCTTTGGTCCTCCATCTGTTTTGGACTTCAGCTTCCAGAAACCCAAGCCAACTTGACCATCAGTCAGGAATTAATTCCCAAATCATCTGGAGGACCAAAGGTTGGGAACCACTAATATAATAAACTGCCAAAGAGACAAATAAATGGGGTTGACAGAAAGTCAACCCTGAACTCTCTCTTTAGAAGCCAAAATGACTAAACTGAGGTTACCATACTTTGGACACAGCAAGAGACATGACTTATTGGAAAAGATAATAATAGTAATAGAAAAGTGGATGGCAGTAGGAAAAGAAGGAGGACCATATAACAGATTGATTGTTTAAATCAAGAAAGCCTCAATCTTTATTTTACAATATCTGAGCAGTGCTGTTCATAAGAGTGTCTCTTGGAGGACTCTCATTCACATTGCTATAAGTCATAGTGGACTTGATAACAAATGACAGCAGCAACAACAAAAGACAAATGAACAGTACAAGAAGTTACTTCTTCCATATTGTAATGATTTGCAAGTGAAACATTGTGGTGTGTGAATTTTTCTTATGTAGTGTATGTGAGTGTAATTGGTGTGCTGCTTTTAATGCTTTAATGTTTTGTATTTTTTTAAAAGGTGTGTTTTAACTGTGCTATGTTTTTAATTGTTACATGTCAATAGTAGTATTATTTAATTATTTTAAACTGTTGGTAATTAATGTTTGAGTTCTATCTTTTAAAAATTATTGTAAGCCAGCTTGAATCCCATTTTAGGAGAAAGGTGGGTTATAGCTCCTACACACACACACACACACAGACACACTACAATGAATAAGGGGAATGAATTGCTTTTTTAAAAATAAGTTTCCAAATTCTGTGCTAAAGAACTAATGCTCCTATGGAAAAAAGTAAGAAACCATGGGCATATCTACGGGACAAAGTAATACTGGTTTTATACCACTTTAGCTGTTACAGCTGAATGTTATAGACTCTTGAGATTTGTAGTTTAGTAAGGTGTTTCAGATTATATGTAGAAGAGAACTAGAGACCTCTAATAGAAAATTCTAAGTACCTCAGTAAACTAAGAATCCCATGATTCTATAGGTTGGAGACCTTCCAGTTAAATTGATGTGATACTGTTGCAACAGTCCAATACACTGATTTGTTAACTGCCTTCAAGTCCGTCTCGACTCATGGAGGCCCTATGGATGAGATATCTCCAAGAAGACCCTCTGTCCTCCCCTACTCTGCTTAATTTCTGCAACCCCTTAATACTCAAAGTTACCTCCTTAATAATTGAGTCCATCCATCTGGCATGTGTCCTTCCTCTCCTTCTCCTTCCCTCCACCTTCCTCAGCATTACTGTTTTTTCCAAAGAGTCCTCTCTTCTCATGATGTGTCCAAAGTACGACAGTCTCAGTTTATCAGTATCAATACACTGATACACAACATGAAGGAACTGCCGAAGAAGGGAACCAAAAGAAGAGTGAGAGGAAAAACCATCAGGTGGGAAGTGTTCCACTGCAGCTTCTCTTCCTTGGCTCCTAAAAAACTCCAAAAACTTTGCCACAAATCTACTCACACTGCAAGTTGTCAATCGAAGCACCTTTCACTTCAGATTCATTACAGGCTCAGGGAGAACTGCAGAAAGCCATGAAGCAGAAAGCAACACCACTTTTTCTGCCACCTTTTGTATTTTCAGCTCCATAACCCACTTAGTAGTGAATGATGGAGGCAGAAGAGAGTCACTGAGTTGACCTTGTGCCCTGATTAACCTGAAGCATAACTCTCATGGATGGCTGCCTTCAGGAGAGAAAACTCAGCCAACCTGCTGTAGGAGATGGATTTTGATAACCTGCTCGAACCAGTTTTGTCTGCTTTGGGTCTAAATCAAATTAGCCAAGGAGCCCAAAGAATGGAATATGTTGGCTTGTGCTTCACAGACTCCACCATCAATGAATTTTCAGGGTAAAAGGTTTCAGGAGTAGTTTACCATGGTCATCTTCTGCACAGTACTATTTCCTTTAGAGTTGGCTATGATGACACTGCCATGGTCACTAAGAGATCCTCTGCCAACACTAGAATCATAGAGTTGGAGGAGACTCCAAGCACCATCCAGTCCAAGTCTCTACCATGCAGGAAGACATACCAAAGCACTCCATTTAAAAACATCCAGTCTCCGTTTAAAAATGTCCAAAGATGATTCTACCACAATCCAAGGGAGCATATTCCACTGTCAAACAGTTCTTACTGTCAGGAAGTTCTTCCTAATGTTTTCCTGTAGTTTCCTTGAGTTCTAATCTCTTTTCCTGTAGTTTGAATTCATTGCTTCACAACCTAGTCTCTGGAGCAGCAGAAAACAAGCTTGTTCTATGCTCCATACAACATCCGTTCAAATATTTAAACATGGCTATCATGTAACCCCCTTAACCTTTTCTTTCCCAGGCTAAACCTACCCAGATCCCTAAGATGCATCTCATAGGGCGTGGTTTCCAGTCCTTTCACCATTTTGATCACCTCCCTCTGGACACACTCCAGCAAACCTTCTTGAATTGTGGTGACTACCCTCCACTACTACTACTACTATATTCCACCACTGCTGCTGCTCAGTAGCTGTTTGGTACATTCAGTCTAGCTCCTCAACAAAAGCCTGTCTTATATGGGGGACCCTACCAGCAGCCTATTCTCTTATCTCCCAGGAGCACACAATCCCACCACCATGGGAAAGAAGTGCCAAGCTGGGATTGGTCTCCAGATGATGATCACACCTTTTGCATTAATGTGGCAAGTGTTCTCACAGTGACTTGTGTTGTAATGTGCCTTCAGGTTGACTCCTATGTACGGGAACAGTTTCACTCCCTCACCATCATCTGCAAACGAATATCTGCTCCCACACCCCAGGTGTCCCTGAAGACCTCCAGGAGGTTTTGGGAAATTTTCACCAAATGTTTGCCCCACTGGGCCAGTTGGGGGCATTTTCAGGCAACACATTTTTTTTTCAAAAAAAAAAATAGTAAATAAAATAATTCATGAACCCTGGTGACCCTAATAAACAGTGAGACACACATACATCCTCTAGGCTAAACTTTGGTTGAGAGAAAGATTTCACTCATTCCAAAAGAGAATGCAGTCATTTAAAACTGGAGCTTGGGAAGTTAGGGGCTCTACAGACTGCCCCTAAGGGATGGCTCCGTGCCGCTCCTGGGATCATCAGATTGGGATTGTGGCAACCACACGCTGTGGCCCCGATCCAGCACTTTGCCACTCCAAAAAGAGCTGGCAAATGCTGCTCCTTTTTGGAATGGCAAAAACCCCTTGCCACCATGACAGTGGCTTTTCTGCACTCCTTTGGTGTAGCGTGTCTGTACTCTGCACCAAGGGAGCACCCTGATGCCTCCTACCATGCGGTGGGGTAGAGTTGGAGTGGCTGCCGTGCAGTCGCCATGCCATGACTCCACACCCAGGCCGTCCCTTTTGGCCAGTGTGTACAGGGCGATACTTTCTAAAAGTAATCAGGTATCATTCTAGTGATCCAGCTTGGTGAAGTGGTTTGAGCATTAGGCTACGACTGGAGACCAAGGTTCAATTCCCAACTCGGGCATGAAACCCACTGAGTCACATAGTCTCAGTCTCAGGGGAAGGCAATGGCAAACCTCCTCTGAACAAATCTTGCCAAGGAAACCCCATGCCTTAGCGTCACCATAAGTTAAAAATGACTGGAAGGCACAACAACACAACAACAAGCCATTGTAGTTCTAAGGCCTGAAAGTAGTACAGTTCCATTTTTGAGGTACATATTTGCTTCCTTTTTTTCTTAGAAGTAACTGAAATAAATACCTTTAGTGTTTTGTTTTTTAAATAAAGGTTTTCTGCCAGTGGTCTGCAATATAAAATGATCCTATCCATCTCACTGTCCCTTCATTTCTCTTAAGTGGTCCCCATAGCAGCTGCATGAGGTGAAGCAGAGCCCAACACTTGAACCATGTAATCTTCCTCCTCCTCCATTTAATGCAGCCATACCTCTGTAACTGTAAAAATAATGAATAAGCTACCATTACCATGGAAAGAAGAATTGACATTGCTCTTTGTTAAGTCAGAACTGTAATGCTCTGTAATTGTACCTTGGCTATTGGGGTCTGATGGCAAGTAGCTATTTATTTGTAACCTTGCTTCTGAGCTTTGTCTAAAACATTTCTGAATCGTTTCAACCTGGCAAAACAAATAAGTAAAATGTAGAGTTCATTTCTGGGAGAATGATGAAGACTCTGTTATTTAGAAGGAGGAGGAGAAGAAGGAGAAAGAGAAAGAGAAAGAAGGACAAGGAGAAAGAGAAGGACAAGGAGAGGAAGAGGAGAATGTCCTGATCATTTTAAACAACATAACCGAAAGAGAATGAACCCAAAGCAAATTAAATTATACATCTAACAAGCATAAACAGAATTCTCCTTTCAGCAAACATAACCCACTTCTTCAAAGAAACAAAACACAGACGCAATTATTTAAAGCTTTTATCTCGTTGCGATACCAAGTATCAGACAAAGCTCCTTTCTGAATGCTTAACTCGCCCCCTCCCCATGCCGACTAACAGATCTTAGACACTTTAGTGCTGCAGTTTAGGATGGATTTTCTTATTTTTTAAAAAAATAAATGTTGCCGGATGCTGTTTAAACTAGTTCAGCCATGACAGCTGTGAGAATTTGAGGTCCCTTGATGATAAGCATATTCACTCCGGCTTCTACTGTAACTTGGGAGCCCTGATTGAATCAATTGAGAAGCCAATATAGACTCAACCAAGGCAAGGAACACCTCCATTAAACAGCACAGCAGGTATGGAAACCTTCATTCATTTCCTTGCCACACAGGAGAATGAAAACTTCAAACATTTTTTCCCCCAGAGGATGACTTTTAATGTACTTATTTATTAAAATAATTCCACCTGGCCCTAGATCAAAAAAGGTTAAACCATTTAAAACAATAAAAAATAATTTGAGGAGGCTAAGAACATAGAAAACATAATCAACAAGTTAAAACAGATGTAAAAGAATAAGGCTGAGTAACTGCATCATGGAGTGCATCTACACTATAAATAATGCAGTTTGGTACCACTATAAGTGTTGTAGTTCCAGCCTATGGAATCCTGGGATTTGTAGTTTTACAAGGTCTTTCATCTTCTCTGACAAAGGGTGCAGGTGCCTCCAAAAACTACAAATCCCAGGATTATGTAGGATGGAGCTACAACACTTTGTGTCAAGCTGCAATATTTCTACAGTGGAGATGCACCCACGGTCTATGTTTTGTCACAATACCAGCTGCTACATTGCAGAAAAGCAACAAAACTTTCTTAGTGAATTGTGAAGATGAGCATCTGAGCACTGGCAAGAGTGTTCAGGTGCTTCCAATGCACATCAAACACTCCTGATGAACATCACAGACCTCTGATGCATTAGTCACCTCTGATATGCATTGTATGCATCTGATACACATTGGGTATTCCCATGAGCCAGTGTAGTGTAGTGGTTTGAGTGTTGGACTATGTCTCTGGAGACCAGGGTTTGTATCCCTGCTTGGCCATGGAAACCCACTGGGTGATCCTGGGCAAGTCACAATCGCTCATCCTCAGAGGATGGCAATGGCAAACCTACCTTGAAGAAACCTCCCAAGAAGGCCCCTTGGGGTCACCATAAGTTGGAAACAACTTGAAGGCATGCAATAACAACTACAACAAATTGCATGCCAGCACTTCCTTGCCAAGGTCTGGTTGTATATCAGGAGTGCCCCAATGGGCATCGGTGTCCACTGCACATTGGGGCTATGGCACATCAATCTCTCTACTGATTACCGTTCAGCAAGGGATACCCTTATATGCATCCAGTACCTCCCTCTGCAACATCAATCATCAGTTACATGATGACAGGCAAATGGTACCTGGGAACAATTTCACTCTATAACCACCAATCCCGTGCTGTGTATCGCACAGCTGAGGAAGAAAGAGCCACTGTTACCCTTGTTTAGGAGGTCAAAGACTAGTCCTTCATCCCCTGGTACAGAAGGATGGTTGAACAGTGCTAGGGTGCACTACCATAGTCAACCAATGGTTGGGACTGGAGGGCAGAGCTGCATCTGGGAGCCCTCCTGCTGTTCTTCTGTATCTAGAGAGGAAGGAGTAACCATTACCTCTGAACCACCAAAATAAGAATGCTAACATTTTAGATTCAATAGGATCTTGCCCAACACATCCAGGAGTGACCTTGCCACTTCACAGTTAGAGCATTCATTCAGTTTTCCTAGAAGTAGCATGACAACTTTCCTGAAAGTTGTCTTCTACCCCCTCACACACCCAAAGAAATGCCTCTTCTCTTCTCTTCTCTTCTCTTCTCTTCTCTTCTCTTCTCTTCTCTTCCCCTTTCTCGAGATGCTTTAGAATTTCTTTCACTGTGGATATTTCTAAATGAAACTGAACCAGGGCTTTTTGAAAACAAGTCATTAAAATACATATGTGACGTCTTTTTTAAAAAAATAAAAGAAAAACCACTCTCTTTTTGCTATTACTATGGTATTTGGGCCATGAAGTGTTTGGATTTTGATTGGCCGGCTCTCTCACTAATGCACCTGTTTTTACTGAGCATTACTGCCTATGAAGTTTAACCCTCTGTGCTGTCTCCTTACACACTTTAAATGTTCCAGCATGCTACCCATTACTGGTAAATGGTTATTTTGGTTTTATGTAAGGTATTGAGCACCTCCAAATGCCTTGAGTATTTCATCTATGCCTCGTTTAAGGTTCAAAGGATGATTCTTTGACAAGGAGCAAAACTCCTTTCAATTACTGAAGATGTTCCATGTGTTGTGCTTCTTTTCATGTCGTAAAAAATTGAACAAACTTGTAAACCAACTTATGGCCATCCTATTAAAAAAGGAGTGGGTTGCCATGATTACATGCAGTTATACCTTTCTATCTCAAAACTTCTAACACTACTGAGGCCCAAAGATGAGTCAGAGCCATGCACAACCACACACACAACCACACACACACAGACGTTCATTACAGTTAGGGCTAAGCAAGTTATTCTTACACCTTGGGACAGAAAAAAGATCTCACAGTTAATAAAATAGTCTTCAATTCAGTATTGCAGTTACAAACTTGGTTGTAATTGTTAACTTCCTTCACATCGATCTCAACCCATGGCAACCCTATGGATGAAATATCTCCAGGCTTCCCTGTTCTCTACTGCTCTGCCCAGTTCCTACAAAATCATATTTGTGGTCTATTTAATAAAGTCCATCCATATAGCATGTGGCCTTACTCTCTTTCTACTTCCTTCTATCTTTCCCAACATTATTGTTTTTTCCAATGATCCATGCCTTTTCATGATGTGTCCAAAGTATGACAGTCTAAGGGCCTTTGCAGACTGCTAGAAATAGTGCAAATTGAGTCCACTTTAAGGGTTAGGGTTAGGGTTAGGGAATCATGGGAACTGTATTTTATTGTGGCACCAGAGCTCTCTGACAGAGAAGGCTCAATGTCTCAGAAAAAAAAATTCCCATGATTCTCTAGCACTAACCCTAACCCTTCAAGTGGACTCAATTTGCACTATTTCTGGCAGTCTGCAAAGGCCCAAAGTTTTGTTATCTTGGCCTCCAGGGAGGTTTCCAGCTTGATCTGCTCTAGGATCCATTGGTTTGTCCTTTTGGCTGTCCATGGGATCCTCAGCACTCTTCTCCAGCCCCACATTCTCTCAAATGCATTGATATTCCTCCTATCCTCTTTCTTAACTGTCCAGCATTCACATCCATCCATGGTAATAGGGAATACGATGGCTTGTATGATTCTGACTTTGTGCTGAGTTGTATATCTTTGCATTTTAGGATCTTTTCTAGTTCTTTCATAGCCACTCTCCCCATTCTTAATCTTCTCCTGATTTCCTGGCTGCAGTCCCCATTTCTATCAATGTTTGATCCGAGATATGAGAATTCTTTTACAATTTCTATTTCTTCATTGTCCAGTGAATGTGTGTAAGTTCTCTGTATTATTATTATTATTATTATTATTATTATTATTATTATTTTGTTTAACAGTAAGCCTGCCTTTGCACTTTCTTCTTGGATCTTCCTTAGTAGTTGTTCCAGGTCTGTGAGGTTCTCTGCTAGTATTATGGTGTCGTCAGCATATCTCAGATTGTTGATATTTCTTCCTCTTATTTTCACTCCTCCTTCTTCTGTGTCCAAGCTTGCTTTCCCTTACAATATGTTCTGCATATAAGTTGAATAGGTAAGGTGAAATGATGCAGCCTTGTCTGATCCCTTTACCAATTGGGAACCATTCTGTTTCTCCATCTTCTGTTCTGACAGTAGCCTTTTGTTCTGAGTACAGATTCCTTATCAGGACTATCAGATATCTTGGCACTCCCATGTCTTTAAGGGCATTCTCTAGCCCAGGGGTAGGCAACCTTTCCCCTTTAAGGGCCGAAGGACTTCAGCTCCCAGAAGCCTCAGCCATGTTGGCCAATAGTCCCATGTTGGCCAATAGCTCCTGGGATTCTGGGAGCTGAAGTCTCTCGGCCCTTAAAGGGGAAAGGTTGCCTACCCCTGCTCTAGCCTTTCATGATCTATGCAGTCAAAGGCTCTGCTATAGTCTATAAAGCTATAGTCTATATAGAGTTATGGATCAGTAACTGTTATGTATTCACTAGACCAAGTAGTTTTACTGTTTGTTGTTGTTACCTGCCTTTGATTCAAACTTGACTCATGACAACCCTGTGAATGAGACATCTCCAAGACTCTATTCTCAACCTCTTTGCTCAAGGCCTGCAAAACCTCCCTGATTGAGTCCATCCATTTGGCATGTGGTCTCCCTCTCTTTCTATTTCTTTTACCTCTCCTATTATTATTGTCTTTTCTAATGACTCATGCCTTCTCATGAGGTGAGAAGATAGCCTCAGTAGTCATCATGCTTCCAGAGAGAGTTCAGGCTTGATCTGTTCTAGAACTCATTTTTTTGTTGTCTTTTTGGCTGTCCATGGTATCCTCAGCAGTTTTCTCCAGCACCACATCTCAAATGTCCTTCTGTCCACTTTCTTCACTGATCAGCTCTCACATCCATACATAGTGATAGGGAATACAATGTTTCTAACTTTAGTGTTTAGTTTTAAGTCTTTGCACATCAGGATTTTGTCTAGTTCTTTCATAGCTGTCTTATTGTAAAACTATGTACAGTGGATCCTTGGTATCCACTGGGGTTTGGTTCGAGGACACCCCTGTGGATACCAAAATCTGTGCATGCTCATGTCTCATTAAATACAGTGGCATAGCAAAATGGTGCCCCTTATATAACATGGCAAATGCAAAGTTTGCATGTTGAAATTTATATTTTTTTTGAATATTTTCAATCTATGGATGCTTAAATCCATGGATAAAAATATGTGTGGATACAGAGGACCAACTGTAAATGCCACTGCACAAATGCACAATGCCAACCCAGCCTATCTTAAGAGCCAGGAGCTAGACTGGAGGCTCATTCAGTTTCCAGTCAGGATGCAAGGTTGATTTTTTTCACTTCACTCTCACCAAAGAATGAGGCTGTGAAATGTACTTAGTGCTGGGGGAAAGGCTGGAAATAACACCATCCTAGGGCCTCAAATGGAAGCTGAATGGACCGCCTTCACCTGATCCAGTTGCTGGATCTTAAGGTGAGCTGTGAGTGGGTCAGACCAAGAGATGCTACCTAGATCCAAAACACACTGCAGAAATAATCCAGTTTGAGATTGCTTTAGCTGCCCTGGCTCAGTGCTAGGGAATCCTGGGAATTGTAGTTCATTGTGGCACCAGAGCTCTCTGACAGAGAAGGCTAAATGTCTCACAAAACTACAGTTCCCAGAATTTCCTAGCATTGAGCCAAGGCATCCAAAGTAGTCTCAAACTGGATCATTTCTGCAGTGTGTTTTGGACCTTAGTTACACAGATGTTAATAAGTAGCTGATATAGAATATCAGTTATACTCCATAGTTTTTTCAAGAATATTCACAGTTCAGTTATTATGTGCAGACTCAGGGGGAAGGGTTGCACAGAAACCAGCATTTTTTGTACAGAAAGGAATTAATGTTTTACTGTGCAGAAAATAATATTTCTGCACAAAAATAAGATTCCTTTTACCTTTCTGCATGGAAAATGTTTTCTGTGCAGGAAACCTGTCTTCTGGACAGACTATCCAGACTGCACTGTCTTCTATGCAAAAAAAACCCAAAACAAAACATACAAACACACACACACACATAAATGTGTGGATTTTTGCACATAGTAAGTTCTAAACTGCACAGTCTTAGAAGACTGTGCAATTTTCCATTACTTTCTTGCAGTAAGGAGGAAAATAGTAAAACTATTCATTCTTGCCTGTAGACCTTTATATTTACTTCCCTACCCAGAAATCATCTGATGCCATTCAAAATTCCTGTTCTGTTTTTTTCCCCTAAAAAAAGAGAGCAAAGTTCCAATATAATATCTTTTAAACAACATTGTGGTTTTAGATATGGGGAATGGCTTTCCAAAAGTTGGGATGGAGGTGGGGAGGGGAATCCCACTGGGTCCATAACTATGCAGTGTATCTCTTTGGCACAAAGGAATCCATCATGAATCATAATTTTGCAGTCGCTGATTTGATTATCTCCCCGTTTTGAGATTTCTTAATGCACTATAGGATGCAAAACACATTATATAATTTAATGACTGAGGGCTGAGCAATGTTGGTGTCACAGTTCATCCTGCCCCATATCTTAAAATAGAAACTGGCAGCATTAGGAGAGCTTGCACACATTAACAGAGAGGCTCTTCATTTTGAAACATGCATGAAGAGGGCTCTGGACCTGCCCAGGCCAAGACCCAAACCAAACCCCAACCCAGCCTTGTGGTGCTGTTTAGAAGTGAAGGTTGAAATAATCCTATCATTAATTAGATTCAGCAAAATATGATCAAGTTTCATAGGATGGCTGCCCAAGATATTTGAGTACCTGGGTCACACCAGCAAATCCTTTCCCCTTCAGCACCAACATGAATTATCTCTCAAGCCAACCAAGTTATGTTGATACTTGCAACAGCAAATCATGCAAGCACCTCTCCCTAGCTCTGGCAGTCAAATTAGTAATAAATGAGTGAAAGATTAATAATTTGCTGCCCTTTTCTTACACCCCAGATTTGCTGCCAGAGGTGACTTCTTCGCTCTGCTTCCTGGTAGGGTCAACTCTGAATCATAGTAATAATAATAATAATAATAAATATTTATACCCTGCCACTCTGTCAAAACAATCGGGCGGCTCACAACCGTTAAAATTACATCAAGAATACAAGCTAAAAACTCAAAAACCCCACCTTTCCCTTTAAAAAAGTATTAAACTAAGCATCCAGTTAAAATCTAGAAGAATCTTAAAAATAACAGAGAATAATTAAAACGAACATAATAAGGAACACAATAACGAACATAGTGATTCCATCCAGCCCGACCAGCTGTTGGCTCATTGGGTGTAGCCAATTAGAAAGGAATATCGTGGGTTTCATTCTTGGCTGGAACTTATCCCAGGCAACAACAGTGAGAATTGTACCTGTCTCCTTGGTTTGTGGCTGGTTTGCAATTGTATGCATGCATATTTGAATACATGCAGACAGACACACACAACCTATGCATTTTAAGAATATATGTGTTACATTATATCCCATATTTTGTGCAAGGAGCTCAGTGCTGCATATACAGTACTCTTCCTCACCACATTATCCTCCTAAGAACCTTGGTAGGTAGGTTAGGCTGAGTTAGAAGGGTTGGCTGGTTGCATTTGTTTTGTTTTATTTTGTTCTTCAAAAGATAGAATTGTCTCAAAAAATTTCTCAATGCTGAAAGAGATCATAGAATCATAATTGGTAGATATCACAAGGGCCATCCAGTCCAATCCCATCCTGCCAGGCAAGAGTACTGAATCAAGGCACTCCCAATAGATGTCAATCCAGCCTCTGTTTAAAAAACCTCCAAAGAAGGAGACTCCACTGCTCTCCATGTTCCACTGTCAAACAGCTCTTACAGTCAATAAGTTCTTCCTGATCTTTAGGTGGAATCTCTTTTCTTCTAGTTTGAACCACTACTTTAACAATTCTTGACCCAGGTTCTTAGGTTTCATTTGGATTGGGAGTTGCTCTAACTGCATGGTAAGGCCATGTTGTGGTTGCAGAAGGCCCCTGGCATACTCAGGCCAGGCTAAGGAAGAATTTTGTTTGAAATCCTAGAGAATAACTGCCAGTCTTTGATGAAAATATTGAGTAAACTGGAGCAATGGTCAGACTCAGTATAATGTAGATTCTTGTATTTGTATGTCATGATTTCCTCCAGATCTGTGTTAACAAGATACCAGTAATGGCTACTGGAGATGTGAGGTGTCACTTTATGCTCATAGAATTGCTAAACCGTTGTGCAATCCAGCTTCTATAGGAAATTCCAGTGCTGCAAAGTCAAATATGCAGTCAAATGTCGAGGTGCAGCTGTATGCACAATGCACAAGGTGAGACCATGCACATCTGTGCATAATGTGCGTCCATGCACCACAGCATCACATATGCAGCTCTGCTTCAATAACTGTGAACTCAGTTGAATTCAGTTGAAGAAGGGGGAAAAAATACAAGACAGATCTGCTGATGTACCCTGCTGCACACCATTGTTGATATGGTGTATCATCAACTGGACTTTTTATTCTCTTATGCTAAACTGTATGAAATGATTGACTGTCATTTGGTGTGGATGCCAGCAAAAGAGTTTGAGATTCTTCACTCATCTTCAGGCATGACAAAAGGTGATTCTGTGACAACCCAAGGAGCACATAAAATGACACATGGGGAACCACATGACCCCAATTTCAAGAGTGCCAAATACTGAATGAAATGTACCTGTATACCAAATAATAAATTGCCTGTTCAGCAAGCAATACAATACAGCAGGCATCTCCAATGAGTGGAGCAGGCAAACATGACAAGGCAATGTCATCATAAAATCTGATAGTTCTCTCCTTTACCATATGGAAATATGTCCATATCAGCCTTACCATTTTCATTCCTTTCTCTATCTCTATCTGATTCTCTCTCTCTCTCTCTCACACACACACACACACACATATACTAGAAGCAATGTAGTGTAGCTGGGCATGTATGGCTGGTTGCTTCCATGTCAGTGACACAGTGAATCTGCTCTGGGTTTGAGTCTGAACATCAGCAAGCTATTGGTGGTGCTGCACATATTTTGGGAATAGGTTTCAGCACTTTGGATAGTTTCCTTAAAGTTTGATACTACAATTCAGAAGAGATGCACTACCCCACTGACAGAGGAGCCACTGGCTGTCAGATGCAAAGTACTTGTGGAAATGTGTATTGTGTCACTTATGCTTCCTGAATGCCTTTGTAAGCAAGCCAGGCGACTTGTTACTGCTGGAACATCTGACGCTTGTGCAATCCCTTTCTTCTTCATGAATGAGATGTTAATTTCCCCACAGAGAAAAAGAGAGAGAGTGATAGAGAGAGAATTTGCCATACATTTTACCACATATTGATCAAAGAGAGGGAATGTTTGCACCAGTAATTTGGAACTCAGAGAGGATTTTCACAGCATAACATGCATTGTCCTGCTTGTTTAATCTTGTCTAGTCTTCTGAAAGAAAGACACACACACACACACACACACACACACACCCTACAAATACTGTTATAGCATGATTCTATTATTCTAAGAAAAGATGGGAAAATAGTATCCCTTGTGATCTAGTTACAGCACATTTATCCCAGTGAAACTCATCCAAAAGCTCCACCAGCTTTCCAACAGAATAACATTCATACAAGTTGGTTTCTGTTGTTGTGTGACTTCAAGTTGTTTCTGACTTACGGTGACCCTAAATCAAACCTGTCATGAGGTTTTCATGGCAAGCTTCTTCAGAGGGAGCTTGCCATTGCCATCCTTTGAGGCTGAGAGACTGTGACTTGCCCAAGGTCACCGAGTGGGTTTCATGGCTGAGTGGGGATTCAAACCCTATCCTCCAGAGTCCTAGTCCAATGCTCAAACCACTACATCATGCTGGCTCTATCCATACCAGTAGAGCACTATGCGTGTCCCTGCCTAAGCCTTCTCCACCAGCTTGCAGCTGTTTTAAGGCTGTGGCTTTAAAATGCTTCATTTTGTCTACAACATGTCAGAATGGCTTCAGAATATTTTGGTTTTCTTGTAAATTTGGCCAGTGCACAACTGAAGGACTGTCAGGCTCTGATCAACACTGAAGCCCTTGCAGATGTCCTAGAAGTTAGACAGGTAGGTATGCAGAACAAATTCTTCTTAGCATTGGCCCCATCCTCAAAGGATGGCAATAGCAAGCTCCCTCTGAAGAAACTCTGCTCAACTGATACACACCCATCATTGCATTTCTTTAAGTCTCGTACATGTTTATCTTGACTTATAACTGAATTAGTACTCTGTGAAGGTCATTGTGCATGTGGAACTGTCTGTTTACAGTAGTTAATTTTGACTTCATCATTTCAAAATTTAATACTGGCGTCATTGTATTTACTGTTATTGCATGATGTTTTGTGATATTAAGCTGTGTTTCATCCTGCCTTAGAAAGTTTACTCTCAAAGGCAACTTATAAATCTGAAATATAAATAAATAAATAAATAATAACATTCACTTCCCCAGAGAATATATAAGTGATGTCTTCATGCTATACATTGTGGATTATCTCTCTCTCTCTCTCTCTCTCTCTCACACACACACACACACACCTTTCTACATCCTGAATTTTTATTTTATTTTATTTTATACATAGAGATAACAGAAATATCTTATATGGCAATGGACACCCAATTTATTAAACTCATTTTCTCAAAAAACATTATTTGCATTATGTCAAAAAAATTGAAATATAAGTGAGGTATTTCGGAGTAAAATGTACTGAGCTGGAGAATATCAATTTGTTTTCCTTCTTTCCTCCACCTTTCCTCTCTCTCTCTCTCTTTCTCTCTCTCTCTGTCTGTCTACATTCACACCAAGCACTTGCTGAATTTTCTTTTCTTTTATACATCGAGATAGCATAAATATCTTACATGGAAATGAGCACCCAATTTATGAAAATGATCAACCCCCCCCCCCCCCAAAAAAAATTATTTGCATCATGTCAAAGAAGTTATGACTATAAGTGAAATATTTCAGAGTGAAATGCACCAAGGTGGAGAATATCAATTTGTTTTCCTTCTCCCCTCCCTTTCTTCCCTCTCTCCCTCCCTCCCTCTCTCTCTTTATATGTGTCTGCATGCACTGCAAAAGGTAAATTCTGAAGGAACCAATATGAAACTCCCATCTTAAAGGAAGAAAAACCAACCCACCCTGAGACTGCCTGCATATTTAGTGCATTTGCTTCACCATTTGTCATCAGTCACAGGCTATTTTGGTTCCTCTGAACCACAGCTGAGCTTCAGCTGTCATATCGATTTGGATACGGGACAGACGAAAATTGCTGTGCGTTGAAAGTTATTGGAGCTGAACCCCCTTGACCTGTTACTTAGTGGGAAATGGCTCAGGACTTCTTCACATACACCTCTCTTCCCAGCTCCCTCTTAACATTCCCTGAGCATCTCTAATGGAGGTGGTAATTTTAGCCTGCTGATTCTGACTTGGATCTGTTTGTACATTGGCTGCTGCACTGGAGGGCTGCATGACACATGCCAGGGATGGATTAATGTGGGACCAAAATGTAACAAATGGGGGAGCAGCAGGAACTATAGATCTTAGCCATTCATGGGGTGGGGATGCTTGAGCCCAGATTCTGGGCTCATGAAAGGCTAAAGCAATCAAACAGGAGATAATGCCAAAAATGCTGGGGAGATGGATGGCACAGGAGAAGGAGCAGTGGTTCCTTACGGGATCGTGACAAATAGCGGACGATGATAAAGTGGTTGGCTTCTGACAAGTGAGAGACTCTTATTGACTCTCATTCTTCAAGCCATGCTCTCATGAACCAAGGTGAATATGGCCAGGAGTTGTTTCCAAAGTGGTCTGCTGACTCTTGCTACTAATCTTTTCCCAGGGGTCCTTTCGTACAACACAATTGAAGTACTGTAATTCCACTTTAACTGATGAGGTTACATCCCATGGAATACTTGGATTTGCAGAAGTAAGAGCAGCACTTGGAATTCTCAGCCAGAGGCTCATGAAACTAGATCCCCAGGATTTCGGAGGATGGAGTCATGAAAGTTCAAGTAAAACTAAAGTATTATGATAGTGTGAGTAGGCCCCAGGTGTTAGCTGAGATCCTGCATGGACCTGGTGGAGTGTCAACTTCTGTTGGACATAGCTCCTTTCCTTGCCCTTCTCCCCAGACACACCACCTATCACTGTGCTGTCTGGGTATCCCCATGGCTTTTTAGTAGGCAGGTGAGGACAGAAGTGGTCAGGTAGTGGCCAGCTATGTTTTTGCAGTTGTATTAATGAAGATCACCTCATCATCCTGTTGTTGTTGTTAGCAGCCCTTGAGTCCACTTCAACTCATGGTGACCCTGTGGACGAGACATCTCCAAGATTCCCTGTCCTAGACTGCTCTGCTCAGGTCCTGTAGGCTCAGGTCTGTGGCTTCTCTGATGGTGAAAGGACCCCTGGGAAAACTGTCTGGTGTCTGGTCTTCTCTTTCTACTGCCCTCTACCTGTCCCAGAATCATTGTCTTTTCTAATGATTCATGCTTTCTCATGATGTGACCAAAGTACAACAGTTTCAATTTAGTCATCTTGGCTTTCAGGGAGAATTCTAGCTTGATCTGTTCTAGGACCCACTTGTTTGTCTTCTTGACCATCCACAGTATCTTCATCAGACCTCTCCAGCACCAGATCCTAGACCAGGGGTAGGCAACCTTTCCCCTTTAAGGGCTGAGGGACTTCAGCTCCCAGAATCCCAGGAGCTATTGGCCAACATGGGACTATTGGCCAACATGGCTGAGGCTTCTGGGAGCTGAAGTCAATCAGCCCTTAAAGGGGAAAGGTTGCCTACCCCTGTCCTAGACCTTCAGAGAAAGCCCTGAAGAAGGGAAGACAAATGGATCCTGCCTTGCCCAATTTCATTCACCCATGGCTGCTGAATGGCTATGGGGTGACACTCTGGTAGGTGGTATAGGCATGGGATCATTGTTGAGAGAGATACTGGATATCTCCCTCTACATTGACCAAAAATGGACATTGATAGGTTTGATTTACAGTTATGCCTGTGCATATTGCCAACAGGATTGCAATGATGGAGAATGAACCTGGGGCCTTCTGATTACAAGACATAGTTCCTGTCTTTGAGCCTTCCCTCTTTATAGATGGACAAATCTTATCAACTTCACTTTGTCCCAGTGCCTTATTTCACCAGTTTTCATTTCAACTAGTATTCTGATCAGTTTGGGTCTTATTGCTTGTATATGTTTCCATTTTGGATGACAACTCCTCAAATCCCTCTCCCAGCATGGATATTCTCTAGCAAGGTGGGGATGAAATCTTCAAACAATTTTCAGGGAGCCTGATAAACAAAAATCCTAGAGTCTTCAGCTTGATGCAGTCAGCCAGATAAATAACATTCTCAAGCAAATACAAACAATTCTTTTTCAATAAATGTCACCCCATATTTAGTTTTGAGACCTTTACAGAGCAATTATATGTAAATTCAGATGTAAACTCTGTTCGGTCTAACTGGCAAATATGCATAGAATTGCAACCTGTGGTCTAAATCCTGTGGGTTTGTCACTACTTGAGTAGACTCATTGAATTAATGTGATTTACCTAGCTGCTGATAAAGTGTGTTCAATAATTAATGCCATACTCATGACTTGCTAGTCAACAATTAATATTGACTCATTAATCAGGCTTGTATCTCAGATGTTGTGAGTCTTTTAAAAACATAGGGTTTTGCTTGACAAGGAATACTCAGAGGTGTTTTTTCCAGTTCCTTTCTCTGAAATATAACTAAAGCACCTGGTATTCATTGGAGGTCTCCCACACAAGTACTAACCAGGACTGACCCTGCTTAGGTTCCAAGATCAGATGTGATCTGGTGCTGTTAGGGTATTTAGGCCTTTTTCATCCATGGGGATTGCAGTGTATCTTTGGTTTGTTGTTACTACCAATTGCTATCAAGTCACTTATTCATAGGATCACCATAAGTTAAAGCTGAATTGATACCAGTTAAGAAGAACAACAAACCTAAAGGCATATCACACTACATAACTTTATCAGCTTTATATACTTGCCATGGCTCCATCTTCCAAAATCCTGAGAGACTGGTGAGACAATTCTCTTCTAGCGAACTTTAGTCCATTACCCAGATTTTGCTTCCCAAGGTACACTTAATATCTGTCCATACCAAATATTAACCTCATTTAACCTTAATTCCTTTTCTTTTTAGAGTACCTTCTGAGAAGATGGTATTTCTTAGGATGCCACCTAAATATCTCACTGAAGTACAGTTCCTAGGATTCCCTTAGCAATTAAAGTGGAACGGAACTGATACAATTGTGTGATGTGAATAAATGTTAAGGTTATCCATTGCCTCCATAACTGAATGAATTGAGATCTTAATGCTCCCTTTCACCACTCCAGTTCTGAATGATGCACCAATACCTATGTTCATTAATTTGTGTGACTGGATGAAAATAGGTCTATAGCAACACATGCTCTAATTGCCCCAGTTTGCCAAGGACAGTGTCAATTAAGCCTTTATCATCCCACTTTTTTCAGTGTCTTTTAAAATGCCCCCATTTCTCTCTCCTCTTCCCACTTTCTTGCTTTGTGCTTAACTTACATCAGACAGATCTCTTCGAGCAGGCGTTCCCAGAATGATACTTTCCACAACCTCTCCCCTGCCATTAGATCACTCATTTATAATCAGAGTGCCCTGTCTAATTGTATTAGATTTGTAATTTTTTAAAGTTACATTTTAATGTTGTTATGGATTTAATATATTTTTAGGGGGGGTGATATGTCCTTTGTATTGTACGGGATTGTATTTTTAAATTGTAAATCACCTTGATAGCCTTGACTAAAGGTGGGATATAAATTAATAATAATAATAATAATAATAATAATAATAATGGCTCTTTCACTTTCCAGTGGGCTCAGGCAAAAACAAACTGCTGCAGCCTCTCTTAATTTGTGTCTTCTTCCTCATTAATAACTTTCGCCATCTTCATCCCACTCTGAACATCACATGGCTACAGAAGTCCTGGTTTTCATCTGTGAAAGGGTATGTAGCAGGAGCAAAACAAGCCAGCAAAGTTAGGCTTCATTTTTTCCCCTTCTTTGAGGAACAAGGGAGACACGTGCAAGAAGCTCCACTTTCTTTTGGCAGCCCCCTTAATCAAAGCAGCAGGAGCAATATTTCTAGAGAAAAGTTATCGGCTCCCACTGATGGATCCATTGATGCTCACAAGATTTTTTGACCTCCATCCATTGCAGCAGAGAGCTCATCATTTACACAGATCAATGTCGGTTGCATTGTACTTTGTCCTTATTCCTCTAGTTGTTACTTACTTCTTCAATGCTTTATTCCATTTTGTTTTAACTGACTGCTGAGACACAGCTAGTTGCCTGGGATTGTAATAACATTGTCATGTTATTATCTTACTCCAGTCAGCATTGGCTTATGATGACCCTAGCATATGGGCTTTTTTGGCAAGATTTATTCAGGAGAGTCTTGTCATTGCCTCCTTCTAAAGCTGAGAGAGTGTGATTTTCCCATGGTCACTCCATGAGTCAAGAGTTGACTTGTAGGCAATGAAAACAAACCCTTTCTTTCTGCTTGCCTGATAGCGATCTCATAACAAAGAACTTAAAACCTTCCTTACTTGTGTTGTTTTCCCTTTGTTTCCTAAGAGCCACTTGTCTTAGGAAACAACATCTGAGTCACTCTCAGTGTGGTTTGGAAGAGCTTCATGGAGATATCCATAGAACTGTGAATCTGAATGCACCTTTATTGTGTATGGAACTAAAGTGGGCTTGATGGTTTGAGTGGGAGGGGGAACGAGAAATGATTTTCTTTAGGGTTGGAGCCTTGCCTTGTACCCATGTTTCAGTCACTAGGTCAGTTGATCCAGGTGCAAACTGTTGCTTGATCTGCTTATACAGAAAAAGTCAGAGGTTATTTAAAGTAATGTGGATGACTTCATTCTCTTGTCAACCACAAGATACAGAAAACAGCTGTCCTGGTAGGATGGATCTGTTTGCAGATGGATTTATTCAAATTGGAGTCAGTGTTGTGGGTGGGTGTGGAGTAATTTGAGCATCCTGAATACATGTTTATTTGTTTGCTTGTTTGTTTTAGCTCCTCGGGAAGATTGGGCCTCAGAAAAAGATTTGGCTGCAAAGGTGTTGCAAGAGTGTGAGATGGAGATCACCATTGTGGAGGTGAACAGTAGACATCCCAAGATGCCTTCTCCTTCCCTTCCATCAGAGATAGGTGGCTGTTGTCTCCGCACACACCTGTGGATGTGCAAAAGCCAACTGTTTGTGGTCTCACAAGCATTGGGTTTTGCTTGTGAATAAGGCAGCCGTGTTATTGGAAAGATGATGTGTGCCTTCTCACATGGTCAGCATCCCATAGGGAGGATGGCCATTGAAGGAGTGGATTGCTGGTCCCACTCCAATGATTATTTCATGGATTCACACATGTTCCCAGGCAGCAGCATGGGATTGCACTATGAAGTATGCTGTAGCTTAAAAATACCATGCATATGTTGTCATTAAAAGTAAAATTGAAGTATGGACAACAGTAAAAAATAATAATGAAACATGCACCTGTGAGGACTACAAAACCAACTTTAACATAGTTCGATTTAAACAATAGAACACTATATAAAGCCTTTTCTTTAAAAATCTTCAATTTTAAAAGCCAGCTGGGGGGAATAATGATGATGATGATGATGATGATGATGATGATGATGATATCTTAGCCTTCCAGTGGAAGGACAGCAATGAGGAATTTATGGCTTCCCTGGGAAGGGAGTCCAGAGCTTAGGGACAAACATCAAGAAGGCTTTGCCTGACATCCTCACCTATGAAGGTGGTGGGATGAGAGAAGGGTCTCTCATGAGGATCTCAGGACCTGGACAGGTTCATATGGGTACATATTGGTCTATCAGATATCCTGTATGTCAGCCATATAATTTACACAGGAAGAAGAATGAGAAACATTTCTTAGGGCCATCCTAGTAGAGCCAGCATGGTGTAGTCATTTAAGCATTGGACTACAATTCTGGAAACCAGGGTTTGATTCCCAGCTTGGCCATGAAACCCACTGGGTGACCTTGGGCAAGTCACCTTCTCTCAGTCTCAGGGGAAAGCAATGGCAAATCCCCTCTGAAGAAACTTGTCACAAAAACTCCATGATAGGGTCACTATAATCGAAAATGACTTGAAGGTATGCAACAACAAGTGTGAGGGCAAATGAAAGATTTTCTGATGGTTTCAACCCAAGAGGATGATACTAGGTAGATGTGCAAGATATGCAGTCTTTTTTAAAAGGCTAAGCATGATATGCTTATATAAAATACCACTCCAACTGTCCTAAATTGACAGGGACAGACCTGATTAATGTTCTGTCATTCCACTTTTTCAGCTGCTTTTAAAATGTCCCAGTTTCTCTCTCCTCCTCCCACTGTCTCCCTTTATCATCTGCTTCCTTCAAATGCTCTTGGAACGCCGCTGGAGGACTCCCAGCCCAGCCGGCCCTCACTAACACCGGGCCTGAGAGACACCTGCGGGCCCAGAGAGGCACCTGCGGCGAGTGGGGAGGGCTCCAGCAGTATTAAAAGCCCGCCCGGACCATCTTCCTGCACCCGCGGCAGTTGGCGGCTCTTGGAACGCCGCTGGAGGACTCCCAGCCCAGCCGGCCCTCACTAACACCGGGCCTGAGAGACACCTGCGGGCCCAGAGAGGCACCTGCGGCGAGTGGGGAGGGCTCCAGCGGTATTAAAAGCCCGCCCGGACCATCTTCCTGCACCCGCGGCAGTTGGCGGCTCTTGGAACGCCGCTGGAGGACTCCCAGCCCAGCCGGCCCTCACTAACACCGGGCCTGAGAGACACCTGCGGGCCCAGAGAGGCACCTGCGGCGAGTGGGGAGGGCTCCAGCGGTATTAAAAGCCCGCCCGGACCATCTTGCGGCTTCTTGAACTTCTTGCAGCGAGGTGTGGTGGTTATGAGACAACGGATTTACCATCTCAGCTTTAAGAGTTCCACCCGGACCATCTCCTCCGCAATGGCGGTAGCGGCGGTGCCTTGTGCCGATTGTGACTCCCCAGCCAGCCTGCCCTCGCTAGGTAACACCTATGGCGAGCGGGAGGGCTCCAGCTCCAGCGGCATAAAAGAGCTCCGCCCGGACCATCTCCCCCGCAATGGCGGTAGTGGTGGTGCCTGAGCCGGTTTAATGATAAGAGAGATTATGGGACACTTTTGGGGGTGGGGGTAGGTAGAAGAGATGGGATTTTAACGGTGTAATGTATTATTGTACTACTGTTGTTTACTTTACTGTAATGTATTGAGGTATTATTGTTGTTATTGTTATTATTTTTGCAATGTATTATTGTATTATTGTTGTACTGTACTGAAGTATTACTGTTGTACACCGCCTCGATTGGTTATCCAGAGGGGCGGTATATAAATAAATCATATTATTATTATTAATGCTGCAAATTGAGTTCAAAGTGCAAAAGTAGTTGTTACTCAATTAACTCTTTGGGAGGGGAGGCCAGGAGAGAGCAGAATTTTACCCTTCCAAGTAGACTCAGACAAAAACAAACTGCAGTAGACTCAGGCAAAAACTAACCACTGCAGTCTCTTCTGGCTTGTTTGTTCTTCCTTGTTAATCACCTTTGCCATGCAGACTACACCCTGATGTTGCTTGGCCACATGTATCATGATTTTCATCTGTGAAATCTGGAAAGTATGATGCAATCATGTAGTCTCTCTAATAATATATTCAGTTCTTACTTCCAGCTCAGCCATGCACTCCCATCAATTGTCAGTGGGTAAGCCCTTGGAAAGGCACAATATCTTTCGTTCCATCAAAGGATATGCCACAAGGTCACCCAGCTAAAACGCTAACTAGGACTTAGGGATTCTCGCAGCAGGATTTCCAGATATGATGTTTAATTTTTTCCTCTCCTTGGTGTCATTTACAGAATCGGAGCTGGAGCTGCTAACAGTCTCTGTTTGATTCCTCCAGTGACAAGAAGTGGATTGAAAGTCAAACATTACCGTGAGGCTCTTAGCTAATACAGTCTTATTTTGGCCTGGATGCTTTCTGTTGGCCATTCCCATGAAGAAAATATTGCTCTAGATTTTCAGCCTCAGGGGTTAATGGAAGAAAAGTAGATTTGCTAACAGCATTGGGGCCATGAGTGGTGCAACCTTCCCACTTGATATTTCCTTGTTTCAGAAATCCAAACCTTCTGATTCCTAATCTTATGATTTATTCTGACACCATTGGGTCATCCTGGAATTGGCCATGCTCTCAAATCCTGTGAGAGCTAAACAAACACATGAGAAAGCAGGGGGAATTGCTAGGGTGGAGGTGGAAAATAAGGCATTGCCTTGCTCCAGAAGAATTTTGCTTTCAAAGGAATTTTTCTTCGGTTCCCAAATTGCTAATGTTGCAGTAACTTAACACTTCAGCTGAGCATTTAGGAAGCATCCCCCTAAAAGGGGCCAGGAAAGTTTTCAAAGAAATGTGAACACTGAAAATGAAAGAGTTCTGGGTGGGGTGGGGTGTGTGAATGATTTTCAGTGTCTCACTTTCTGCAATACTAGAAATTTGGGGACTGGAGGAAAATGTCCTATAGTGGGACAGAAGCCTTATCATCATGGGAAATGTCTTTAATCTGCCCCTCCTTCACCAGCTACATGACTGTAAAGATAGGATGTGCAGTTTTTCCCTGAAAACTGTCTGAAGGCCTTGGAGAGGCTGAAAGGTATGATAGGTGGAACTAAACCATGGATAGGAAGCATGGTGACTCTCCTGATGTTGCTGGACTGCAATTCTCTGCATCCATAACCTTTGGCTATGTTGGCTAAGTCTTCTGGGAGTTTCCACCCAACAACATTTGGAAGGCCATATAATGAAAAGAAAAATGCTGCACTCTTGGTGGATAAAGAATCAGATGAGGAGACATATGAATTATCTACAGGAGGTGAAATCATGCATTTTGGTAAATGAGGAAGAAAGGAAGGAGAGGAGGAGGAGGAGGAGGAGGAGGAGGAGGAGGAGGAGGAGGAGGAGGAGGAGGAGGAAAGAAGTGGGGGAAGGGAAGGGAAGGGAAGGGAAGGGAAGGGAAGGGAAGGGAAGGAAGGAGAAAAGAAGGATGGAAGATCACTGATGAGTTTCAGCAAATGAGGAAGAAAGGAAAGAAAGTAAAAAGGTGGGAGGGTAGAAGGAAGAGATGAAAGAAATGAAAGAAAACAAAGAAAGGAATAGAAGAAGGGAAGGAGGGGGAGAGGAGAGAGAAAGAAGGGGAGGGAGGGAGAAGAAGTAGTTGGAAAAAAGAAAAAGAAGGAAGGAAGGAAGGAAGGAAGGAAGGAAGGAAGGAAGGAAGGAAGGAAGGAAGGAAGGATCTCTCCAATCTTCTATACTGCAGTGGAGCAGCCTGATTCCCCAGAACAGTAAAGGAATTTTATGGTGGGAAGCAAGTGGCTGCTTGTCCCATTTTTACAAGCTGTGTTTCAATTAGCAAAACTACCTGATTATCCAGTGAAACGGTCTGTGGCATCTCCCAGATCACTCTTGGTCTGTGTCCAGTCCTTATCAGCACAATATGTTGCTTTCCCCAGTTGTACTCATAACCTTGGAACTCCCTTGTGCTTCCCTCATCCAGGCTCACCTCAACCAAAAGAAAAGCCTTGCCAGATTGCATCAAAAGTCCACCTTGACAAATTTTTTTGGTCAACCACCAGAGGCTTTTGGAAAGTTTATAAGTTTATAATAGAATAATCAACAACAAGAACCCTTTCTGACTCTTTGACTCCAGCACTTGTTGCTCAGACATGAAGTGCCTCTCAACATGGAGATTCTAACAGACTTCAAGAGCAACTTGAAACCACTAGTGTCAGTAGAGGCATAACAAGGGTTTCGAACACCTGGAGGTGCTATAGGAGCCGTCGTTGTTGTCATTTTCCTCATCTTCTTCCTCAACTGGTGAATACAAGTTGAAACTGGATGGAATAAACTTTCACATTAAGAAAATATAGATGCTACAGAAATATGCCTCTATCTACTTTTTTGTGGTGATGAAAATTTCAGGAAATTGGAAGAGCAATCAGAAAGAAGCTGCAATCTTAATGTGATGGCCCTGGATCCCATTCACACTATATAGTTATAGCACTGTTGTTCTACTTTAAATGCCATGGCTCCATCCTATGGAATTCTGGGGTTTGTAGTCTGTGGAGTCATTCAGGCTAGACTGACCCCCCTCCCCGCTTCTCCTTTCACTGGCAGCCAAAGATGTTTTCATTCAAGCAGGCTCTTAATGTATAGTCATGCCAGGGAGACTTTCATAGAGGGTGTGTGTTTTAATTATGTTTTTAACTTTTGTATGTTTTTGTAATTTTATACTGTTTTTTAGCCAATTGATTTCAATTGTCTTTTAAATTTTTGTTACATTTTTTAAAATGGTTTTACCTGTGAGCCGCCTTGGGTCCTTTTCTGGGAGAAAAGCAGCATTGAAATGAAATGAAATGAAATAAATAAAAATAACAACACTGTGGCTGAGAATTCTAAATGCTTCTCTGTAAACTATCCAGTCACAGGATTACATCAGACAGAACCATGACAGACAGAATCATGACATTAAAGTAAAATGGTAGTGCTATAATTGCAGAATTGGAATGGATCCCTGGAAGCTTCCAAGAGAGACCATTCACTTTTGGGGCCAGAAAAAGAGGTGGTCTGCAGAGTTGGCAGGCCACACCACATAATAATAATAATAATAATAATAATAATAATAATAATAATAATAATAATAAATTTTATTTTTAACCCGCCCCTCTGCTAAGCAACTGGGGCACCGTACAACAAGTTAAAATGATACAATGTAAAACACATCAATCAAATTACTCCCCCCAACCCCCCCACCCCTTAAAAATAGATGAAGGTCCCCAGGACCTTAAATTGTCCACTCTTATTTTCAATGTAGAATTTGACCATTACCCTGCACCTTTATAGGCATTTTTCTTCTTGTTCAGTTTTAGAACAGTGCCCTTGCTCTTTGAGGTCAAGCCCCCATGGTTAACATTCTGTTAGTGGTATACACATGCACTCACAGTTTGCATTTTGCATGTGGGGGAATTTATTCACCGTAACACAATAGAGGTATTCTGCTGACAGTGGTCGAAGCAGAGTTGTGCATGCAATAGTGTTGTGCAATACATTTACACAGTGTGCATTGGAGTTGCACACTGAGTATGGCAATTGTGCATTCCATAATCCCCATGGTACATTGCACAATGGTGCCCATTCACTGAGATGTGTTGCATAGTTTTGCCATTCTGCATGGGGTGTTACATAGTGCTGGTGCATTGTCTCAGTGCATGTGGATTTTTACCCTGTGCTGAGAGGATCTTGGATTGCAGCCTATATATTTTCAGTGCCAGGGTTGAAGTTATGACTGTGTCAATAATTTTCAATCCTCTTACCTCTTCCTTCTGTATTAATCCCTCCATCATTTCCCTCTTGTCCTTTTCTTCATTGGAACTCTAGTGTTTTTGAACTAGTAAAGGTCTTCTTTATCATACTGATGGACCCCAGTTCCTGCAGTTCCTTGGTAGCACTGTGGTTCAAAGTCGCTCAGCAATAATTTCTTCTTACTGTGGTTCTTCAGTATTGCTCCTTTCCGTGTCTTCCAGTAATAGACAGTAGCACATGAGCCTTATGAAGCTATAACCTTCTCCTTTTTTTTTTCTTCATCCCAGAGGAAAATTCTCCAAGAGATGGAGTTGCATGCTTAACTGCCCAAGGTAATTCCCTCCCGCCCCTTCCCTCCATAGAGCCCTCAGTATGAGTTATTGTATAAATACAGTTTGTAAATTAAACCCAGGGCTGGATCGATACCAGTCTCTTTGCTACAGGGGAGAACTTAATAACAGAAAGGTGTTCTCATAATTGTTATGGGTCCAAGGGGCTCTTTCATCTCATGTAGGTGAAATGTGTCATTAACTCCTTTTAATGATACAAGTTGAACTCGGAGATTTCAGTAATTGTGTCGAGATGACAACATTTGGGGAATATTTTCTATGGCGGGCTGCCATTGCCAAGCTGAGAGACATTTGCAAAATATTCCTTGCTCCACAGGCCAGCAACTCCAATCTGCTGTTTACTAATTTTAAGTGCCAGCCATTCCAAATCTGATTCCCGAGTGAAATAGATTTTGCCCCTGGAGCAGAAAAGTCACCTGAAGAGCACTTGTTGCCGAGGAAACAGAGAGACAAATCTTTCTCTTTATTGGGTTTGGGTATGCTTAAGATGGCTCGATGTGAAGTGGTTATCCCTTTACACACAATAGACATCCCCTCTTTTAGAAGACTGTGTGGAAAATGACCCTCTGGTTTTCTGAAAGTTTTTGTCACCCCATGAAAGAGGCAGGGATGGATGACTCAGGATAGAGGGACTGATTTTTCTGTAACATTTGTATTCTTTTAAAATGCAAATTCATTCTGTTCCATTTCTGCACCTGTCTGCTAAAAGTGGAAGAGGAGAAGTAAGGGAGAGGAGGGAGAGGAAAAAGAACAAAGAGAAGGAGGGGGGAGGAAGAGGAAGAAGACCAAGGGAAGGAAGAGGAGGAGGAAGGGGAATGAGGAGAAAGAAAAAGAGGAGGAGGTGGAAGAGCGGGGGGAATGGGAAGAGCAAGAGAATAGATTTTCTGCACCTGTCTGCTAAAGGTGGAAGAGGAGAAATGAGGAAGAGGAGGAAGAGGGAGAAGAAGAAAGAGGAGGGGACAGAAAGAGGAGGAAGAGGAGGAGAAAGGGGAAGGAGGAGAAAGAAAAAGAAGAAATGAAGAAGTAGGAGGAAGGGGAAGGAGAAGGAACAAAGGGAGATGAGGAGAGGGAAGAGGAGGAGGAGAGAAAGAGAAGGCAGATCAAGAGGAGAAAGAGGGTGTGGAGGAAGATGAGAAGGAGGAGAAGGAAGGGGGAGAGGAAGAGGAGAGAAGGGGAGGAAGAAGAAAAGAAGAAATAGGAGGAAGGGTAAGAGGAAAAGGAGGGAGAAGGAGGATGGGAAGGAAGAAGAAGGGAAGAAGGAGGAAGATGTGGAAAATGAGGGGGGAATGGCAAGAGAGAGAGAGAGAGAGAGAGTAAATGCCATTTAATATTAGGTAACAATAAAATTCATTAACGAGTCAACAAAGTAAATACACTCATCAAATACTAAACAGCAGTCCATGTGTCACAATGTCTCAGCGATCAGTGTGCTGTTACACAAAGTGGCCAGGTAAGGAACAGGTAAGACCACAGGGTCGTCATGAGTCAGAATTGACTCAAGGGCAGCTAACAACAATAGCAATTTAGAATTATCAAACAAACTTCACCAAGCTACAAACCTCACCATTCCATAGCAAAGAGCCATTGCAGTCAAAGTGGAACTGCAGTACTATAACTGTATCGTGTGAAAAGACCCCTGATATAGAGTATGACCAAATACACTGTTACATACATGAAATGTCTGCAGTTGCAATCTTGTGAAAATTGCACAGGGCAGCCTTAGAGGAGTTGTAGTATAACATAGGCACCAGGGTGGTGAATACTCATATAGATCAAATACCTTGGAAAAGTTCGCATCTTGGATTACAACTCTCAGAACCAGGGGCCACACTGGCTGGGGGATTCTGGTCATTGTAGTCCAACAAATGACTTTTCCCAAGTTTTGGCCCAACTTAGGTCATTCCGAGCAAAATTAACTTTAGACGGCATGCCTTGTTGCACAATTATGGTACCTGCTAGCATTGAGAATGTATTTTTGATTGTCTGATCTTTTTCAGCCATCTGATAGATGTGGAGATTGGGAACCGAGAGAAAGGCCTAAATCTCAGTGGGGATTAATTAATAGCTGCCCCTTGGAACGCACTCCAGACCTAGTAAATCAGCTCTGTTTATATTCAGTGAAAAGCTTTCTCTATCTATAAAGGCACAGCAGCCAATCCTCTTATCTCTGAGGCTGGCTCATTAAGGATTTGACAAGGGGAGGGGGGAAAGGGCAGGGGTGTGTAGGCAGAGGTATTTGTCAACTAGGATATGATTTTAGTTAGAAGAACCTGAAGTAGGGCGATGAAGCCAGCAAGACTTTTCAAAAGTTACATAGGAATCAGAGAGTAGAGGTGAAAAGAAAACAAAGGGAGGTTTTGGAATTACAGGCAACCAGTAAGCCAATTTGCTTGGCTCATTCAATAACCTCTTATGAGCAGCTTCATTAACATCATCATGGGAGCTGCATCTGCATAGATTTTTCCCCTTTTCCTGAAGGCTAGCCAACCAGAAAAAGTGAGATGAGGAAATAGTCAAACTGCTCAGGTTAGAGACTGGGACTTTTCAGGAACCTGAATTCCATCTAAAGTAGACCCACTGAATCAATTATATAATCACTGTCTTGCCAATCATGAATCAATCCAGAGGGTCTGTTGGGACCTAGAGATGTAAAATTCCTGGAAATTTTGAAGCAGGGAGGGAGAAAATATTTTTTCCCTCTTGGGAGGAAAAGGAAAAACCCTGAAAAATGCAATATTAGTACAGAAAGCTAGCATGGTGTAGTGGTTTCAGCATTAACTATGGTTCTGGAGACCAGGGTTCAAATCCTGACTCGGTCATGGAAACTCACTGGGGTGGCAAGTGAGGTCCTTTGAGTTTTTTGCTGTACAACACTAGTGTTTTAGTTCAGAACTAGAGCTGTCTAGGACAGTATCCTATGTGCTCAGCTACAAATCCCAGGATTTTGTAGGAAGGAACCACGGTAGTTAAAATGGTACCAAACTGCTATAACTGTGTAGTAACAATACACTCTAAGTCCCAGAGACCTACAGTAACTTGTGGTTACTTAGTAGTCACACTGCACATATCTTCTCATCTCAGTTCCAGATATCATCACTGACTGAACTGTAGAGAGTGCCAGATCCAATTAGGTCTGGAATGTCATGTTAACTTATAACTGGTAGTCTGTTAAAAGGAAGACCTCAAAACATAGGGCTGGCTCAGAATTTTAACAAGTGCTGAACTATTCGTAAGGAAGGAATCTTCCAGTGCTATCCATATCTGAAGAAAAAGTTAGCACAGACATCAACTCCTCAGAAAGGGAGACGAGCCACTGAACATTTGCCCAAATTAGGCAATACAGAATCTGGAGTGACAATGTCATTTTTATGGTGTTCCAAAATGCTTTGTGTCTGTAAGTGAAATCTAGCATGCTCTCTGGAGTGAGAATTTTGGAGAGAAAAGAAAACTATTTTAAAATATGGGATATTTTCTTTAAAATAGGGACATCTGGCAACCGTAAATATACCCTCTTGGTAGCAGTACTATCCTGAAGATGTCAGTCTGTCTCACTGCAGGCTGTGCACAATCCTTCTACTTTGATAGCAGCTCCATTTCAGTGATGCAGAAAATTAATTAGTGCATTTTATTTCCGCACTTTATGGAGCTAGATACTGTGGCAAATAGCAAAAAAAAAAAAAAAAAAAAAAAAAAAAAAAAAAAGAGTTTGGGGGGCAGAGGCAACTTTACGAATGAGCAAGCATCAAATTTGCCTTTCACTGAATGGCTTTTGAACAATCACGATGAATCAGGCTCGATAAAGGAAGGTATCGTATTTGAACATAAGTAGAAAAGGGGAATTCATTGACACAGATGGTAGCTGCTATGCTGCTGACCTTATTTGCAATAAGGATAGAAAAAAATATTCAGAAATGTTTGGAAAATGGTTGGAAAACATGCTTTAAGAAGCATCAACAAGAAGAATTCTGGACTGTTGAGAATCTTCGCAGTTTGGCATTTGTTCTGTGCAAAATGTTCACTGTTTTGCACAGCTGTTTAAAGATATATTGGTTGTTTAAAGGCATGTTACTCCAACAGTTTGTAATCGTATAGTTCTTCCCGCCTTGCTTTTATTTATTTAATAAACCAATTTATTTTAAATTTTACTGCTTTTAAATGTTGTTTCTTTTTGTGTGGATAATGTGCACATTCATTAATTTTTTAACTTGCTCTGTTTCATTGGGTTTCTCATGGACAACAGGGTGGCCACAGTATCAACACAATGTTGGACTGAAAAGGTCCTTGCTATCATCCAGCACAGTTCTTCTTTACCCTTCTTTCTGTCATCCATTAAAATGTTTTTATCTTACTATGGAATCTCAGGATGGCATACAATATTAAAAAATTACAAACTCCTCTAATTAGAAACATAAATAATTTAAGCAAGATACAAACATATTAAAGAAGATTACAGTTAAAACAACCTTAATAGGTACAGCCATTTAAAACCATCCACATGTTCATTTCAAAATAAATTAGGTCCCAATGGCTTTAATAAAAAAGTCATGTTTCAGTTGGAGTGGGAAAGGATCCAATGTTGGCACCAGTGGGACCACCAAAAGGAGGGCATTGCACAGTCAGAGTGCCACAACCAAGAAGGCCCTTGCCCATGTCTTCCCACTTCATATTGCCCCCACTAGTGGGACACAGAGGAGGACTTATCCCACAAACTTTAGTTCTTAGGTAGGTATATATAGGGAGAGGCATCCCTTCATGGATTAAGGTCCAAAGCCATTTATATCCACTTTGAGGTCTTGCTGCCTTATGCAGTAATATTAGCCATCATGACTACATGGGAAAGCCATCTGTTGACTCAACACAACCATGAGTACAAGTGAGGAATAACAGGTCTTCAGTGTATAGTAGGGAATAACAGCTGGATAACATCTGGTTGTCCACTGTGGGAAAAACATGATGCTGGATTAGAAGGACATTTGGTCTGATTCAGCTGGGCTCTTCTTTAGTTCTTATGAACATCAAGACATTACAGAGCAATCAATCTGATGGAGCAGAACATATGGTTATAGTTGCTGTATAGAGCAATAAAGCAAACGAAATGTAACATCAGGAGTCCACAGTGTATAGTTCCAGGAGAGAGAGGAAATATTTGAATCAGGTCTGGCTATGAGAAAACATAACACTTTTTAAAAAAGTATTATTATCACATTTCTATTTACTTTGAGTGACAAATGGGAAAAATGATCACACCTGATTGTGTTGCCTTTCTACAAATGCTACCTACCTGCCTTCTTTTCCTATCCTCTGTTAATTTCAAGTTGTGAGACTTTGTTTCATGTTCCCCCATGGAAACGCAAACATATTTTTATATCATTTTCTCATTAACATATGCATACTCCCTATTAACTAAAGGACTGCATGCATTTTCCCCCAGTTATGAACATTTTAGTTGTTGGCTTTTCTTAATAAACATGTATGTCTCTGTGTATATGTGCCTTCAAGTTACCTGCAGACTCCTGTCAACCCCATGAATTTCATAGGGCTTTCTTAGGCTGGGAATACTGCGGTTTGCCAGTTCCTTCCTCGGAAATATAGCCTATAGTACTTGGTATGTGTTAGCATTTTTCCATCCAAGTACTAACCAGTGCTAATCCTGCTTAGCTTCCAAGTTCAGACAGGATCTGATGTCTTTGGCATATTTCTATATAAAAATATACACATAGTTTTATGTTCATTTTATTTCTTTGAAACAGATTGCAAGCCTAGCAACTGTGTACATTTCTAGGGCAAGCTGCCCTTTATTTATCTGTTACATTTGTCTCCTGCCTTTCTACTAAAAAGTGGAGCTCAAGGTACTCACTGAATCCCTAAAAGAAACTGAGAACAGTGTGCCCTCCACATTCACTGGAGTTTGGGGCACAGGACCCCCATGAAAGTGGAAAAAAACAGAAATAAAAGAACACTTTAAAAAACTGAGAGAACACGTATCTAGAAATCTCTAGGTCCTCCTGCACAACTCTATGGTCAACATCTGCCAGAAGCTCACCATAGAATCATGCTGAAGGACCTACAAATACCTAGAGAAGTCTTTTCTCTAGGAACTTCGGGGTTCTCCAGCACAACTCTATGGTCAACTTCTGGCAGAGCTGTGCTGGAGGACCTAGAGAGAACATATTAATCAAATGCGCAAATAATCAAATCCACAAAAGTCAAAGCCGCAAATGTGGAGGCTGACTTTAATATAATGATTAGGATGAGAGCAATGAAGACACCGATGGGGTAATGATGATTATGATAATGTAGCTATGCTGTAACTTCCCATTTGTTTTTGCTTCTGCTCCTTGCAGCCTCACTTCTTGTCATAAGGGGGCAGGATATGCCATCTTGCAGTGCCTCACACATCAGAAGAACAGACCTTGGTTGCTCTGGATGGCTGACTGGCTGTTAAGGTGGGCATCAAGGTTATAATGCCAATAATGCCATGATCGCAAATGAGAATACAGTGTTCCCTCCCCATTCATTGGGGTGAGGGGCTCAGGATCCCCATCAAAGTGGAAAAACCACAAATAAAAAAACCCTACTTTTTTGTGTACCTGAGAGACTACCTCTCTATGAATCTCTAGGTCCTCCAGCACAAATCTATGGTCAACATTTGCCAAATCATGCTGGAGGACCTCCAAATGCCTGGAGAAGTGTTTAATAACCTCTAGATCCTCCCACACAACTCTATGGCCAATTTCCAACAGAATCTCTCTGGAGGACCTAGGGATTCCTAGACAGAACAAATTAATCAAATCCGCAAATAATTGAAATCACAAAAATCAAAGCCAAAAATGTGGAGGGCCGACTGTAAGAAGATGTTATAATGTCCCAAGTCTAATTTATGATATCATAACTGACCAATAGGATGTCAGCCAATCATCATAATAATTCATATTCCACCTTACCCCAATGGGTGGGGTGGGGTGGGAGGGTTCAACACAGCTTACAAAATACTAAAACCAGCTCAGGTTGACACAATACCAAAACATCCATAAACATACCCCTCTCTCAGTAGTGTTGTAGTTGTGTATTCCTGTGTGTTAAGGAGTTGGACTGGATGGCCCTTGAAGTCTCTTCCAGTGCTATGATTCCATGAGGGTATGAGTCCATGAATATATATATATATATATATATATATATATATATATATATATATATTCATGGCTCATACACTCATGGAATCATAGCACTGGAAGAGACTTCAAGGGCCATCCAGTCCAACTCCTTAACATATATATATACACATGTTATTTTAACATACAATTATACTATCTACAGAACTGAAGTCATTAAAAAAAAATCATTGAAAGTCAGAAGAGAAACCCCATTGGAGGACCTGGAGATTCCTAGAGAAGTGTTATCTCAGGTAAAAAGAATAGTGTTTTGTTTTTTTTTAATTTGTGGTTTTTCCAAATCCACAGAGGTCCTTCACCCTTAATCCCAGAGAATGTGGAGGGACCACTATAGTGTATGGGCCAGTGTGATGTAATGGTTTGGGCATTGGACTAGGACACGAGGAGACTAGGGTTTGAATCCCAGCTTGGCCATGGAAACCCACTGGGTGATCTTGGGCAAGTCACACTCTCTCAATCTCAGAGGATAGAAATGGTAAATCCCCTCTGAAAAGACTTGCCAAGAAAACCCTATGATTTGCCTTCGGGTCACCATGAGTTGGAAACAACTTGAAGGCCCACAACAGCAACAGTGCAAAATGGATCTGTCAAAAATCTGAATTCCACCCCCCACTCACAAAATCCCTTTTCCATCCTTTTGGGGTTGACAACATTCAGTCTTCTGGGTTGCAGCCTCCATTGCTCTGGGTCCTCCCTAGGGCAAGAGACCTCCTTAACAGTCCTGTTAAAAAACAAAAAACAAACCCATCTTGCCTTCTGCGCCATTTAGGAAGGAAATCTATGGTACATACAACCTGGGGACAGCTTTACATGACAAATATTCCAGGGAAATAGGCAGCCGCACAATGTCTCACTCTGGCAGCATAGAGAACATCTTGCTGTTGAAAAACATAATCCTTTTGTTAGGTCCTCGGCCGCCTAGCCAGCGAGAAAAGCTAATGATTTATGGAGCGCCATTCCCGGCATGATTTCTGTAGGCCTGTAATTAGAGGTGAATGGAGTCTTCAATGGTACAGTCGCCATGAAAGCCAGGGGCAAAGTCATTGCACTGGCCTAATTTCACAATCTGCTCTTTCAGCAAGTAAAACAATATGGTCAGCTCCACTTTGGAGATGGAACTGAGTACAAAGACAGCGGCAGCCAGAGGAGGAGTGGGGGCTGGCATGTGTGAAATGAAAAGCCAAGGAGAAGAAGAATAGATGGCATCCTTCATGGAACCGGAAGGGGGGGGGAGATGAAAAGCAACTTATTTCACATTAGGACACTCAGAAAGGAGGAGGGAGGGAGGGAGATGATAACAAGATAAATGCCAGGAAGGCGCTTCCTTTTTGAACAGAAGAGCTTAAAACAGAATGTTAAAAGAAGTTGTAAGGCTTTGTTTTTAACTGCTGGAGTTCCCTAATGGTTCTCGAAATACATGTGGCAGGCTTGAAAAATGATAAAGCAGTTCATTGTAGAGGAGAACTGAAGGTCCTTTTCTTTTTATTATTTTTTTTAAAAAAATGATCAAAAGTTCAAAGATTTAGTTTCAGGCCATAAAACCCAAGTCATGAGTTACTTCGTCATGTTTCCTGGATGGGCTTGCAAGCTCCAAAGTGATGCTTCTAGTTCTCGGTTCTCTTAGGGCGTTAAGAGATTCTGGATGTATATAAACAATAACTTCAATATGCCTGTACAGTAAAACAACAAAAAGTTACTTTTTAAAGATTACAACTCCCAGAATCTACCAATCAGCAGGTCCTTAGCTTCAAAGGCTCTGGGAGAGTCACATAGGAGGGAACCAGGAAAAATCCAAAAGGAAAATAGCGGCCACGGAAAATAAGTAGGAACCTCCTGGATTAGATCTGAATACAATTTTCTGTTAGCATTAGCTATAGCATTTATATTTCTATACCACTTCATAGTGAACTCAGCACTCTCTAAGCGGCTTACAATCTGTAAACCAATGGCCCCCCAACAAGCTGGGTACTCATTTTACTGACCTACGAAAGGATGGACGTCTGGGTCAACCTTGGAGTCCTGGGATCGAAATCACAACGTTGTGACTGCAATACAGGCATTTAACCACTGTGACACCAGGGATCCTGTTAATGTAGATCAGTCTACTATTCTTTTTCAATAGTGGCCAGAGAGATCCCTATAGGAAGCCCACAAGTAGGACTTGAGTACAGTGTACCTTTCAAATTTGTATTCTTTGTCATCTACTACTAAGGTGTACAATGTCTTTAATGATGACGATAATTCAGATTGAGAGCTACTACAAGTAGTGGAGATAGAATGACGTGGTAATTTGAGTGCTCTCTGAAAGACCAGGATTCAAATGCCTTCTCACCCATAAAAACCCACTGGGTGACCTTGGACAAATCACACTGTCTCCACCTTAGAGGAAGGCAATCAAATTTGCCAAGAAAACCCTAGGATACCGTTGCCATTGAAAGCCAGTGTGGTGTAGTGGTTTACTATTAAGTGGTATAGAAATGTAAATGCTATTGCTATTGCTGTGTATCCCTGTGTTATTTAATATTTATATGAAATTGTTACAAGAGCTTATCTAGATACCTGGGATTTTGTGCTGCCAGAATGCTGGCACTACCCAATTCTGCCTCTGTGTTCCATGTAAATCCAAGAAGCTGTTTATTATTAAACTAGAAAATGATGTCAGTAAGAGACTAGATGAGGGTAAAGAAACTGAAGCTTAATCCAGATGTGATAAAGGTCTCTTGCCCCCTAAGCAGATGGCTTAAAGGACTGTTTTGGGGGCAGGGAAGGAGAGGGGCAGCCGCACGATCGGCGCTCCAACCCCTTCCCCAGGTCATCCTCGGAGCAGCCGGCCCTCCGCACGGCCGGCGCTCCGAGGAGGACCTCCCGCCACAGCATTTGCATGTGCTGCGGCAGAAGAGTCGGCGAAGGTGCGCCGCAGCCTTTTGCGGCACACCTTCGTCGACTTGTGAAAGGAGCGCCAATTTAGCGCTCCTTTCAGGGGCGGTGAAGCAGCGCCGCGAGACCGAGGCATGGGGATGCCTCGGTCCTGCAACGCAGCTTCCTGGGGCGGCCCATGGCCGCCTGTCTGCTTCCCCCCTTGGTTAGTCAAAAGGCAGATCATGGAAGAGCGATTCAACTCATGCTGAAGGGGTTTACAATCCCCTGAAGAAGCAGGTTCAGAGGCTCTATTTATCCCTGAATAGTAATATGTCTTCCCATGTTTTGGCAGTCTAAGTGTGCAAATAAAGCAAGTGTGTTAGCTGTGTCTGTCCAAGGTGATGTCTGATCTGGTCACAGAGGCATATAGTTTACTAGTTGCATCCCATCTGGATTATGACAACCCACTCTACAGAAGCTGCCTGTAAGGAATGTTCATAAACTGCAGCTGGTCCCAAATTCTGTGGCCAGACTGCAAACACGCCTTGATTACAGGACAAATATAATAATATAGCAGTAACATATGCAACTTCCTTCTTATATCAGTACCACCGGCTACTGGCCTGTTTTGGGCACATCTCAATGTTGTGGGATAGGTACTGTTTAGTGTGCAGTGAGTTCACACTACCTAAAACATATATTTTCTCATATGAGTCTGCTGAGGTCATGAGATCTTCAGAATTTGCTCATGGTTCCACCACCATCACCACCTTAAGAGGTACATCTGGTGCAGACATGGGTTAGGGCCTTCTTAGTGGCTGCTCCCTGGTAACATTTCAATGTTGTGGGGTAGGTAGAGTTTAGTGTGTTGTGAGTCCACACTATCTAAAAGGCATATTCTCTCATATAAGTCTACTTCCAACCCCAGAAGAATAGTGAGACATAAATATTTTAAATAAATAATATGTTGATATATGTTGACCCTAGAAGTTCCACCTCAACATTAGGAGGCAATTCCTGACAGTAAGGGCTGTTTGACACAGGAACATACTCCTTCAGAGAGTGGTGGAGTCTCCTTCTTTGGAGATCTTTAAACAGAGGCTGGATGGCCATCTGTCAGATATGCTTTGATTGAGAGTTCCTGCATGATGGGGGTTGGACTGGATGGCCCTTGTGGTCTCTTCCAACTCTATCATTCTATGATTCTAACCACTCAGGAAAATGAAGTGCCTATAACAAAACCATTTTTGGAGCTGTTATCCTTGGTGGAACAGCAAAGCTTAAGGGAAATAAATATGCTATAGTATTACATAGTACCATAATAGTATAGTATTACATTACTCTAATGCTATAGTATTATATTATTTCCATGGCTACTGGATGTTTTTCACCAAATACAGGGATTATACAAAAAGAGGTTCAGGGAACTAATAGTTGGGAGAGGGGGGAAAAATCCCTCTAAATTGTTTAATCTTCATATTTTGCACAATGGCACACACTTCCAGAATGTACAATCTTGGACTTTACAGAGGTCTATACAAGACAGAATTCTCTCTTCTTTCCAGTGGGAATCTATCAGCTCAACCTTTCAAGTTTGGAGGCAAGCATCAGTGGTCTGAGATTCAAGCAGGAGGACTGCATAGACCATGGTCCACCAGTGAAGGCAATATTTGCCAAGGTCTGGAGCAGGGCCTTAGCTAGAGTGGCACCTGTTGATAGGATCCAGTTGGCCAAAAATTCTACAGCTCTCACCAAACCTTCTGAATTTTCTTTTCTTTGGAAACTTTGACATTTCACTATGTGATAATCCTTGGTTCTGCATTGTTAATCCACAAAGCCAGAGTGATTTTGATATTAATTCTATACATTAAAAGAAAAGGGGGGAAAAGATTAGTATCCCGCTCCCCTAGTTGTTACTTAACTCTGACGTGATACCATCTGTTTCATTCTAACATAAAAATTGTTAATATTATCTCTAATCATTTGCGGTATATAATTAGTCCTTTTTGAAAATTCTGTCAGGATTTATGATCTAAACTTCCATCATCAACACATCTAATAGGGTTATAAATATCATTTCATGCTTAATGGAATTATATAAATAGAGCAATTAAAAGATACTGTAGAAAATTTCATCTTATTTTAACCTCCCCCCCCCCACTGCTTATATGTGAAATAGGTATACCTTCATGTAGACATACTAGGAAAAAAACAATTTATTATGGTGATGTAGTGGTTTGGGCATTGGACTTTGACTCTGGAGACCAGGGTTCGAATCCCATGGAAAACCACTGGGTAACCTTGGGCAAGTCGTACACTTTTAGCCTCAGAGGATGGCAAAGGCAAATCTTGCCAAGAAAATCCCATGATAGGTTTGCCTTAGGGTTGCCATAAGTTGGAAACGACTTGAAGGACACAAAAACAAAATGTCTGGCATTCTGCTTAGGTTTTACATATTTGTAAATGACCTTACATATGCACAGATTTGAACGGAGTCATTTTGCAATAACTGCATGTATTTCGGGTTGTTGTGAGGTCACAGCATGGAGGTATCCATTGTACAATGGTAGAGTGACTTAGGGGGCATCTCCACTGTAGAAATAAGGCAGTTTGACACCACTTTAATTGCTATGGCTCCATCTTACCAAATCCCGGGAGTTGCAGTTTTGTGAGGCACTAGCACTCTTTGGCAGAGAAGGATAAAGACCTTGTAAAACTACAAATCCCAAGATTCCATAGGATGGCACTAATGCACATAAAATGGTGTCAAACTCCATGATTTCCATAGTGGAGATACACCTCTAGGCATCATAGCCTGGTGGACAATGGAGAAAGATGCATATGACTAAAAAGTTCCAGAAGGATATTTGAAGCAATTGCCCTGAATGTTTAATCAGTTTGACTCACATATCTGTCATATTTATCTTTATATTTGAGACTGTAAATTCAAATCTTCATTTAAATCTGTTGGGACACACACAAAGATTAAATAAAGGTGCCCCTACCCTTTTACAAAATGAATCAATTTCTATTTTTTTATATAAAAAAAATTGACATCATTTATAAATATTGTCACTTTAGTTGCATGGGTACAGTAGACCCAACGTCCCTTGATGTCCTGTTGTTTTTTTTCATACCCATTTGAGTATTACTATATAATTGTTTTGAGACATACTATAATGGGTATGATAGCCAAATCTTGCCAAGAAAACCCCATGATAGATTCGCCTTAGCATTGCCATAAGTTGGAAACGGCTTGAAGGCACACAACAATAACAACATCATCATCATCATCATCATCATAGAAACCAATAGGATTCATTTCAATATATGTAACATTAGCTATGCAATTTATGCCATTCAGTGCATATCCAAAAAGCTGTAGGAAAAAACTCTAGACTTGTATAAGGAAAATAGATGAGCAGCTTTCTATTTTTTTAAAAAAATATAGAATACAAGGATAGATGCTCCTTTACTTAATCAGTCTCTAATATAAAGATAAATATGATAGACGTGTGAATCCAACTGACAAAAGAGGCAGTGCAATTGCATCAGATATCTTTGAGACCAATCTCAAATAATTCATTGCCTCCTTTTCTCTCCTAAGAAGTGCCAGAGCACAGCAAGAGCTCTCAATGCACATCAAAAATGCCTGATGCAAATTGGAGCACTCCCATCAGTTCTCAAATGTGCAGCTTTGCAATTCAGTAACAGAGTTTCATTGTGATCCTGCAATGTATCTACAGACTTGTAAAGGTACAAAACATCGGCTCTGATGCAAGACTGCAGCATGCAGAAGGTCCTCCTGGGTTCAATTCCTACCATCCTGAGCTATGGCTGGCCAAAATAATCTCTTCATGAAACTACTGAGAGATATCCTAAAGGTACCAGGTTCCCATCTGATCTTAGAAGCTAAGTAAGTTCATCACTGTTTAGTTTTTGAATGGGAGACCACCAATGAAAACCAGGTGCTGTAAGCTATATTTCAAAGGAAGGAACTGGCCAAGACACTTCAGAGTATTCCTTGCCTAAGAAAACCCTATGAAATGTGTGCTACTCAGTGGAAACATTACTAGTCTAGATAGATCACTGGCTTCTTAGTATAATGACTATAAAGCATTCTGAACCTGTGGTCAACAGTCCATGAATGGGCTTGAGAGAGTCTGAATTGAAGATGGTAGGGACATAGCATCTTCTCAGTGGCTGCCCCAGGCCTATCCTTTCTGGGGGAGGTCAGAATGGCTGTCCTTCCATCAGCTGGCAAACCCCTTTATATTTTGAAAGCCTTTTAAAGCTAAAGTTTTTAACAAATGAGGTAAGGGTGCTATAAGATTGACTCAGCCGTCCATCCTTTTGTAGGTCAATAAAATGAGTATCCAGATTGTTGGGGGGGCAATTGACTTACAGATTGTAAACCACTTAGAACATGCTGAGTTCACTATTAAGGGGTATAGAAATGTAAATGCTATGCTATTGCTCTTATTTTAAATGCAACGTTTTAAATAGTTTTATCAATTTGATTGCATTGTATCATTTAAGCCTAGGTTTGAATTGTTTTAATAATCATTTCAGTTCAATTCCATTTTTAATGTTCACTTTTGGTGGGGTTTTTACAAGTAATGTTCTACTTTAAATTGCAAGTGGCTTTGAGTCCCAATTTTGGAAGAAAGGTGGGATAATACTTCTACTAAAAAAATGATGGTGGTGGTGGTGGTGATGATGATGATAATGATGGGATGGAACCAAAGTTTTGCTGGCATTTTTACCTGGTTTAATCCAGGCATTTTGGCAAAAGTTTGGCCCAATTTGTTGAAAGCTAGAAGTTACCCCAAATAAGACAAGGATTCTGCAGTTCAAGCTTAATTAAAGACAACGCCCACAGCTCTAGTAATGACTCATATTTTCTAGATGTCTTGGAGATGAGATTTGACATGAGCGTATTTCAGATACACTAAGTGTAATTATTTAGCAATGAAGTAACAGTTGATTAGGAAGCCTTTAAGCTATTCCACTTCTTCGTGGGATATATTTGCAGGCACTGAAGAAAGAAGAAGAATTTGCTTCTCTTAAACTCTTTCACTCCAGCAGCTGTGGAAAGTGATATACAGTTGGCCCTCCACATTTGCGGCTTTGACTTTTGTAGATCTGATTATTTGCGGTTTTGATTCATATGTTCTCTCTAGGAATTTCGTCTAGGTCCTCCAGTGCAACTCTGCTGAAAGTTGGCCCTAAAGTTGTGCTTGAGAACCTAGAAATTCCTAGAGAAAACACTTCTCTGAGCATTTGTAGGTCTTCCAGCATGATTCTATGATCAACTTCAGTCACGTGTTGATCACATAGTTGCACTGATGGACCTGGAGATTCCTAGAGAGGTGTTGTTTCAGGTAAAAAGAATAGATTTTTTTAAAAAAATGTGTTCCCCCCCCCCCCCCAAATTCACAGGCATCCTTCACTCCTAACCCTAGCGAATGTGGAGGGACCACTGTGCAACTAATAGTAAAAGCTCCCATCCAACCTGTGAGAAGTAGCTTCTAGAGAAGTGAAATGACTACCCAAGCAGAGAATGATAGCTAAAGGGTAAAATAAGAATGGACTACATGATGACACTGATCCAGAACTAGGGGAGTATTCCTAGAAATAATACCATAAGTTGTCATTCTGGTCTGATCTGCATTGCCGAAATAATGCAGTTTGCCACTGCTTTAACTGCCATGGCTCAGTGCTTTGGAATTCTGGAATTTGTAGTTTTGTGAGGTATTTATTCATCTCTGTCAGAGATCTCTGGTGCCACAACAAACTACAAACCCCAGGATTCCATAGCATTGAGCCATGGGTAGTTAAAGTTGTGCCAGAATGCATTATTTCTGCAGTGCAGATTCAGCCCAAAACACACACTAAAGATTATATAAAAGAGATATTTAAAGTATCTCGAGTTCTCCTTGGTCCTGTTGGACCCTCCTGAGGACCATCTTGGGAGCTCTGAATTCCTGGTTGGAGCAGTGCCTAGAAGAGAAGGAGTTACAAAAATAAAAAGTTCTCTGAACCAGAGCCAGGAGGATAAGTGTAAAAATAATGCAATTCTCTGGCCTAGTTCCTTGGTCCTGGATTCTGGAATGCATGGAAGAGAATGAGTTCAGCTTGACAGGACTAGGATCTAAGCCAGGTCTGGGAAACAGGCATTAGGGATGAAAAGATTTCTTGAAAATATTGTGGGAATGATTGCTGGGGGAGCGGGGGGAAGTCTCTCAAGTGCTCCAAAATCTGGACAAGTGGAATCCTGGACTGAATGAACCTTTGCAGTTTGGGATTTATCCTACACAAATTATGGAGTTTATCACACGGGGGAAGTTGGGAGTTTAAACAATGATTAACCCATGAAAATCGCACAATTGACATTAAAACATGTTTAAAACAACATTAATGCAAGTGACATTTTCCCATGAAGAACCAGGGAATGTCCAGGCAAGAAACAGCAAAAAGTCATTCATGGGAAAATTCTGTGAATGAGTTACTGTTGTTTCTTGCCTTATTCTTCAAGGGATAATAGCACTTTAATCACCTTTCGTCTCAATGGCGTGTGAAAACCATTTGCCCATTTGCGCTCAAGTGTGGGTTAATCACAGATTCTGCATGGAATAACAGTGCTTTGTGTGTGAAAACTGTTCACGGAATTGCGGGTTAATCATTGCTTATACTTCCAATTTCTCCCCCCATGTGATAAACTCCTATGAGGTGATGCTGGGCCCTGTCAGTCAAAGTGCTGCAATTCTTCTATGCTGTGTTCCATCTGTTGCATTATTTACCACCAATAAAGCTTATTTTAGAGCAGCAGTCTGTGTCAGGGCCAAAAAATCTATTGGAGATGCCTGGAACCACAGCCGCTTTCAGCTTGTGGTTGTTGTGTGTGTTCAAGTTGTTTCCGATGTATGGGTTTTCTTGGCAGGATTAGTTCAGAGAAGGTTTGTCATTGCCTTCCCCTTGAGGCTGAGAGCATGTGACTTGGACAGTGGGTGTCCATGGATAAGCTGGAAAGTGAACCCTGGTCTCCAAGAGTCATAGACCAATGCTCAAATCACTAAATCACACTGATCCAATTTCAGCACAGAACAATATATTTGCAAAACTGTCAGAAATGTTGCTTTTGGACTAGCAAACGCCTACCAAACCTCAAGCCCACAGGTGTGTGATATGAGCTGGAAATATCACCAATTTTTTGAAACCCACTATGGTTGAAAGTCCCCTTGTGACTCTCACAAGAGAGGTCAAAGCCTAAACAACAAAAAACCACAAAAATCATGCTGGAGATACAGTGCTATTTATACATGTAGCTCATCTCCCAATCATGAAAGCAATCCATGGCTCAAAAAAATCCCTGAAGGGTGGCTATTAATAAGATTGCTTGCATGGAGATGCCATAATAAGATTGGGTATGTTTCTGCCTGGGCAGGGGAACACACCAATGACAAGTTTGTGAGCTACGATACTACAATTTTGAAAAGCAATTAAAGTCAAGGGAGACTCGATCTCAGCAGATCTGTAGGAGGATGGAAACCTAATTGCCTTTATGTAGCCCCTCTCCCCAAACGTTCTCCAGAAGACGTTGGGAACTAATGAGGCAATTATAATGGAAGACTGATTCCCTTTAAAGTCTGGCCCTTTTATTATCGTTATTAGTATTATTTAAAAAGTCTGACTAAACTGTTTCGAGAATGTATTCAAGCTGAAGGGTCTTTGATCCAACCTGAAATGACTCCCACAATTGTGTCGCCTTCTGGGTGGCTACCTGGTAGGTCTCTCATTCTCCCCTTGCTCCGTTCCATCTGCCAACCATTTCAGAGAATATTGCACAATGTAGACCGAAGCTCTATCATTCATGGCTTTGAATATGTGAGCATTCCAGCGGAGCCCTGTGATATTTATACAGCTCCTCCATTCTCCCTCCTGCCCCAGATCTTTCCAACCAAACCAATCAAGATCTTGATAGAAAAATGAGGTGTTAATAAGGTGCTAACATTTTTCAAGGGAGAGAAGTAAAGAGATGCTAAAGAAAGCACTGTAGAAACTGCAGCCGAGGCATTGTGAAGGAGCGGAAAGGAGCCAAACCAAAAGTCTTTCACACAGAGAAGCCCTGAAGCAGATTTGTAATCTTGCAGAAATTAAAATGGTTGCCCTCTGTGCGGTGGGCCATTTTTGTAGTGACTCACCATTTCTGGAAATGCACTCCTTCAAACAGTTTGCATCATTTCCTCCCTGGCTATATATTGCAAAGACAGTTAAGTTAGGAACATATGCACACATAAGTCACGTTAAGTATACAGGGCCTGAAAAGCGCTATCATGCAATGGACATATTCTGCTGATAGCTACAGAAACAAAATTGTACAAAAAGCATGTTCCTGTGTGCCTTGTCTTTGCAAGTTGTGCTTGTGCCTTGTGCCTTGCATGTTGCAGTCATGCATTGCTTGTTGAAGTTGTGCCTTGCATATTCTGGGCATTGGGCATTGCAGTTGCACATCCTATCTTGTTCACAGCAGTTGCACATTGCATATAGTGCACTGTGTGTTGTGCAACAGCACCTATTCATGGACATATGACACACAATATTGCTATTCTGCATGTGTGTTGTGTCATGCTCATGGAATGGAGATGTTTACATTATGATTGCAGCCTAAGACATATGTTGTTTCACCAGGTGTTTGGAAATAACTTTAAGATGTTTTTAAGATTGCTTTTATTTTATTACATTCGAGGTCTTTCGAAGTTTGACATAGTCTTGCTTGGGTTTCACAAAGGTGTTTGTGTGTTTCTGTCTTGTACAGTAAAGATATCCCTATAAATACTGTCAATGAAGTATTATCAATTGTATATGAAATATTTTTTTTCTTAAGAAGCAGAATGTTTTCTTATGTCCTAGATCAGGACAGAAATCATACAGCATTCCAGGTGTTGCTAGACTGTACTTGAAACAATTTTGCTAACTGTTCACCCATAGGTTTTTGTGGATTTTTCGGGCTGTGAGGCCATGTTCTAGAAGAATGTATTCCTGACGTTTCACCTGGATCTGTGGCTGGCATCTTCAGAGAAATGCCGGCTGTGAAAGCCTTCAACTTCACATGTTCACCCACATTTTCTAAGGGTGCATCTACATGGTAGAAATAATGCAGTTTGACACCACTTTAACTGCAATGGCTTTATCCTACAGAATTCTCAGATTTGTAGATTGGTGAGGCACCAGCACTCTTTGGAGAGAAAGCTAAAGCCCTTGTAAAATTACAAATCCCAGGAATCAATAGGATGGGGCTGCCATAAAGTGCTGTCAAATTGCATTATTTATACAATGGAGATGCACCCTAAAAGTCACCACCTACACTGGGGTGGCCAAAGTCTTCTGTGTTTTTTCACCACCGATGTTACCCAGGATTTACTTTCTTCAATGTACTTCCAGTTTGTTACTGACTGCATAGGAACTGGTAATCCATAGGAACAGGAACCAAGTAGATTATTGTCAATAGTAGCTTAATATCACTGTTTTAGTGCACTGCATATTAAAGTCAATTTGAGTACAATTATATTAAAATAAATTTAATAATCATTAACCAAGCTTGGGGAGGTTTAACGTATTTAACAATATTTAATGAATAATTAATTCCTGCTAGTTATAATCTATTTTACACTACATGCATTTTTAACTTTATTAAACAGGGCTATCATATCCCCTCTTAGCCATCTCTTCTCCAGGCTAAACATACCCAGTTCCCTAAGTCATTCCTCATTGAGATTCATGATTTCCAGACCCTTCACCATTTTGGTTGCCCTCCTCCGGACACACTCCAGTTTTTCAACATCCTTTTTGAACTGTGGTGCCCAGAACTGTGGTGCTCAGAACCATTTTACATGGTTTGTCCCCAGAGACTAACAGAATCTGCTGGATTTTTAGATGCTGAAAAATTATTATTATTATTATTATTATTATTATTATTATTATTATTATTGGTGGATTGAGCTAATAATCCTATCCTAGTTTGACTTTGAAATAGAGAGATATGAAGGGCCATCAGCACATTTGCTCCTGAGTGCCCTTTCTAGTGTTTTGCTATTATTCTTTTTCCTAGTATTGCAGGGAGCTGCAAGTAATGTGCACAACCTGGGTTATGACTAGAGCACAAATAGCACAAGTCTCACTGTAAAGCTGGCTGAACACTTGTTAGAGTACATTATGGGCAGCGAAGGGAGCAAAAAGCTGATTTTGCTGCTTCCATTGTATCCTCAAATAGCCATCCAGCAGAGCTCTTCAGAGGACCATTAACATCTACCTTTGAGAATGGAGGCCTAGATCCTGCAGAGGCTTGTTGTGACATCTTTGCTAAGCACATTTGAGAATATAGCCACTCATCTCTTCAGTGACCTTGATGTGGTTATTGTAACAGGTCCGGCAGCGATGTCCCTGTGCTGTGTCTAGCTCAGTTGTTTGGAATCAGTATGTGTTGCTGGTGCCCAAATGTGGCAAATTCTGTTATGTAATTGTTGTGATGGTTGGTATAATATATAGGATGTTTATTGTTTGATGTATATAATGGAGGACCAGGAAGTGACATGACCTTGCTTCCCATCATCATTTTGGGAAGGACTTGGATGTAGATAATAATGGCATATTGAATGAAGTATTGCATTGAAGACCACTGTCTAATATATCTAGACAGAGTTTCAGAAAATAAATCAGTAAAGATTTATTGTACAAGTTAAAATCTCGGAATGGCAAGCCTCCTCTGAACACATCTGGCCAAGAAAACCCCACGATAGATTCACTTTCGGGTTGCCATAAGCTGGAAATGACTTGAAGGCACACAACAACAACAACAACAAAAACAATATTACACTGGCTCCACACACAACGTAATATAACACTCTAGTCAAAATAAAGTAACATTTTCCTCTGAACTCTTTCAAGGCTCTCAACTCCCATCAAATTAAAGCCCCTGTTAACCATTCATAGTCCATTTTTATATTCCTAACTGTCCCTATTTGTAACTGTTCCTCTCAAGATTTAATTCATTCCTATCAGGCCACTGTCCCTATCTCTGCTTCTAACTGGCCCTGTCTGAGAGTTTAACAGACATGTCTCTGAGATATCTATCTATCTATCTATCTATCTATCTATCTATCTATCTATCTATCATCTATCTATCTATCTATCTATCTATCTCTATCGGTCCCCCTAGTCATCCTCCAAACACCAATCTGAAGGCAGTGATTGTCTAGCTTTACTCAGATTGTGGAAGTTAACAAGTTTAACCTTTCTTTTCAACCTCCCCCTGTACATTTTCTAAAGGGCTTTTTGCACAGAACAAATGGTTTTGCAAAGCAGAATACTCAGATGCAGTGCACATACAATCTAAGCCATTCCCATCTACTTTTGCTAAGTTTCTGAGTGTGCCTAAGGCGGCCAAGATGGGTAGCCACCGATGAGGATTGTGCTTTTAGCATATTAAGTGTCTTATTTTAGTATCTTTAACATTTTATTGGGTTGTGTTTTCTCATTTGTTTTGGATTATATGCATCTGATCTTCCACCCTTTGGTGAAAAGGGCATTATAAATAAATGTTTTGGAGTTATACAGGGATAGCTGAAAATGATATATCCTTCCTGGGGAAGTTGGTTCTCTCCCAACCTGTCCTTCTACTGTAAGGAGTGAGTCTGGGGCTGCATTTGCACTGTAGAATGAATGCATTTTGACACTGCTTTTACTGCCATGGCTCAATGCTGTGGAATTCTGGGATTTGTAATTTTGTGAGATAGTTAGCCTTCTCCCTCAAAGAGTTCTGGGGCCACAACAAACTACAAATCCTGAGATTTCATAGCATTGAATTAACTGGGTGCAGTTAAAGACAATAATGGGCCTCTGCAGCCCAAACACGCTGTTCCAGAAAGGGCGAAGAAGAGCTGTGCGCTGGCTCTTAGGGCAGCCTTTTGCCACCCCTGAAAGGAGCGGCATTTTGCTGTTCTTTTCAGGGCAGCAAAAGGGAGGATTGGGGCCATGCCTTGGGGTAGCCACGGCCCTGATCTGCCACTCCCCAGGACAGCCCAGAGCCACCTGTCTGCTCCCCACCAATGTTAGGAAAGATGGAGGGAAGTAGAAAGAGAGGAAGGCCACATGCTAGATGGATGGACACTAGGAATAAGAGTTTGCAGGAGCTGGGCAGAGCAGTAGAGGACAAGGGGGGCTGGAGATGTCTCATCCATAGGGCCGCCATGGGTCAAGACTGACACGAAGGCAGTTAACAACAACAAGTTAAAGCGGTGTAGATTGGCCATCAGTTAAGATGGTCCAGAAGATGGTCCAGAAGAATGCCCATTCATTGCCCCTGCCATTCAAGTCTCAATGCTTTGACTTTCTGAACCCTGGCTCCGCTACACCACTGTGAGCCCAGATTAGTTAGAGCTGGCTGCTTTGCCATGTCCTAAAATGAAGTCTTTGAAATGCAAGATGGAGTCCTTAAAAATCTAAAAGGGCCCCAGCAACATCAGACAAGCTCAGGATCATAATAGTGGGAAAGGGAAGCAAAGTATTTCCATTAGCAAGTTATATTTTTTAATATTAAAAAAACCCTCATGTAATAGTATCTATGAATAATGAAATGCATTTAACTGAGAGCAATTTATTCAAAGGAAATAGTTTTCTTAGCAGTCTGTTAAAGATGAACTGGAATTTAATTCTCATCTGATTGCTTTCCCTCCTTCTCCCCTTGTGGGAACATTTGAGGATCATTCCCCCACTGGGTATGCAAAGTAACTTTAGAGGAGTTTTCCCCCAAGAATGAATGTTTGGGAAGATTCACCAAACTACATGGACAATTGTTAACTGCATTGAACAACAACTTTTTTAAAGATTATTATTATTATTATTATTATTATTTTGCTCTCCCCCATAACAAAAGTGATAATGACTCACCAACTCTTCTGGTGGCAACCCTTTTAATGCAACTTGGCAAGACTTTTTCATGTGCAGTTCACAGAAGAAAGGTCAGAAGATGGAAATGCAAAGCCTTTCTAGTTGATGCATCTCTTTACCATGAAAGGCATGAAGAATATTTTGAACAGTTTTGAAAAGATACATAAATGTATAAATAAATAAAATAATAACAACAATAAATTGTTAGTCCAGTGTTTTGAAACTCTTGTAATTGGTATGTTATGTGTGTGTGTTTATCTTTGTGTGCCCTTAAGTCATCTGTTGACTTATGGTGACCCCATGAATTTCATTGGGTTTTCTTAGGCAAGGAATCTTCAGAGGTGGTTTTTCCAGTTCCTTCCTCTAAAATGTAGCCTACAGTGCCTGGTACTGGTTGGTGATTCCCCATCCAAGTACTACCCAGGGCTGCCCCTGCTTAACTTCCAAAATCAGATTGTATCTGGCACCTTCAGGGTACAGAAGTTGATCTATCTAGTCTTAAACCTCCTCCGAAGAAACTTGCCAAGAAAACTCCATGATAGGTTCACCTTAGGATCGCCATATGTTGGAAATGACTTGAAGGCACACAACAACAATATATCTATATCATTGGCCAGAATTCAACATCAGCTACTTAGTTAAGTATACCACATAGCTGATACTAAGAAATTAAGTAACTTCTCCTGGCCTGAGATTTCCAACCTGATGGAAATAGCATTCACTCTTGCATCAACTGCTGGCAGAATGGACCTCCTTCTCCTCATACGATTGATGTCTAGTAAAGTAGGTTTGGCTGGTAGTTACTATCATGGGAATTGTGTCACAATCATGACTAAGAAGCAATATTATTTTCCATGCAGAGAATGCTGTTTCCTGTGTCGAAAAGGCTATTTCCCGTATAAAACAACCATATGTGAATTTTGCGCGGAAAAAGTGACAAACTGCGAATAGCCTTCCAAAATGGTGTGCTTTTCAACGGCTTTCTTAAAAGAGGGAGAAAATTGTTTAAATCTCTCATTTAACCAAAACACACTGCAGAAATAGTTCAGTTTGAGATCACTTTAACTGCCCTGGCTCAATGCTAGGGAATCCTAGGAATTGTAGTTTATTGTGGCCCCAGAGCTCTCTGACAGAGAAGGCTAAATGTCTCACAAAACTCCCATTCCGAGAATTTCCTAGCATTGAGCCAGGGCAGTTAAAGCAGTCTCAAACTGGATTGTTTCTACAGTGTGGTTTGGACCTTGGGTCCCACTTTGGGAGAAAGGTGGGATAAAAATAAAATGAAAATGAAAATGAAAATAGGTTAACCAATGGTTTGATGTCAAATAAGGTAGGCTTTTGATTTCAGCTGCCAACCCAAATGATTTTTAGGAGGGAGTACCATTTTGTCCTTTGACTCAGGAAGCAAAATACCAGAGCCAGCTCTATTATTGAGGATCAGGGACAAACATTGTTGTTGTTGTCGTAGGCTTTCATGGCTGGCATCCATAGTTTTTGTGGGTTTTTCGGGCTGTGTGGCCATGTTCTAGAAGAGTTTCTATCTGACGTTTCACCCACTCTCTTCCATTCCAGTATTCTCTGAAGATGCCAGCCACAGATGCTGGTGAAATGTCAGATAGAAACTCTTCTAGAACATGGCCACACAGCCCGAAAAACCCACAAAAAATTATTGCTGTTATTGTTGTTGTTAACTGCCCTCAAATTGATCTCGACTCATGGTGATCCTATGACAAACATAGGGAAAGGCAATTGCCTCTCTGCCTTGTTTGAGGCTGTTCCAGAGGCAGTGCGTTGACAAATGTAGTGAAACTGGGACCCTGGGTGGACCTTCCATGCATGCCAAGCACTGTACTTAGCCTCTTCCAAAATCATAATGCATCACTGTGTGTATGCCATCCCACTCTCTTCCCCTATGTAAAACACCTTTGCATGCACCCTGGGAACCAACTCAGGAATTGCGGAGGCCTATGCAAATGGTCAAATCCATAGTTCACTGCCAAAGGAAAAGACTGGGAACAGAAGCTAGCGGGTTTGGAAAGAGAACCAGATTTTGGCTTACTGGAGCGTGTGCCAAGGCTCTATTTATATCCAAAGACCAATTAGGCTAGTCTTAAGTCCTTCCCTGCTGGTTTCTGGAACCTTCCATTCCTCTCTCTCTGTGTATGTGTGTGTTCCCCACCACCACCTCCTTTCCTTTTCCTTTCCTAGCCAGTTTCTTTTTGCGTTCTCCTTCTCTTGGAAACTAGGAGCCAACACGACTTTTATTGAAGGTAGCAAGACTTTAAAATATGCCAAGAGAGCATCAATCCTATCTGTCAACACACTCACACACAAGCTGCTCGAAAGAGAGAGTAGCACAGGGCTAGAACATATCAAGTTGCACCAGTCACACTCCATTATATTCCAAACTGAAGGCCACTGTCCCTGAATCAATACAATAGCATTTCTGCTAAAGCAAAAAATAAAAAAATAATAAAAAATAAAAAAAAAAATTCAGAGGGCTTCAGTAGGTGGAGGGAAGAATAATGCGGTGAGCTAAGCCAAACTTACTGTTTTGTTTTACTTTAAAAAGAAAGACAGAGAGTGAGAGTGAGAGTGAGCAAGAGTCAAGTTTTTGACATTTACTGATGATTCACTATACACCATCTATATCTGTATCCTACACTGGCAGCAAACTCATCCTCAGACTGATCATCTTTCTGCAGCCCAAACAGTACCATCCTTGTATGGCAAGGGATAAAGTAGCATATTTAGAAGCCAAAACTCCAAAAGCAGGGATGGGGAACCATTAGCCTTTCAGATGTGGTTGGGCTACAACTCCCATCATCTCTAACTTCGGCCATAGTGTCTGGGGCTGATGTGTGATAGAATCCAACAACATCTGGAGGATTACAGATTTTCCACTGCTGCCTTAAGAGGAGGTATAAACATACACACACGCACATATACACATGCTTATTGAATGTTGGAAGCAGGGCATCGAAAACCATGAGGGAACTGGAAGGGACATGTTGTTGTTGTTCTTGTTGTTCTTTCTTAAATCCTGCCTTTCTCCCAACATAGGGACTCAAAGTGGAGTAGATATGGCTGGGCAGCTGGTTGGCAAAGAGTGTGAGAAAGCAAAAGAGAAACTAGAGGACTGCATCAGCATCTGCCCTGCAGAAATAATGCAGTTTGACACTACTTTAAGTGCCACAGCATAATGCTTTGGAATATTGGGATTTGTTGTTCAGTGAGATATTTAGCCTTCCCTGTCAGGGAGTTCTGGTGCCACAACAAACTACAAATCCCAAAATTCCATAGGATGGAACCATGGCAGTCAAACCAGATGCAACCACAGGGAAGATCATTTTTACTAATCTTCATACAGGGTTATTGTTAGTGTCAGTGACTCTGTGTGTGTGTGTGCCTGTTTGCATCTGTACTTCCTTTATTATTTCTGTCTAATAAATACATTAATTTTGTCATCACCACGTGGATTTCTGGATGTCTTCACTTTCTTAGTCCTAGTACATACTTACATTGTTCCTGATTCAATGGTCTAATATGGTAAGATGCCTTCTGGGGGTCTTTAAATGACATACCTTTCACTGGGGAGGGAAAAGGTAACTATCTCTTCTACACAAGAAAGTCTTCCCTCCCTCTTCCAGATGTCTTAGAATCAGTCTGAGGGATGGGCAGAATGGCAGAATGGTGGCCACCAGCTGGCAGATGCTATTGGCACCCTGGTGAATGTCTCCCATCCTCCCAGATGCTATTTAAGAAGTATTTCCCAGCCTGAAAATCCATAGAAACCTCTATTAACCTAAACCAAATTTGCCACCTGCAAATAGGAGGACAGGCCAGTTTGCTCCAGAGGATGGAAATGCAAACCTTCTCTGAAGAATCTTACCAAGAAAACCCTATGATAAGGTTGCCATAAGTCAGAAATGACTTGAAGGCACCCAAAAACCACAGCCAGTATGTTTGGTTTTAGGGCCTGGATTGTGAAACTTCCATGACCTCCCAACTGAGCTTTACCATGAACCGAAAGTTAAACCAATTTGGCCTTCCCCAACCTGGAACCTGCCAGATGTGGTGGACCGCAATGCCCATCATGCCCCAGCCAACACGCTGCCTGGGACAGGATGGCTGTTGCAATCCAAAACATCTGGCAGGTCCCAGGTTGGGGAATGTTATGCTAAGGCAGTGATCCCCAAACTCTGGTCCTCCAGCTGTTTTAGACTTCAGCTTCCAGAAACCTTAGCCAACTTAGCCAACAGTCAAGAATTCTGTGAGCTGAAGTCCAAAACATCTGGAGGACCAAAGTTTGGGAACCTCTGTGCTACAGTAAGCAAAATTCAGGTATTTATAGATTGCTTCCCGCAACAGGCCTGGCCAATGGTAAAGAATACTGGGAGATGCAGTGCAGTCCTTTCAAGAGGGCCTTGCCCACAACCTTGTTTTAAATTTGCAACTAAATGATATGCCCTTTTCTCCGCCAAAGGGCCCAGACCCCCTTTTCTCTTCGTCCACCACTTCCTCCATCTCCTTCATTTTAAAGGATTCTTTCTCTTCCCCTGTTTCAATCCAATCCCCGACAGTATTGCAAAATTGGATGGGTCCTCTCTCTGACACGGAGCCTCCCTGTTGTCATGGAAATGACAGCCCTACCATCTTTGCAACGCGGAGATGCGATCAAGCTACCTGAACTGCCGCATCGTACCCTCCACATTTCACAGGAGCCCTTTCCCCTATACCCACCCACCTCCCACCCTCTAAAATAATAATCAAAAATATAAAGATCAGAAAACCTTTCTTTTTTTCAGATGCAGTTCCTCCACTTAATTTGTGCTCATTGTTGAAGGCTTGAAGGAATGCTAATGCAGAAGGTAGGATTAGCCCACCATCAACCCACCCTTTGCGAACTGATTAGAATTTCAAACTTGCCCGATGAATACCATGATTTTGCACCATTTCATGCATCGCGTTTATAACTTAACAATGCGTTCCCTCAGAACTCTCCAAGCTGAGCTTCTGCTTTTTTTTCTTGGGATATGAATCCTGGAGGGGAACAAATGTTTGGCTAATTTATGGAAGGAACCGAAAAGCAAGCTTTCAACAGGCAGTCATGGGCCATAAAGTTGAAGAAGTGACATTTTGGGCAGGAGTGTTTCTATGGGAAAATGGGGAAAAGAGAAGGTGGAAGATTTCTGAATCACCCAGCAAAGGAAGATTCAATGTTATACATGGCTGCTAGTGCTGGCCCTACCATTAGGCAAAGTGAGACATAGAATTTAGAAATTATTTATTTATTTATTTATTTATTCTGATAATGAGTTGTTTTAGTATATCAGCATGTTATTTTATTATTTTATCATTTTTATTGTCTGTTTATGATTATATATGTTTGATATTCCATCCTTTGGTGGAAAGGGCATTATAAATAAACGTTCTTATTATTGTCATCGTCGTCAGTATCATCATCATCATTTCATTTTTATGCTGCTTTTCTCCCAGAAAGGGACCCAAGAAATGGTATCGGGGTGTAACTATAAGTTTCCAGGGAGCAAAATGGGGACATTGTCCCCATAAATAAGAATCTGCCCCCCTCAAAGAAGTCATCCTCAGTCCCCAAATATCCTCAGTCCCCAAATTTCTAGCATTACAGCCAAATCTGCATTATTTCTGCAGTGCAGATTAAATTGTAGATGCCGCCCAAGAGAGATTTGTTGTGTGCCTCCAAGTTGTGTCTGCCTTGTGGTGACTCTAAGGCAAAGCTATCATGGGGTTTTCTTGGCAACATTTGTTCAGTGGCTGAGAGACAGTGTGACTTGCTCACAGTCATCTAAGCTGCATCTGCATTGCAGAAACAATCCAGTTTGACACCACGTGAACTGCCATGGCTCAGTGCTATGGATTCTGGGATTTGTAGTTTTGTTGCGGCACCAGGGCTCTCTGACAGAGATGGCTAAATGTCTCAGAAAATATAATTCCCATTATTAAACCATGGCAATTAAAGTCAACTTGGATTATTTCTCTAGTGTGGATGAAGCCCTAGTTGGGTTTCCATGGCTGATCAGGGATTTGAACTGTGGTCTCCAGAGTCATAGACTGACCAACCACTGCACCATGTTGGCTGCAAAAGAAATTTACTTCTGAGTGAACATACAGAGAATCAGGCCCCTGCTCTGTTACTTCTAGTCTTCAAGGAACTTCTGCATTAATCATTTGGATCACCTTCTCTCCAATTAAATATATATATATATATTTTGGGGGAAAATCCTTTGCAGTTCAAAGCAACTTTGTAGCCTCTGCACTGCATCTCAGGGGAAAGACTTTGATCTTCTTCTTCTTAGTCAAGGTACACCCCAGTGTAAAGTGCAGAGGAAGTTGTTTCTACAGCCTGAGTAATGAAAACTGATCTGTTCTTTGTAGGATATTGAGTACAACAGACAGAGTAATCGGCTGCATGGGAAAGATTTTAAGGCAAGGAGCTTTGAACAAAAAGTTGTGATGCTCCAGCCTCTCCAAGAGCCATCAAATAGGAAAAGGAAAAGCAAAACATTGGTGAATGAAGATTTAGCAAAGAAAAGAAGAGAACAGAATTTTGGAGGGTCTCTGTCATCCATTGTAGGAAGTTATGCCCCAAGAGGGGAAAGGTTTACCACTTATCACCATACCCACTCCTTGTATGGCTGATAGCATTGTCATATTTTTTTATACAGCATAGCCATTGCACAGACTTGCTGGGGCTGATGTCCAAAAGCATCCAGAGGGCCACATGTTTCCCTACCCTCACAACAGAAGTGACAGGACTAGGATGTTGTTTCACAAGCTTCCCATGTGAAACCACTAAATCCCATACTAAATTTTTTAGTATTATTTGAATGCAGCAGGGGAGTTGGTCTTGCAAATGCATTCTAATACTGAGTTTCAGGCATAAAGAACAGTTATTTTCCCCCTTGTACCAGTTCTGAACTCTTACTTCAGATAAGGCAGGAGTGGAAATTATAGCTCAATTGTGTTGAGCTATAACTCCCAGCATTGGCAAGGGCCTCTGGGAGCTGAAGTTCTGCAACATCTGGATGATGTGTAATGGAACTACTGTAAGAAGCAATGTGAAAGAAGGAACATTGGGCCTTTTCAGACTGCCAGAAATAGTGCAAATTGAGTCCACTTTAAGGGTTAGGATTAGGGAATCATGGGAACTGTATTTTATTGTGGCACCAGAGCTCTCTGACAGAGAAGGCTCAATGTCTCAGAAAAAAAAACAACAAAAAAACAATTCCCATGACTCCCTAGCACTAACCCTAACCCTTAAAGTGGACTCAATTTGCACTATTTCTGGCAGTCTGCAAAGGCCCATTAACTTGCTGCTTGGTACAGATCCCTCTCCTCTCACATGTGTGCTCTGGTGAAATTATATCATTTCTTTGGCTAAGTATTCTTGTTTTTGTTGTTAGCTGCCCTTAAGTCAGTTCCGACTCATGCCGATGGATGAGACATCACCAAGAATCCCCATCTTCCACTGCCTTGCCCAGATCCTTGACCATAACAATGCCTCTGATTGAGTCTATCCATCTGATTTGTGGTCTTCCTCTCTTTCTTCTACCCTCTACCTTTCCTAGCATTAGTGTTTTTTCTAGTGATCTGTGCCTTCTCATGATGTGGCCAAAGTACAATAGTCTCAACATGATCATCTTAGCTTCCAAGGAGAGCCCTGGTCTGATCTGTTCAGGAACCAATTTGTTTGTCTTCTTGGCTGTCCATGGTATCCTAAATACTCTTCTCCAGCTCCACATTTCAAATGGGTTGATTTTCTTTCTGTCTGCTTCCTTCACTGTCCAGCTCTTGCATCTGTACATAGAAAGTGGAAATACAATGGCCTGGACAATTCTGACTTTAGTGCTCAGTCGTATGTCTTTGCTCTTCAATATCTTTTCCAGTTCTTTCATAGCTGCCATTCCCATTCCCATTCTAAGTGTATTCTCTAAACATTCAGAATTGTGATCTTGGAGGGCCAGGAATGCTCGACAATTTATCATGTTAGCCTCTTTATGCTCTTTAACAGGTCGCCTTGGCTGTGTAAAACTAGGTCACTGCTTTGTCAGCCATGAGTTTTTCCTTCTGACAGATGTGCACTGTAAAATAAACACACACACACAACACTAACTTTCTTGCTATTTCTTAAGAACCCTGCTATGCAGTTAGCATGACCAGAACTCTGTGTGTGCTGCCGCTTCTAAAGTGTCCCTTTTCGCCAAGAAATCTGTCATAACAACTTGAATTTAAAATGCAGACAGGCAGGCTGAAGAAGAAAAGTCTCCCGAGAATGGAGGGACAAGAAGAAGTGCTACCAGTAAGAAACAGGAGGGGATGGAAGAGGAGAGAAAGAACTTTAATAGTATGGAGCAATGTCAGATGTTTTATTCCCCAAACATGGGGCCATCCATTTTGTATCGGAAACTGACACTTTCAGCTCACTTCACAGGCTGCCACTGAAATTTATGTATATATGACAACTCCTCTGTGGGATTCAACAGCTCTTGCTACTGATGAATCAAATATATTCACAGAAAATGTTGGACAAACAATAAATACATACCTTTTTTTCTCTGAAGATGCTAGCCACAGATGCTGGTGAAACGTCAGAAAGAAACTCTTCTAGAACATGGCCACACAGCCCGAAAAACCCACAAAAACTAATAAATACATACCTTGGCAGAGCCATCAGGTGAGGTGTGGTGACTGCTTCAGGAATTATATGCTTGAGGATGGAGTGGCAGAGTTTGCCAGGGGCAGTTGGAGGATCTGTTACAATAGGGCAGTAGACTCACTCTTAATTTTACAATTGCTTTTCATTGTCTTTAGTACTGATCAGGAGTATCCGTGGGCGGAGGTCACAACAGCCTCCGCATTGTCATGGACGGATCACTTTCTGGTCAAGATTGAGCTAAAGGCCACTATAGTCCCCCCCCGGGGGTGGTGGACCCTTGAGAATGGTCCGCCCTCGAAGGCACATGGAACCAATTGGTTTCCAGAAGGCCTTGGAGGGTTTAATGGTTGGTAACGCCAGTGATTCTGTCGAAGCCCTGGTGAATACTTGGAACATCGATCTGACCAGGGCTATTGACACAATCGCTCCCAAGCGTCCTTTCCAGCCCGCTTCGAATCGTAAGCCCTGGTATACCGAGGAGCTTAGGAGGATGAAGCGAGCTGGACAACGACTAGAGTGCGAATGGCGGAAGTCTCATCTCCCATCCGACAGAACTCGCCTTAGGAAGCATCTTGACTCCTACAGGGAGGCTTTGCGTGCAGCGCGGAAATCCTTCTGTTCTGCACACATTGCGTCTGCAGAGTCCCGTCCGACAGAGCTGTTTAGGGTACTGGGGGAGTTGACAAAGGTTCCTCCGGCATCAGGTCCCCTGCTTAACCCTACGATAGCCTGCTGTGATGCATTTAATACCTACTTTGCAGATAAAATCTCTCGGATAAGAGCCGACTTGGATGCCATTGTTTTGTCAGAAACAGTAGACGAGGTGTCCAGCAACTCTGTTGATGGAAATTTACTGGATCATTTTCAGTCTGTGAGTACTGATGACGTGGACAAGCTTCTTGGTAAGATAAGGAAGACGACTTGCCCTCTCGATCCCTGTCCATCTTGGCTGGTCGTCCAGGGGGGGGACGCGTTGAGAGTTTTCCTTTGGGATACAATCAATGCATCCTTCAGTGAAGGTATGGTACCATCTTGTCTGAAGGAAGCGGCCGTTAAGCCACTCCTGAAGAAGCCTTCCCTGGACCCCCTGGATAGAAATAATTACAGACCAGTCTCTTTGCTTCCTTTTTTAAGCAAAGTGATCGAGAGGGCAGTTGTTTCCCAACTCCAAGAGGTCTTGGATGATACTGATTATCTTGATCCATTTCAAACCGGCTTCAGGACAGGTTATGGAGTGGAGACTGCCATGGTTGCTCTGACTGATGACCTCCGCTTGAGTATTGACAGGGGTAGTGTGACCCTGTTAGTGCTCTTGGATCTCTCAGCGGCCTTTGATACTATTGATCATGCCATCCTCTTGGATCGCCTGAGAGAGTTGGGAATTGGAGGCACTGCATTGCAGTGGTTCCGTTCCTTCCTCTCGGGCAGATCCCAGAGGGTGAGGCTCGGGGACAGTTGCTCATCCAAAATTGAGCTTAATTGTGGCATCCCTCAGGGCGCCATCCTGTCCCCGATGCTGTTTAATATCTATATGAAGCCGCTGGGGGAGATCATTCGGATTCATGGAGCTCGGTGCCATCAGTACGCTGATGACACCCAGATATATCTCTCCATGACCAGATCATCAGCTCAGACTTCAGATGGCGTCTCTCCTCTTAACGCCTGTCTCAGAGCGGTAATGGATTGGATGAGGAAAAATAGACTGAAACTGAATCCAGACAAAACAGAGGTACTGACAGTGACGGGCCCGAAACCTGATTTGGGAATACAGTCTCCAGTCCTGGATGGAGTCACACTCTCCTCCAAGGACTGTGTTCGCAGTCTGGGGGTGCTCCTAGATTCATCGCTTCACATGACTAGTCAGGTGAATGCGGTGGTCAGGAGCGCCTGCTATCAGCTTCGGCTGATACGCCAACTGCACCCTTATCTGGATAGAAGGGACCTGGAAACCGTGGTACATGCTCTGGTAACCTCACGTCTAGATTTCTGTAACGCACTCTACATGGGGCTACCCTTGTGCTTAACTCGGAAACTGCAATTAGTCCAAAATATGGCAGCCAGGTTGATTACTGGAACATCGAGGAGGGAGCATATAACACCTGTGCTAAAATCCCTCCACTGGCTGCCAATTAGTTTCCGGGCGCAGTACAAGGTGTTGGTTTTAACCTTTAAAGCCCTACATGGCTTGAGTCCATCTTATCTTAGGGACCACCTCTGCCCGTACAATCCCCCCCGCGCCCTGCGGTCCTCTGGGAGGAACCTGTTGCAGCCGATAAAGACCAGGCTTTCACAGACCTCCCAGAGGGCCTTCTCCGTGACCGCTCCCAGGCTTTGGAATGGCCTGCTAGACGAGATCCATCTTATTACTACTCTTACTGCCTTTAAAAAGGCAGTAAAGACGAATCTCTTTCGGCAGGCCTTCCTGGAATAACTGCCCAGCTCGGTGAAGACTTAATGCTGAAACTGTTGTCAGTTGGAATCTTTTTAGCAGGTGATCCTCAAACATCACTATCCAACTAGCTACCTGGCTGGATAGATTTAATTGTTTGTATTTTATCTCGGCTTTATTTTTAACTTGTTAATGGTTTAATTTTGTTTTAAGGGGTGGGTGGGTGGGTGGGAGGTGGGGGGCAGGAATTGTTTTACCTATTGTATTTTTAAATTGATGTACGCCGCCCCGATTGCCGAGCAGAGGGGCGGGTTATAAATAAAACTTATTATTATTATTATTATTATGGATTATGACTCTGAAGACCAGGTTTCAAATCTCTGCTCGGCTATGGAAACCCACTAGTGACTTTGGTTAAGTCACACTCCCTCAGCTTTAGGGGAAGGCAATGGCAAACCTTGTCTGAACAAATCTTGCCAAGAAAACCCCATAATAGATTCATCTTAGGGTCTCCATAAATTAAAAATGACTTAAAGGCACACAACAACAACTTCCCATAGCTGCTTCAGGAGCTGTCATCCCAGTTCTGGCATTGACAGATCTTCTGTGTCACTTGGATCAGCTGCAGGAGGAGTGGCTGTAAATCCTAGAGCAGGCTCACCACCTCACAGCGGACTGATCTAGGAACGTAAATCTTTCTACCTTTCATTTTTGTAGGCAAGAATGAATCCTTTCACCTTTTTTCCTCACTGCGAGAAAGCTGTCAAAACTGCTCAGTTTTAGAAGACCATTCACAGCTCAGAACCATGCAAAAATGCACACAGGGGGGTTTTTTTGCATATTTTTTTTCCTGCACAAAATGCAAGTTGTTTTCTGTGCAGATTTTGTTTGCTTGTTTATTATGTTTTGCAGAAAATACTGAGCAGGAATATTGCGTTTCTTGCAAAAAGTGCTGTACTCTGTGCAGGGACTTGTTTTCTGAGCAGCAATGTGTTTTGTTTTCTGTATAGAAAACCTGTTTTCAGCATAAATAAATGAATAAATATCCCATTTCAGTGAAGAAAAGCCCCACATACATATCACAGAGAACATGTCCTCACCAGCAAAGATTCTTAGCAGCCTCAGATTCTCCCCATCAGGGTTCCTGAAGCTTAAGAAGCTTGTTTGTTTTTATTTTAGTTTACTATTTTTCCAGTATGTTCAAATTTTTATTTCCTTCCCTATCCTAATGGCAGTACCTCCCACCATTGCCCCTGAGCCTTCTTAGATACCTGTCCTGTTACCATTTAGCACAGACTTTTGCTTCTGTTATGGTAGAGAATATTGTCCTCTTGGCAATGCTGAACTGCCTTTCTGGTTGGCTTTTGTACATTGAAAGTTGCAAAGGAGACCATGCTGTCCTAACCACCAGGGAGCAAAACATCTTGGGCTGGTCCTATCCTGTTGTTGTTGTTGTTGTTGTTGTTGTTGTTGTTGTGTACCTTCAAGTCATTTCCAACCTGTGGCGACCCTAAGGAAACTGTATCATAGGGTTTTCTTGGCAAGATTTATTCAGAGGAGGTTTGCCATTGCCTTCTTCTGAAGCTGAGAAATTGTGATATGTCCAAGATCACCCAGTAGGTTTCCAGGCCAAGCTGGTAATCAAACCCAAACTCAGAGATGTACTCCAACACTCAAACCACTATGCCATGCTGGCTCTCAGTGCTACCTTTTAGTTAATATTATTTCTGTGTCTGTTTCTGGTTCTAGTCCCAGCAACTCCTGATGTACTGTATGTTTTTTTTACCTGTTTCACTCTTAATGCCCCCCATCACAGAGAATCTGACTGGAGATGACCTGTGCTAGAGAAAATAAGATAATGCCAACCCTAGAACAAAATGTTTTGCTACCTGTGACAAAGGGCAAGATAATCTTTCCTTATTCCACATCCAGAAGCCAGCTAGCCATGGACTAGCATCCTCCACTAAAATGGAGCAGCAAGCTAGTTTAGGGTGTCGAGGATTGATCATATGACACACATCTAAAAGAATGGAAGTTGTACTTGGGCCTGGTTCAATATATAGTGCTTCTGATACTCTTAGACAGGACAACGAAAATCAACAGCTTAACACAGCAATCTTGCTGCTGATGTGGTCCTATGTCATCTGGCCAGATATCACTGGGACTGGGGTGTGTCTGGAGTATATCTTTAGTGTAGATATACTCTGAACCATCCTGAAGGTTCATGCTTCTTCCCAACTGTCCATCTCATTGGACAGTTGCCATCTCATCAGCTGTGATGTAATTCCTCATTACAATTTATCTCCTTCCACCCTTTAACTCTTTACTGTCTTTAATTATCAGAAAGCTCGGATAATTGAAGGGACTCCCATTTATCACACCTTCAATTAGCCCTAGAACCATAACTTGAATTATTTGGAAGAGAAGAGTAGCTAGGGAATTATTTGTCATATGCTGCTTACAAACTTCCATATGCATGCCAACAAATGTTTCTCCGCCCCACTAGAAATCCCTTGCTCCTCTGCTTTATCCATAAATGGGGGGGGGGGGGGGAGATCCCTTTTTTTGGGATTGGAAATCCCAGAATCCCCCATTGACCCTGCTATTCTGTGCATTTCAACCTCAAAATGTAACATTTCCAAATTTCACTTCCAACTAACTTGTCAATGTTAAAAGGGAATTTCTGGGAATTATATTGCCAGAGCTGCACCATGTACATAAAAGAGATCTGTATTACATATATTTTGCATTAGCCAACATTCACCTTAGCCTTTTGAAGGAAAATTGAAATACTAGGATGCAGCAGTGTATCTGCTCAAAAACACCGAGTGTGATATAGATTTTTTAATGGAGTTAAACGAAGCATTTGGCTCAAAAGGACACTAGCCCTTCACTGAGGCCCTTTATGAATTAAATCCTCACATTTGGATGCAATGCTAAGACAGAGAAAGAGAGAGAGAGAAACAATATTACCTGTTTAAAGGGAGTATGAAAATCCAATTAAGTTTTGAATTTTAATTTCCTTGCATGCATGGGTTTGTTGCACTCTGAATAGAATGGAAATGGAAATGGCATTTTCCTCAGTCTTATCTCTATAATCCAGAGGCTAGAATATCCTGTCATAGTTATTTTGGCGTATGATGATAAAAAAACCAGACAGAGTCTTTAACTAAATAGGCAAATAATCAAAAATGAACATCTCTATAGTCTGATCTTTCATTAATATATGCATAAAATGCTGTCCTAAAGAGATTACCATGGGTCCAAAAAGGAGTTTCCCCCCCCCCCCCGCCTGATATCAAATAGGGGCATGGGGCAAAAAAAGGGGGAGATAGGCTGAACAATGGGGTTAGCAACTGGCAGCCCAAAATGCTTAACCTGGCCTTCCAAGAATTTTCTATTTGGTCCCTGCACAACCATGGATTCAAAGGTAGCCCTAGGCCTTCTCCACCCAATTCCATTCTGTAGCATCCTTGCCCTTTTACAGGCAAGATCAAAGCTGGATAGATCCTGGAAGCAGATTCGGTGAGTCCAAAGTTCGAGTCCAGGAAGGTTGAAAGAAGAGGAAGAAGTCTCCAAGGAAGGGCCAATTCAAGCCCCAAAACCAGAGACAGTCCAGAGGCAGAGTATCCAGCAGAAAAGCAATATGAAAAGAGAACTGAATCTACAGCAGGTACACAGACTAGGAATATAGATCTTTCAGTATTTCCATCTTGACTTGCAAAGAAAGAAGATAATTGTTGTAGTTGTCTCTCCACTGCAGAAGAAAATGAATATTCCTTCACAGTATTCTCCACAAAGTGTTGCAGAAGAATTATTCTGCTGGAAAAACCACATTTTATTTATTTATTTATTTATTTAGGTAGTGGAAAAGGGACAGAAACCATGCTTTCCATGCAGAAACTCATTTTCATGTAAGCACAAGGCTAGCCTGTATTTTTGGTTATCTGTACTCTCTGGGGTTGGAAGAAGGCACGGTGGCTCTACAGCAAGTACACAAATGTCATTTCGCCAGCCTTCCCTGCCTATAATGAGACTTATAAGCCTGGCAGACTTGGTAGAGTTCTAACCAGAGCTCAGCAGCAGGTTTTTACAGATATAAAGACAAGTCTTACACACAAGACGGCTCTTGCCTGTGAGATATACTTTATTCACGATGAATCTGTCTGTAAGCAGTCACTGCTTCACATAAACACTGTCTACATGGGCCAAAAGACCCATTCCTTTTCTGTCATTTTTGGCATCATCTTGTTTGGGCAGCACACATCACAAACCTTGGTTCTGCTGCAAGCAGTCCACATGACATTCAGCACATTCCACGCCAGAATCATGGTAAAGCAGCCTTAAAATGGATTTTTGAATATTTACCTTTAAATATTTATTCTCATTTTTCTTGGCATGTCTGCTGTCTGGCACATCTGGTGCCACTGCAGGTCACTCACTTCTGTGCCTCTGGAGATCAGTACTTCTGGTGGCTTGCCTATAATCCTGGAATGGAGCTCTCCATTTCACCATCTCCATCAAGAAGAATTCAAAAATGCATTATAGACCCAGGATCCTCTGGAATGGTTTATATGCCTCTAATCAGAGCATTTGCTTCTATGCAGTCTGATACAGAAAGCCCCAGATGATAGTCTTCTAGCAAATGTTCCTGCAGCAGGAATATTTTGCAATATTTTCTAGAAGATACTGATAACGTTTGGTGCTACAAGTGATGGCAGAATGGCAATCCAAGACTTGGGAATGATAATCTATCCTACCTCATAGTAGGTGTAATTCTTCTTAACTAACATGTTTTTTGACCATTCGTCACTTAAGATGCTGATTCTGACAATTGCAAGGGTAGCAGGTTGGTAGTTCGAGGCCCAAGCTCTCGTCACTAGTCCCAGCTTCTGCCAACCTAGCAGTTCAAAAGCATGTAAAAGTGCAAGTAGATAAATAGGTACCACTTTGGTGGGAAGGTAACAGCATTCTGTTCAGTCATGCTGGCCATATGAACACAGAGTTGTCTTTGACAATGTTGGCTCTTTGACTTAATAATGGAGATGAACATTGCCCCCTACAATCGGATGTGACTAGACAACCTTGTCAAAGGGAAATACCTTTACACACATTCAGATATTCATACCTTCCCTACCTTATAGGCTGGTACTTCATAGGTAGCATTGGAGTCTTGAAATGTGAAAATAAGAATGACTCCTTTCTCTGCCTGGAACTAATACGGGTCATAGTTCATTGCTTCTTTGAAATAGAAAACTTTACCTTGATTCTTTGCACATGGCACGATGGAAAAACCAGGGCTAATTTGGATAAACTACTGGGACTCAGTGGTCCAGAGGTTCCAGGGGCTATATTTCCTACATTTTTGTCTTCGGGGCAGAGTTGCCCCAAGTCCCATATTTTTGGAGTCTAATGTCAGTGAGAAGAGCAGGTGCCAGCCATGCTCAAAACAAACCATCCCTCTAGCATTTTGGCATGTTGCGAAATTGTCTCAACTTATTTACCAAATGCTGGAAGAATCCATATTTTATGAGTGTGGCTGGTGCCCAGTCTTCCTACCCACAAATCTCTATGTGACTGAAGTAAGTGGTATATGGGGCTGGTCTATATAAGGCCCACCTCAAATGCTGGGAAAGGAGGGCCACCTGCAAGAATTCCAGGCTCCCATGGAAAGGGAATGTAGCACTATAATTGTAAATAAAGCCCATGTAACCCTAGCTGAAGGTCCTGATTCCCCTCCCCATGTACATATACAAACACACATACACACTGTGGTCTGACCTGCATTTTGAATTGTCCCAAATTTGATTCCCACCTGAACCCATCTCATGTTTTCCCCTCATTGAATTCATATATAAATTTGCAGTTTGGAAGTTCTTTTGAAACTGGGGGGAGGGGGGGAGGATTACAGCTGCACTGGCAATATAAATGCAACCTAATCAAGACTACTTTTGTTTTGCTTATTAACAATGTTTTGTCAGTGTGCTGAAGATCCGCGAGACATTCTATGTGTGTGTAATAATAGACAGCTATGGAAATATCCATTTATTTTATTTTATTGTCCTAGTATAGCAGAGTATTCATCATGGAGCTTAACAGCTGCATGTCTTCCAACCCCCAATTTTTAACCAAAAATAACTTCTATGGTATATGGTTTGATCAGTAAATGTTGATTGCTTTTTGGGGAGGGAGGTTGAAATGATAAAATTACATGAATAGTAATAAAAATGACTGGAAATGAAAATTTTAAAAAATTAAAATTGACCTATATATGGAATGCAGAAACATTTCATTAGAATCAATGAAAGAATGACTCATTGGAAAAGACAATAATGCTAGGAAAGGTGGAGGGATGTAAAAAAATGAGGAAGGCCATATGCTAGATGGATGGTCTCTATTAAGGAGCTAACAGGCATGAATTTACAGGACCTAAGCAGAGTAATGGATGGCAGGGAATCTTGGAGATGTCTCATCCACAGGGTCACCATGAGTCAGGATCAACTGAAGGGCAGTTAGCAAATCATTCTATGGATAACAAGCAACCAGTCCTTGTCCCGCTGAAAAACGGTAAATCAAAGCTGTGGTTTTTACAGGCAAAAAATAACTCCATTCCAGCACATGGCCACAAAAGGTGACTACATTCAACAGTAACTTGTTGGAAAAATGAGTTACCCAATAGCTCAGGATCTAACATAAGATCTACCAATTTCAGAGTGCCTACTGTAAGAAGGACCTAGTCATTGTTTCTGTCTTGTGGGAATTGGCTGACATCTTTGTGGATATTGCCAAAACTTTCTGATTCTCCAGCTTTTCTGCAGCCCACTGTTAAGAACATCTACTCAGAAGAGCATCCCACTGTGTTCAATGGAGCTTAGATCCAAATAAATACACAATGAATTGTAGCCTATGGCTATACTACACACTCTTTTTTTGTGTGTTTGTGAACCTTGGCAAGGGAAAAATGAATTTTAAAGAGACATGTAACCTTTTGTGAGCTTTAATCTAACCAGGTCCACAATATTCTTTGAAGATTACCAACTTGACCATGTGGCCTGCAGTCAAAGACTGGGGCTGAAATGTATCCAACATCAACTTCAAAACTTATTGTAAAACTGACTAGATTAAAGCTCACAGAAAGGCTATATATCTTTTTAAAAACTCATTTTCCTCCTTTCCCAAGGTCCAAAAAGACAGGCTTATAAAGCTAGGCAGTATCTAGTCATGGAGAATGGCTGGAATAAGTGACACACAAAGAAGCCAGTGTGTCACTATTATTATCATTTTCTTGGCAGAGGGAAATGGTCTGAATGAAGGCACAGAGATTCTGCAAAAATGTGTGTTGTTAGAAAACCTTTGGCCAAGAGCCTATATCACAGTCTACATTTTGTAACTTTATGACTCTACTTGCATTCTAGAAATGCAGTGTAACTCTGCTAGCAAATTGCAAAGATGTGTATTGGTCACCTCTGATGTGCACTGGGGCACTTCTGTTGCACATTGGTCACTTCTGATGTGCATTGGTCACTTCTGGTGAGCACTAGTTACTGTGCATTAGGAACTTCTTATGCTCATTGGGTACTCTCATTGTGCTCTTCACTTCCTAGCCGGTGTCCTGATGCACATCATAGGACATTAGTCACCCTGCTGCTTTCTTTGAGCAATGGATGCCTTTATATTGTATTATTATTATTATTATTATTATTATTATTATTATTATTATTATTATCTTATACCCTGTCTTTCTCCCAATATAGGGAATCAAAGCAGTGCAAAGTAATCACTACAAAAGCATTAAAATGTATAAATATAAAATTTACAATAAAACAATTTTAAAAGTTAAAACAATTATGCATTAAAACCTGAAATATATTAAACCCTCCAAACAACTTTAAAATATGAATTACCTAGTATTCAAAGCCCAACCTTTGTCCATTTGAAAAAACCTGATGACACAAAAATGTTTTTATTTGCTGCGGAAAGGAGAACAGAGTTGGGGTCATCCCTGGCCTCTCTAGGGAAGGAGTTCCTGAGCAGTCACTGAGAAGACCTTCTTGTTCCCAGCAAATGATCCTGAGAGGGTGATGGGATAGAGAGAAGGGCTTCTCCGGATGATCTCAACACTCTAGTAGCTCATAAAGGGAGATACAGTCCCTCAAATAGCCTGGACCCAACCATACAGGGCTTTATAGATCAAAACCAGTGCTTTGAATTTGCCTGGAAATGGACCAACAGTCAATGGAGCTATTGCAATAAGGGTGCAGCGTTCCATGCAGCCATGCTGGCCACATGACCACAGAGCCATCTTTCATAATGCTGGTTCTTCTACTAGAGAATAAGACACTACTAGACAATCTTGCCAAGGAAAAACATTTACGTTTACTATTTATGTACTGTATTAGCATGACTAAACAGTGTTCTGTGCAGTCATGCTGGCCACATGATCACAGAGTAGTCTCTAACAATGCTGGCTCTGTGGCTTAGTAACGGAGATGAGCACCGCCCCCGACAGCCAGACACAACTTGACAACCTTGTCAATGGGGAATACCTTTATCTTTATTAGCATGACTAGGAAAATACATACATTGCTAAACTACTCTGGTGCCTTGGTGGTGCAGTGGTTAAATGCCTGTACTGCAGCCACTCATTCGCAAACCATAAGGTTGTGAGTTCAATCCCAGCCAAAGGGTTCAGGCTCGACTCAGGCTTGCATCCTTCCATCGTTTGCTAAAAATGAGTACCCAACTCATTGTGGGCAATTAGCTTATACATTGTAAACAGCTTAGGGAGTGCTTAAGTGGACTATACTTAAGCGGTATAGAAATGTACTTGCTATTGCTAATCAGTTTAACTTTGTGCACACATGAGTTCATTTTTGAAAACATAACTTTCAAGTGGAATGTCAGCCAATATATATATATATATTTTAAAAAAAAGATATCCTCATGTATAATCTGAAGGATAACATATATTCATGGGAAAGCATGTGGCTTTGAAAAATAAATTTAAAAAGGGATGAGCTGAAGGATCGCTATGGAAACAAACAAAAACACTATAGAACATCATATATATATATATATATATATATATATAGAGAGAGAGAGAGAGAGAGAGAGAGAGAGAGAGAGAGAGATGTTTCTCTGGTTCAAACAATAGGCCTAAAAAGAGCTTTGGAATAGCAAGAAGTATCAGCTTCCAGTATCAGCTATTGATCAGAAACTTCAACTTGCCTGTAACAGCTGTTTGTATTACCAACTCCTGGAATCATCTGGTGTCTTCCATTCCTACTCTTCCAAGAATATCAGTGCCTCCAGTACTGGCCTCCTGTGAGCTATGGGACTACCAGTTGTGAACTGCGTGCTGTGATAAAAATGCTGCTTCAGGTCATCTAAGCAGCTTTCAATAAATGGATCACCTCTAATTTCATTTGCATTGGCTTTGTGGCTTTTATAAGTTGCAGAAGCATTCAGAAGCTGCAGAAAGAGGTGGAAGGTTCTTAGCTCCCTCCTCCCCTGGGATTCAGTCTTCAAAAGGAGCTGCATATCTTTTAATGCAGACACATACATCCTAATGCATTCCATTTGGGGAGTGCTGGGGGAGGGATTTTGACAAAACAAAAGCCAAAGACAAGGCCTAGGCATTTAATTTACCTGGTGGGACCCTTTGTCTTCCTTTCTAGAGGCACTCAGAAAAGGCCTAGACACAATGCCAACCTCTCAGTGTGTTCCAAACATCTCTCTGTTGAACCATTCTTTTTTTCTAAAATAGGAGGAAAAAGAAAAGGAATGAAAAGGAAAGCATCACTACTGATATTTGCATCAAGCAGCAATTCAGCTGCTAATTGTATAGTAATTGATACATGGCTAGAGTGTTCACTGTGGATGTCAAACCATTAAATATTAGGGCCCCAGGCCAGGATTCAAACAGTAATTTGCTACTGAGTTAACAGGACAACTAGGAAACAGCAACTGCCAATAGATAGACCAGACATGAGATAATGACCAAGGTAATCAACTGGGGTGTAAACTTGGTGCAGCTCTATTGATTTCATTGCAGCTCTGCAGATTTATACAAGCTGATGATCTCATTTTCTCTCATGCCGGAAGAAAATGGTCTCCAGAACCAGACTGGAGGTTGGAAACAGGGGAGGGAGGATCTGTGGAAATCCACAAAGCACCTGAGCATTTCAAAGGGGGACACTGGATTAAGAGATTAGCAGCGAAGTGGCAATGGGGTAAGCTTTAAACAAACCAACTCTTAGATGAACAGGATGCTGATAATTTAGATCTCTTTAAACATTCAGAACGGAAGATCTGAAACCCTGTTTGCATGGGCTAGGATACTTCAGGGGCAGCCCGGATTATCCTGTACCCAGTACTGCTTCCCCACAGTTACCTGGCCCTCTGTCCCTACATCCTTCCGAGGTCGCTAAAATAAGTACCCAACTGTTGGGGGGCAATGAGCTTACAATTGTAAATGCTTAGACATCCCATAGTGCGATATGAAATGGTATATAAATGAAGCTGTTTTTCTTTGCTTTGCTGTTGCTCAATTCTGAGGTCAGAATGAGGCACCCAGAAGCATTTACGTGAGAACTTGTTCTGACTTGTTCAAAGCAAGTGTACAGGGCAGCTCAGTGTGATGCTCATGCAGATAGCTGCCTTGGCACAGGAATGGAGGGCTCCACGACTATCTACACAATGAAATCACAGGTCTGCAAGGCATGCACATGTGTGTGCATGAATGAACACACACACACAATATTTAAAGTAGATGATGCCCTTGGCAGAGAAGGAGACAGACCTTTGTTAGAATTTTGGTTTGGTAATTTGTGGTTAAATCAGGGCCTCGGCAGACGACTAATAGAGTCGTCTTCCGGGCAGGGAAGAGGAGGGGCAGCCACACGAGCAGTGCCCCTTCCTCTTCCTGAGGTCGCCCTCGGAGTCGCCGGCCCTCCGCACGGCGGGGGCTCCGAGGATGACCTCACGCCACGGCGACCGCACGCGCCGTGGCGTTTGAGCCAGGGAAAGTGCGCCCGCCACTTTTAGGGCTCACTTTCCCTGAAATCTAAAAGGAGCGCCAATTTGGTGCTCCTTTTAGAGTCGGCGACGGTGCGCCACGGTGCGGCTGCCGCGGTCCAGCGGCGCTCCGTCCCGCGGCGCACGGGAAGCTCCCGTCTGCTTCCCCCCTCTGTTTAGCAGCAGCAGCAACACCAAGGGTGCACTCCACAGGTATTTGGTAAAAACAACTAGATCTGAGCTTCTGGTAAATAAACAGGATACATTGGTTGGTAAAAAGAAACTTACTTTATTGTTACATCTAGGTTCTACAAAAATAACGAATCAGTAGAGAAAACTATGCTTTGGTACAGAGGTCCCTAGATAGCTGACCTCCATGTGGGCAAGTAAGAAGAAAAACATCTTTAGGAGCACAGCATGGTTTCTGTACCCATGCTTGTTGAGAGCAGAGAGGAAAATGTGCTAGCAAATAAAGAATCATAACATTTTATTACCTTCAGGAAAAGGAGGGGTATGGGAAGTGACCTCTTTACGAGCAACACTGATCAAATGACTGTAGAGATAAATCAGTGTTTCTGTGTAGAAGACACTGCCCCTTCTCAAAGGAAAACATAGACCTACACCCAAGCATTGATGCTAATACTTCAACCTCTTCCTCCTCCTCCTTCTCTTCCTTCTCTTTCTTCCACCTTCTTCTTCTTCTTCTTCCTCCTCCTCCTCTTTCATTTTACATTAACCCAACAAATAATAAAGAATCATAGAACAACAAGACATTTCAACCAAGAAAAAACATCAATAAAGACCAAAAAAGAACATAACAAAAACACAAAGTTACAGCACTCCTTCTCCATATCTATATTTTTGCATGCAGTTCACTATAGTTTACCGATTTTTTTCCAAAATCTAATTTCTTCTGTAGATCTCATTCTCATTACAAATATAGCTATCTGTTTCCAAGATGAGTGAATTGACTTGGCGATCCTGTTCTTGTACTTGTATTTGCATGCTGAATAAACAGATACCATGCTGTCCAAGCTTATCTTGGGAAAACTATTCTTGCTGAAGAAATAAAGTGTTGGATGTACAATCATTGCAACTGATATAAAAAGCTAGAGGTAACACACTTCATTCTTTTTCAAAGTACATATAGAAATGAGTGAGAAATTCATTATGGCTTAAATCCTATTGTTAGTAGCAACTAGTGTACAGTCATTGAATCAACTGGATTTACCTATGTGTTGGCTCACTATTTACCAACTAATTCAATGAATCTACTCTAACTGGGGTTAACCAATAGGATTCCAACCTATGTTTGAACATTTCTACTTATACATTGCTAAAAAGTATTACCTTGTAAAATGCATATAAATGTAAAGAATACATAAAAACATGCTTTGGTCATTGGTGAAAATGTGTACAGTTCAAAAATGTACAAAATAAAAGTATATACTCTGGGAATAAAACTGCATCCACGGTTCATGCATGGCGGGGGATACCTTGCAATTCAATACAGAATGAAGGTGAAATAAGCTTTGAAGTAGAGATGGGAGAATCCTGACAATGATTTTCACATTTGTATTTGAGGCAGTACAGGTTTATAGTGGAAATGGAGCAGTACTTGTCTGAACACCTTGAACAGAGGATGATATCACATCAAGGAGGAAACTAAATCTGAGCACAACAGGGTCACCAGCTGGGAGACTTTGGGGGTTGTAGTCCAAAACAGTAATCCCCCTGAGAGATCTGATATACTAAGCTAGCTTTCAAAAACCCAGCTGTGTTTCCCCCCCTGAGAATCGAGCAATATCCTACCTGTCTTCCAAGACAATCTAGTTCAGGAATGAACAACCATGGGAGGCTCAGGAACTGAATTAGCTCCCCCTCCTGCCAAACCTTGAAAGGCTACATCTCCTCCATTACATCCACCACACATATACAGAAATATCATTTCTCCCCACAAGTGTTTTTAGCCTTCACCTCCAGGCATTTTAGGCCCAGGCAAGTCCATTGTTAGTTTTTTGTGGGTTTTTCGGGCTGTGTGGCCATGTTCTAGCAGAGTTTCTTTCTGACGTTCTGCCAGCATCTGTGGCTGGCATCTTCAGAATGTGGCTGGCATCTTCAGAATCAACAAGTCCATTGTTGATTTCAAGTTGTTTCCAATTTATGGTGACCCTAAGGCAAACCTATCATGGTTTTTTCTTGGAAAGATTTGTTCATGTAAGTGTAGCCTTTGCCTCCCTATGAGTTTGAGAGACTGTAACTTGTCCAAGGTCATTTGGTGGGTTTCCAAGATTGAGCAGAGATTTGAACCTTGGTCTCTAGAGTTATAGTCCAACACTCAAAACACTACACTATGCTGGCTCTTTTTTATTTCCTGCTCACTATGGGGGATTGCAGACTGCCAGAAATAGTGCAAATTGAGTCCACTTTTAGGGTTAGGGTTAGTGCTAGGGAATCATGGGAATTTTTTTTTCCTGAGACATTGAGCCTTCTCTGTCAGAGAGCTCTGGTGCCACAATAAAATACAGTTCCCATGATTCCCTAACCCTAACCCTAGCCCTTAAAGTGGACTCAATTTGCACTATTTCTGGCAGTCTGCAACCCCCCTATGTTTCTATCTAATCTGTATAGAAGTAAATATCTTAGATGTACTAATAAAGAACAATGAGCAGACAAGAATAATGACAGGAGATGATGATGATGATGATGATGATTCTGTTTATTTATATCCTGCATTCCTCCCAGTACAGGGATTCAAAAGGCGGCTAACAAATCTAAAACAGTCCAAGTTAAAATAGTATAAAACATTAAAAATACAAAGTTTAAAAAACAATTAAACAATTCAAACAATTAAAAACATGACATTATTAAAATTTAAAGTTCAAAACTCTTTAAAACAAAAACAAAACAGCATCCATTATGGAGGTTTGAACTTGAAATCAATGAAAAATTAAGCAATAGAATAGGGTGGGGAATGAGAATTTAGTTGAACTTTAATAAAGGTAATTTTTAAAATATATAGATATAGATGTAATGAAACCAAGGATATAACCAAGCATTAGAGTTTTAGGAAGTGATTATATTGTGTTTTGTAAATAATGTTGTTGTTATTAATGTTGTTAATGTGGTTACTGATATGTGATATTTATCTCTTTGTTGATCTTTGTGTTCAATGTTTGTCTGAATAATAACAAATATATACATAAACAAATGATAATCATGCCTTGTAGTTGACATTTGGGAGGCAAAAAACTCTTTTTGATCCCTGTGGGGGCCTGGGGGGGGGCTGCAGAAACAGTCCTGGGGGCCAAAGGCAGCTACAGACCCCACTTTGTCTACCCCCAATCTAGTCTAACATATGTTTCAAAGAATCTTTATTGTCCTGCTTGGGACAAATTCCTCAAACTCTGTGTTTGTTGTCCCATTCTTTTTTGCTCCTTGGCTCAGCTTGCCTTTTCTTCCTTTCTGTCTTTCTAAATACCTGCAGATGGACTCCAGTTTCTCATAGAATCATAGAATCAACGAGTTGGAAGAGACCACAAAGACCATCCAGTCCAACCCCTTGACATGTAGGAACACAGAATCAAAGCAGCCCCGACAGATGGCCATCCAGATTCTCTTTAAAAACCTCCAAAGAAAGAGACTCCTTGGCAACCTCTTCCACTGTCAAACAGCTCTTACTGTCAGGAAGTTCTTCCTAATGTTGAGGTGGAATCTCTTTTCCTGTAGCTTGAATCCATTGCTCCAGATCCTATTCTTTGGAGCAAGAGAAAACAAGCTTTCTCCCTCCTCAATATGACATCCCTTCAAATATTTAAAATGGGCTATCATATCCCCCTCTTAACCATCTCTTCTCTAGACTAAACATATCCAGCTCCCTAAGTCGTTCCTCATAGGGATTCATGGTTTCCAGACCTTTCACCATTTTAATTGCTCTCCTCTGGACACACTCCTGTTTCTCAACATCCTTTCTGAACTGTGATGCCCAGAACTGGTCACAGTATTATTCCAGGTGAGGCCTAACCAAAGTAGAATAGAATGGCACTATTACTTCCCTTAATCTAGACACTGTACTTCTATTGATGCAGCCTAGAATCATATTGGTATTTTTAGATGCCACATCACACTGTTTTTAAACCTCTGTTAAAAATGTCTTGCTCTCTAAAGACTATGGAATTATTTTTATATAATTCTGCATATTCAGAGTATGTTGTTATCTGGCCTGTTTTGATGTTGTTCATATTCATATTGATCCCCCTTCCTCCCTATATTTCCTTTTTCTTAAAATGATTATTATTTATCCTTTCACAGAGATGTGTGGGGTTTTTCACTTTATTTTTGTACATCACCCAACAACATTAAGATACTATATAAATAAAAAACAACAATGTATTTGGGGCCAGTCCTCAGAGCAAAGCAGAGCTATATTTTGAGTATTCAGGACTGGAGACTCTCAAAGCCCCTTCCCAGCAGTGTACCAGTCCAACCACTTGAAGGCTAAATTTTACTAATCCCCAATTGATGTTTTATTTGTGATTACTATTTCTTTGGCTGAACTCCAAGAATTAAAAAGTACTTACACAGTGCTGTTACATGGTGGCAAATACACAAACATATTCCAATTAAAGCACTAGTGACTGGAGTCAGATTTTTGGTTAAATGCAAGGGGGGGGGATGACATTCTAAATTATCATGCCACCTTTAAAAATATTTGTGTCTCTTAGCAAGTACACTACTAACATCCTCATCTGATTTTCTCCATCTTTTCATATACTGATTTCTCTGATCTTGTCTTCAAAGAAGGACTAACGCGTTAGAAATCTTCTACGGTCCCTTTTTTCTTCATTTTGAATTCAAAATTGACAGCAGCTTTGCATGAAGCAGCATGATTGTTGTTAGAAAACTGGTCTAGGATTCGAGATGCCCAAGTTCAGGACTCCAGCTGTGAATCACATTATGTAAGTTTGGGCAAGTCACCACCTCATTGTCTCACCTGCTCTGCTATGTTTGTAGATTGCAGCTTAGATATCTCTATGTCTTGACAAGTATCAAAGTGCAGGTATACCTCACTTAATGTGTTTCTGCACATGACTTCTCTAACAGAGTATGGGATATCAGAAGCAAACATAACATAGGAAGACTAAGAATAGAATAAGGATAAGGCATTGCTGTTGCTTGCTTTCAAGTTATTTCCAACTTATGGCAACCTTAAGATGACCCTATCATGTTTTGTTTTGGTTTGGTTTGGTTTGGTTTGGTCTTTTGCAAGATTTGTTCAGAGGAGGTTTGCCATTGCCTTCCTCTCAGGGTGAATATGGCAATAGCAGTTTCATTTATATACCACTTCATGCCGCACTATGCAGTCTCTAAGTGGTTTACAACTGTAAGCTAATTCCTCCCAATAAGCTGAGGACTCATTTTAGCAACCTCAGAAGGATGCAAGTCTGAGTCGAGCCTGAGCCCTGACGGGTATTGAACTTGCAACCTTGTGAAACCTTGTGAAAGCATGTGCCTTGCCCAAAATCACCCATCTGGTTTCATAGCTGAGTTGGGAATCGAACCCTGGACTCCAGTGTTGTAGTTCAGCACTCAAAACACTATGCCATTCTGGCTTCACAGAAAAGAAGAGTGGTTCAACATGTTTCAGCACATGAGAAATCAGGTCAGATACCACTTAAAACAAAGAAGCAAACACAAACTAGATATACTCTTCTGCTAGGAAATGAGTTGAGTTCTCAGGGACAAAGAACCAGCACTGCAGTAAAAAAGCAGGACTCATTTGAAGTCCTGGGACTTTTGATTGGCAAGGTCTATGACAGCAGCTGTCAACCTCTTCAGCCCTCCTTCTTCCCTCTGAGCACTGCTGAAACTCTCATAGTAGCTGAAGAGGAAAATGATTTTCCCCAACAACAATATAGCATTGTGAGCTATTTCTTGTTCTGAAAGGTTTTTGAGATGGCTTGACTTGGAATGGACAATTAAGAGAGCTTAAGTTTACAAAATACCCATTGCTGATGGAAATGAATATCCTGATGCTATATGAGTGCTGGCAAAGCATAGTAGCATCCCCACACCTGGTGTCACCTAGTGCATAGGGGAAGTAGCCAAAAGGGTGCATTTAGCCCTCTCTTTTGCCACATCAATGGAAATTTCCTCTTCTGGAGAGTGACCTAGTGTGGGCTACACCCTTTGCAGCCCCCTAGTGACACCCCTGGCAAAGCATAGACCTCCATCTACATGCCTACACTTCTAGTCCAACAGGCAATGGCAGTGCTTCCTTTCTAGGTGTGCAAGGGTGGCTGGATTGCTTCTGGATGAAACAACATCTCTTGGGTACTGATTGGCCATGTGGGTGTGCCTGGGCACCATCCAGATAATATTTACACTGGAGAAGAAACACTGCTACTCCCCTTCAGTGTAAGGATGCTCCTTCTTTCTGGTGCAAAACAACTCCCAAACAGCACCTGGGGAGACCTCCTGGCCAAATAATGGCCAGAGGGAGATGTTTCACTAGCCTTTCAGCTGCCTTTGTGCAAGTGGAACAAATATAGTGGCTGAGTTCCTTCATCCAGGAGATGGAGAATATGTTTATGTCCATAGAGTTATACCATAGTTGTGCAACTCCACTTGTTAATGAACTGCAGTGTTTCACAACTGAATGTACAGCCCAAGGCATAGGTGCAATGAGCAATGCACAATGTTCACCGACAAGTACAGTGCACAATGCACAGCTTCCTGTGTAGTGCAAACCTGCAAGTGCCACTCCACTTCTACAAGTTTGAATGCAGACATTCTACACTGGACAACAATTATTCAATTGCTTCTGTAAGAGACCTTTGGATGCATGTCATGATCAAACATCTGGCCATTGTACAAGGAGATTCAGGATACCACTTCTGCAGTGTTTTGAAAATATTCGAAGTGGCAGATTATACCAGCATAAGCCACATACAGGATCCTGTCTGAAAATGAAAATAAATGAGATGTTGATATGGCTTATCAGAGAGATCTACATTTAGGGTTTCTGTCCCAAACACAATCCAGGCAACCAGATAAAGGCTGATTGCTACACAAATGATAGTCAGTAGCTAATAAGCAAGCACAGACACAGAATTGCTTACAGTTCAGCACTAACTTTACTTTAGTAAACACAAGCCTTAAGTCCCAAACAGAGTTCAGCAATGTCCAAGTTAGGTAAATGGCATCCAGTGTCAACATTCACAGTCCAGCTTACGCATGAAGTTCAGGCTGGCAGGTCAAATAATCTCTGGCAGCTTCTGGAAGGGCTGGGAATTTATAGATCAGCAATTCAATGCAGCTGCTTCTTCATTAATTGCTGCTTCCTATAATAATACGGTTTAATAATACGGTTTATTTATATACCACCCCTCTGGCGAGCCAATCGAGGCGGTGAACAACAATATATTACAACAAATTAAACAACAATATATTACAACAAATTTACCAAATTAAACAATATCAACAACAATATATTACAACAAATTTAACAAATTTGTTAAATCCTCTGAGACTTCCTCAAGCCCTCCCTTTGTTGTCTCCACTCAGTAAGTATGGATAAGTTATGTATCTGAGTGGGCAGGACTGTCTGCCACAGGAGGTACTGCATTCTGATTTGTCTCTGCAACATGCGGCTCTGCAACCTCCTCCTACTCTGGTTCACCAGCAAATCCCAGCATGTCCACTGCTTCAGTCTCTGAGAAAGAGTCCATGTCCATGTTCTGGAAACAGGGCATGACAGTTCCCCACAAGCATCACTAGGAGATACAGGAGGTCTGGGCCACATTGGGTGACATCTAAGGGCAGAGATGAAAATGTGTTGGGGAGTTGCTCACCATCCATCCCAAGATCCCCCTGGCTCTCCCCTTCCACCAGCCAGGGTAGCTCTGCTATCCATTGACTGCAGCTGCTGCTGAGGATAGAGTGCTGCTAGGGTCCTTTTCAAATCTGGCAGGGCTGCTGGCCTGTTTGGGAAAGGGAGGTCCTGGTAGCAGCAGCAGCAGCAGCAGCCATGCACTCATACCCTTTCTGCAAAAGGAAAGGAGTCCATGGTCAACCCTGCCACCATCGCCTTCTTTCCCACTCAGTCCTGCCAGGCAGCATCCATTGGTGGAAAGGGACTGTCTTTGGGACTTCCAGCCTTCTGGAAAGGGCTGCCTTCTAGGACTGCCAGGACTGCTGTCCAGAGAAGAAAAGGAGGCAACTCCCATTCAGCCAGCACCCCCACCAGACATAAAAGGTGCTCCCGTGTGGCTACAACACCCTACTCCCACCATTGCAGTGGTGGACCAGCAGGCAATGGGGGGGGGGGGCTGAGGCGTGTTCCAGGAAATCTGGGGGGGGGGGGTGACAGTGTGTGTTACCACACTGGAGTGATACCAATCCTAGTGATGCCATTGGGGATCCTTCTTGGACTGTGAGAATGTCAGGATGATGAGATGGACTTCCAAATTTACCGCTACACCCGAATGAGCAACTGTACCCTCAACAAGCTGCTACATCTATGGTGCAGGAATCTGATACTATAGAACTGAACTCGGCTCTCTTTGAGTTCAGCAACTCTACTGCACTCTTAACTACTTAACTACTATATTATAGCAGCAGGCTTAGAAATGACTGATAGTATTAGGAAAGATTTCATATAATTATGAGCCCTCCTAGTCAAACACATCAACCTTTCAACATATCCTCATTGCTTGGCCATAAGGAAATATGAAAATCACTCATCATATCCCTCCAAATGTGATCTATATTTCACAATCTTCAAGCAGATACAAATATGAACTTTGCACCAAGTTAACAGTCCGACATCGAGATTTAGAATGGAGGAAATCAAAAAGCAATTACATACCCAGGTATTATGCTAATACAATTATTGAAACTACTAGCCCCAAACTGTTGATAAATTAGATAAGTAAAAGAAGCTGACCTGAAAGTGTATTTTAAATAATGCTGTACCATCCATGCTATCTAACATAATTGCTCTCCTGTGATCTACCCTCCATTAAAAGTAAATTCCTACTGAAAAAAATTATATGTTCAGCACATAATGATTAAAATAACAATATATTATCTCCTCTATTGGCAGTGATGTTATGTAAAATATGAAAAAGAGGAGGCTGGAGAATAAATTAGTCCTAGATACTAAAAATTTACTATGTCCTGTCATTTTAATAAATTACAGTTGAGTAGTGTTAAAGCTGCAAGTCTTTAGCTAACCTTTGCAATAAAACAATTTCTAAAGTCAACACAGGGAAAAGATGCAATTTTGCAGAGATAAATAAACCATTCATAATTGAGTCCAAAGCACATGCTTTGTTTGAAACCTACAGATGCTGTCTAACCAGTCTTCTGTGGATATATGCAAGTGATCTAGGAAAGGAGAGAGAGAGAGATTGGGCAACCTGACACTGTTGCAAAGAAGTCAAGAGTTCAGAGTAAGATGAAAAGGCTGCTTTGCACACAAATAATTCCTATATCAAAAGCTGTAGCAAAAAATGTGAAGCTCCTATGTAGATTGTTGGGTATCTTGCTGAAAAAAAAAGAGGATGATAGGAAAATGAAATGCCATTGGAATCCTGCATCAGGAGATGTAAGTGTGGCACATAGTATGTCTCTGTAGGTATATCTCCTTATGCTAATGCCTTCTGTACAGAGCCCACCTTTCAAATGTTACAGTCTTTGCAACATGTCCATTCTAGATTGTTGGAGACTAAGGGGTTCAATGAAGATGTGACCAGCTACTTTGCTATGTGATGCATTTGCAAGGGCCTTCCAAGGATACCAGAAGATGCCTGTTGTGATGCATCCAGTTAAAGGAAAATATCTGGATGTTCTCCAGTGACAAATGGCTCTGTTTTGGGGACTGCATTACTTCAAAGGTGGGTTATAGGGGAATTTTGGTCACAGCATGGTCTGTAAGAAATAATAATAAATCCTGACCTCCACAACAACCAAAAAAGTGAGTTATAATGGTGTAAATGCAACATACATCACTGTAATTCATCAACAAGGTTCTGACCACTAGATTTAAATTTGCTTGGGATGTTGCTCTTCAACTGATCCTCCCTCATTGTGGCATATACATATTAGTAAGGTCTGCATCCATGGATATTTGCTTTTTCCTGCCTCCATGCCTTCTCTACACTCAGTTCAGAAAATTGCCAAAATTACACATTCCTTTGTTTGAGAACAAAAATAGTTAAGAATTCCATCCCTACATGTTAACTATTGAAACAATGGAAATGCTTGGGGAAATGTTACCCTGTTATCCTCAGCACTCCTCACATGGAAAATGCCTGTTGCTGTGCATCTAAGCCCAGGAATGGAACTGGACACTTCTCTGCTTCTGTGTTCCCCTGCTTTCCACTGGCCAATAAATAGCCATGGGAGAGAGAAAAGTCCATCAGCAAAAAGGTATGTATTTGATTGACAAAGGAGGCAAGGTGCCACAGTTCCATCTGATGGAATATCAAGGTGAGCCTTCCTGATAGATGATCTGCTAAATATTATATCAAAAGAAGCTTTGTTCCATATTCGATCTCCTAGGTGGGAATTATGCAGCCTTGTTGTTGCTAGACTGCAACTGCTACCAGCTTAGCCATCATAGTCAATAGTGAGAAGTGCTGGGAGTTGCAGTCCTGCAGCATCTGGAGAGTTGCAAGATTCCCATTCCTGTGCTAGATGTATGTGTGGGGAAGCAATGATGTCAACATGTGTTTGTTTGCATATCTCTCAATGTACTGTTTTCTCAGCATTGCATCAATGTCTCAGGAGAAAAAAGAAAAGAAAATCTGATGCAACAGGTGAGAAACATTGTGCACGCATGCACCCATACACACACACACAGAAATAATCCAAAAGTGCCAAAAAAAAAAAAACAGGTTGTGAGGCCATGTAAGTAGTAAATATTCTCGTTCCCCACCCTCACCCATAAATAAGCTAGCTAGTGAGTTTTCAGGGAAAATACGTATGTCCCATATCTTCATTTTTGAGAAAACCACGTTTTGTATTTTGAGGTATGACTTTCAGTCATTTGTTATTTAATCTAATTATTTATATAGTGCTTTTAAGGACTAAGCTCAGACAGAGGAATGACAGATAGCAATGTACCTAAGGCCAGAATTCAGAAAATTTACAAGAGGAGGGACGTAACAGCAAAGTGATAACACTAAGACTTGTCTCTGCTTTAAATAGTCACAACAAGCAAGCAGGTACCAATTCATAAAGCTCAGTACTGGACTTATAGACCTCTCCAAGGTCCCAGGAGAGGAGGGGAAAATCTTATCCTTCCTTGTTATCTCAGGAAAATCAGAGTGCTGCAGCCTCCTCTAGCTTGTGTGTTCTTCCCCAGAATAACTTTTTCCTTCTTGACCCCACTCTGATGTTGCTTGGCCACATGTGTCCTGATTTTCATCTGTGAAACACTGGACAGTATAAGATCTCTGGAACTTGGTGACGACACAGAGATTCCCCCCCCCCCACATTGGCTGGGAGGCTCTCTCCACATCTTGAGGGAGATCTTGAACTACTGTCTCCTCTGGGGCATCCAGATCTCCTGATTTAACTCAAATACATTTAATTACACTCAATCTTGCTGTGCTTCTGAAATCAGGGGAAATTGAGTGTGTTCATGGTAATACTATGGTTACTCTTGACACCTAGGGTAAAACAGACAGCTAGGAAGTAGGATGATGGCCTTCCTGACCTTCTAACCTCATGATGGAGAGCACAAGCCTAGATGGCAGGAGTCTTTGTGTTGCATAGGAAACTGGGTCATTTCATCCCATGTTGAAGTTCCATGAAGAACAAAACACTTACTGTTATCCTGGTAGCTATATATGTGATGAGACCCAAGAAAGATGTGGGGTAAGCTTTAGACAGTACAGTGGGTGAATTTCATTCAGCCCACCTCAGGGATCAAGATATTGGAGCAACTCCCTCTAAGGAAAAAGCATAACACATGGAGTCATGTTGTTGTGTTGTGTGTGCCTTCAAATCATTTCTGACTCATGACAACCCTAAGGTGAGTATATCATCGGGTTGTCTTGGCAAGATTTGCTCAAGGAGGGTGAGAGGCTGAGAGAAAGTGACATGCCCAAGGTCACCCAGTGTGCCACCATGACTGAGAAGGGATTCAAAGTCTGGTCTCCAGGCTTTTAGTCCAATGCTCATACCACTACACCTCACTGGGTCTTTTGGGGCCGTGTAGTTCAGGATGGATGGGATGCAGTGGCTCAAGTGGTTAAGATACTGACTCTGTTGATTGCAAGACTGGCAGGTTGGCAGTTTGAGACCCAGGTGCTGCATGATGGAGTGAGCTTCTGTCACTAGTCCCAGCTTCAGCCAACTTAGCAGTTTGAAAGCATGCAAATGCAAGGAGATAAATAGGTACCACTTTGGTGAGAAGGTAAACAGCATTCTGTGCAGTCATGCTGGCCACCTGATCACAGAGTAGTCTCTGACAACACTGGCTCTTTGGCTTAGGAACAAAGATGAGCAGCCCACCCTATGGTTGGACACGACTTGACAACCTTGTCAATGGGAAATACCTTTACCTTTACCTAGTTCAGGATGGGGGGATGGTGAGTAAGAACAGCCTTGACAGAGGTACATAAAATTATTCATGGAATGGGAAAAGGAGATAGGGAGATAAGTTTTATACTAATAGCCAATGGAGGTTTCAGGACTATTCTTTACACAATAGAATACTTAAACTGTGGAATTCAATGCCATAGCATATAGTAAAAATGGCCACCAACTTGGAAAAGGATTGGATAAGCTCATGGGAGATGGGATCTTCAATGGTTGCTAGTCAGGATTTCTATGCATCATCTCCAGTTTCAGTGATGGTATGCAGCATGGTGTAGTGGTTTGAGTGTTGGACTAGAACTCTGGAGATCAGGGTTAGACTCCCAGCTTGGCCATGAAACTCACTGGGTGACCTTGGGCAAATCACATGCTCTCAGCATCAAGGGAAGGCAATGGTAGACCTCCTCTGAACAAATACTGCCAAGAAAAACCCATGATAGGGTTGCTTTAGGATCACCATAAGTCAGAAATGACTTGAAGACACACAGCAGCCAAAAACCAAATGCTGGTAAGTGTGAGATAGGTGGTTGAAGATGCCCTCATTTCCTTCTAACAGGCTTCCCCAGTGTGAGTGCTTGGCCACTATATGCACATTAAACTGGACTAGAAAAGCATTGGGTCAAATCCTATGTGACGCTATGTATCAGTGAAACATTAGGCAGCCTGAGTGCAACTCTGCTTCTTATGAACAAAGCCAGGAAGTTCACAAAATTGCTTTAGTTCAGTTCTAGTGTTTTAGGGCCCTTTCACACTCCATACTTATAATGCTATATTCCATACCAATTGTTATGACATCATCCTATGGGTTACTGGGATTGGCATTTTAAGGAAGGGCATTTACAATTCTCAGCCAGAAAGTTCTGAGGCTTCAGTAGACTACAAATCCCTGGATTCCATAAGGTGGAGACACAGCAGTTAAAAGTGGAATCATAGAGCAAAATCTATACAGCGTGGAAAGTGTCCCTGGTTAATTGGAAGCCAAGACTTTTTTGGCTTTAGAAATTGCAAAAGAAGGGGAGGGAGACAAGCCAGAGGAGGAAACTTGGACATGAAGGAGTGGCTACTGTGAGACAATGAAAAGAAGGAGAGTAGAGACTGGAGCCAATTCCCTTTGGCAGAAGCTTTGCCTGGCATGCTAAGCGAAGGAGGTGGTGTGGAGAGCAAAATCAGATTAGACAGTATTGCGGCTCCCCTCCCTTATTTCTTTCTTTTCTCTCCTTTTTTCTTTTCGCTCCACAACTGTCACCAAAGTCTACATAACAGGGAAGGATATTTTCTTTTAAATCACTGTAGATTTAGGAGACTTTACTTAGGAACATTGCCTCCACGCCCTATCTTGTGGTGAACGATGAATTGTAGCCACACTAAATTACCTCCTGGCAGAAGCAGGCAAGACAGAACAGCAGATAGCTGGCTGCTTTCAGGGACCCAGGCCTTTTTGGAGATATGGAGGTGGAACAGGATGACTAAGATGTGCCTTAACCGCTGCCTGATCACAGTTGGTGTATTTCAAAAATATATATACACTGAACTCCTCCTGACCCTGAAAGAAAATGCAGAGAAGATGGGCCAGGGATAAATTCTTGAAAGTGATGAAAGAGAGTTTTAACCCCATAGGAGGATTTGCATGTTTGGTGACTGCAGCAAATCTTCTGACTGCCTCTGTGGATTTGTGTAAATGATGCTTCTGAGATTCCCAGTATTCCTGGAAAATGACAGCCATATTGTTTTCTTTCCAGGTGTCCCCAAAGAGAGGAAAGGAAGCATGGCCCATACTCTGATTGACTGTATTATAGCTTTGGAGGTGCCACCTTCTAAGATTCAGATCTTTGAGAAGTCCCTAGCCAAGAGTTTATACTAGGTATAATAATAATTTATTACAGGTATAATAGGTATAATAAGATTTCACAGATGGTGGGTCTTCACTATGAACTGTGCTTTTCTTCCACTGATGACCATAGAGCCTTAGAAATGTCTCAAGTCCACGACTAAACTTTGCAAATGTATTCCTGATTGCTTGTTGTAGAAGGACATAGAGATCAATGTTAGCATTATTACTCTGTTTATTACTCTCTTCATCACTGAGAGGAGGAGTTCAAAAACTTTTTGGCTTCCAGTTTTGATTAATCACAATTTCCTTTCTTTTCCAAATGAAATTTTAAAAAATTGGCAAATGTTAAATAAGACTTGCTTGAAACAAGCCAATGTCAAACTATGGGTCATTAAGCTATTTTACTAAAAGGAATCAAAGGGACAAAACACACTGCAGAAATAATTTGAATGCTAGGGAATTCTGGAAACTGTAGTTTGTGGTGGCACCAGAGCATTCTGACAGAGAAGGCAAAATGTCTCACAAAACTACATTTCCCAGAATTCCCTAGCATTGAGCCAGGGCAGTTAAAGTGGAGTCAAACTGGATTATTTCCGCAATGCAGATGTGGCCAAAGAAGGTCAAAATCATGGCAAACTTGGCAATAGAGGGCTTAGTTTTTTCAGTTCTGGGGGTGCAGGGGGGTTGACCCCATAGTTGCCCATCTCATGCTAAATTGTGGTTGTTGAGTGGGGAGACAATGACAGTAAATAATTATGTGAGTACTGTGTTGTTGTTGTTTGTCTTGTTTCTCTTTTGTGACCAGGATCCAAAGATTCACACAGCCAATCCCATCCTAAATCCAATTGTACAGCCCAACTAGAGTAGGCCATTGAGTCAATGGAAACTTGGTGAGTCAACACTAATGTGAGTTTCATTGATCTGGTGCAGTTTGTTGGATTCAGTGGAACTCTAGCTTGGAGTAACACTTGAATTTAGGTTTCCATGTGCCCCAAGCTTTGACCTTAAACAGTAGTCTCCAATTGCACATAATGAACCATACTACCCCAATTTCATTTGATTTTGGAAATTTAGCAGGGTTAAGCATAATTACTATTTGGATGGAAATTCACTATGGAATACTGAAGATCTCCAGATAGGGCTAAGACAAAATCTCTTCTGAAACCCAGATAACTGCAGCCAGTCAGAATTGACAGTACCAAGCTCAAAAAATCAGAGATTTGACTGAGTACATGATAGCTTCCTTTATTTCTATGAACCATGTTAAGATGATAACTCCCAGAATGTTTATGGTGCTGGTTGTGTAGCTTCAAGTCATTTCCATTTTATGATGAACTATCATGAACTATTATGATCTCTCTATCCAAAGTGCACATTTCTATCCTCCAAATAGTCAGCAAATTGGATAGTTCATTTAAAGTCTGGACTAAAACCCAAAGTGGATTCTTTATCAGCACTGACATAGGTGCCACCTTCTCTCCCCAGCTATTGTTGTTGTGTGCCTTCAAGTCATTTCTAACATATGATGACCTTAAGGCAAGTCTTTGTTGTATTTAACTGCCATCAAGGCAATTTTGATTTACGGCGACCCTATCAATGAGAGACCAACAGCCCTGCTCAGTGGTTTTCTTGGCAAAATTACTTCAGAAGGGGTTTACCATTTCTTCCATCTTAGTCAGAGAATGTGTGACTTTCCCAAGGTCACTCAGTGAGCTTCCATGGCTGAGCAGGAATTTGAACTCTGATCTCCCAGAATCCTAGTGCAACATTCATATCACAATGCCACACTGGCATAACATGTTTATTGTAGCCTGCAAAAAGCCCCCCCTCCCCAGCTCTGGTTAAAACTATGGGGAATCATTTATGTTTGTGGGATTGATGGATCTCCTCTATGTAAAGATTATTATTTTTTGTTAATCTCCCTGGGAAAGTCCAAATTGTTGGGTGTGTTTAAGAAAGCTTATTGACTCCTGACCTCTGTTTTCAGATTCCTCACCCCACCAGTGTTGTAGTTATAATTAAAGAATATAATTATAGGATAACCACAGCCCAAGGGACAGAATGGGTCTTAAAACCTAGATTAAATTGAACCAAAGAAGGAAGCAACTGAAGTGAAGTTCAAGGTTTCGTCTCAAATTTAAGTTAATTTAATTGTAGTTTTGAAGTTTTCACCAGGGGCACCTCCAGATCCCCTAATGTAATAACAGAAGAAACCTAATTAAGAGACTCTAATGAGAGAAACTATTAAAAAATCTTGCTTGCTTTGATGAATTTCCTTGTGCTACAAACAAACAATAGACTCAGATCATTTTGTGTGTGTGTGTGCCTTAAAGTATGAATTACAACCATACCATCAACGAATCTTGGCAGCCAATTAAATCAAATAAGTGTTGTCTCAATGCATTAGGAAGAAATATAAATTAGACCAACAAAAGAATCCATTAAAGTTGAAAATTTTTCAGGATATAAATAGAGGCAATAGAAGTGATACATCTTTTCATATTTATGAATGGCTTTCTTTTAGCCATCACAGAATGGTGTGTGTGTGTGTGTGTGTGTGCATGTTTTATGACTAGAATGGGCATTGAATTTTATTAAATGTGGATGACTTCAACTAACTGCAATGTAGTTTTCTGTGGATTTTTTGGGCTGTGTGGCCGCCTTCTGAAAGAATTTATTCCTGCCATTTTTCCTGCAACTGTGGCTGGCATCTTCAGAGGGTGGTGGCATGGATGTCTGTGGAATATATATACCTGTGCGATTCTTGGTTTGGAAGAAAGTCAAGACTCAAGACAAGCAAATGAACACCGCCCAGGCTCAAGGAGTTTCCCTGCAGATAATGGATTACCAATTAAATAGACACAAATCCCCCTCGCATATCCCCCACACAACACACTTCCAGGCTGCACCATTCAGCACAGTACAACACACAAACTGTAAAACCACTTCCTCCCAAACAAGAGTCCCACAGATATATACATACACCACAAACTTCCATGTCATCACCCTCTGAAGATGCCTTCAGAAGATGTTTTTACAGTGAGGAGTGAGCCTGCTCAGTCTAGGTGTTGGTGGGGTGGGACTGGTTTTTGCTCATCTTCTGCTTGTGAATATTATTACCCTGTCAGTGAGATACGCCACTATCTTTCACATTCCCCAACAGAGCAAGAGTCATCAAAATGGTTATGGGATGGATCTGGAGATGAGTCCAAACATGGTACTGTTAAAATACTCAAACTCATATTCTAGGTTTCCTCATTCAAAGTTTAGCAGCCTAGCTAAAGGAGAATCATTGCAAAGCAGGAGCAGCTGCTCTCAAGTATCTTTCAGCTCTGCCCTCTGGCTTCTAGTGATATGAAGAGAAGTTGAAAAGTTAAAAATGCCAGCCCCCCAAATCAGAATAACAGAACTCCATTCCACCTCTTCATTTAGATCACCAAATCCATGATGCAGTGTAACTGTAAAATACACACTCACAAAAACATCATGGACTTCGGAGATCATATTAAATCACAGAGAAAGCAATTAATAGTGGGAAGGACGTATAGGAGAGGGCATGTTTCTTTTCCCACCTCAAGTATTTAATACATGTATTGATTTTATTACTTTACTGTACTCCAACTGGAGAGTTTCTGCTGATGGATGGCATACTGCCTTCCCACACCCATTTGATGCTCTTTCACCTTTTCTCCCCACGGCAGCTGGTGCCTCCCTTGGAACAGTGACTTCATTCTAGGTTTTAGTTGGAACAAAGTTCCTGCAGGTGTCAAGCTCTGTCCCCAAAACAAATTCACCCTGATTCCACCCATAGGACCTTGCTTTTTAATTCTCACTGCAATGATGCAAATGATTCATCTTCTTCTCCCTGCCTCTTTCCTCTACTGATCCTTGGTTGTCCCATTGTTTTGCATCTTCCAGCGTAGGCAGAATGGATGGATGAACTTCCCCGGCCAACAAGGATAAGCTGCTGGCATCACAAGAAGGCCAAAACAAGCATTGGGCTAACCAGCCAGATCCTAAGGGGGTTAGCAGAAGAGTCCAGATGGCTGGCTCCAATTAACTGGAGCTCTATATTTAATCTTCAGTCAACATCATATCCAGTCTATCTCTTAATTGCATTGACTAAATCAATGGAGGCTTAAAGCTCCACCTTTCCTCCCTTTCTAGCTCCATCCAGTGTAGCTTTCTGCTTCTCTCCTTGCCTTTAGTTTTGCAAAGCAGGAGTTTCTTCCTGCCATCCATTCACTTAGCGAAGGAATGAACAAGGGAACATTGAAGGAAAAGAAGACATGAAAAAGCTTGATGTATAGCTTCTTGGCTTACAGTCAGCTGTTCCATCAACCATTTCCAGGAAAGAGCATCTCCATTTGGAGTGCCTAGAGCCAACAAACTCCACTTGCCAGCATTTTGTTGGTGGCAGGGGACCAACTTTATAGCCAATAAGAATTTATCCACCACATCTTGCAGCTGGGTCATATTACTCCTGTGAGGAGTTTTTCTTTCTTTGAAGGTGGGAGGGATGAATCATCCAAGGATTGGGAGGTAAGTTGGTGAGTAAGCTTTTCTCCCTGGAGAAGGCCCACAAGAAAGAGAATTTGCCTCCTACAGTGACACTAGTTTAGGTGCCAACTCACAGACCCCAACAAAACTGACAATACATTTTTTTTTCAGAGCTACAGATCAGAAATTGCTTCTTTGGGATTAGATTGACAAAGGTGATTTGATAAGAACATTAGATCATTTCTTCAATAGGGAACCAACATGAAGGTAAATCTCATTGATTCAGTGGATCTACTCTCTGTTGTTATTTCCCATCAACCCAGCTTTGCTCTGTAGCAACCCTATGAGTGAGGGACCTTCAAGAAAGCCTGTTGTTAACAGCTCTGCTCAAGTCTTGCAGAATCACAACCATGGCTTCCTGGACTGAGTTTCTCCACGTATGGTACAATTATGACCTTTTGCTCTTATCTTCCACTTTACTTAATTATCTTTTCTAATGAATCATATCACTTACTCCAGTTTGGACTAAAAAGAGCAGGGGTGGAAAATGTGGAGTCCTCCAAATGTTGTTGGACTCCAGCTCCCAGCAGTGCTAGCAAACACAGATAATAGTGAGGAATGCAGCCCATATGGAATGCAGTTCCATATGGTTCCCATACTCTTATCATAACATTCAGGACAAAGTACTATCAGAAACCTTCCTGGGCTGAAGAAGCCCAGTGTCACTCCAGATAAGGATCTCTGGAATCCAGGAACATTTTTCAAAGGAGCAAACACTTAGTACCAAAACACATAATGGTTCTTTTCCCCCCTACATTCATGAGGACCCTTCACCCCTAACACTAGCGAATGTGGAGGGACTACTGTAGATATAAACAGATACCTTCACACCTAAAACTATTTCCACTTAGTCCCCAAGCTCCATCTTGAAGGTCAGTGGAATGGTCATTATATTTGCATGGGACTAGGCCGCTTTGGCCTTATGGGCCATATTCAATATCCAGTACTTTTAATACTGCCCCATACTGAAATGAAATGCATATCCTCTGACTGTTCCAGTCTGGGAGAGACAGTCCTGAGTAATCCAGCATATGCACCAGAGTCTAGGGTCACTTCTACATTGCAGAAATAATGCAGTTTAACACCACTTGAACTGCCATGGGTCAATGCAATGGAATTCTAGACTTTGTAGTTTTGTGAGACAGTCTTGTCTGTCAAAGAGCTCTGGGGCCACAACAAACTACAAAGCCCAGAATTCTATAGCATTGAGTTAAAGTGTTGTCAAACTGTATTATATCTGCAGTGCAGGTGCAGCCTAGGTCAGCATTGGGAATCATGAGACTGTTAAAATTCCATACCCTTCACTTGCCCTAATCTGGTGGAGACAGTCTTGATTAATCCTCTGCTATCCTACTTTTTCCAGTTACTTTTCAAATATCCCAGTTCCTGTCTCCTCCTCCCACTTTCCCCCTTCATCCTTGGCTTATTTCAATTGCTGCAAACTGAGTTTAAAAATAGTTTGTACTCAGTTAACTCAGCAGGGAGGAAATGAGAGGAGGAGAGGATGGAATCTTGCCCTTCCCAGTAGCTTCAAAGACAAGCTGCAGCAGCCTCTTCTAGCTTTTCTATTCTTCCTCAGTAGGTAATAACTTCTGCCATCTGATGTTACTTGGCCATACATGCCCTGATTTTCATCTCTGAAATGTTGGAATGTATGCAACCTCCCACCACTCAAGATCCAGAGGGCAGATGCATCCTTTCCAGCCTCTCTTTTTTTATTTTTATTTTACTTATATGCACAGAGAATGACTCCATGAATCATGACTGTAATAAACAGAATTCTCTTCCCTAAGAGCTATTCATGTTGGCCATTTGCAGATAATGCACTGGCTCCATGGCACAGTTACTTAAGGCCTTTTCAACAGAGCACAGTTTACCTCCACAAAGGGAAAGGTTGAGTAGGAAGCAATCAGACGATAAACCCCGTCCTCTCATCCCTTTCCTATGGTTTTTCTAATTGTCTCTCAAGGAAGAGGGGGAAAATGACATCTTTTCAAACCAACTTGAAACCCCAGAGGCCTGAGTGTTGCAGGAAAGAAGATTCAGGGAGCATTGTTCCTGATCAGAAGCCACTTTTGGCTGGGAAGATACTGTTTCCACCCCCAAATTTCAATACTGTTTATAAACCAGCTTATAAATGGGAAACAACCCCAAGACTGGCAGTTTCTTCTGCAGAGGTCAGCTACATTGCATCATGATCAAGCTTTAGGATTCTTTCATTTTTTTTTCTCCTCCCTTCACAGCAGCCTCTTCTCACACTTTGGAAATGATACCCGCACAAAAGATTCACAGAGACGCAGGCCATGAAAGCACAGGAGTTCATTTAAGAAGATCTGCCTTTCAACGTATAATAGCTTTATCCTCTCTCTTTTTCTCCCTCCTCTTGCTATTTTATTTCTTTTTTTTTTTCCTTACCCCCTTCCCTTGTCTGACTTTTTCAGGCTCATTATCTCAGCCTTGCTTTCCCTTGTTCAGCTTCTTCTGAGTTGGAGCTCACAATGACTCACTCCAAGGGATGGGGGAAAAGGAACGAGACAGTACTAGTGCGGTAGACTTTTGTCCCGGGGGTTGCTTGACAACACCGCCTATTATCTGGCATCTTGAAAGGCTGACTTAAAGGCACAGGTTCCTCAAACACACTCCCTTTCATCCTTTTACTTCCCAGGGGTTGGGGTTGGAAAAAAGGATGGAGATTTCAGCGTCTCCTGTCTTTAAAATGAAACAACAAAAGCAAAAAACTCAAAACAAGAATAGACTGGAACTGAAGGTAGTGCTTCAAAATGTTTTATGTTATTTTTTCAATACCAAAGTGGACAACTTATGAGTCATGTGGGTTATTCTTTCCCACATCCAGGCTCAGTTTCAAGGGCGTCACTAGGTGGATGCGGAGGATTTGGACCACACCAGGTGACACCCTGAGCGGGGTGATACCACTGTTTCCCAAATACCTGCTTTGGGCAGAAATGGCAGAAGAGATGATGTGAGTGGGGTAAGGATCAGTGAGAAGATTTTCTTTTAAAACACCACATCTTAGCAAATTTTCACTTTAATCGCATGAAACTATGAACATGTAAATACATTTAGGCTGTGCCTATGATATTGTAATTTAAAGTTATAATTTTAATTTTCCTAGTTTTATGTTGCAACTATTGACATTACATTCAGTGATACATGGGAATTACGGTTTGCGAGTAACATTAGTACAAAAACATTACTAAGGATTCTGTATGGAATGGGAGGAAGTTAGTGTGTGTGTGTGTGTGTGTGTGTGACACCAACTCTAGTTATGCCACTGCTCAGTTCATGTTTGAGGAGGTCCTGGAAATCTCTCTTATGTGGGTATAGGATTTGTTAGGGGCTTGCCCTGTGTAGTGCTCCACACAGGGATGGAAAATCTCTCAAAGGGTTTCCCACACTGCACAATTACAGCAGTTTGATCCTACTTTAACTGCAATGGTTTCATCCTATGGAATCCTTGGATTTGTAGTTTGTGGAGAGATTTAGAGTTCTCTTTTAGATTCTTCCAGTGCTCTGAAGGCCAGCTTTAGAGCTTTCTGGCAGAGAGATCTAAGCACCACTCTAAATAACAAATCTCAGCATTGTATAGGAATTTAACCATAATAGTTAAAGTGGGATCAGAGTGTTATAATTGTGTAGTGTGGACACCATCTGAATTTCAACTTGGACCAGTTTCTTCAAATCCCACCTGCCTTCCCCCCCCCCCCCCCCCCCCATTCTTTTTTCTTCTCAGGTTCCAAGAATTTGCATTCTCCCACACTGGAATTTGCCCATTTATGGTGCATTTCTCTCTGATTTTCACAATGAAGATTTTCTTAATTATGTAGCACAAGGTTCCCATCGAGAAAAATGCATTTCTACATTTCTTTACTCAGATATTCATATGTGAACCATTCACATTTTAAATTAAACACACTGTTTTGAGTGTACATTATTGGAAACTCACTGGACTGTGTGGCTGTTCAAGGGGATGTACCTCTTTTCTCACAACAAGTCTCAGAAACTGGAGAAATATGCCTTTCATCACAACTGCAGAGTCCAGTGAAATGTCATCCCATCCCTAGTCCTACGTAGCATTCGAAATCTAGATCAGAGTCAGGTTTTACAATACAGAGTTATATTAGGCATGGCAGAGTCATGTTCAGTAGGCAAGGCAGAGCTGTTGCTGATGATAGTGAGATGATATTGTTGCTGTTGTTGTTGTTGTTTACATGTATATCTTGTCTTTCTCCCAGAACTGGGACTCATGGCAGCTTACTGTAATTAAAACAGACACCAATTAAAACATGCAGGCAAAAACATACAAACAGTTTCTGTTCAAATATAATTAAACTCTCAAGAGAAAGAAACTCATTAAAACTATCAGGAGAACAGCCTACTATTAAATATCCTTGCAGCCTTTTCCCAAAAATATGTTGATGGAAGGACAGCATGGATGTCTAGCCTCCTGAGGAAAGGAGTTCTAGAGTCTGGGGGCAATTACCAAGAAGACCTTCTCCAATCTTCTCACCCAATGTCCTCAATGCTGTGAGGATAGAAGGACCACAAGAAGGCCTTCCTCTGAAGATCTTAGAGTTCAGAAAGGCTCATATGGGAAGACACAGTCCTTCATATAGCCTAGACCCAATTGCATGTTCTGCATCCAGGATCTTGTCATGTCTCTTGAGTCTGAAAGCTCTGATGGAGAATTTGAGAACCCAGGAGACATGTCTGGCTGCAGCAACTCCAGCAGCCTGCAGTCAGCATGAGTGTTAAGTTCTCAGCAGCCACAAAAACAAAGTTCCCTGCAGTCACAACCTTCAGATGAAGAGTCAGACATACAGTGCATATACCTGCAGAGAGACACCAGGAAAGAGAAAGACATCAGTGCTGTCAGCATTTAAGTAAGAAGCACACTGCAACTAGGGAGCACCTCCAAGACTCGGATGGACTTTAAGTATCCCATTACTTCCCTTGGTCCAGTATGGCTAACAACCATCCCTTTCCTTGGGAGAACAACACTGGTACTTTGTTCCTTGATGTTTGCCTGTTGCCCTGAACTCTGCCTGGACTCTGACTATTCTTTTGGATTATCCTTTGGACTGCTTTCCTGAACTGAATTCAGGCTAGGAGCTCCCCAAGGGAAAACAGGACACCCATCCCCTTTAGAGTAAATTACAATGCTAGATATCTGACTGCCAAAATGAGAAATGGAATACCCTCACCTGTACAAAGGAGTTCTTTTGCCTCAGCAAGAGGCAGAGATCTTTTAAAAGCTAAAAAAGCCAATGTGATTCTAGGCTGCATCAATAAAAGTATAGTGTCTAGATCAAGGGAAGTAACAGTGCCACTCTATTCTGCTTTGGTTGGATCTCACCCTAAATAATCCTGTGTCTAGTTCTGGGCACCAACAATTCAAAAAGGATTTTGACAAATTGGAGCGTATCCAGAGGAGGGTAACTAAAATGGTGAAAGGTCTGGAAACCATACCCTATGAAGAGAGACCTAGGGAGCTGGGTATGTTTAACCTGGAGAAGAGATGGATCATAGGAGGTATGGTTGCCTTGTTTAAATATTTGAAGGGATGCCATATTGAGGATGGAGCTAGCTTATTTTCTACTGCTCCAGAGAATAGGATATGGAACAATGGATGCAAGCTAAAGGAAAAGAGATTTCACCTAAACATTAGGAGAAACTTCCTGGCAATAAGAACGGTTGAACAGTGGAAGACACTCCCTTGGAGTCTGGTGGAGTCTTCTTCATTGGAGGGCTTTAAACAGGCTGGACAGCCATCTGTTGAGGGTGCTTTGATTGTGATATCCTGCATGGCAGGGGATTGGACTGGATGGCCCTTGTGGTCTCTTCCAACTCTATGATTCTGTGATTCTAAAGCCATTTGAAAGTTGGATAATCTGATTTGACCTTTGCTTCCTCAAAGTTCATGTCAGTGTTTGAATACTGTCCCTCAGTTTTTCAGCTCTTGGCTCCTATAATACAGAAGCCATGCACACAACACTGAGAATGTGATTTCTGAATATGAGGAATCCAGCAAAGAAATATCTCAGTCAGGATGATCTAGGAGTGTCAGAAAATCATTCTCTGGAACGTGTTCTCCTGATCCTCCAAGTTTAAGGAAGGAGTAGGGAGGATGGAGAACATGACAAAGTTCCAGTCTTGATGCCACCTTCACTAGGTTCCATCTGCCGAACCTCCTGACAGTGGTGTTTGGTAGTTTCCATGTCAGTGGGACAGTGAATCTGTTCTAATCCTTAACCTGAAGGAGTTTTCCAAGGTGCTCCACCATATCTCCCAATATTTTCAACACCTTGGACTGAAGGTGTCAGCACTGGAACATTCTGGGCAACTGTCTGATTTTGCCAAACTACCAACCCTAAGCCTCGCCTGCATGTCAGTAAAACATAATCAAAGAAAATCCATGATGGAAAAGTGCTCCCATGTCAGTGGGGAAATGGATCCACTCCAGAGTTTAGTGTGAATGTTACAGGCATGATCCAAGGTACTGAGCTTAGTTTAGAGAAAGGTCTTCTGATAACCTTTTTAAAATCTAAGCTCAACCCACTCCTAAATCTCAGAAATCACCAGCCACCATTGAAGAAGATTTTTGATTGACAGCAGGATATACAATCACAATAGCTCTCTTGTGCTGTTTTGTCAATGAGGATGAGTGCATCAATAACATAGAGACACGTGGAAAATAGCAGGGAATCAAAGGCATGAAAACTGGCAGAAAATTACATACATACCATAAGGTACAAATTTCATAAGTGCAAAAATAAACATAAGGTCCTTAATTAGGCATGCCAATCTATGTAAATGTTCTCATAGGCAAGAAAAAAAATTACCTTTTTTTCCCGTTGCTGGGAGAAAGTCATTTAAAAAACTGCAGATTTTGAAGACCCTTCACAGTTTGGGATTTTCTTTTTCAGGGGGGTGGGGATACAATGCTTTTTAATAATAATAATAATAATAATAATAATATCCTGCCTGGAAAACAATATTTTCTGCATAGAAAATACAATTTCTGTAGAGAAAGCAAATTTTCTGCATAAAACCAGCATTTTCTGCATTGTTGCTTTCTGCATGAGAAACCTATTTTCTGCAATTTTCTGAGCAATTTATTTTCACATAGAACAAATCTTGAACTGCACGGATTTTTGCCCATCTGAGGCTGTTGCCATACTGCAGAAGTAAACCAGTCTGACACCACTTTAACTTCCATGGCTCTGTGCTATGGCATTCTGGTATTTGTAGTTTTGTGAGATATTTAGCCTTCCTTGTCAGAGACCTCTTGCATTATTGCATTATTTCTGTAACATGACAGCAGGCCAGGATTCTCCTCATCAGATTTTCCAACCATTTTCCTTTCAACAGGTGGCTGGGGGATTGTGGGAGCTGTAGTCCAAAAAGTTTATAGCTGGCATTCTGCTTGGGACTTAGGCCTTTGTAAATGGCCTTACATGTTTGCAAAACGGAATTGGGTAGTTTTGCAACATTCATATTCACCTAACAGGTGCCATGATGTTACAATACATAGGATTGTATAGGGCAGTGGTGAAATAACTCAATGCACTGTGGGCACAGATGCACATCAGAGTGCTCCCCAATGCTCATCTGGACACCAGCTGGGAAGTACCAGAGAACAGGAGTGCTTGATGCACATCAGAAGCACCCAATGTGCATCAGAAATGTCTGGTGCACCTCAGACGTGTCCGATGTGCATCAGAAGTGTCTGATGTATGTCAGAAATGCTTGATGTGCATTAGAGCACTCTTTCCAGTACTGAAAGAGAGCATCACGAACAAAATTTCATTGTATTTCTCCAACCTAGCCACAGGTTCATAAATGTATGAAATGAAAGCTGAGACGTAGGATTTCAGAAAAGCTTTCTAAATTTTGGTTGAATTGCAGTAGGAACATAACAAATCATCTATTCCTGTTGGTGGCATACATTCCCACTGCCCATTAGCCATTCAGTCTATCAGAAATTTATCATCTTATTTGTGCCCTTGGCATGCTTAGCTGATTTCTGTTATAGATTACACTACATTAATATTTCCCAAGTCAGAAGGACTCATGCTGACCATAAGAACATTCCTTGGCCACAAAAAGCATGTATTATTCATCTATCTTAGCTTATAAACCTATCTTCAGTTCTCTTTAAGCCCTCTAAGTCAAGTTGGTTTTTTAAAAAAGGTACAGGAATGTTTTTAAAGCAAAGCAAAACAAACCTTCCTGCATTCCATTTGTCTTAGTTAAACCTTGACTACACCTCTTTTGTTCTCTTTATTGATTGCCACCAAAATTACAAATATAAATTGCAGCGGCTGCAAATTAAATGTCCTAATGAGTGCATTTAAAAAGGCACACTGGGCTGTCAATAGCAGGTTGGATAAGGCACAAGGAAAACTGCATGCAATTTCAAAATTACGTTGTGAATGCAGAAGCATCTCTCCCTGTCAGAAAACTAGCACATTTTCATTGGCAAGATTCATGCCCCAAACATCTTCCATCAAAATCCAATCTTTATGTTTCCTTTTTCACTTCAAAAGATCAATCCTGGACAATTCTGGGATGATGGAAAGTGACAATTGGCTCCCCAATGAAATGTATTATTCATCTCTTCTCTAGCCATTTCAAGTAGTGTTGTGTTAAACATTCACCCATAACCTTTTGGGAGTGAAAGATTGGGCTGTTCACTATTACTATCCATGAAGCTGTTCCTCATCTTGTATGTGCATGTGCCTTCAAGTCGACTGTTGATTTATGGTGACCCCATGAATTTCATAGGGTTTTCTTAGGCAAGGAGTACTCTGGGTTGGTTTGCCATTTCCTTCCTTTGAAATGTAGTCTATGCCATTTGGTATTCATTGGTGGTCTCCTGTCAAAGTACAAATCAAAGCTGACTCTGCTTAGCTTCCAAAATCAGCCAGGATCTGGCTGGGGTATCATGGGGTTTTCTTGGCAAGATTTGTTCAGAGGAGGTTTGCCATTGCCTTCCCCTGAGGCTGAGAGTGTGTGACTTGACCAAAGTCACCAAACAGTAGCAATAGCATTTACATTTCTATACAGCTTCATATACAGTTTACAATCTGTAAGTCAATTGTCCCCAACAAGCTGGGTACTCATTTTACCAACCTACGAAAGGATGGAAGGCTGAGTCAACCTTGGAGCCATGCATGGGATCGAAATCACAATGTTGTGGCTGCAATACTGGCATTTAACCACTGTGCCACCAGAGTTCCAAGGTTTTCATAGTCAAGCTGGGAACTGAGCCCTGGTCTCCAGAGCTGTAGTCCAACACTCAAACAACAATGCCAATTAAACATTAAACACAACTGAAATTGTTTAAAACATTTAATTTTAAAAAGAGAATAAAAGCAGTCTAGCACACTTAAAAAACAACAATACTTTTCCCTATAAAACAATCAGTTTCCAAAAGGCTGCTGGAATTAAAAGCTCTTCATCTTAAAAGAAAGTAAAGGAAGAACCAACCTTGCTTCCCTAGGAAGGGAGTCCAAAGCCTGGGAGCAACCATGAAGAAGGTCCACTCTGAGATGCCTTTGAAAGTGGTGGGATTGAAAGAAGTACCTCTTTCAAAGATCTTGGGGTGGGTCATTGTCAGCATGCATGCATGTTGACCAAGATAGGAAACGTCTATGTTGCTGCAGTTAAAATCTGCGAAAATAAGGTTTTAGTAAACATGTAGGTTTTCCTTATATATTTATGCCTTTATATTTCATGTTTGATATTTTATATTCCATATGGCTTCTATTTACATCTATATTTATATTTTACTAATGTTCATAGATGTATGCATTTTACTAATGCTCGTAGTATGCATGCATTTTATGTATGTATATGAATTTTGGAATCTGGTTGTTCAAAATGGTCATTGACCACAATAAAAACTATTGATTGATTGGGCTGGCTCATATGGGAAGATATGGTCCATCAGATAGCTGGGACCCAAGCCAAATAGGGGATCATTCACACATTGTTTTGTTGTTGTTTTTAGCATGATGATGTTAATAATCTCACTCATACATTCTGGATTTGTTGTTCACACTATGAAACTGCATCAATACACATCTTTGTGAGTTCGGTTGTATTGTGATATTTTATTGATGTAAGCTGCCCCGATTGCTTTGGTAGAGGGGTGGGATAGAAATAAATTTTATTATTATTATTCATACATGCAAGCATTCGAATAAAGATGAAGTCAATGATGCAAATACATTTGGAATCCCTTTCTTGGTATACAGCATTTTATCCCAGATCTATTTGGATCTATTCACATTGATTATTCACACTACTGATGAGGTGGATCTTTTCTAAAAACTTGGGGGAAAGCCCAATATCAATTATCCCAGATTAAATGGGGTTTTGGGGAGTGCCCCCCCGGGTAAATTCATGTGAACAATGGAGATTTACAGGGTTTTTTTGTGGGGTTTTTGGGCTGTGTGGCCATGTTCTAGGAGAGATTTAACCTAGATTCATCCTGGATTGTTTTCACAGTGTGAATAACCCCTAAGTCTATATAGGTGATAACCAACCTCTGTTCCAAAGCTGTCAGTGTAAAGAGCCTGTTCACAAAATTCAGCTAGAAATGGAAGGTATAGATTTCCAGCCCATTTCACCATCCTGTTGGTTTCTCCTTTTCAAAGTTTGACTAAAGATATGTCAACCAATGGGGTCATGGTTCCCAAGGGCAAGCCGCAAATGTCATCACTTCAGATAGGATATATTTCTCAACTGGAGTGTAATGAGAATCACTTTTCTGCCTGACTGACACTTAGACCTAGGTGCACAAAGGGATCGGTTTGCCTGGTCATGAAATTGTGGGTATAATAGCAGCAACTCAGATGCACCTGAGGAAACTCGAAAGCATTTCATTTTGCTGTCTGGTGAGCTTTTTCAAAAAGAGACAGCAATGAAGAAGAAGCAATATTTTTTTTTCTATTACATTCAGCTTCCTTTTCAAATGACTTGCTTGGTTTCTATGGTGTTTTTTTAGTCACCTACCAGTCCTTTCTTCAAACATTCAGCAATTATGTTAAAATATAAAATAAAAATAAACAGAGGTTAGGAAAGTTATCCTTCTGAACTATAAGTGTGAGAAATGGGGACGCCCAACAAAGTTACTTCTTTCAGTCTTGCAATGAAGCAAGGGGGGGGAGGCTTAGTAGAAACTAGCTTCCTAGGAACGTCCATTGGACATTCTGGCTGGGGGATTCTGGGAGTCCAAAAAAATAACTTTTCCAAGCTTTCAGAGTTCACTAAAAATATGTTCAGATTTTCAATAAACCATGTCAATAAAGTTAGATCTCCATTGCTCTTTGAGCAACTTGATCATAAATGAAACAGTCGCAGCAGGGGAGAACTGTTGCATTCTTCGAGATTCACAGTGGGAAATAGGAAAAATATTCCTCATCTAATGTTTAAAAGTGTGTTTCTCAGGAGTTGAAAACCCCCAGTGAGAAGAATCTTAGGTTGGCAAGAAGTTTTGCAGTTCAGGATTTATTCGATGCAATTTTGCATTTGGTTGTTTTGTGCAGAAAACAGCATTTTCTGGTGCCGCAGTGGTTAAGTGCCAATACTGCATTTGTGATTTTGTTCCCAGGGCTCCAAGGTTGACTCCGACTTCCATCCTTTTGTAGGCTGGTAAAATGAGTACCCAGCTTGGTGGGAGGAATTGGTGTACAGGTTGTAAACCGCTTAGAGAATGCTGGGTTTGCTATTAAGCAGTACAGAAACGTAAATGCTACTGCTATTGCTGTTTTCTCATCACAAAACAACATTTTTTGTGCAGAAAAAAATATTTCTTTGGAGAAATATTGTATGCATGGAAAATGCTATTTTCAATGCAAAAGCACCATATGTAAATTTTACACAGAAGAAGTCTCAAACTACTAATGGTCTTCAAAATCTGTGCAGCCAGGCAAGTGTCATTGTGCCTTGGCTCACCATCCTCCCTCCATGTTCCAACTGCCACTGCCACTTTCAAGAGGAGAGGAACGACCAAGCATAGCTCCCTCATGTCTTGGCCCTGCATCAGGGGAGAAGCCCTCCTTCCATGTGCCAACTGCCAGTGCTGTGGCATCTGAGGAAGAAAAAAATGTAGTCAGGCACAGCCTTTGCCTAATGGCTGGTTAGAAGCCCTCTGTCTATGATCCAGCTGCCATTACTGTGGCCTGTGAGGGAGAGAAGAGCAGCCAGCTTTGCTGGACTTAATCCTTCTCTCATTGCCATTCCCCTTCCTTATGCATCATCTCTTATTCAGACTAAGGACAAGGCATAAATACTCTAAATAAATAAATAAATATATAAATATATAAAATTCCCCACAGCAAGAAGATAATTACTGAAATTGCAGTCAGTCTTCTGTATTCATGGGGGTTCGGTTGTGGAACATCCCACCATGGATAACAAAAAAAGAGCAAGATTTCAAGTACCGTTAGGGTCAATGGATGCCAACATGTGCATGGCCACATTGGTACAGCTGCATGCATGTGCTACCACTGACAATAATGGGGCAGGGTCATCCACAGATGCTCCAATCCATAGATGGACAGCCTTCTGACAAAGAGGACCAACTGCAATTGTGTCATCTGGGAAGACAATTAGCAAAGAATTGCAACCCAAGTTCAACAAAGCCCCATAAAAATGGTCTCACAACCACTTTCATGGCATCCAGAATTGCTCCTTTGCTCAGAGAGACACTAGTAATCTCTTGGAACCACCTTGGCAGCTGCCATGGGCTGGACCAGAGATAGGGCACCTGATACCCACCAGATATTTTGGACAGCAACTCCTATGGGCCCTGCCCGCATGTTCAGTTAGTCAGAGATTGTGGCATTTCTTGGTTCAAACATTATGAGGACCTACCCTCTGGCCAATTTAGCTTTTCCCCTTCCTGTTATTGCAAACTAGGGATGGAGTTTGTCAATAATTTTCTTCTCAAAGAAAGGAAGGAATAATTTGAGCACGTTTCTTCCCTCTTCAAGGAAGACTTTGAGAACCTCACAGTTTCTGAAGACTATTCATAGTTTGGGACTTCTTCTGAGCAAAAGTTGCATTTTTGTACAAAAAGCAGCATTTTTTTTGTACAGGAAGCATCATTTTCCATACAGAAAATAATATATCTGCCTAGAAAATATTACCAGTGCCAGGATTCTTCTTGTCAGGGTTTCTCAATAACACCCCCCCCCGACACACACACATGCTTTTGATCGTATTTGAATATTTTTCCATCCCTATTGCAAACCTACGAACCACTCCCCCCTCACTCACAGCCTTCCTATACATTTACAAGAGGGATACAGAGAATATTTTCAAATCCCCTCCTCTAATAGCACAAGAATTATCAAGCAAAGAATTCTAAATGTGCCAGTGAACAATAAAGCCTAGAATTTCACATGGTAAGAACCTATGACAGTTAAAGTGGTATTAACCTGCTATAAGTCTCTGGTGCAGATGCATTCTAAAATTGTTCAATATTTTTTCTTCCAAGTCTTGTTTACCTGATATTTGTAACATTTCAAGATGAGAGCTACATCCCATACTCTAAAAAAACACAGTGTGTAAATAGCATAGGATAACCTTGTTTCCCACCCAAAGGTGGCCAGTTGCCATTTTTCGCAGCTACTAACAGATGGGTTATTAAAAAGCATTCTCTGGGAACTTTTCCATGGCTCCCTTGGAGCTACTATTAGCATCCAGAAGTTGGACAAAAGACAGGGAAACACTCAGTTTTCATATTATCTGAGTAGCTGTAGGATGAAAGAATTTTGTCCATGAGTAACATGAGTATTTATATGGAGAGGGAAAATGGACCTTATTACAATGAGGTTCAGTTTCAGCTTCTATTCCCATCCTCTAAGGTTAAAGGAAAGTGAATTAGGATTCTGAGCACAGATGTTCAGAGAAAAAAGACTGTTTAAAAAGAGGGAAGGAGGGAGGAAAGAGGGGGAAATCACACCGAATATGTGTGCACAGAGGCAAAGCAAGACCTTCGGTCCTTTGGAGTATAATCACTCGCTCTACGAGAACTTACAACAAAGGCAAGGTAGACGAGAAAAGGCACTTTTCATCCAGGGCAACATGGTGTTACTATTTATGGACCGGTAAGAAAATTAGAGCTGAAGTAATTAGACAGACAATGAAGTTTTAATAAATGGATATAATTATTGTGAAAGGTGCCAGACTGGCAGCCCTAGAGATAGAAAGCTGTGTTCCATCCCCTGAGAACAGAAAGCCTGGTTGAAAGGCTGAACTAGAATGGATTGTGTGTGTGTGTGTGTGTGTACATGCACACACCACACACACACACACACACACACACACACTGTCACCTACACCTTCTATTTCTAGCCCATATGAGATTTTATAATAAGTTAAGACATTTCATACCCATCTACTTCTACTATTTCCCAAAGCCTGCTTCAGAGGACTCACCTTCTGGTTGGTGTTCCTGGAAGGTGTAGATAAAAAACAAAAGGAAAATGCATCTGAGCCACTAGGCTTAAGTCTATGAAAGCTCATGCTGCCAACCACTTTCTTTCAATTAGTATTAAAGGTGCTACAAAATCTCTCTACATAGTGATTCTACAGACTAACACAGCTATATCTTTGAATTCCACCACTATAAAAGAACTAGACAAGATTCTAAAGTGTAAAGAAATTCAACTGAGTTCTAAAGTTGGAATTATGCAAGCTATTGTTTTCCCCATCACCATGGCTCCAGTGGTTAAGATGCTGACTCTGTTGGTTGCAAGATCAGCAGGTTGGCAGTTCGAGGCCCGGGTGCTGCATGATGGGGTGACCTCCCATCACTAGTCCCAGCTTCTTCCAACCTAGCAGTTTGAAAGCATGCAAATACAAGTAGATAAATACGTACTACATGGTGGGAAGGTAAACAGCATTCTGTGCAGTCATGCTGGCCATATGATCACAGAGTAGTCTCTGACAACACTGGCTCTTCCGCTTAGTAATGGAGATGAGCACTGTCCCCTATGGTTGGACACAACTTGACAATCTTATCAATGGGGAATACCTTTACCTTTATCTTTATGCAGAGATGTGAGAGCTAGACAGATTAAAAGAGCAGACAGGAATAAAATCAACTCCTGTGAGATAAGGTGCTGAAGAAGAGTGCTGAGGATACTGTGGACAGCCAAAAAGACAAACAAATGGGTCCTAGAACAGATCAAGCCTGAACTCTTCCTGGAAGCTAAGATGACTAAGCTGAGACTATTGCACATTGTAAAAAGACATGACTTGATAGAAAAATCAATAATGCTAGGAAAGGTGGAGGGCAACAGAAACAGAGGAAGATCAAAAGCTAAGTGGATAGATTCAATCAGAGAGATCGTGGGTCTGAATTTGCAGAACCTGAGCATGGATTCAGCTGAGGATAAAGGATCTTGGAGATGTCTAATCCACAGGGTCACCATGAGTTGAGGACAAGGGCAACTAACAACAACAACAACGTTATCCTCAACATCTAACATCAATGATTATTCATCATTTTAAGTTGTGCCTTACACATAATGGAGCAAAATTTTGTTACTTTAAGTATAACAGTTTGATTCTGATTGTCCAACAGATGGAGTAAATAAAAATCATTAGAATGTCCTATAAATTTAGTTAGAAGGTGGGTAATCAGCTGCAGAAAATGTCCATATAAAATTTACAATACAAAAACACATGAGCTGTAGTTTCTATAGCATCAGCATTGCAAAGACAAAATCAGATTTCATAGGGAATTTCCCCATATTTCCCTTCCAATACTGCTGTTAGGAGAACATTGAATTGGGCTAATGATAAGAGTCTCCTAAATTTAGGTACTGTAACATAATATAAGCATGTAGCTGGATTAGAAGCCAGCTTTTGATTGTTTGCAAATGTGTAATTAGAAAAGGCAGCAATTTATGTCTGACCTTCTATATTTAAAATCCTTTGCTTTACAATTGATTTCACTTGAACTAACCTTAGAAAGATGTTACTGGCAAGACCATAAAGGCTCAGTTTCTCATGGATGACTGTTTCACAAGAGAATTTATAGTTCTCTACTAATATTAACTGGGACCATACACCAGGGTTATTACATATGGATACTGTTTTCTTAATGTGGATGGAAAAATTAGGAACATAAAATCATAGAATCTTAGAGTTGAAAGAGACTACAAAGAGTATATACTCCAACCTTTGCCATGCAGGGATACACAACCAAAGCACTCTTGAAAGATGTTCATCCAACCTCTGTTTAAAGACCTCCAAAGATGGAGAATCCACGACCCTCCAAGGAAATCTATTCCACTGTCAAACAGTAATTACTGTAAAAGAGTTTTCCTAATGTTTAGGTAGAATCTCTTGTCTTGTAATTTGAATTCGTTGGTTTGTATGCTAGTCAAAGGAGCAGCAGAAAACAATCTTGCCCCATCTTATGCTTGATATCCTTCCAGGTATTTAAAGATGGCTGTCATGTCACTTCTCAGTCTTTCTTTTTTCAAGTTAAATTCACTCAGCCCCCTAAGCCGTTCTCATAGAATTTGGTTTCCAGACCTCTGACCATCTTGGTCACTCTTCTCTGGACATGTTCAGACATGTTGATATCCTTCTTGAGCTGTAGGTCTCAGAACTGGGCACACTATTCCAGGTGAGGCATGACCAAAGCAGAATACAGTGACACTACTACTTCTCTCAGCCTGGGCACTATATCCCTGTTGATTTAGTCCAGAAATGTATCATTAAGTATGCAATCCAATGATCAAAGCAGAATACCCACCTCTTTCACCTCCCTTCCGTAAGGAGCCCTGGCGGTGCAGTGGTTAAATGTGGATAGTGCAGCCACAATGTTGTGAGTTCAATCCCAGGGCTCCAAGGTTACTCAGCCTTCCATGCTTTCATAAGTCAGTAAAATGAGTACCCAGCTTGTTGGGGGCAATTGGCTTACAGATTGTAAACTGCTTAGAAAATGCTGAGTTCATTATGAAGTGATATAGAAATGTACATGCTGTTGCTAAGACGCTATAACCACTTAGTGGGGAACTTGGGGCATCCTTCAGTGATTTTGGAGTGTGATGTTGCTACACAGGGATGGGCAACCATATGGTGCTAAGTATCAATTCCCACCATGAGAGCCACCCCTCCACAGCAACCCAAATATATCATTTTTCCTCTGCAATCCCCCTCAAAATGATGACAGGAAATAACCCATCATTTCATCCCACCATGCAACAGGATGGTTGTTGTTGTTTGCCTTGAAATCATTTCTGGCTTATGGTGACCATAAGGCAACCTACCATGGGTTGGGGTTTTTTTTTTAGGTCTGAGAGTTTGTGATTCACTCAGGGTCACTTGATGGGTTTCCATGGCCATGTATGGAATCAAACCCTGATCTCCAGAATTGTAGTCCAAAGCTCAAACCATTATACCACGCTGGCTCTTAGAGGTCCTGCTATGTGAATAAATGGTATTTGGGGCAATATGGGGTTCTTGTGTGTTTGGGGGGTGGAGTGTAGACATTTTCACATGTGTTCATGTGGTGCTGGTGGTGGGACTTTCTGCATTGTTTTAGAGGGGGGAAAGGCTGGCATTTTATAGTTGGCTCTTGATACCCACAGATTCTTTATCTATGGATTCAACCATCCATGGCTTGAAAATATTCCAAAAAATATATGAATTTCAATGAGCAAACCTTGATTTGCTATTTTATATAAGAGACACCAATTTTTGTACCATTGTCTATAGTGGAACTTGAGCAGATTTTGGTATCCACGGGGGTCCTGGAACCAAATCCCAGTGGATAACAAGGACCCACTGTATGGCATTCTTTAAAAGCAATGGGGTTATAGGCTTTAGGCAATTTCTAGGGGACCTAAGGGTCCAGAAAAGTGGACTCCAGGCATGCAGAGCCTCTCTTGGCCTATTGGGACATAACCAGACACTTCTCTGATGGCCCATGAAATGGCCTTGGAAAAGGTGGTCCCCGGAAAGAAAGTCCCAGTGAGAAGACAGAAATTAGCTTGGTACAGGAGTCATCTGCTCGAATGCATAGATGTGTCCATTTTGTTTTCCATGACATTCACTTTAAAAAAAATCTTAAGAGTTTCCCCTGAAATTTATGAAGAAAGTTGTTACTTTTGATAAGTTATCAAAAACTGGCTGAACTAAATTATCAGCCACAGTTATTTGATTCTCTCTCTCACACACACACATACACACATTTCATGTATCCAACACTTTGGGGAAAACATTTGAGTAACACCTTAAACATGTTTGTAGACTGATCTCAGAACAAACTGACATAGCTTCCCATAAAAGACAAAGAAAAAGCAGTGTAAGAGAGCAATAATAGCATACTCAGGTTGATCTCTAAGCTAAATATTAACCTTGCCTAATATTTATAAGCCAGAGTTAACTGGCTACCACATTTCAAGTGTACAAAGTGTCTGGTCTAATCCTTTTCTCTACAACCTCTTATTAATTCTCTTTTATGTCTAATTAATTGTTGTACTTAACATGCAAAGTTAGAAGCGATCTTCCCTGATAGCACCGAAGATGAGGAAAGGTTACCTTTGAAACAGGATTTACAGAACAAACCTCTCTCTCTCTGTGTTGTCTTGCTTCAAGTCTTTTCCAATTTATGGAGCCTGAAGTAAACCTATAATGGAAGACATGGGAAGATTTTTTCAGAGGAGGTTTGCCATTGCCTTCCCTTGAGGCTGAGAGCATGTTACTTGCCCAAAGTCACCCAGTGGGTTTCATAGCTGAGCGAAGAATCGAACCCTGGTCTCCAGAGTTGTAGTCCAATACTCAAACCAGTACATCACACTGGTTCTCCATATCTACTCTGAATTAGCCTCACTGGGCTTCAAGTAGGACCTATTAGGAGGTAAGTCAGGAGCCAGTATGGTGTGATGTTTTGAGTGTTGGACTATGACACTGGAAGACAAGGTTCAAATACCTATACGGCCATGGAAACCCACTGGCTGACCTCAGGCAAGTCACACCCTCTCAGACTCAGGGTAAGAGAAGGGTAACCTCCCTCTGAACAAATTGCACCCAGAGAACCCTGTGATATGTTTGCCTTAGGATCACCATAAGTTAGAAATGACTTGAAAGCATGCAACAGCAACTAAACAGATGAGTGTGTATGAGTACAGCTAAGGCTGATCTGAGGACAGCAGACTATTTCAGAAGATGAATGTTTGGGTTTTATTTGAAAGACAGACATATTTAAAAATAGATATGTGATATATGGGATGATTTACTCACTTATTCCATCCATTCATTTTAACAGGTGCACCACCTTCCACAACTAGCACAAGGAGAATAAATTGTGCAACCATGCTAACAAATGTTTGTAGTCAAATAGCATGGAGCCATGGCAATTAAAGTGGTATCAAACTGGATTATTTCTCCAGTGCTAATGCATCTATGCCTCAGTTCTTTGTTGCTGAAATTCAACTGCATGAGTTTCCCTGTCCTGTTTTGGAATTCATGTGCTGCCTTGGTTAGGAAGATTTTGGCCCTGTTGGAAGCTTAAAGTTGGGTTTAGCTCAGCCATGGCACTGCCTTAGCTTTTGACAACTCACGATCTTTCCATCTAACCTAACGCATCTTGCCAGAATTGTATAATTGTCAGACTGGAGACAAAAACCAGCTGGCAAATGTTTGAGTGTAAAGTCTGTGCAGTGGGAGGAAGCAAGAAAGTATAGAGAAGGATAGCTGTAGACTTCATGGTGGTTCAGAAGTGAGACCATCAGGACATACATCTTCTCTCATCATTGCAGCGAGAGGAAAAACTTTCTTTGCTTTAATCTGCACTGTAGAAATAATGTACTTTAACACCCCTTTAACTGTCGTGGTTCAATGCTATGGGATTCTAGGATTTGTAGTTTTGTGAGGCATTTAGTCTTCTCTGTCAGAGAGCTCTGGTACCACAATCAAATTCTGTTCCCATAATTTTGTAGCATTGGGCCATGGCAGTTAAAGTGGTGTCAAACTGGATCATTTCTGCAGTGAAGATGCAACCTATAACTCCACTACCTGTGTTGGCAGCAATCTAAGGAATGGTAGGATTTGCAATTTAGAATGGAATATCTAGAATTTTCAGCCAGACTTCAATAGCCTACAAGCCACATGACCCCATAGGATGCAGCCATGAGAGTTAGAGTGGAATCATAGTGATATAACTATAGAGTGTGAAAAGGCTGTTGCTTTTTAGAGTACAGTGTGAGACAGAAAAGTGGGGAGTCCCAACATTGCTTTGTATTTGATAGCAAATTCATGGTTTGATTTTGGCCATTTCACCTGATATATACCCATTGATAGAGAACCTAGAGAACCAGAGTGGTGTAGTTTTTTGAGAGCTGGATTAAAACCCCGGAGACCAGGTTTCAATTGATGCTTGCCAATGGAATTCCATGGGGTGACCTTGGGCAAGTCATACTCTCTCAGCCTCAGAGGAAGACAAAGACAAACCTCCCAATGAACAAATCTCATAGTATCTCATATCTCATGTCTTAGGGTCACCAAAAGTTGGAAATGATTTGAAAGCACAAACAATAACACCCATAGCCTTTTGCCTCATGAGAGGCACACAATCCCACCTTTAAAGAAAGATAGTGCCTTTGGTGAGAACCAAAAACACATGTACAGATTTGGATGAAACCAATGTGGTCCTCAAGACTTTAGCTGAAAGGCTTGTTTTATTTTGTGCAGGAATGATAACAGTGTTGCCCTCAATTAGGTCTCCAAGGATGGATATTCCACAACTGAGGTGACAGAGCAGAGGAGGTCCTAGTGATGAAATAAAGAAGAGGGACCTTAACAGGACTACATGTGAAAAGGAATCCTTGTAGACCACAAGTTGAGCATGCGTCAACAGTGATAGAATTCAAAGATATAGTTGTGTTAGTCTGTAGAATCAGTATGTAGAGAGATCTTGTAGCACCTTTGAAACTAACTGAAAAAAAGAAGTTGGCAGGATGAGCTTTCATAGACTTCAGTCTACTTCTGCATCTGAGGAAGTATACTGAAGTCTATGAAAGCTCATGGTGCCAATTTCTTTCTTTCAGTTTGCCTCAAAGATGCTACAAGATCTCTCTACATAATGAGTCAACAGTGAGATAGGCCTATTTAAATATCTGAAGGGGTGTCATATTGAGGCTGGAGCAAATTTGTTTGCTGTGACTTCAGAGACTAAGATCTGGAGCAATAGATGCAAGCTACATCTTCCACCTCAACATTAGGAAGAAATTCTGGACAGAGCTGTTCGACAGTGGAACACACTCCTTTGGAGATTAGTGGAGTCTCCTTTGGAGATCTTTAAACAGAGGCTGGATGGCCATCTCTCTGGGGTGCTTTGATTCTGTGTTCCTGCATGGCAGAATGGGATTGCATTGGATGGCCCTTGTGGTCTCTTCCAACTCTATGATTCTAGGACCTCCAGCAGGCAAGCATATATACAAATTTTTGCCTGAAGTACTGGGATCTCAATGAATTTAGAGCTCTTAGAAGGACAGTGTGTTCCACTGTCGAACAGCTCTTACCATCAAGAAGTTCTTCCTAGCACTTCAAAAGCTTTTTTAATGTCTTTATAATTTTTTATAATTTTTTATAATTCACATAGGTTGTGGGAATTGGATTGCTAATAAGTACTGAATTGGCTGTATTTCTTTATTTTCTTTTTTCTTTCCTTTTTCTATATGTCTTATATATAAAACATCTTTCTTTCTTTTTCTTCCTTCCTTCCTTCCTTTCTTTCTTTTGTGTAATTGTTATTCATATTTCACTATTTAAAAATAAAAAAATAAAAATCTTTTCAATGCCAACTGATGCAAGATGACAGACATGGTTGGCCTGCAAGATGGCAGGTTGTCCATCTCAGAGAAAATATGTGCATTTTTGCACAGAAAGTTTTTGCACATTTCAGAAAAATAAGCAGTACTGCAAAATGAGATAAGAGTTGCCTTGTTGGGTAAACAAATAAAAATAGTCACATTGGATGGGGTGTTTGTGTTGTGATCAATCAGCCTGTCCTGTTGAGTTTCCCATGTTGAAGAATAGCTTCATAAAGAGAAAAGGCACTAGTTTTGCAGAGAAGTAGAAGTTCTCTGCATCAGCATAGCAAATTATCAAAACCATGATGGAAAACAATTGGGATCTCAATCACTTTCCAGAAATACATGAAAAGAAGAAGGAAACGGGAGGGGAGGAAGAAGAAATATAGCAGCACCTTTAAGGCTAAAACCCACTTCTTCAGATGCAGTACTGGGTGGTATTAAGCTCTCGGGCATAAAGCATATTTATACAGTTGTGGGAATGGAATATAATGTAATCCAAAAAGGTGGTGATCCAGAAAGTGAGATCCAGAATGGTGCAAACCCTGACCCTTGCCCAAATATTTCAAAGGGCTGTATAAGGTGGTGTAGGTCTTCAAGATCTTTACTGTGGTCAGTTTGTTGTTGTCGCATGCATTCAAGTCATTTCTGAGTTGTGGTGACCCATTTCTGAGTTCATGGGGTTTTCTTGGCAAGATTTGTTCAGAAGAGGTTTGCCATCCCAAGGCTGGGAGCATATGGCTTTCCCAAAGTCACCCAGTGGGTTTTATGGCAGACCTCGGAATCAAATCCTGGTCTCCAGTATCATAGCCCAAAATTCAAACAACTATACCATGCTTGTTCACATAGCTACTTTGAAAATTGCCAGAGATGAGTTCTCGAGGGGCTTGTGGTGGTTGAGAATATCAGCTTCCTGACAGTTCTCAGGAGCTGTGAGAGGTTTTTCACATTTAGGGAGAGGTTACTTTGTAGGAAGTGTTAGGAGGTGTGAGATGGATACTTTTGTCAAAAACAGTGATGGAAATGAAATTTGTCAGACTTGTCATCCTCCACAAAAATAACTTTTCTACACCAGCAACATGTGTGTAAAAATATGACCTCACTTAAAGCCTTTGCAGCTTTGTGAGGTTCGCAGTGTATTCTGATGAAATAACTGTGTGAAACACTGTCCAAATATTTTAGAACATGGAAGGCTACAATGCACATAAGTTGAAAAACAAACACACAAAAAAGCACTGGTTTAGCCATAAAAAAGAAAGTGTGAAAATGAGGTCAATGGTGCAGTAAATAAATGAATAACAAATTAAGAAAATGCATTAAACCTGTGGAAATTTCATTATGGGTAGAGACCACAAAGCCACTTGGAATCATAGAGCTGGAAGAGACATCAATGGTCATCCAGTTCAACCCCCTGCCATGCAGGAATACACAAATAAAACATTGTCTGATAGATGACCATCCACTCTCTGTTTAAAAATGAGTTATATAGGTACTCTAAAAAAAATGAAAGTATATAAAAAATAGAGATGGGATTCAGAGAAACTCAATGAAAATGGGACTAAAACTGTTTTACCTCCCATGCCAGGAATCTCCAAACCAATGAAATTTACTTCCATCCTTAGTTTCGGATCTCCATGTGAACATCAACATCTGGGAGATAGGAGGAAATTGTGTATACCTCCAGATGTTCTTGAACTGCAACTTCCAGTAGCCCTAGCCAGCAAAGTCAAGGATGAGGAATTCTGGGAGGTACAGTCCAGCAATAGTGACAGGGCAACACAATTCTTGCCCCTGATCCAGGCTGAGGTCTTGAATGCATCTACTGGGGCTTTCATATCAACAATAGATATATCTCCATACATACATAGAAACAGGCCAGTTGACCTCCTCCTGCCATTGATACCAATGGAATCCCTTGCAGCTGAAGAAGAAATCCTTGTTTTGTAGAAGCTGATGGATCACATGTTAATCCAGCCACTGATGTAGATGTAAACAGCATTGTTTTATCCATACATGCTGATATGAGAAGCATTAAAATGCAAGCAAAAGCTTCAAATGGATTGGATTCATTTTAATTGCTTGCTCCTGAAAACATAAATGCAGATACCTGTGAACACTGGCAATTTATACCTAAGGAACCCTTCCCTCTGTCTTCCCAAACACTCTTGATTTTTCAGGTTTTAACCAAGCTCACGCTGACCCCTTGGAAATACCTTAATTTAGAAAGAAAGCAACCCTATTATTCTTATCTCCCAGGTTCACTTGAATGCTTTCATCCGTGTCTGTAATTTACTGAAAAGGCTATATTTTAGAACTACCCAAAGCTTCTCTTTGTAGTCAGATATACTTGAGTTAAAGAGCTCTTGAATTTTTTTTCATCCTTTTTAGAAACGCTAAGACTCTGTAATAATGAAGAAGGTTGGAAGTCTAGGCTCGTGAGTTATATTTCCAATCTTCCTGCAGACTTCTTTTGATCTTCAATAACCTCATGGAGCTGGGACTTTTTCTGTGATTCAAGATGCTCCAGTAGGAACCCAAGAGCCTTTTTTAGGCATTCAATGACTCTGCTGAATCAACACACAGCAGGGTGCACACAACAGGGAAGCAAGAGGGTGAAAATTTTGCCCCTAATGTTGCTTCTATAGTCCTTTATGAGTCAGAAAGTCATATTTACTTGCTAGGCTCTTTCTTGATTTGGGATGCCAGATTAAATATGGGACACAGCTTTGTTGTTGTTTTCTGTCTTCAAGTGATGTGTATCTCAGGGGGAAAACATACGCAAATAATATATCTATTAGTAAATATGCATGGGAAATTAGGACAATACAGGCCTAACACCAGATGGATAGACTCAATTAGGGAGGTCAATAGCCTGAATCTACAAGTCCTAAGCAGAGCAGTGGAAGACAGGGGGGCTTGGAGATGACTTATACACAGGGTTACCATGAGTCGAGGTCAACTCGAGGGCAGTTAACAACAACAACAGACATTTGGTTGAACGTGAAAGAAATGCAAGTGGATATAGAAATGAGATAAAATGGGCTTCAGACTAGAAATGTGATCCACACCGGGAAACCAACATTGACATTTCTGTCCACTTCTAGTTCATGACCATCAATAATTTTAAAGATCCCTTTGGCAGGAATTACTAGTGACCCTCTGCATGCAAAGCAGTTGCAGAATTACTTAGCGATGACCTCAAGCCATTTTCTAACTTTCAGCTATAACCTAGATGTCTGTTTATTTTAGCTTAGGTAGTATACAGTGGGGAAATATTGCATGGACCTTTCCATTCTTATGATGAGGTGCAATTTTACTCCCACTTCTCTCCTTGAGTAGTTGAGAGCACCAATGCATTATTTTGGATGAAGCCACTAACATCTCTTATACTGCCCATGAAAGAAAGCTCTTTAACTTTAACTTATTATTATTATTATTATTATTATTTTAAAAAAACTCCTATTTTGAAGTTGCATTGTTGATGGGGATAGGGAATGGACAATCCTCTCCCCCAAAATATTCCAGTGGATGTATCAAATTAGACACATCAGATTGGATTGCATCAGTAATGTTGCATTACAGCACATCATGAGAGTAATGTGGTGTGACGGGCTTGGAATGCAACCTGTCATCTGGAAAATTGGAAAGATGTGATTTCCTGGACAAAATGCTTTTGAAGCGTCTGGGTATTTCCCCCACCAATTCTTGGTGAGCCATTGTTAGGGGATGAGAGTGAGCTTTTGATTATCTCCCAAAACAATTGAACATCCTCTTCCCCAAACTTCATGGATAATTTGTATGTAAATAAATCTTTTTTTTTCCTGCCACCTATGGATCCATGCTGTGACAGAAAAGGAAAGGGAAAGCTCTCTGTGTAGACAAAATATAGATGTGCTGATAATTTAAAGTGCCTGGCTATTGCAGAATTTTAAATCATTTTCATTCAAGGCTTGTATTGTTTCCCACACAAATTGCAAAATATTCCCAAGTCATTCTTTTTTAATGTAATGATAAATTTGCCACTGCTGGTTGTGCCCTTCCTTTCAGCCTGGAGACAAGGGGAGGTGAGATGTCTCTTGAAGGATATATTCCTGATGCTACGCATTTTCTAGGCCCCTTTTCACCCAAGGTAGACAATGTATAGCTAAAGTGGATGTGTCACTATTTATGTGAATGTTATTGCATTATTACATTCACATATTTGTCTCTGCTGAATTTCATTCAACAGAGACAAATGCAAAATTCTACAATAAGGCCACAAAAACCAAATGCACAGGTACAGAATGAGGGACACTTGGCTCAGCAGTACTATATGTGGAAAGGACCTTGGGCCTATTGTTGATCATTGAACATGAGCCAGCAATGGAATTCAAAGGTATATCTATGTTAGTCTGTAGAATTTCAGTATGTAGAGAGATCTTATAACGCCTTTAAGACTAACTGGAAGAGGTTGGCAGCATGAGCTTTCATAGACTTAAATTTATTTCCTCAGATGAATTTAGTGCCCATGGCCTCCCTGATAGATTCTAACCGTATGGTGTGTGGTCTTTCTTTTTACTTCCCTTTACCTTTCCCAGAATCATTGTCTTTTCTAATGATTCATGCTTTCTCATGATGTGACCAAAATATGACAGCCTCAATCTAAAGAAATAGCCATGTTAGTCTGGAAAACCAGTATGCAAAGGAATCTTACAGCACCTTTGAGACTAACTGAAAGGAAGAAGTTGACAACATGAGCTTTTGTAGACTTAAGTCTACTTCCTCAGATGCATTTGATCCAAGTAGTCTTAAGTCTACAAAAGCTCCATGCTGCCAACATGTTTCTTTCAGTTAGTCTCAAAGGTACTACAAGACCTTTGAGCTAGTAATGTGATGCTGCAGAAAAGAAGACAAATGCTATCTTAGCCTGAATTGATAGAACCATAGTTTCCAAGTCAAGGGAAGTAATAGTTCCACTATAAGATATATTCTAGTTGGAGTGGGTTCAGAGAAGGGAAATGTGGAGGATAAGCAGTATAGAAAACAAAACATATGAAGAGAGGTTGAAGGAGTTAGGCATGTCCAGCTTGTTGAGGAGAAGATTGAGGGGTGACATGACTGCATTTTTAAAATACCTTAGGTGTACTAGAAAGAGGAGGGTGTAGGCTCTCCTCCTGCCTCAGAGAGTAGAACTAGAGTAAATGATTTTAAGTTACAGGAGGGTAGATTTTTAATGATCATTAGAAGGAAGTTCTTGGCAGTAAGATCTATTCAGGAATGGACTCAATTGCCTAGAGGTGTAGTGGGGTCTCCTTCTCTGGACATGTTCAAAAAAGAGACTGGACAGCTACTTAAAGTTGCAAGAAGAGCTGCCTCCCCAAAGCTTTACAAAAAAAAATATAGTCCAGGGTACAAGTCCATAGGATTGGATGTATATGTTGCCTCATCCCTCTGGGAAGGTTTTTCTCCCCTAGAGATGTAACACAATCAAAGTGAAATTGTTGCATGAGTCTGCAGTGGGAAATCGGCATAAACAGTGGAACACAGCTTGCTGGTTTTCTTTGACATTATTTCATTGTATTGCTTCTTAAATGAATCCCAGTTTGTTCCAGGCAGAGAAAAGGCTGCTGAAAGAGCTGTATTGGCACACACAGATGTGCCTGTAAATCTGAGGTTTTAATCTTAGTGGTTTATTTTGGTGCAATCTGCTAAACAGATAAGTAGAACCAGATGTGAGGGCTTATGAACGGCTGGCCAGTTGCAAGTGGCTTGGAGAAAACCCTTGTCACTGAAGTACATTCTTCCAGAGGGCTTGGAGACTGAATGAAATCTTCCTGACTTGAAATGGCCTTTACAAGACAGGAAAAGATGGGGAGAAAAAAGGAGGCTTGAGAGAGATTTGTAGTTTGGTGAGGCAGTCAGAGAGCTCTGATGCCTCCCCAAACTACAGAGCCAAGGATTCTGTCAAACTGCTTTCTTTCTACATGTGGATACACCCTTAATTTCCAACCAGAGAAACTGTTTCTTGTTTTTAAGGCTTGGTCTTCATCATTTGAATTGCATGCCCTGAGCAACTGGTGTGAATTCTTGGTGGTGTCCACATGGGCCAGAATATTCTAAGAAAAGCCTGGTGTATCCTGGTCCTAGAGTCACCTTGACCACCCTCTTTTACCTGGAGCCCTACATTGTGATACCAGGCAACTGTTCCACTTGGAACAGCCACCACCACAGTAAACTGCTCAGTCTGGGGTTAGAATGAGGTGCCCAGCATCATTGCATGTCTGGGCACCTTGTTCTGACCACAGAGTGAGTAACTCACCATGCTGGCAGCACCACTGGGAACATGTTTTAAACACCATCCAATGAAACCTCAACAAGCTTGGCCAACTGAAATTTGCACATGGAGTGGCATAGATGCTCTGGACAGAGTTTGAGGGAGCAACCTACTCTATCATTTAATGCTTCATCTAGTCCTGCCCAGGTGTCATTCAGAAAATGCAAACTGCATTTAAGCAGCAGTTAATGGCCTCCTCTTCATTCCTTTATGGACATCTATGGAGGAAGGAGAGGAAGCCGATCTGTACCATACACCATTTAACTAAATTAAATTCTAGTTAGCATCTGGGATCCTGTCAATAATTGCCTTTATATTTCTAAGGAGCCACAGACCGGTGCCAGTAATAGACATATAAAGATTTTAATAGGTAAATAAATTAGGAGCTGCATTTCAGCTGCTACCAAAACATGGTTTAACAGAGCAATTAGTAATTAGGTGTCTGACTTTAATGAAGAAAATTTTGCAATCATTAAGATTCTCAAGGAAGGCATTTGTACCATCAGTAATGTTTATTTACTCTCAAATGCATTAACTCAGCACTGTAGCTAAGTTCTCATCTCTGCAATAGCACAATATACCTCTTTTAGCAGTGGGGAATTCCCAACATTATAAAGTGATTACTGAACTTCCTAATTTCTCTTTAAACAAGATAGTGTGGAAGCAAGGTTACTTATACTGATCTCAGGGATGCTGAGTAAATTTCATTTGGTCCACATTTTTCAGTAAAACAACCTACTTTCCGTTGTTCATTCACTGGGAACTTCCATTTAGATTACAGCAATACACTCTCTATGGGTTTGTCACCTACCTTAACCACCAGTTCTAAACCTTTTCTTGGATTTTGCTATGAAGACCCTAAAGTGGCATGAAGCAAGCATGAAAGGCTTTTGATGATATGCGTTTGAGAATCAGAAAATTTAGGTAGAAGCTAGTGAGGAGAAACATCTTTCTTTGTTTCTTGTGTATTTTTATACCAGCAGCATCAAGCTGCCTCACTGCTTTCTGACAGTATTGCACTTGTACCAATTTTCAGCTCTCCCTAAACTCTAACTTGCTCCCTTCCTTCTTCCAGACATACCACATATCCAACTTCCACTTCAAACTCAAACCACAAATAACAAAACTGATCAACTCTTCCTTTTTTCTCTCTCGTGCCCCACTTTCCAAGATCCCAAGGACTGTGGCTGGTTCGTCTATACAACAGGTAGGTCCCCCGGCGATGCTATCCACCCCACCTATCATGACAGAGGCTGTATGCCACCACAGAAAACCAAGTAGAGTTGCCAGAATGAAAACTGAAGACAGCTCCTTTGTGAGGCTCCTTTCTTTTATTTAAAATTCAGCACACACCAAAAAAAAAAAAAAAAAAAGGGGGGGGGAGAGGCTTTGTTGTTGTTGTTGTGTGCCTTCAAATCATTTTCAACTTATGGTGACACTAATGTGAACCTATCAGGTGAGTTTTACCAGTGCTATCCTCTGAGGCTGGGAGAGTGTGAATTGTCCAAGGTCACCCAGTGGGTTTACATGGCCAAACCAGGATTCAAACCCTGGTCTCCAGAGTCCTAGTCCAGCTCTTGCAAATCATTAATTTGACATTTCTCTGTTTTACAATCTAAATAAGACATTAGACTTAAGGGAAAAGGAATGGCAGTGAGGGAGGGATTAAGTCCAGCATATGCTGATTGCTCTTCTGTCCCTTGATGTCATGTCCCTCCTTGAAATTTTAGATTCTGAGGATGAAGAAGACCTACCTGTTAGATCCCCCCTCCTCGGAGAGTTCAGCTTCTGAAGATGAAGCTCATTTACCACAGCTGTGCCATCTTCCAGCTCAGTCTAACAGCCACTTGAATGATCCACAGGAGGAGGAGGAGGTAGGAGAGAGAGCCTCTAGGAATGTGATGGCTATGGCATCTAGAACAGACCCAATTCATTTTCCAAAGGTGATGTAAGAGTCCGCATGCATGCATACTGCAGGGAAATGCCCTCCTGAAATACAGTCTGTATATTGGGTAGGACTGATTCAGTTTGCTTTACAAGAAAAAGGTGATTCCTTTCCCAAGCCTGCATTTACAGTGAGAGCTGACTTTGTTATTTATGACCCTGGACTGTTTCTCAATCTTGTTATCTGCTACCATGGACTTTGCTTAGGATTTAGGACTCCTGACTCTGGACTGTTTAGTTTTGAACTCTGCTTGCTCCTTCAGCTTCTGAACTTCTGGCATCTTTCTCTGGTGCAATGGGAGAACAGGACACTCAGAGACCAGAGCAATGGCAGTTGGAACATGGAGAGAGGACCTCTCACCAGCTGCTGCCAAGACATGAGAGAGTTGTTCCTGGTTGCTCTTTATTCCCCAAGATACCACAGTAGTGGCTGCTGAAACATGGATGGATAGCATCTCAACAGCTGCTTAGCCAAGGTATGTTGGAGCTGTGCTTGGCTGCTCTCCTCTCCCTTAGAAATTAGACCAATGGTAATTGGAACAGGGTGAGAGGACCACTCACCATCCACAGTGTCAGGGCATGATGAAGATGTGTATGGCTGATCTCAGGTGTCCACCAAGCACAGCTCAAACATACCTTGGCTAAGCAGCTCTTGAGATGTCATCCCTCCATGTTCCAACAGCCACTGCTGTGTCATCTGGAGGAGACGGAGCAGCCAAGAATGGCTCTCTCATGTCTTGTTTACCTGGTTGTACAGGAGCTCTCTCCATCTTTCAGTTGGGCAACCCTAAACTGTTATGTGGAGGGAGGCCATTTTGTTTTCATTTCCAGTAACTCTTCTACATTGGTCCAATAGACTTGAATACTCAATCTACCACATAGGTATTACTTGTCAATACCTTGCTTTAAATACATTTTCTTTGAAATCTTTTGGGTATTTTTTTAAAAAGTGAAATCAAGCTGGGGATTTATTTATTTTTTAAACAGAAACAGGGACAGCCCTGCTTCTATTCAAATAGAAACAGCTGAAGTACTTCTTACTTTCTCAAAATACTCTCTCTTGCAGAGTGAGTTTCAATAATAATAATAATAATAGGCTTTGGGTTGCCAAACAGAGTTGTTAAGGTTCTGGAAGAATGAGAACATTGATTTTGTCCCCCCTACTCCTTTTTGACAGAAACAAGTAGGATTTCATTTCAGATGCTGCCCATTAACTCTCAGTAGCTTTACAAGCTTAAGCAGTACTAATCAGCTTTGTACACAGCAGGCAAGTCTAAATACAAACTAGAATATCCTAATTGACATTGCACAGAGTTAGAGTGGGTGCTTGTATGTGAAAGGATTGTATTTCTTCAGCCCAGTCCACCATGGCTTTGCTCCTTGGATGTTCACTGGCCACAGCATGAAGAAAATGTGAACATACAAATTCTCCCCCATTTCTATAATGCTAGTTTTATTTGGGCCATAAGACAGCAGTTGGTCATGAGGTTTTCTGCTAGAAGATAATGCATAAAAACCAGCCATTGACCAAATATTTGGAACTGGAAAAAAAATAAGCAAGCTATTATATGCCTACAGGGTGTCATTGGAGTTAGAGACAGGTAGTTAGGGCTCATCAGAATGTTCCTTTTTTATCTCATTGAATCCATTGTTTCCTTGTCTATAGAGCTATATTTTTTGGTCTTACTTCAGTCCCCCCATCTCTTCTTCCTGCAGTGATTATTCTAGTCATGAAGCGACATACAGCACACCCTATAAATTTATTATGGCCCATAATCAGTATTGGAAAAGGGAATTCAGCACCCCAACAAGAGCAGATCCTGTAAAGTGATGATAGAGGGACAGGGCTTGCTGACCAAATATCCTACAGGACCATGATTGCCTATGGGTTATCATCACCCAATTTAGAGTCTAGGCAAAGAGTCCAGGCAGGAATTGGCAGAGGTCTTTCTTCAGGGTTGTGTCTCAGCAGTATTGCTCAGAAAGCGTGCTTTTTTTTTTTTTTTTTAATGAATAAGATGGCATGCTGAAGCCACCCATAACTGTGTGTGGAGCAACATTTTAACACTGCAGAGTTGTGGAGGTTGTCAGCATTTGATTGATTTTCTTTCTTAAAAGTTAATTCCCCTGCTCTCCTCAGTGATGTCAAGTCCTAATTTCAGTCCTGTAGAGAACCAGCATGTTCAGAGAGAGTTTATGCTAGTAAACAGTAGAATTTTTTTAAGGGGGCAGGCAACCACAAAGGGAAAGAATTGCCTCCAAGTCTCATTTTGTGGGCTTCCTCGAGCTGCCTGGTTAACCACTGTGGAGAATGAAATGGACCATTGAGCTGGTCCAGCTTGGCTCTTCTTGGCTTTTACAGCTTTAATGTTGCGTTGTGCTGTTGCAATGCTCACACAGCAGAGAGTCACCTGTGGGTCAAACAAATGGATGCCAAGATGGAGCAATGGACTTCAAATGTGAAAAGGAATAGAAAAGAATTACGTTGAAGACAAGAATCTTGGTGAAAGTATCCATTTTTCAACTTCTGAGGCTCCTTGAACAATAAAGCACACCTGGCTGTAGGATGTTGCACATTTGCCAGCCTTGTGGTGTGTTTTGGAGGGCACCCCCCCCCAATCCTGTATACTATATTTTTTTAAGTGAAAAGCTAAAATTTGTACAAAAGAGAGAGGGAACGGATATGCTTTAATCAAGGAGTGGGTATAGATCAGAGTCTGAGGGGCTGCATGGCTTCATTTTCATACTCTGTTACAGTCACCATTTGGAAGTGATATTTCTTCACTCTCAGTAATCTTCAAGGACATTCTGGAGTCGACTTCCTGCTCTATTAGACCTGTGACCATGCAAAACAACAGGAAAATCTCTTAGCAAGGCTTTTTCAACTAAACAGAGGGAATAGAAAAAATAGAGGAGTGCTGAGGACATTGGAGAAGTCAGTAGAAGTCCAACAGGCCAAAGGGCAACAGTTCCTACCCCTACTTTAGGCTTCATCTACACTATAGAATTAATGCAGACTGATGTTTTAACTGTTGTGGCTCAGTGCTATGGCATTCTGGGATCCGTAGTTTTGTGAGACATTTAGCTTTCTCTGTCAGAGACCTCTGTTGTCAAAACACACTACAACTTCCAAGATTCTATAGGATGGAGAGGAATGAGGTTATTAATCCTCGTCCCCTCCCTATAGCAAACTGCAATGAGGACAAGAACCAGTCCCTATTTCTTTCTTGCCCTTCCTTCCTCTTTGCTCACCCCCCTTCTCCATAGGAGCAACTCACAAATCCTAGCGGATACAGGGAGTATTTTTGGACAAGGTTCAAGGACCTAGAGAATAACTTCTTGAATCCCAATTGATACTATGCTTATGCCACTACAAGATTCTGTTTTGTATCTTGTGATGTGATACAAATCAAGGCTGGAAGGAAAGCATACAAATCGAATGTACAGCAATGCGATGATTGTGAAACAGAGAGGTTTTTTTCCCCCCACATTTCTGGATACAAGAGAATCCATGCAGCCTAAGAAGAACACAGGGCTAGGACCTTTAGCCCTATCATTGTTCAGACAAATGTGATACACGTGTGTGTATATGTGCTCACAGGTGAACTATTGCACTCTGCATTCCACCATGATTCCTCCTTGATGGGTCATGATAGAATGTTCCCCCCCCTCCATTTTCTTTTTCATTTTATCTGTACTTTGACACAGCATTACAAATGGATGTGTTTCAGTTTGAAATCCTTAGCATAAAGATTGCTCCCTTTAGCCTTCTGTTCAGCTTCTGATAATGTGTTTGTTTGAACTGGATAGCCCTTTGCTATCTCTTTCCTGAGCAACGTTTTCCACTAAAAACTGAGCCCTTGAGAAAAATAAAGAATGAGAGAGAGAGGGGGAGAGGGAGAATGTACAGTTTTCCCTAATCTGATATAAAATTCTTTTGCAAACCTGGTGGATAACTGCTTTGTATCCTCTCCATAGTAAAAGTGAATATTTTTAAAAGCAACGGTAAAGTTAACAACCTCATGCTGAGCTTGACAAGTCCCTGAACAAGTCAATGGTACCTGTTCCAATGTTAGGAATGGAAAAGACATCAATGATCTGGAATCCTGTGGGTGACTTGTGCTGGCTTAATGGTGCATTACCCTAGAGCTAGCATGGCTTAGTGCAGGGGTAGGCAACCTTTCCCCTTTAAGTGGAGAGGGACTTCAGCTCCCAGAAGCCTCAGCCATGTTGGCCAATATTCCCATGTTGGCCAATAGCTCATGGGATTCTGGGAGCTGAAGTCCCTCGGCCCTTAAAGGGGAAAGGTTGCCTACCCCTGGCTTAGTGGTTTAAGTGTTGGACTCTGGTGCTAGAGGTCAGGGTTCAATTCCTGCTTGGCCATGAAACCCACTGGGTGACGTTGGGCAAGTTGCATGCTCTCAGCATCAAGGGAAGGCAAAGGCAAGCTCGCTCTGAAGAAATCTTGCCAAGAAAACCCCATGATAGGTTCTCCTTAGGGTCTCCATAAGTCAGAAATGACTTGAAAGCACACAGCACATACACACACCATGGAGATAAACACTTTTGGCAGGGCATATAGTGTTGTGTCTCCCTTTAAGACAGCAGCAGTGTGAGAGTGTTTGGGGAGCGGTTTGGTATACATGCAGTTCAGTTGGAGCTGCTCCATCCATTCTCACTGAACACTTAGCTTATCCAGAGAAGGCAGGCAGCAAATAAAGTCAGCCACCCAGAGGCCCTGGCCAACTCAGAGATTCAATCTCATTTTCTGGAAAGGTTGGGACTTAATTGTGGGACTACTCTTCCACAGGTTCCTCTCTCTTGGTTTTCTCAGCTATGGATTGATTCCTTGACTTCTTCACCTCTAGACTGCTTATGATTATTACATTGCTTCTCCCTTGCCTCCAGGTGAATTGCTACACATAACAGCAATGAGTGAACAGCTGCCCTACCAACTCAAATTGGGGCTTTCGCTTTGCATCATCTGGACTAGATGACATAAGGACAGGGGGGAACCAGTGTAAACACCCTATGTAGACATGCCCAATGTGTGTGTGTGTGTGTGTGTGTGTGTTATTTGTTTTATCTGCTTTCTGGTAGCTTCTGTGTCATACACAAGTCTATCAACTGGTTTCTCTTTGATTATGCATTAAAGCCCATGATAGCAAGTGACTAATGGCAGATGCTCAGACATATCCATAATTCATACTGTTGTCTCTTCTCATCCACTGTGGTTTCTTCCTCCTAGGATAATCCCAAAAGGAGCCTTAGCTGGCACACTTCTTGCACACCTAAACTGATCATCTCTCCTCTGCTTGAATTGCAAATCTTGAAGACACTCACAACAGTGATGGTACCAATTGAATCAAATGGTCCCATTACTTAGAAGTTATCCTGCTAATGCCAATGCATTTAGCATGACAACTTCTGTGGTGAGCCCATTAGGTATCACTGCTGGAGGCTTAAGCCCCCAAGGCCTCTTTCAGAGGAGTACAGAGTTGACACTCCTAGTGTGAATCTCAATGAGGATAAATTCTTCCCTATTAATGAATGTCTATGCTTGGCCTCTTCTCTTTAGCTCCCAGGCTAATGAATTATACTGGGAAAGATTCAGTCCATTGCCTTCCAGATCATCAAAGCTTGATTAAGATTTCCCAAGCTCCTGGCATGGAGAAACTTAGACTTCTACTCCATATGCAATATATTTAAATAGTACCATATATAATGGCAGATCACATTTATCTATTCCGATCTTTGCTAATTATGACAGCTCCCTACAAGAGTCACTCGTAGGGACAAGGTTTCCCCCTTCCCAAGTTTTTTTAAAATGAGAATATGCAAATATTTTTAATAATCTGAATGTGGATGAAAAACTGATAAATGGTGTGAGTGGAATGACATTCAGTGGGAACAGCAGAATGGGCCCCAGATTATAAAATAAATTAATTTTTTTTTTATTTTTTTAAAAAAAAATCTTTTAAAATTTTATATTAAACATCACATCCTATCAAATTTTCACTTTGACCACATGAATCTATGTACATGTAATACGTTTAGGCTGTGTGTATGATATTGTCATTTAAAGGTATAATTTTAATTTTGCAAATTGTTTATGTTACAACTATTGCCATTACATTTAGTGATATATGGGAATTAAGATTTATGAGTAACATTAGTACCAAAAAACATTACTAAGGGTTCTGTATGGTGTGGTATGGAAAGAAGTCAATGGGAAGCGACACCATGAGTTACCGCACCGGGTGATGCCAATCCCAGGGATGCCACTGATTTGAATCATAACACATGGCAGCATTTTGTTGCAAGGGCTGCATGAAAAATAAAGTTAAACCATTCTGCTCTGAGATCTAGGTAGGGATTCTCAAAGCCTCCTGGCACAAGTTTGGAAGACTCTTGGTATTAAGAGAGTTCTGTAGCTTAAAGGATCAGGCTGTTAAGTTTTAAATAACCTGGCCCTTGTTCTCCTGTTAGCATTATGCAAGCTGCTAATGTAGCTGTCCTTCACACTGATTTAAGCAGTCATGCGGTGCTGCAGTGGAATTCAAGCTTGATTTCTAGTGGCACAAAGATAAAGCCAATATAGCAGACAGTTGAATAGGAAAGGTTGATTGTTCAGCCTGACACAACAGAAATTTGTTGAATAGTTGCCGAACTACTCTAACATTTTGGATCATCATCATCATCACCTCCATCATCTCTTATAAGCCAGGCTATCTGACAGACTGCATCACTTCATATGACCTTAATCAGACCCTGAGATCCACAGGAGGGGTCCTTTTCTCACTTCCAAACCCTTCACAGATGAGAACATAATACAGGGCCTTCTTGGAGGATGTCCCTAAACTCCCACCCTAGGGAGGCTAGAATAGCCCTTCCTTGTTTTTCTTCTGTTGACAGCTGAAACGTTATTATTATTCAGACAGGATATTTTTAATTGAAAGCTTTTGAGGAAAGGGCTATTAGCATGCCCTGCACATCTCATGTTAAATATCAGGTTTCATATTTTCATATTAGATATCTAGTGTCAGACATGTTTTTCAGAAGGCACTATGACTTTTGGAACACTAGGAAGCTTGACATGGAAAAGGCACACTGGCTCAAAGACATGTGGGAGACCTAGATAGTACTGCAATAAAAAGTAAATGGGTTTGCTGATTACTCTAACCTCCCCCAAGATATCCACATATCCTCTTGCAGCGGAGACCAAGCATTCCCATAGCAAAGCAGTTAAAGATCATATGTCTACTTCACCTTAGGCTGTGCCCATGGCACACAAATGCCTATGGAAGCATATTGGACACTAATGTGCATTGTATATGTATACATGTATAGGCATTTGGCTGTGCAACACCACAATTCATGAACAAGGTGGAAATGTGCAACTATCCTAGAACTCTCTGTGTTTTAGATAAAAGTTGATAGTAACTGTTTTATTGTATAGTTTTATCTCTATTTGATGTCTGTTTTTTGCTAGTTGTTCATGTCACTATTATTGCCATTATATTTAGTGATATAAGGAAATTACGATTTATAAGTAACATTAGTACAAAGGACGGAGAGATGCTGGATTCCAAAAGAAGTATCTTTTTTTGTGTTGCAAATGGATGTTAAATTTCCTGGACATCAAAATGCAGACCTATGAATAACATCTTCAATTTGTTTCTCCTGTTTGAATTGTAACACCTTGCCTGATGAAGAAGCCAGTGAAGTTTCGAAAGCTTGCAACATGGATATTGTGCATTTTGGTTGGCCCAATAAACTTTTTGGTGAATTTTTGTTGTTACTGGAGTTTGTACAAAAAAGGATTTAAGGATTCTATATGTTGTGGTAAGGGTGTAATTCAATAGGTGGGTGACACCATGAGTTATCCCACCAGGTGATGCCAACCCTAGTGACTTCACTGCCTGGAAGATGTCAATCCAACTTCTGTTTAAAGACCTCCAAAGAAGAAAAGTCCACTACCCTTACTGGAATGGCCCTTACAAGAAATACGTTACTCATAATGTTTAGGTAGAATCACTTTTCTCATAATTTGAATCCCGAATATTTAGGATGGAGGGCTGAGCATTCTGGAATGATCTAAAGAAATAATGCCAGACCATTTCCCCTCCCTGGCAACCCTTCCTGCCCATAGTCATTCTGTTTGTCACACTAGTAATCCAGGCATGCTGGCAGCTGCAAGAAAAGTGGAGCAAAGATGCAAATTACAGTTGAAGTGAATTTTTTAGAATTTGACATCGGGGCTTTGAAGCTGAAAATGAAAGGAATATTCTTTTAAACAGCAACAGCTGTTCTGGGGAGAAGACACCTGCCTTACCTTGGGAATCATGGCTACTTGGCTTGGCTGCGGTGGCAACAGACCATGGCAAAATTATCTGGGTTGATTTCCAGCAAGAATGAATTGCAGGTGTTTTTTGCTTGTTTGTTTGTTTGTTAGTATTTTAAAAATCCTCATTCCAATCATCCAGAAAGAAATGCAAACAGGAAAAAAAAAGCAACCCAAAAGAAAATGCCAACATACCATTTGAGTAGTGGGCCACTTTCACACATTGTATATCTCAACTGTACACCTAAGGTGTCCATTTTTCGTGGACAACTAGGCTGCATCTACACTGCAGAATTAATGAACTTTGACATCACTTTAACTGCCATGGCTCAATGCTATGGAATTCTAGGATTGTAGCTTTGTGAGATATTTAGCTTTTTCTGTCAAAAAGCGCTGAGCTCTGGTGCCACAACAAACTCCAAATCCCAGGATTCCATCAGATGGAGCCATGGCAGTTAAAGTCATGCCAATCTGCATTAACTGAACAGTTTGGAAGCAGCGTTAGAAACATAATGTATGGATTGGGGAGCAGCAGGGGCGTCACTGGGAGTGATGGTGTCTGCAATCCTAAATTGAATCAGGGGCATCACTAAAGGTGGTGTGAGGGGTTCAAGCTGCACCAGATGCACCTTAAGGAGGGGTGACACCAATGCTCCACCAAACATTGCTCCATACCAGATCCCAGCATTCTTTGCCACTGGCTGTACTGGCTAGGGCTTAAAATCCAACAATTCTGCCCACTCTGACCTTATTCCCTTTCTCGTCTTTTGGGAAAGTTATTTTTTATGGCCCGGAACTCTGCAAACCTCTGAGACAGCACCAGCTTCCATGCTGGTGGGGGATTCTAGAAGTAGTAGTCCAAAGAGTAACTTTTCCAAATTCTATCTTTTGTTCCTTTCTTTTAAAAAATATATTTTGGTATACATTGTCCCATCTTTCCCTTTGTCTCAGTTCCAGTCATAATGGACTACTGGCCTATGTTGACATGGCTTTTCAATATTCGAAGGGCTGTTACATAAAAGATGGAGAGAGTTTGGAGAGAATGGAGAGAATAGTATCCTATTCCAGATACTAAGATAGAAGCCAAAGGATCCAAAGTACAAAGGGAAAAAACTGACCTGAATATTAGAAGGAACTCTCTGATCATAAGAGCTACTTGTGGCATAGTGCCTCAGAGGATAGTGAACCCTCTTCCTTTGGAGGTCTTCAAGCAAAGGTTGGATGCCCACCTCTCATCTTGAATTGTTGATTGCTATGCTGGCAGGGAGTTGGATTACATGGCTTTTGAGGTCCCTTCCATCTTTATAGTTCTGACTCTAGGATTCTTGATAATGCTCAACAAATTGCCATTAAGCTTTGCTGTTAACCACCTACAAGTTGATCCTGACTCATGGCAACCCTGTGGATGAGACATCTCCAAGACTCCCTGTCCTCCACTGCTCTGCTTAGGTCTTGCAAATTCATACCCATGACCTCCTTAATAGAGTCCATTCATCTAGCATTAGGTCTTCCTCTCTTTCTACATCCCTCCACCTTTCCTGGCATTATTGTCTTTTCCAATGGGTCGTGACTTCTCATGATGTGGCCAAAGTATGACAACCTCAACTTTATCATCTTGGCTTCCAGGGAGATTTCATGTTTGATCTGTCCAGCTCTTGCACCTGTACATGGTAATGGTGAAGCTACTGATACAATATTCTTCATATAAATATATTTGAGAGTGGCTCACATTAAGCATGAAACTAGTTTAAATTTCCACAACCTGTGACTGAGATGGGAAACAAATATTAGAAGCATCCTCGCTGTGGAATTGTCTATCTGATACAGGTTTTAGATAGGTCTAGAGCCAGGACTGGTTACAGAACCCTGTTGAATTGTAGATTCAGTGACACATTTGGATGAAATAACCCTGTGTGAATTAGCCTTTTGTTTTATTATGTTGTTTTGTTTCACTTGTTGCTGATTTCCAAACTAGCTTAACAAATGTGTTTTCCTTTCTCTGTCTGATAATTCGCCCTGTCTTCCTAGTTCCCTGATTTTCCATGCAATTGGCTTATCTCATCCTTCTTCTTCTGCCAATTTCTAACTTTCTTTCTTGACATTCTCTTGGGTAAGATGTGGGGGCACTCATGGGGAAATGTAACAGAAGGAACACACCAGGAATACATAACTCTCCTCTGCCTCCTGAGTGTCATTTTCACTTCTTTCATGAGCTGCACACCTGTGCTTTGCCAGTGAACCAGTTGGTCACACCATGGGAAGTTAGGCCGCAAAACAAGGCCAGATGGGGAGGAAGGAGAAAAAAGAGAGAGGTCTGAGTGGAAAAGTTATGATGAAGATCAAGAAGCTGGTGCCAAATTGTGCTCTGACCATTTTTGAGATAGGATTTGGGGCCAGTTCGAACAGGTGTAAAGGCAGTGATGTCACATCAGTATTCTTTCCCAATTTCAGAAGCATGTCAAACAAGTAACTAATTACAGCTAACTAATCATTTGTAATTAACTCATTCTTTCCATACATAATGCAAATATAAGTATATTATTTTATGGGGGTAACTTAATATGTGATAGCTTCTCTCCTTTTGCAGTTTGACAAACTTTTCTTTGTTAACATGTAGCTTAAGGGACCTCACTCAATGGTGGAAAAGAATGTTGTTGTGTGTGCCTTCAAGTTGTTTTCAACTTATGGTGACCCTAAAGCCAACCTATCATGGGGTTTTCTTGGCAAGATTTGTTCAGAGGACGTTTGCCATTGCCTTCCTTTGAGGCTGAAAGCAAGTGAATTGTTAAAGGTCACCCAGTGGGTTTTCTGGCTGAGCTGGGAATCTGGTCTCCAGAGTCATAATCACAGTCCAACATTCAAACCATTATGCCATGCTGGTTCTCCTGGAAAAAAGATGGTTTTAGTATTGCAGCATGCTGTTCTTCAGGCTCTTAGATGGAAAGCACTTTAAGATGTTGTTTCTTAAAGCTATAGATCTCAACTTATGTTTTGTAGGTGTATTGGACTTCTGTCCCAGAAGCCCCAAACAAGTTGGCCATCAGTCAAGGATTGTGGTGAGTGCTGTTGCTGAGTGATGGCATGTCATAAATCCCTGCACAGCTGCCAGCCGGTGGCTTCCATGTCAATGGGATGGTGAATCTTCTCAAAGTTTTAGCCAGAGTTTGAAGAAGCTGTCCAAGGTGCTGAACATTGGAGTCCATATGGGACAAAGGGCCTTTGCAGACTGCCCGAAATAGTGCAAACTGAGTCCACTTTAACTGCCCTGTACTAGGGAATCATGGGAACTGTAGTTTGTTATGGCACCAGAGCTCTCTGACAGAGAAGGCTCAATGTCTCAGAAAAAAATACAATTCCCATGATTCCCTAGCATTGAGCCAGGGCAGTTAAAGTGGACTCAATTTGCACTATTTATGGCAGTCTGCAAAGGCCCAAAGTTAGAATATATATTAACTAGTTAAATACAGATGGGGATTCAATTGGGCTATAAATAAAGATGGGGTTTAAGTAAATAATAAATAAATATAGAGTCCAACCCTCATATCTGTAGGCGGTATGTTCCCAGACTTCCCAGGGATATCTAAAACCACAGATAATGACAAATGCTCTATTTGTGCCAGAAGTTGACTATAGAGTTGTTTTGGAGGACCTCCATATGCCTAGACAGATAGTCTCTCTGGACAACTGGAGGTCCTCCAAGGTGGCTCTGTGATCAATTTCCAGATGAAAGTAAGTAAAACACTGGTTACTGATCTTACAGATATGAGGCCAGACTATTTACTGTTGGGATATACACTAACAATAAATAAATAAATAAATAAATAAATAAATAAATAAATATGTTTTAGAAGAAGGACACAACCACCTAAATAGGTCTTTTCCTTTCCCCTTGAGATTAATTTTTATTAATTATAACACAAAGAATCAAATTTACAATCAAGATAATGTACAATTAAAGATAAAGAAACTGGTGGGAGAAAAAAAGAAGACAGAAAAAAAGGGGAAGAAAAGGGAAAGTAATAGTAGTAGTAGTAGTAGTAGTAACAACAACAACATACAACTAATATATAGTATAGATCTAAACCCCAACCTGCCCAAATTCTGACTGTAATGAAAATAAAAAGAAAGAAAGAGAAAAAGAGAGAAAAATATTCTAGATAGGTCTTTTCAAGTCTGTATTGAAAGCCCAGAGTGGATTTACTGCTGTACTCACCTCAAAGCCAGCAGCTGCTACTGAAAACTTGCTGAGCTCTTGGAAATCATCCAGGTATCTCTATCACCACCTTCATTCTAGGAGACCAGATGTTGCCACTATTTTGGCAGGAGGATAAGTTTTTTAAAATGATGATGAAGAGCTTCTTTTATAATATTGCAGGCTTATTTCAGAGGTCCTTCCTTTCACCCTCCACCCCCAGCACCTTTTGTGAGCAGCCTTTATCCCGACAAAAACTTTTAATGTTGATGGATGAAGGAAGAAATTGCAGGGTGCTCCAGAGAACAAACCTGCACATGATCATCACAGGTCATTTGTATCATCAGTCATCCAAGGACCTGAAGTAGTTATTGGATTAGAAGTGGTGCCCCTGCCTACAATAGTCATCATTTATAATGGTGGGATGAAGAGAATTAAGGTTGTTGAGCTTTCTTTATGTGTGTGATTTCTCACCCACCCACCATAAAAAAAGTTGCAACAGGATTTTTAAAAGGTAGACATTGAGACCATTGTCAATAGAGTTGCTACATTTCAGTCAGTGCTAGGAAGGAAATAAAAAAGAAAGATGGTGTATTATGATTTACTCAAGCCATTGCAGGATATGTTTTTGCTTAGAGAAAAGGACAAGATGATGTTTCTCTTAAGTCTATGGACAGGAACTGTCTGAGTGGGTTGTCAAATCCACCATCCTTAACACAGCAGGCTAGTTTATTCTGTCCTGATGATAGTTAATTCGGTCCCGATAGATTGTGTCCTCCTATGCAGGCCTGCACTAGTTGTAAGATCTTTAGAGGAGATCCTTCTCTCAATCCCACCATGCTTACAGACATGTCAGGAGGGAACATGGGAGAGGGTTGGGGTACCCAAGATGTCCCTTTTTTTGAAGAAAAAATGGTGGAATGACCTCTATTTGAAGATGGCAAAGCTTTTTATTTTATATAGACTGAACAATGCTGGGGGAAAATCCTGTATTTTGGGGTGTGGGCCCTTCACGAAGGCAGAAATGTGTGCATCATGTAATTTAGGAATGTGGACAATATGTTAATTTTGCAGAAAAACATATGGCAGGGTGATCGAAAATCAATACTTTCACTTGGTATTAAGGTAGAACACAAATTTGTTAATAGCTACTCCATGGCTGTATGAGAACCAGCACAGTGGTTTGAGCATTGAACTATGACTCTGGCGGGCAAAATTCAGACCTTTAAAATCCCAGTGTTTAGTTTATTTAAAACTAAATAAAGGTTAGATAATGTGGAGTGACAAACAAACTAGATGAACGAATAGAAGACGATATTTAGAAGTTTAGTGAAATGATATGTAGTAAACATTTTAGTAGGAAGTAGAGAGGTTTACAAAAGAAATAATGATATATAATCAAGAGTGTAAGACAGGAAAGATATGTTATATAAGTGTTGAAGTGTGGGTGTAATAGTGCGAAAGATTAGTTAAGGAAGGTCAATATAATTTTCGGATCAAAACCGCAGAGGAAAAGTGAAGGAAGTTGGAAACCAGTAAGTGAAAGGAAGTAAGAGGAAGTGTACAAGATAGCTGAATGAGGACATAGAAGGGAGACAGAGAGAAAACAGGAAAGAAAGAAGGAAATAAACAAAGATTCAAAGATGGTTCAAAGATAGGGATAGACTGAAAGGAATTAGTAGGAGAAGACACAGAAGGTACAAGAATGGTTAAAATAGAGGGAAGAAGATAGGGAAGAAAGAAGTAAGTTTAAAGGAAAAGAAACTGGGATTGATAAAAAAAACCAGCTTGTCCAAATAATTTTAGCTATAGACAAGGTAGAATTTTTCAATTAATGTATAGAAGAATAGTGAAAAGAAACAGAATAAAATTGAACAACTACTAATGTTGTTTATGTTAAATGTTTTTGTGTATGTTATATGAAAATATTCCATAAAAATAGGCTTAAAAAATAAAATGCCAGTGTATGTGTCTTGTATGCCTTCCAGTCATTTCTGACTTATGGCGACCCTAAGTCAACCATATCATGGGGTTTTCTTGGCAAGTTTCTTCAGAAAGGATTTTTCCATTGTCATCCTCTGAGGCTGAAAGTGTGTGATTTGCCCAAGGTCACCCAGTGGGTTTACATGGTCAAGACGGGATTCAACCCTGGTCTCCCAATGTCCCACTCCAAGGTTCAATGCATTACACTATGTTGAAGGAATACAATTGTGAGTATGCTAGAATCTTCCTGGGAGTGTGTGTTGGGAATATTGTGAGATCCAGTGCCATAGCATGGATTCATCAAATTATTCAAATAATTTTTCCACTGGATTTTTGCTTAACAGAAAAAAAAAGCTTCAGTAATATAGGAGGTATGTAAATTTATTTTCATTTTTACTACAAGCCTTTAAATTAGAGCTAATGGATATAATTCCGAGCTGCACCAGTTTTGCATGTGGTCTACTGTCAATCCATCCATTCTGGAGAGACTGAAATAAAATCAACAAAAAAGATCACATTAAAATTGTATATATTTCCCCCATGCTCATATTTCCTTATTGATCCCCAAATGACATCACAAAATGTAGCGATATGTGTGATATGAAAGTCAGTTGTATTCTGATCAACTTTGGGGGGAAGCAGACGAGGGCGTCCAAGACGCCCTGCGACGGTGCGCCGCAGGACTGGAGCAGTCGCACCGCGGCGCACCGTCGGCGCCTCTGAAAGGAGCACAAAAATAGCGCTCCTTTCAGAAGTCAGTGAAAGTGTGCCCTAAAAGTGTTGGGTGCACTTTCACTGACTTTTCCGCCGCAGCGCGTGCGGTCGCTGCGGCGGGAGGTTGTCCCCGGAGCGCCAGACGTGCGGAGGGCCGGCGGCTCCGAGGACGACCTCGGGAAGAGGAAGGGGCGTGCCCCTCCTCTTCCTTGCCTCGGAGATGGCTTAATAAGCCGTCTGCCGAGGCCCATAGTTGTTGAAGATGTGTGTCAACTGAGCCACTTGGCTTCAAAACTATAAGCTGAACAAAATTCTTCAGCAACCCTACTTCACAACTCTTTACATATCACTAATAGCAGCAAATATTTTTGCAGAACAGTTAAGCATGGAGTACTGGCTCAGAGATTTGACTCAATTTTTTTTAAATAGACTCCAGCTTCATGATTAAAGAGATAAGTGAGTATGATGCCTCCATCCCCAGTGGTGCTCTAGGAGCTTCATTGACATAGACTGTTGTGATCTATGGTCGGTTGCCTTAATTGACACTTCAAGCACTCTGGGAAACTGCCCAAGTGACAACCCAGCCTCTGTTAAAAGAGAGGAGCATACTAATTTGGCTGGATATTCATGTTCATCCCAACGTCATGGTACACTTTCCATCAAGGTCACTGTGTGTTTTTGCCAACTACTCTGGAGTTAAATGATCTGTACATGTACCACTGCAACATTTTCATCTTCATACTGAGATTTTTAGTATCCTTGTGAGTGTGAGTTGCTGTGTGTTTAATCATTGTCTTCTCTGGGAAGAAGGAGAAGAAGAAAGGAAGGAAGGAAGATGTCTAGAGGAGCAGCTCTCTGGAAGAAGGTAAAGCTCTGATTCCTATCAATTGGTCTCAGCTAGGGTAAAACTATTGAATCTGTTTCTGAAGGGTGACAGAAGACATACGTAAATCTCATTGATTCAGTAAGTTGACTCTACATGGAACTCTTAACAAGATTTAAGAACAGCCTTGCTAAGATCTTTCTAATCCATTGTTCTTCCTAGCATTTGCCAACAGAGGTCTAAGGATACTGGTGTCAATACTAATTTGGATCTCACCTGGGATATTAACCTGGATATTTGGATCTCACCTGGATATTAGTCCAGAGAAGGCAAGATAAAGCAGGGATGGAGAAGGTTTAGCCTTCCAGATGGATTGGATTTTTAATTCTGATCAGCCCAGCCTGGTACTGCCAATGGTAAGAAGGAGATGAAGTCAGTATCAGCTGCACAGGTTTTAGTATGAAGAGTAAAACTCAATACTGTGCTCCAAACAGGTCGAGTCTATTTATCTACCTATCTGCTATATCAAACTAACTCAGTTTTAGCAAGGCCTCACTCAAAGACAAAAAAAAAAGGGGGGACATGGATTCACAAAGAAAAGGGAAAGAGATATGGGGCTGCCGCTAGTTGGCTGGGACATCTAGTAAGCCTCAGCTATGAAATTCCAGGTTCAGATTCTGAACTGAAGTCCCTCACTGGCCCTAAGTCAGGAGTCCCCCCACATCTGGTGAGGGACAAAAGACATACAGAGCCCAAGAATGTATAAAATACTTTATTTCTCAAGATAGCTCAATGTGTTTCAGGCTGAAAGATTTCTGGAGCCTTCTTTGAGGGCTTGTTAAAGGGTGGGAAAGTGGCAGGGATGATATATATATAACAGCTCTGATAAACAAGACATAAATTGAGGAAATGCAAATAGATGAACGTGCAGGTATGCCTTGTTTTGCCTTATGCATCAAATACGTCAATTAAGAAATAATATTTTAAACTACCGTAGATAAACCTGTGTGCATAACACAACACTTGCAAAACAATTTTAAATCAATCTGCAGGAATCTCAAAATGTGTCTATTGTGTATCTTCCTTTGCAGGAAAGAGAATTCAAGGGTTTTCTACTTTGTTTGAGCCTCACTGGAGCAACTTGTTTGTTGATATGTTCTTATACTGTTTGTTGTTATTTCTGTCTGATTTCTGGCTTTCTTCTTGATCCTGCCTCCTGGTATCTCCTAAATACTGACTTTGTCTCCTACCTTAATTTGAACCCTATAAATGAACAGGTCAAATAGGCTGCTCCAAAGGTTGCCAGGTCAGGACTCTCCCAGGTCCTGAGATGTCAAGGCAAAATCCAAAGATCTATAGAATCATAGAGTTCGAAGAGACGTCAAGGGCCATCCAGTCGAACCCCTTTCTGCCATGCAGGAAGACACAATCAAAGCATCCTTGGCAGATGGCCATCCGTCCTCTGTTTAAAGACCTCCAAAGAAGGAGACTCCACCACTCTCCAGGGAAGCATATTCCATTGTTGAACAGCTCATACTGTCAGAAGGTTCTTCCTAATGTTGAGGTACAATCTCTTTTCCTGTAGTTTGAATACATTGATCCATGTCCTAGTCTCAGAAGGACATTGCTCCATCCTCAATATGACATCCCTTCAAACATGGCTATGAGGTCACCTCTGAACCCTCTCTTCTCCAGGGTAAACATACCTAGCTCCATAAACTGCTCCTCATAAGTCATAGGAGACTAAGGAGATTATCACATGCCTTAAATAATACTCCTTACCTCTCCCAAATTTAACTCTAATTCATGCTGCAGCTGTGTTTTATCTTGCAGAATCTGACTTCAGAGTAGATCCCCGCTTCAATGCGCATTCAAAAACATGCTCCAGCGGCCATTTTTCCAAGTTGGAAGGTTCCGACTTGGAAAAATGACCGCTGGAAAACGTTTCCCAATTCACATTGGAGTGGAGATCTACTCTGAAGTCAGATTCCGCTGCAAAAGCTGTGCAATAAAACATGGCTGCAGTGCAAATTAGAGTTAAATTCAGGAGAAGTAAGGAGTATTATTTAAGGCATGTGATAATCTCCTTAGTCTCAAAGGTGCTGCAAGATCCCTTTGCATACTAATTGCATACTAATTTTCCAGACTAACAGCTACGTTGAATTGTGGTGCCCAGAACTGTAAACAATATTCCAAGGGAGGTCTGACCAAAGGAGAATAAAGTGGTACTATTACTTCCCTTGATCTAGATACTATATAGTGTATATAGTGATGGTGCCTAGAATCACATTGGGTTTTTTTAGCTGATGCATCACACTGCTGACTCATGTTGAATTTGTGGTCTACTAAGACTCCTAGATCTTTTTCGTAGAAAACAAATTTGCTCCATCTTCAATATGATATCCCTTCAAATATTTGAACAGCACTATCATATCACCTCTTAACCTATATCGATATCCCCTGTGATTGCATAAGACGTGGGACCTGATGAGTGTGCAAGGGACACAGCTTCTGGCTGTTAAAGTAGACTGGGGGTTGCATTTATGTAGTCTTACAATAACATGGCTTGGCCATGGAAACCCATGGGCAAGTCATATTCTCTCAGCCTCAGGATATGGCAACCCCCGCTGATGAAACTTGCCAAGAAAACCCCATGATAGATCTGTCTTTGGATCACCATAAGTCAGAAGTAACTTGAAGGCACAAAAGAACAACAAAACAATAAAACTATGTGGTCTTCCAAAACATGGAGAAGTTACAGATCTGTAATTCTAGGTTATAAATCCGTAACTTCAATATAGAATGCCAGCCATCAAGTGTAAAAGATGAGAAAATTATAAATATACTTTTCAAGGTGGCCTTTTTGACCCAAGATTTTTCCTTCTCACCCTAAGGACCAGATTAAAGGTCCAAGCCCTGAGACCCTGAAAGCTGGGAACTCTAACTATAGATTAAAGAAAGCAGGCAATCCAAGTCTTGAAGATTCATTTTTAATATTTTATCTTTGTTCAAGTGCATGTCAAGTGACAGAGCATGTGTGCAATGGTTAGAAATCCTGTGACAAACTAAGGCTTTATTATAGGAACTCCAAAGGCAAAGGCAAATGCCCTCTGAACAAATCTTGCCATGAAAACCCTGAGACAGATTTGCCTTAGGGTCGCGATAAGTCAGAAACAACTTTAAGGCACAGAACAAAAAATTCTAAGATAGCAAAGTTACTGAGGCTGCTGGTTTCATCTAGTTTCATTCTAAGGAAGAGCAGAGAGAGTACTGGTGGGGAGAGCAAAGGTGGAAAAACATCCCTAAGAATATCTGTTTATATCATAGGGGGGTCAAGATAGATAGAAAAGCAGCTCTTCCACACTGCAGAAATAAAGCAGTTTGACATCACTTTAACTGACATGACTCCATCCTGTGGAATTCTGAAATTTGTAGTTGCAGCTATTCAGCCTGGTCTAAGTGGGGTCTGATGTCTCATCAAACTACAAATCCCAGGATTCTGTAGGATAGAGTCAAGGCAGTTAAAGTGGAATGAAACTGCTTTATTTCTACAGTGTGGATACACTCAAGAAGGGAGGACACTTTGGGTCACTCAGACTCTCTGTCCCTATAACTACTGGCCTCTCTGAGGCATTCTTGAGTCTTCGGTGCTAAGTGCTGTTGCATTTCTAACACTAAGAACCCAGAAGTGTGTGTGTTTTAAGGAAGGGAACTAATGATGCACCACAAATTGTCAAGAGGCCATTTGTGTGTTAGCAACCCAGTCAGGAAATGATTCAACATTAGATCATTCTGCTATCAAAAGATTTAGCAAAATGCCCAGTTACTAATTCCAGAAGGTGTCATTTGGGGAATGACAGTGCTACAACAGCAGCTGATAAGCAGTTTTGAATGGCATCTTTTAATTTTGTGGGCACCAACAACAACAACAAAAAATGAGAGCATTGTCTGTGGGCCATAGGATAAAACATTTTCTCCCTCAGATGGTTTGGCTCATCCCTCATTTTATATACGCATGAGGACACTGGCAATGCTGTGCGGGAACCTGAAGATTTATTCTGTGGGAAGTTACCAAGGCACTTTTTGTGCACAGCATTTTTCCATTTCTGAGGCACTCTTTTCAGGGATTCACAGAAGGAGGAGAAACCAAACTTGTTCCCAAATGAGTGTATTTCAAGAATGGGTTGGCCAGCACCAATACAAAGAGATATGGCATAAAAGGATGAGAAGTATGGTAAACACAGGGGCAGAATTCACAAAGGCATTCCCAAATGTGTAACCCAGGCCCTGCCTGCATAAGCCAAATAAAATTGCCTCCTCCTGTCCTCTTGGTGAGAAGACCAGTTGATGCATGACCCAAACCCAGGTTCTGTTGTGAACAGATCAGTCAACATCCAGCCCATTTGTCACAAGAACCACTGTATACCCTTCTTAACAGAATCATAGAATCCTAGAGTTGGAAGAACCCTCAAGGGCTATCCAGTCCTGTCACTTTGGCCATTTCTGGTGACATCATTAGGCTTTGAGGCATTGGAAATATGAAAAGACAATAATTGGTATAGATAACTGGTTCTCAAACTTTCATCCTCCAGATGTCACGGATTTCAGTTCCCAGAATTCCCACCCAGCATGGCCTATGGCTAGGGATCCTGGGCAGTAAAGTCCAAAACACCTGAAGAACAGGTGGCTGAGAACCAGTGACTAAATGGCCCACTCTGTAGATGGTTGGCTCATCTTTTCATTTGAATTCAATCAAAGTTTAAACTCCTGTAAGGTAGTTGTGGAAATATACCCAAGTCGGCAACAGTGCAGATTGGTAAATGTGTGCATCTCTGCAACTGTGACCATACTATCTCATTTGCTGTGTGAATTCACAGCCATCTGGAGTGACAAGCTGGATTGGAGCAAAGGTCCTTAAGACTATGCCAAGTTCCTGTAAGGCACAGTCACAGTGATGAGCGGCAACATGAATCATTAAAGAGCAAAACTTTATTAAGAAATGAAAAAGTGCCAAGCCATGCCCAGGATGAACAAGGGGCAAAGAACTTCTGAGTCAGTGGTTTGGAACTAATTAAGGACCACATTTTCAATGGAGAAAAACATGTGTATGTTATTTTTTTCCCTCCCTCCTTTTTTCTTAGGCTTAAAGAAATGGTTAACTTTGGAAATATTCCATAGCAGCTTTCTGGGGAGCAAGGGAGGGAAGAAAAGGGTTAGAGAATAAAGAGGCAAGACATGTGTGATGAGATGGGAAGAACAGAGCTGGTGCTCTTCCATTCCTTCCTCCCTCCTTTCAACACCAACAAGGTAATGATATCCATGTTGGGAAGGGATGGAAGTGGTTGAAAGTTGGGTCTGGAAAACAAAGGACATGTATCTTCCTCCTGTTTGATGGATTTTTATGGTACCTCATCCTGCTCCAAGATCTGTTAAGGATTAAAGTTTAAGAATCCAATTTGGCAACCCTAAAACCAATCAAATGGTTTCCCCTTGGATGGGATGAAAAGGCATAATAATAATAATAATAATAATAATAATAATTTATATTCCGCTCCTCTGAGAACAATCGGGGCGGCTAACAATGTTAAAAATACACAATCCAATCAAATCCCCAACACCCTCCCCCCCTTAAAAAAGCATTAAATCCAAATAGATTAAAACATACAAGTTAAAACGACCCAATGGTCAACAACATTATACAATTATACAAACATGATACAGCGGCATTGATCAATAAAAGCGGCAGTATCCAATACATAGCTACTGAAGATGTTCCTAGAGGATTCTCCTAAAAAGATTTCTGGTTTCCAAGTCCGGGATATCTATAATTCTGGGAAGGCTTGCCGGAAGAGATCCGTCTTAACAGCCTTTTTAAAGCTTCTCCTTGCCAAACTCAGAACCAGGGAGAAAGTGAACTGTGATCTTAACTAGACCTAGCAACAGCCAATCTGTTGCTGTTGTGTGTCACTATGGCATCTGTTCATTCATAAATCTGCTCTGTCTTATTTCTGAACCAAAAAAAGAGAAAACAATCTGCACAAAATTTGTATTTAAATTTATATTAAAATGCTGCTTTGAAAGTGTGTGTTTTTTAAACCAAATACTCATTTTAAATGTATTTGATGCTAAAATATATATTATTTGTCACTGATATTCTACATCAGCGACTTAGTTGTGTGTGTGTTACTTAGTTATGTATACGTGACTAAATAAGGCCTCCTGGCCTGACCCTCCAGCCCACCTTGACAACCTTGGGGTGCAAGGAGGATGGCATTTTCAACCCCTTCCAACCAGTGAGTGATGCTGTAACAACAACTTGTAACAAGGGATCCTACTTCTGATTGTCACAGGTTCAATGCATAACCACAGTGTGAAGCGCCGCTGCATGTACAACTCCATTTCTGACATTATCAACAGAATGCATGTACTGAGCTATGGTTAAGAATTGACCCCTGACGTGTAGAGCAACTTACCCATGCATGTGCCACCAATGAGGTGCCAACCTTGAACTATGAAGATTCTCATTGGTCTAGGATTCTCTTCGTCAGTGAATCTCACAACTTGAGAGAAACATTTCTCAACTTTTTTTTTTTTTAATATTCATTCCATTCTTACCAGTGAATGCTGGCTTCTGTACAATATCACTTATATTGTATTCTGTGATGCTTAAAAGAGAGACTTCAATAAGGGAAGTAAAGACACTTTGTCACATTTTCTGCCTAGTCTGTGTTACAGACCCATGAAAATTACACTCCCATCATGTGGCATGAGTGACAGAGAGATGAGTTTAGGCTGCTTCTAAATTAAGATAAGGAAACATTGCATCTCGTACATTTCACAGTTATCTATACAGAGGAGGGCATGGAGTGATGACTTACCCCTGTTGTGTTTTTTAAAGTCTTTTTTTTTTCCTTTTTGCTTTAAAACAGCTTGTAAATTACTTTGTAAGTTCATCTCTACTTTTCTCACCTCTCCCAGTTGTTTCTGATGGGGATGACTGAGTGACAGCTTGAGAAGTATTGGGTTCAAATCCTCACACAGCCATAAACTCCACAATGACAATGAAGCACTCATTCTTTCAGCCTAACCCATCCCACCAAGTTATTCCAGAGCATGGAAAAGTTATTTTGTAAGCCTAAAATCTTCTTTGGTGATTGACATTGGTGTGATCCCCTGGTTACACCAGTATAAGTACTTTTTCTGGTGTTGTGCAATGAGGAATTCTGTACTTTCTTGTGAATTTTTTTTCCTCTTAGCTATGCAATGGCTGTGCAATGGCTTTAGGCTAGACACAACACCATCCACCCATATACACACACACTAATTGACCGGTGAGTTGCATCCAGGTGTTGCTCACCTTCCATTGTGCATCAGGGATAAAAGAAATGCCCTTCAACTTGTAGGAGTCCAGCATAAGTCATTCATGGAGCTTTATGTTTCATCAGCATCAAAAAGGATCTCAGTCTTGGTGTATAGTTCCTAGAATCCACCAACGTCAACAGGCAGTAGCCATGCTATTCAACATCTTTATCAATAACTTGGATGGTAGAATAAATGACATGCTTATCAAATTTACAAATGACACCAAATTAGGAGGGGTAGCTAATACCCCAGAGGACAGGATCAGAATTCAAAAGGACCATAACAGATTAGACTGCTGGGCCAAAACTAACAAAATGAATTTCAGTAGGGAGAACTGTAGGATACTACACTTATGCTGTAAATAGATATGCACAGATATAGGATGGGTGACACCTGGCTTAACAACAATATATGTGAAGTGGATCTAGAAGTCTTAGTAGAACACAAGCTGAACATGAGTCAGCAGTGTCATGTGACAACTAAAACAACAACAATGTGATTCTAGGCTGCATCCTACCTAGATACTAGTATAGTGTGTAGATCGAGATAAGTAATGGTACCACACTATTCTGCTTTGGTCAGACCTCACCTGGAATATTGTGCCCAGTTCACCACAATTCAAGAGGGATATTGACAAGCTGGTGCATGTCTAGAGGAGGGCAACCAAAATGGTGAAAGATCTGGAAAACATGCCCTATGAGGAACAACTTAGGGAGCTGGGTATGTTTAGCCTGGAAGAGAAGGTTAAGAGGTGATATCCCTGTTTAAATATTTGAAGGGATGTCATATTGAGGAGGGAACAAGCTTGTTTTCTGCTGCTCCAGAGACTAGGACATGGAACAATGGATGCAAACTATAGGGAAAGAGATTCCACCTCAACATTAGTAGGAACTTCCTGACAGTAAGAGCTGTTCAACAGTGGAATATGCTTCCTTGGAGAGTGGTGGAGTCTCCTTCTTTGAAGGTTTTTAAACAGGATGGATGGCCATCTGTTGAGAGTGTTTTGGCAGAATGGTGGTGGACTGAATGGCCCTTGTGGTCTCTTCCAACTCTATAGTTTTATGATTCTATGACAGTATTCTGGGAGTCATCATCCAGAAGCCTCCAGGATCTGAGTGACTGAGGGGATAAAATGGATAATAAGAATGACGTATACCACTGAATCTAGTATATAAATTATGATTTCTGTGCTACCTTGAATATTTCAGAGGAACTGGCAGCTGGTGGTGGCTTCCAAGTCAGAAGGGCAGTGAATTCAGGTTTTGCTTTGAACTTTAAAGGAGCCATTCAAGATTCTGAACTATGTTCTCAGAACAAGTTCAGGGCTTTGATGCATCCTTTAATGTTTTGACTAAGACTTAAGGTGAATTCACTGCTCTGGTGACATAGGGACCACCTGGTGACATGGGGTCCACCAGAGAAAAGGAGCAAGGTTTTTCAAAGAAGAAGCAAGAAACCCTCTTGCAACCCTAGAAAAAAGTGTCATCAACTAATAAACAAATGTTTCTGACAGCAATCAGTGTGAAGGAATTTATGCACATATGGCCATAAAGGGGCCATCTTTGGATGCCTGGTGGGCTAGAAATTGCCCTTACATGCTCAGAATCTCATTTTCCATTGAGAGCCAATAAAGAGCCCCTGAGGGAAATGGTGCTCAATTCATAATGTGTCCAGTGATTGCTAGCTGAGCAAATTCATATTCCCAATTCAATAATGGTATCATCTGTTCAATCTCGCTCCCGCTTGCCTGTTCCCTCTGAGCTTAGCCACAGTCCTCATAGTATCTGGAGAGAAAAATGTATTCCTCTCAATGACCAGGGTTGAGATCCTGCATCAAATGCATAGCCACAATCTTGGAATTATGGTTTAACTCCCCACCTGACCTCTGAAACCCATCTTAAAGGCCATCCATCCATCCAGAGCAATGAAGTTCTGTGCTGCTGCTGAATAGGGGAAATACAGAATGAGGTGACCAGGCCTCTCACCCCAGCAAGTAACATTGCAAGGGAGAGTTGCAACAGACTCCTCTGCTTTTGCTCCCTGTGGCATGGCTGGTGTTAGGAGGTGGCTGGCCACCCCATCCTGCAGATTCCCATTCAGTAGGATCACAGAAGATCTCTATCACTCAGAACAGTGGAGTGCTTTTTGAGGTGGGTTTTAGTTTCATTTGTGGCCATGACAATATTGTAGTTGCAATGTCCTGTGATGCCTAATTATGCAATTATGATATCCTTGGTCTAACGTAGGACATTGTAACTGACTGCCAGGAAAGATTTAGTTATGATCTATCCTTTATCTCATGCCACTGGGCTTTGTGAACTGGCTTGCTCTTGAATGGGCAATTAAGAGCCAGAACTTTGCAAAAGATCTGTACCTCGTGGAAATAAAACCTGCTAGAACTGGTTTCTTGCTAGAAATTTCCTACATTTTTTTTCCAAAAAGGTCCCTTTCATGTGTTATCACAAATATTGTCATGATGTATAGCTACACCTTAATATGTCCTACTCCATTGCTATAGCAATGGTCCTCTCCTGATGTTTCTATGAGAAAATATGATTCTTCAGTTCCTGGTGGGTGGGTTGATGCAGGGAGGAAACTGCCTAGGGAATTGTATGTCTTTGCATGTGTGCGTTTGTGTGATACTTTTGCCAGGCAATTTAATGCATCTGAATGGCAAAATACTGCTGGTGGTGTGTGTATTTTAAAAAGCGGGGGGAAGAGAGAGAGAAGAAGAATTTTCACTGTCAGCAAAATTCCATGAGAACGCTCAACTTTTCTGCTGATTACACTATAAAATCTTCACTTTTCTTCTGCTCCCTGAGGTAATTAGCAAACAGACTAGTGATTTTTAAATATATCCTTCTGCCTGGTTGACGAAAGGACACTCTCTTGGCTAAAAAGGAGGCTGTGCCTTGAAAAGCAGAAGCTCAGAGGAGAGGCTCATGAAAGTAGTTCACAGAACAGCTGCTGCTAATGTTAAGCAAATGGGGGGGGGATTACACAAGGGGGGAGAATCTTAGCAATTTCTTTCCATTTCTATTTGCCTCTTCTGGGCTGGATCCCATGTGAATGGAAATTGACAGGGGATCCACAGGTTCCAAACAGCTGCCAATCTACATAGGAGCATGAAAGGAGCCTAAATCCCTCCTTTCCCCACAACTTTGATGCTCTGTTTAGAGCAGAGGTAGATGTTGGTAAATGTCCCTCCCCACAGCATGGGAAGGGAAACAGTTAATGTCCATGGGTAAGGAAATGCTTCTGTCCTCAATGCGACCAACATTGTTGGACCCCTGACTATTCAACATCTTTATTAATGACTTGGATGAAAGAATAGAGGACATGTTGATCAAATTTGCAGGTCACACCAAATTAGGAGGAGCAGCTAATATTCCAGAGGAGAGGATCAAAATTCAACATGACCTTAATAGATTAGAAAGCTGGGTGAAAACTAAAAAAATGAATTTCAACAGGGAGAAATGTAAGGTACTGAACTTAGGCAGGAAAAAAATGGAATGCACAGATATAGGACAGCTTAACATAACCTATGTGTTAAAGGGAGTCCTAGAAGGCCACAGATTGAACATGAGTCAACAGTGTAATGAAGCAGCTAAAAAGCCAATGTTATTCTAGGCTTCATCAATAGAAGTATAGTGTCTAGTTTGAGGGAAGTAATAGTACCTCTCTATTCTCTTTGGTCAGGCCTCACTTGGAATACTGTGTCCAGTTCTGGGTGCCACAATTAATAATAATAATAATAATAATTATTATTATTATTATTATTATTTCTATACCGCCCTATGGCGAACCAATCTAGGCAGTTTACAACAGTTAAAAGAACAACAAAGATAAAACAGTATATTCCCTCCCCCCTTAAAACATTATTAAATCAGATATCAATTAAAACAATAGCAGATTCATTAAATATAAAATTTAAATATAAGCCGATAAAAACAAAACAGACAAAAAAACAAACAAAAACAAACAAACAAACACCCCACCACTTCCATTTCTTGGGGCTATAGAGGCACTGTAGAGGGGGAGAGGAGGAGAGATCTTGAGGCCGAGATATTTAGTTCAGAAAGAATGTTAAGAAACCGGAGTGTGTCCAGAGGAGGGCAGCCAAAATGATGAAGGGTCTGGAAGCCATGCCTTATGAGGAGAGACTTAGGGAACTGGGTATGTTTAGCCTAGGGAAGAGGAGGTTAAGAGGTGGTATGATAGCCCTGTTTAAATATTTGAAGGGGTGTCATATTTAAGATGGAGCAAGCTTGTTTTCTGCTGCTCCAGAGAATAGGACCCAGAGCAATGGATTCAAACTACAGGAAGATTCCACTTCAACATTAGGAGCAACTTCCTGACAGTAAGAGCTGTTTGACAGTGGAATACACTCCCTCAGATTCTATTATTCTAAGTGCTCAATGGGTTTTTTTATCAGATATGTTTAGCTGTGGGCTTGCTTCTTTCATATTTCCACTCCCTCCTCATCCTGTAGAAGGACAAGGAACCTGGAATGATGTTGGTGACACATGCTTTCATAATCAAAGACTGCCCCACACATTCTTTTTTGGACATTGTGAAGGAGGTATTTAATCTCTCCTTGAACAACATCCACACAAACAAGCATCCATAGTGTACCACCATGGACATTTACTAACAACCAGCCAGCTGGTACCCACTTATATTTGTGCAGCTGGAATTAAAAAAGCTAGTGCTATCTTCCCAGATGAGAGCCAGTGCAATGTAACGGATTGAGTATTGGACTAGGACTCTGGAAACTAGGGTTTGAATCTTGGGTTCAGCCATTGAAACTCATTGAGTGATTTTGGGCAAGTCACATGCTCTCAGAGTGGAGCAATGGCAAACCCCTTCTGAAGAAACATGCCAAAAAACAACAACAACAACAACCCTAAAACCCCATGATAGGAATTATAGAGTCTCCACAAGTCAGAAACGACTTGAAGGCACATGACAACAACAAACAAAACTTCTCAGGTGCCCAGTATAGTGCATCCCTCCATCTCTATCCCTGGCCAGCTATGGTAACTTGCTGTGGGAACCATCATGAGTGGTCTCCACAGTGCACTCCAGGGGTGGAAAGGATGAGGAACTGTTCAAACAAAACATTTTGCTTTGCTTCCAGGTTACAGAATCTCTGTCAGAGCATACTGTCAGCTGACCTTACAAATGGTTGAAACTGACTGGCTTTGGTCTTCTTTCTTCTTTTTCACATGGGAAAAAAAATCACAAAAGCAAAGAGTTGAAACCACAAGGACCATTTAGATCAGTGACTCCCAAACTTAGATCTTCCAGTTGGTTTGGACTTCAGCTCCCAGGAGCCTCTGTTATCTTGGCCAAAAGGCTAGGATTCTGAGAACCAAAATCCAAAACATCTGGAAGGCCAGAGTTTGGGAATCATTGATCTAGATGATGATGAAATAAGGAGATGAAACAGGTAAGGAACAAGAACAGCAACCTATGACTTAATTTCCATGTTGTCACTTTGTCTCAGTAGTATGTACAACAACCCTGTGGAGGGAAGTACAGCTGAACAGCTAGCCTAAGGGGAAATTGCGGATGATTAGACTATTTTGACTTCTGTTTACCTCTAGCAACTGCCACCTGCAGGGATTTTGAAAAATCCACCTCCATCTTGGGTTACTAGCTGGGAGTCTTAACAACAACAACAAAACAACGAAAACCAGTCATTTCTAGATGGGAAACCACAATCTCTCTCTACCTTATCCTCTCCTAGATGCAGCATAACTCAAGGCCTATCTCTTATGAAAATGATTTATTTCTCTACTTGATCAGTCTAATTACTTCTCATGTAATTCATATTTCTCTACTAGAAGGGGACGTTGACAGAGTTCCCTGTGTGTGCTATCTCTGCCACTTTATGGACAAAAAATTGACAAAGCTAACAACTGTAGACTGGAAGGGTCATAAAAGCTCACATTTTATTGGAATTTATTCAACTCAAGGAAGGGAAGATACAAACAACTTGAGAGAGCAGCAACTTTCAAAGTACCAGAAAGAGGGATCCATTATAGCCTAGCAGCCTTGAAAGAACTCCAAAGGCTATTTGGTTTCAAATGTCATCCTCCCTATAAAAGTCCTACACTCATCAAGGAAGTGCAGGGGGATCTTTTATAGGCTCCATGATGCTTTTACAACAATTCTTGGTGGGTTCCCACTCACAGGAAAGTTAGGAGTTTCAATAATTTCAGGCTAAAATCATCTCCTAACTCCCAAATATATGGCCAACCCATTATAGGGAAGACTTTGAGGTCTGTTTCCTGGATAGGAAATAGAGTAGAAGAGAACTTTCTATTTAAGACATGCTTCACTTGAAGCTTATAACCTTTGGTTCTAGCTTCTTGAAACTTCCTGTTTTAGTCATGCCTTTTTGGATCTTATATTCTTTGATCCTAACTTCTGTTTTGAACCTCTTTGGTCCTGATTAGCCCTTCTGTTCTGGCCTCCTGCTTGCTCTCCTTTCCTGCATTCTACTTGCCTCTCAGGGTTTAATTCTTCTCTAATCTTGACTATCAGGTTGTCCTACAAGGTCCTTCCTTCTGTGTCCTTTAGCTTGGATTGAATCCCACCTCCCAGCTCAAAAACCTTTGTACCATAAAAACACAACCCCAGGAACAAAACTACATTGTCCCAACTTAATGTTCTGCTGTTTCTGGTAGAACTTAATGTGTCCAGAGGAACATTACTAAGATGGTAAAATTTTGGATTTTACATTTTTCCAGATTGCTATTATAACCAAAATGTTGTGCTCACTTTACCATGAATTCTTCAATTTGTTTATCTTCCATCTCAAAGCTCAGCAATAATTCTTATATTTGGCCAATCCAATGTTTTATCATTTGTACAAAATTGTACCTCAAATTCTGTTTTCTTGCTTCCGAACCCATGTATCCTTCTGTCAATATTACATAAGATTCTGTATTTTTACATTGTGCTCTTCAGTAACCAGGGGATGTTCATGCACAGCTGGATCACTTTTGTAATATTTGGCTGGGAATGGCCTTGTAAGAAAACAAAGAGTAAAATTGCCCAATGACCTCTCTGGCTGACAACCCTGGGTGCTCATCTCAATTGCATCTGATTGAGCACACTGCAGTCTTTTAAATATTTTATCCACTCACTGAACATAGGTGAAAGACAGAGCTAACAAGAAATGACAAGTGAAATAACTACATTTCCGGACCTGACAACACTCTTTATTTTTAATTTGACTGGGGTTGTGGATTGACATGAAGGTGCACCACTGACAGGAGATGAAAGCAGGGAAGCTGGGCCTTGACATAACGATATATTCGGCATTGATCGGAGGATTTGTTTTGAAATAAAAAAATAAATGTTTGATCAAATATAGACAGAATGAGGAGAAGGAAATAGAAAAGGAATGACCGACTAGTCTAGAATGCTTGGCTTTCCAATCCAGGGGAGGACAAATTCCAGGGGAAGCTTTGAGCATCCCTTTACCTTATTTGAAACTGAAATAAATCCAAGATCAAAGAAGGAAATGCAAAGGCAGGCTTAATGCTGAACCTAAAGAAAACAAAAAGAATGACCACTGAGGACCTTCTCAAGTTCAACCTAGACAATTAAGAAAGAGAAATAGTAAAAGAATTCCCATTGATAGAAATGGGGACTGCAGTCAGGAAATCAGAAGAAAATTAAGAATGGGGAAGGTGGCTATGAAAGAATTAGAAAAGATCCTAAAATGTAAAGATATACAACTCAGCACAAAAGTTAGAATCATACAACCCATTGTATTCCCTATTACCATGGATGGATGTGAGAGCTGGACAGTTAAAAATCAAGATAGGAAGAAAATCAATGCATTTGAGATAATGTGGTGCTGGACAAGAGTGTTGAGGATAGCCAAAAGGACAAACAAGTGGGTCCTAGAGCAGATTAAACTGGAAACCTCCCTAGAAGCCAAGAGGACCAAATTGAGACTGTCGTACTTCCAACACAACATGAGAAGAGAGGACCCTTTGGAAAAAACAATAATGCTGGGGAAGGTGGAGGGAAGTAGGAAGAGAGGGAGGCCACATGTCAGATGGATGGACTCTACTAAGGAGGCAACGGGTATTAAGGGATTGCAAGAATTAAGCAGAGCAGTGGAGGACAGAGGGGCTTGGAGATGTCTCATTCATAGGGTCGCCATGAATCGAGATCGACTTGAGGGCAGTTAACAACAACAACAAGGTCAGCTTAAGTGAATTAATTTAGAAATAAGCTTCTGCTGATTCCTCCTTGTTCCTGTTGTCACTCAACCCACTACATTATCCTGGCTGTTTCCCATGTTTCATAGGATGAACCAATATATTAGTATTCTTGACATAACATCCTTGCTGAGGTTTTTATTTTTCCTCCAGGAAAAGCAAGGTATAAATTAAATAAATAAATAATAAAAACAAAGAGGCTCCATCTGCCCATTACTGTAGTTAAGTATGGAGGTCTTCCCACTATGTTGTTAAAAAGCAGGCTTCACCAGGTGTTTTCATAGACTCAGCCCTCCCTTGGTCTCACAGAATAGAAAGCTTTACTTGAAAACAATCCTCTCTTCCAGACCTTCCTCTCCATCCGTCTGAATGTTTACTGTGCTGCGGAACGACATAGAATTATACCCTGCAGGGAGTAAAAGTGGTATAAACAGCAGCCTGGCACAGATATGAATGCCCCTCCCGCTGTGTGTTGACATAAAAGAGATTTTTGGTCTGTGAAGCCAATACATTTAAGAAACATGATGAGAAATTATTAGGAGCACCGTAGAAGTTATTCAGTGGCTGCACCAAGATGAATTTAATTTGAACATGGAGCGATACCTGCCAGAAAAAAACAACAACAGCCTGTCATTATCTTGTGTCCCCCCCCCCCGATCACTGTAAAAACAGTGAAGCTTTTGAAATCATATTAGGAATATTAATAGGATTTTAAAATAGAAGGACTGGGCAACAGATACCATATATACTCGACTATAAGTTGACCTCATGTATAAGTCGAGGAAAGGTTTTTGGGGCCAAACTTATGGAATTAGATATGACCTGTGGATAAGTTGAGGGTAAAACTTAGGAATACATTAAAAAGGATGTAAAGGATGAAACAAAGAAAAGCAATGCCAAAAAATGCTGCCCAGGTATTCAAAATGGCCAGAAGTGGCACTTCAGTGGAGAGAGAAGAGAGAGTCAGTGCTTCTTTCAGGCTCTCCCAGGATGGACTAAGTTCTCACCTTTCACCACTACTGTAAGAAAGGGATGGTTTCTAGTTGGATAAGAGTTAAAGTATAGTACTTACAATGACCTGTGGATAGGTCGATCCAGGGTTTTTGAACTGATATCTTGACAAAAGTATCTAGACTTATACATGGTTGAGTGTGTAATCAGTTTCCTCCTGGACTCCAGCATAGAAGCCTTTCATTTCTTTTTCTTCTGCCTCTGTAGTTGGAATTTAAACTTGGATTATGGTCATATTGAAGGGTTTTCCATGAAGTCTTATTGATATGATTCAATCAGACTTTGCATTGCAGGATGAACCAATATATAAGTATTCTTGACATAACATCCTTGCTGAGGTTTTTGTTTTTTTTCTCCTGAAAGAAAAGTAAGGTATAAATTAAGAGTCTTCCCTCCCTCCAACCTAAAGACATTGTATAAAATCACTGAATCTTACATCTGGAAGGGGTCACAAAGTCCCCTAGTCCAACCCCCTGCCATACATGAATATTTAACCAATGTATAATATGTTTTTCACCTCTGGAAATGAAACCTATGTGTGTACTTCCCCCATCACTTGAACAGACCAGTACTGAGCTCATTCACATTTACATTTTGTACTGCGGAGATTTGAATCTCCTCAGCAATGCAATATGGAATCAAAGTCCCCACTACATTTACCATGATTGAATCTCTCTGTGGAATTTTAACCCCATTGCCATTCATACTGCCAGTCCATCAATTTAAAATGGAGCCTCCATTCTGAATGCATTCAATCATTCTTGGTTTGTTTTTGTTTTTTTAATGTCAATTAAGTGATGCACATCTTTGTCATTCCACTTCTGCTTTCACTATTGATGACATGACTCTGCTTCCATTGTTGCAGGTAGTTCAAATCTGAACACAGATAAGTGTATACATGTATAAATAGAGTGTATTAATGTACAAATAAGCCTTCCAATGTTAAGCTGGGGAAAATGGAGGTGGTGGTGGAAATACTGATCAGATTTATGGAGCCGGTGTCTTCACTGGCAAGACCAGGTGGTCTTCTACATGTAACCCCTCTCTTCCTGTTTTGGAAGAATCAGTTCAGAGTGCTCTAAATCGAATCAACGGTGTGCTCTTATTTGCAGCAATTTGCATCTTTTCAAAAGACAAGGGGGGAAAAATTGGTATTGAATATACCACAGTAAGTGGGTTTTCAGGCAGCCCTCCCCCCCAAAAAAAAACTGCACCAAGTGCACTTGGTGCAAATATGAATGTAATGGAAATAATGCTATTTCCACACTGGGTTATTTCATGCTGTGAATGGGCCCTTAGTTTATCTTTGAACATCTAATCCAGAAAATGAAAGAACTAATGGGAATAAAGGCCCCAAGAACAACTGCAGTTTAACTCCATTTCCCCCTACCTTCTGTCATTGCCTGGTCTTTCACAGCATGAGGGGCAAGGTGAGCAGCTTGGATTGTCTGCATTGCCCCATTCTTGGGTTGAAGTTCAAGGAGAACACAAGGAAAGTCACAGCGGAGAGGCAACAGTCATCAGCCATTTTTTTTCAGGGCCTGCAATTCTGACAGATAAGAATTGACAGGACTGGATAAATGAACTGCCAGGGGAGTTTGGGAGCTAGCATAGAGAAAGCTCAGAGGGCACTCGCCAAGAGACACAATGTAGAACTCTTGGCTTTTCCAAAACATGCTTTGTCTTCCAAAGGCTGGAGTGTGCTGTTCATTTGAAATAGATATATATATATGCACATTGCAACAGAAGGCTGCCTTTTCAGAAAAGCTTACATTTCATCTTAAATAATGGAGAAAAGGTGATGGGAGTCAAAGGCATGGACTTTTTTAAAAAGACACACATTGAATTCCAAACCAATTCTGAAAAGCACTTACTTCCCCCCCCCCTTTTTTTCCCCTGTTTGACTTGGGTCTCTTTGTCCAAGTTTAAATTACCTATCTGCACAGGAGGTATTTGCCCTCGGGGTTCTCATGTTTCCATTGGCAGGAGGACATTAATGGGAAACTATCCTTGGCCCTGTAAGACCATTAAAAATAAGTGGGTCTTGAAGTGGAAATCTGAGAGATGGTCTCAGAATGTACGTTTGTGTAGAGTGGTGGATAGGGGCTTCCATGCTGTTATGGCAGAGAATATGCTCAGAAATGCTGAACCTATTCCTTTTAAAAAAAGTTTTATTAACATACAGATTTTCTACATATATAAAGGATACAAACAGAAAAATAAAAATAAAGGCCCCCTTGTTTCCATTGACCAGAAATATAATGTTGACTCGATTTTGATAATGATTATGTTGGTTTTGGGGTGGTTGTATTTGTTGTTGTTGTTGTTGTTCCCTTTTCTGTAAAAGGGTTACAGAGGCTGACATGGCATGACAGAAAAAGAGAAGCAAATCCATGCAACACTTTGATGGTGTGCAAGGTTTATTTTTATTTTTATTCCCCACCTCCCGAAAGGTCAATGGAGAAAGAAGATCTTCCAAATGCCACACTTAGCACTTAGCACAACAACGTTTTGCTCCATGGATTTTAATTAAAAATTGTGAATTTAAAGGCCTTGAATGAGAAATTATATCGGGTGGCAGATATCAGTTATCCTGCTCTGAATGCAGCAGAAATGACTTGAGCTGAAAGAAGGGAACGTTGGCCTCTTTCCAATCTTCATTTTGGTGAACAATCAACAAACATGCTACTTTGTGGATTTGCGGGCCCCAAGCCAGACATTTTTTTGGGGGAAAAGGGGTCTAAATGGGCAACAAAACATTCCACAAGACCCAGAACAAATCCTAATAATGTGGAGAGTTATTTCTCTAAATTTAATATTCAATAAAATCCATGGTAATTTTAGAGCATTTAAGGAAGAAGCTGTCAGTTATCCTGTCCCAGGTCGAAGTTTTTGGACCAAACCCTGAGATTGAGGGATGGCCTCTGATAGTGTCATTAAAGATTATACATTAAGTACATATCAGATGTGATCACAGTTTGTCATTCACTGAGAGAAAGAAGGAGAGAATGCATTTTCCTGTTTGGAAATTAAGACACAAATCTTAGCTAAAGGCATTATTCCCAGATCAAGGTAAAATAGGTGGATAATTCCTTCTTGCCTACTTAGGAAATAGGACAAGGAATACTTAATCTACCCTACTTGCTTCTAGCAACCGAAGACAAAGTCTAAACAGACCTCGCAGAGGGCATTCTCCATCATTGCCCCTAAACTATGGAATGGCCTGCTGGATGAGATCCGTCTCATTACAACACTCACTGCTTTTAAGAAAGCAGTTAAGACGGATCTCTTCCGGCAGGCCTTCCCAGAATGATCCTCCTCAGAGGAATGAACATTGAATTTCCTCCCCAAGCACTCTGTAGCTCTGCCATTTTATATTATTATTTATTTATTTTACTTAATTTTCTGCTTTTAAAATTTTTCAAGTTTAATTTTGTTTTAAGGGTGTGGGAGGGATATGGGTGGAGGGATTGGGATACCAGAATGCTTTTTAACTATTGTATATTTTAATTGTTGTAAGCCGCCGCGATTGCTAAGCAGAGGGGCGTGTTAAAAATAAAACTTTATTATTATTATTATTATTATTATTATTATTAGATGGATGCAGAGCAGAAGGTGAACCCTGGCACTACAAATGAGAAGGAAGGAGAAGCAAACTAAATAAAAATGCAAAGATCTGCTGGAGGGTCTTTGTAAACTGCAGCAACAAATCAATGAAGCCTTGCAAACTGTAGCAAACAGCTGCTGTAATAGCTTGAGATTTAAAAATAGCCCTTTCCTCTTGTCTGAAACTGAGCTCAGCAAAACTAGAGAATTTGTACCCTTGTCTCCCACCTAGAGATGGCCCATGGAAATTGTAGAGTCAGGGCCTGGTCATGACATCTGATAATCCTATTCTTAGAGATTCGGGAAAGGATTCTTTTGTCTGACAACTCCAAGAACACCTCAGCCAGTTGACTGTGCAATTCTGGAAGACGTCATCTAAAAATCCCTTTCTTAACAAAAAAAATCCCATAATCTTCCACCCAAGTATGATCCAAAAAGGAATGTTTCCAAGCTGTGACAGGTATGGATCAATATAACCGTATGATCACTTGCAATCTCTTCAGGGTGCTGACTATTGCACCACAGTGTGATATCACACCTGAGCTACACAGAGCACTTCTTCAACGGACCATTTTGGCTGAATTGCAAGACATAAAGAGCAGAACTAGAAAATTGACTTCAGCTTGTTTTCATTGTATCCTCCTTGTGAACAATACCAAGGCACTTTCCCCATCCCTTGTGTGATATTTTCTGTTTTGGGGTTCACAAATTGGAATCCAGTTGTTTGTACAACAACAACAATATCACTGGATGGCCCTTGTGGTCTCTTCCAACTCTATGATTCTATGAACACACAATTTCAACATCTTCTTGTCAATATTCTAAGAACAGCTTCTATGTTTCTAGACTTTTCCAACCTGAAGATGCACAGGCTCAATTGGACTCCTGTTGCTGAACTACACTGAAGCAACAAAACAATAAAAATATCTAGAACATAGAATTACCAATTGAAGAGTCCACCCACATTTGCAAATGAACCATCATAAAATTCTCACACCTGGGGAATCAGGTGGCAAATTTCTTGGCTTATAAATAGAAATATAAAGGGGTCAAGATAACAAAAATCTGTATGTTTAGTAAACTACAAGAAATGATCATCACATCACTACTGGCCAATGCTACCCACAGTGCTATAGAAAAATCCTCACTCCTCGACTTGAGACTTGAAAGTAGAGACTTGAGATTTGGCTTGACAGTTGGAGTAAAAGACTTGAATCCATCCCTGACAACGACACCATTGGTTGAACTCCAAAGCATAAAATTTGTAACATAAAATAAAATACAAAGCATAAAGTAAAAGAAAGGACTTCCAGGGTTTTCTTTAACAGTCTGGAGGTGGCCTAAGTCAGTGGTGAGTTTCAAGACCACCCAAAGAATATCACTCAGTTTATTGATATTTTTTCCCAAGTACTGCCATGCCTTTCCCCAGAACAGTCCATTGACCTGTGGCCCCTTTATGACTTTATTGCCACCAATTTACCACCAGTTTATTCAGCAACATCTGGTGGGCTGAAAATTGTGCTTTATTTTATTAGCTCTCAAATGGATGGCTAATGCAGCTTAATGGGCCAGTAACAAGCAATTAGTCCCTGATTCCTCTCTTTCTCTTTCCCCACCCTCATTTTTAAAATATTTTTAAACATATAAGATGTACCTGGTTGTTTAATTCAGAAAAGTACATTCAATTCATTGTGTGTATGTGATGGCCTTTCCTTTCCTTTTTGTACCCTCATGTTTCAGGGAAGTGAGATAAGGATTCAACAAAATCTGTCCATTTTGTTTTTTCTCTGTGTCTCAGTTTCCCAGTCTTCAGTTTTTCCTGAACCTGGAGAATTTTTCCTCTCTTAAGTATTGTTCATCCCATTTTATTTTATTTAAGAAGTTTGCATGAAAACATATGTAAATTATTATGGGTTTTTTTGTTTACACTCATAGGATTTGTATATGCACTTGGCCCAAAACACACTTTTTTGTGAGTAATTTTCCTAATGTCATGGGATTTTGAGCACTATTTTTATAATATGCACATTTTTGGGTGTACTTTCCCCAAATATAAACATTTTCATACATCTTGTTTTAAACTGGAGGTTTTTGCTTTAAAATATGAAGAAACACAATATGATAATGGCTCTCCCATTATCTGGGCAACACAACCAAGAATATAATCTGCCTTCCATATAAACAAACAGTTAATGATGATGCTTAGGTTATGTTTATTGGGGATCAGCCTCATGCTTGAGCAACAGAGATGATGAGAGATAAATGCCCAGTGAGTATGTCCAAAATGTCCAGTTCGGAGAGAAGCTTGGAAACTTCCAAAGACTTCCAAAAAGGGAGATTAGAAAAACATTTGAGATATTTGAAACATGATAGAGTCTTGAGACTTGAGAAACTTTGGAACTGATGGAGAAGCAAGGGAGGTGCTACCTGCCTCACCATCCCCAGGAAAGCTTGAATGTAGGGTGGACCAAACCCACAGTTTCCCATGAACACTTGATGACACAGATTGCTATCTATATCATGAGCAGAGTAGGAATGCCCAACTAGTTGTATTAGAGCTTACGTTTCTTTCTAACCTTGGCTGCATATGACTTATACTGTTTTTCTAACTTTGTATCTACAGTTGACCCTCCACATTTGCAGCTTTGACTTTTGTGGATTTAATTATTTGTGGTTTTGATTAATATGTACTCTCTAGGAATCTTTAGGTCCTTCAGTGCAACTCTGTTAGAATTTGACCATAGAGTTGTGTTGGAAAACCTAGAAGTTCCTAGAGAAAACATCTCTCTAGGCATTTGTAGGTCCCCCGGCATGATTCTATGATCAACCTTAGGAGATGCTGACTATAGAATTGCACTGGAGGTCCTGGAGATACATAGTGAGGTGTTCTCTTAGGTATTAAGAATAGTGTGGGGTTTTTTTATTTGCAGTTTTTCCACATTCATGGAGGTCCTTCACCCCTAACCCCAGTGAATGTGGAGGGACCACTGTTCTCCTGGGTAATGCCTGAAGGAAGGTGTCTTCATGTACAAGATACCTTTTGATAAGGTGAGATTGTTTGCTTAAAACAAAACTTTCCTTAAAATATCTATTCTTTTTCACTCTCTCTTCACGTACCTTTGCTCAGTATGTGCACAGACATATATAAATGGGATTTTCATCTCCCACAGGAGGGGGAGGGAAAAGCTCTACACAGTCAGAGGTGGGAAAGGTGCAGCTTAAACCCCTCAATAGTTATCACTAAAGTTGCTGAGTACATTAGAATATCATGAGAAGACATGACTCACTAGTAAGGATAATAATGCTTGGTAAGGTAGAAGGCAGAAGGAAAAGTGGAAGACTGTATTACAGGTGGATCACTCAGTCAGAGAAACCAAGGCCCCCTAAGTCTACAAGAACTGAGAAGGGATGTAGATGACAGGGGGTTTGGGGGTCTCTTATTCTCTTATTGCCATAAATCGAAGCTGACGATGGCAGTTGACAACAACGAAGTTATTGAGTCATGTGGTGTAAGTTGGTGTATGGTGGCAACTAGGTAGAATTTGTTAGTGCCCTCTACTCAAGGGCAGGAGATAGGGTCAGAGTCTATTATACACAACATAACCCAAGCATCAGTTTACAAATTAGATTAGAAGCACAACATGTGGAAAAGTCACACTAGTAAAACAAAAATCAAATGAATGCCTTTCCCAAATCTAATCAGAGAGTTTCCCATCAGCTGTACGATCAATAGTTTGATGAAAAATGCTCTGTAAGTAGGTTTGGGCATAAATACAATGAGCCCTTGGTATCCACTGGAGTATGGTTCCAGGACACACACACACACCCTGTGGTTACCAAAATCCATGGATGCTCAAGTCCCATTAAATACAATGGTGTAGTAAAATAGTATTCCTATACAAAATGGCAAAATCAAATTTCACTTTTAATGTGTGTGTGTGTGTGTATCCAAAGTGTGGATGGTTGAATTTGTGGATTAAAAAAGTCTATGGATACAGAGGGCTGATGGTAGAGTAGAGTCTCAATTTTCCAAAAGCCAATTTATTAATTAAAATAATTTTGGTGGTATTTCTTGTGCTTCCAACAAGAACTGTCTTCTGGTTTTATACCCCTCTTCTGTTGCCCCTTTTTTCCAACAGTGGGTCCAGGATTACCTATCTTCTGTAGCAGTGCTTCCAGCAGTACTGGCAGATTAGATCAAGCCAACTTTCAAATTTCCCAAAAGACCTCTGTGGAGAGCATGGCACTTCTCACCAAAAGAGATTGTGCTAGGTACCTGTCACAGAATGCTATTAGATACCTCCAGGAAGACACAGAAGCAGTTATTGTACATGTAGTACAGTTAAGCTTCACTATTTAACCTAGAAGAACAGTACAGTAGATGAAAACATGAGATAAGATCCTTTACTGTGAGAATATTGGAACATATATGTCTTCACCTTTTGGGCTACCTTCCTAGGGGAGGTAGTCCTTAGCCTTTTGTGTCATCAATGCATCTAGAAAGGAAAGAGATGCCTTCTTTGTTTAGACCTTTGCTATGCAGGTATACCTCAGTTAACAAAGCAGACAGGTTCCTTTTTTAACAAGAAGTTTGGTACCAGAAGCAGAAATAATATTGGAAGAAAAGAGATATTCTCCGAAACCAGAAGAAAAGAAGAGCAGTGCGGTGCTTCAGCAAACATTTTTCCCGAAACCAACAATATCCATCCATGAAATGCAACATTATGGTGGTATTTGCATGGGCCAGAATGCTCTGGAAGAGAGCAGAGTATTCTGGCCCCTAATGTCACCCCATTTATATGTTCTAAGGGAGGGGGATAATATGTCTTCTGGACAGCTTACACCAGAACTGAGATTTGGGCCCTGCATCATCCAGACATATTGCAATGGGAATGAGGGGAGGATATTTTACTTGGCCCATGCAGACAGGACCCAAGGCAGGTAAGTCTTGTATAGGTTAAAAAAAAAAAAATTCTAGAGACCACTTAAAGCCTTCTTCCAAAATACATCCAGAGATATATATTTTTCTATTTACTTTTCTCATGAGTTCCATTTTGGTGGCCAAAACTATAAATCTATGCTTTTTTATATGCTGTAGGGCAGCTGGTGAAGCAGGTTTGATTTGGTCAGCTTATGAAAAGTTAAAACAGATAAAGCTTAAAAAATGTACACACACACACAAACTATTAGTAAAATACTACCCTGAACATGCCCAATCTCATCTGATCTCAGAAGTTTAGCAGTGTCAGGCTTGGATAGTACTTAGATGGGAGAGTGCCTGGTTTAATGGTTTGAGCATTAGACTATGACTTTGGAACCAGGGTTCAAATCCCTGTTTGAAATCCACTAGTGACCTTGGACAAGGCACGCTCCCAGCCTCAGTGGAAGGCAAAGGCAAAACTCCTTTGAACAAATCTTGTCAAGAAACCCTCATGATAGGGTTGCTTTAGGGTTGCCATAAGTCAGAAACGACTGGAAGGCATGCAACAGTAATAACAAAAGCAGCTAAAAACAAACCACCAAAAAGAAGAACAAATATAAACAAAACAGCACATGAAAAGCTCTTCCCTCTTGAGCAGTCAACCCTCAAAGACCTTCCAAAAAGGTCTTCACCTTCCTAGCAGGAATGGTGCCAGTCTAACCTCTCTAATAAGAGACTGCCTGAGTTGCGGGGCAGCTACTGAGAAGACCGCTCCAGTTTTCTCACCAGGTGTATATGTGTGGGTGGTGGAAGAGAGAGAAGGTCCTTCTCAGAAGATTTCAGGACAAAGGCAAGCTCATATGGCAAGACTCATATAGGGAGATACTAGCATTTCTCTCCAAATGAATGGTGTAGTCATACTGTCTCCAGTACTTTGCTAGCACTGTCACCCGAAGCATTCCATATTTGTTCCCAGCAGCAAATATGAACTATCAGGAATGCTTCGGGTGACAGTGCTGGCAAAGTATTAGTGGACAAAATGTGACTGCATCATTCACTTGGAGAGTAATGCTAGTTTCTCCAGATAAACAGTGGGGAACCATGGGAAGACTGAAAGAGAACATCATGATCAAAATGAGATTATTGCCTTTTGTTTCATGCCCCCCTCCCTGTTTTCTCTTCAGGCTGCATGGTGGCTGCCATTTCAGAGAGAACATCCACTAATCTAAACTTCCTGAAGCATGAAAGCCATGCCAAGCCAAAAGTAGCTGAGGGCCTTGTGGAGCATAGTGTGGGACAGATGTCTGCTTGAACTCCTTCCAAAATAAAAGAAAAAGCAGTGTATCTCTAATATTCAGCCCCAGCTCCAATCAATTGGCCGGATAGGGAGTACATTGCATCCATACGCATCCAACATACCAGCACCAGCGGTTGCTAATTGGGGCTTGTTGCTTTGGCCATATCAGTCTAGTGCAGTGACAATTGCAGGCTTCCTTGTGACTGAGGTTTTACTCTAAAGTAAGGCTGCCCAAATCTCAGGACTAGGTCCCTTTTCATCAGCTCATAGTAGGGATAGCCCATTCAGAATCATCACAGGACTTGGGGTTTTCGGGCCAAAACCTGAAACCCAGAGGCAGCACCTAGTGATGCCATTAAATGTTATACAGTAACAAATCCATTAAGCCTTGCAAATTGTAGCAAGCAGCTGCTTTACTAGCTATACTGGAGATCTGCACATAGTCCTCTCCTCTTGCCTGGAGGAAGATGCAAAATCTACCCAGTGCTGGTAGCAAGGGGCTACAATGATTTCCCTAGTGATTATCACTTGGCACCCATTGTCTCCTGATTCATCATCATCATCATCATCATCATCATCATCTGCCTTCCTCTAGTACTGTCCGCATCCTCAGGCTGAAATTGAAAAGTATCCAATGACACTGAACAAGAAGGAGCCAAGGGTACATCTACTGGCACTGTATCAACTACAGCATCCCAAGATGGAGTGAATCTGAGTTACTTTATCTGCACTAAGCAAAGAGAATTCTTTGCAGTGGGGTATTGGTCTGCATTTTCTACTGGAAGGCCAGTGTGTAATAGACCTCTGACCACTTGGAAAGAACAGTTCTGCTGGACAGCTCCCTGCAGATGCAGATGCAAGGATGGCAGCAAAAAATAATTCCTTTGTTACTCACACTGCTACAGGTAGATCTTCGAACAGGCTCCAGCCCATGTTTGGTCAGTCTCTCCTGGCAGGCCTACCCATATGATTTTTAAATTATGATTTGTAAAGTCTGTAATGACTTTTTAATATGTAGTGGTTTTATATGCTCTTTTAACTGGTGTTATGTATTATTGTTGTTCCCCTCCTTGATTCATAGAGAAAAGCAGGTAAGAAATAAATGATGTTGTTGTAGCTGTTGTTGTTGTTGTTGTTATGCCACTCAGTTTGTTGTCACTTCAACCCCTGCAACAGTGTCTGAGGCAGCAGCACAAGCCAGCACTGGAACCATACGGTATGCCTCCTCCACCGCACACCTGTAGTTATAAAGGTAAAGAAAAAAAAAGCATACAACTGTGTGACAAAAAAAGTGGAGACATTTCTTGCCCACTCACAATTATAATGTAACCACTTTCATTATTCCTCTGCTATTGGGGAAACAAGTTTCTCCCAAACAACTTGTTACCTGAAACTAGCTGTTTCCAAACTTTGCATTCTATTCAGTACAGGCAAAGTAAAGGAAACAAGAAGTGGATCTGCCTGTCAAAACAGGGCAAATCCAAGTGGGAGATAAATGGCACCCAGCCAGTTTCAATATCAGCAGCATTTCTGTCTAAGCACAGATGTCTGATTATTCTCCTTCCTTGCCTAATGTGGATTCTTGTTAAGCTACATAATTCTGACCTTCCTTTGTCAGACAAGCACTGGCCTTGCCAAGTAATGCTGCAGATTAATTAAATGGGCCATTTATTTATTTATTTCAAGCCTACATTTGTTAATGCTTCTAAACCCACCCACCCCCGACATTCATCTCTGCTTTAGCTTAAGATATGTCCAAAAACTTTACTGTCAGATTTCACATTTTAAGTAAGACTGAGCCACAGCTTCTTGTCTAATTCCATGTACATTGTTGTCCTGCAGAAAAATAATCTCCATCTGCAATAATAAAAGAGAATGTGTCTGAATCTGTGTGTGTGCACCATAGATCCAACAGCTAGAAACCTTAAATTTGGTGTAAATGCTAAAGCTGCATCTGCACTGCATAAATAATCCAGGTTGACACCACTTTAACTGCCATGGTTCAATGCTATGGAATTCTAGGATCTGTAGTTTTTTGAGAGATTTAGCCTTCTCTGTCAGAGAGCTCTGGTGCCACAACAAACTATAAATCTCAGCATTCCATAGCACTGAGCCATGGCAATTAAAGTGGTGTCAACCTGGACTATTTATGCAGTATAGATGCAACCTAAGGGGACCCTGGGGCTCTGCATCCCTGGATAAGCAATAGATCACCATTATTTAAAACCTTCTCCATAGCCTATGTACCATAATCAGTCACCAGTTCTCCTGTCATTTTTCATAGAAGGAAAAGTGAAGGTAGACCAGAGGCATTTCTATAGTATTGGTACTATCCATGGGGCCTCTAGGCAGTTCTATGTGATGCTTTCCTTTGCAGGGTCCTGGTACTTCAGAAGGTGCAAAAAAGGGACAGTATGTGTTTGTGGGGGACTTATGTTAAGGGGATGAGATTGAGAAGAGGAAATGGCTGAAGGATCATTGGGGTAGAAAGAGAGAGAAAGAGCAATAAGAAAAATAAAAGGTTGAGGAAGGGAGTGAAGAAAAAGAGCAGCAGGAGAGAATTAATTACTATCTCAGGTAGTTTCCAGTATTTTAATCTTTTCACTATTTAAGCCCCATTGTTCAGTGTCCTTTTGGCCTCCTGATTGTTGTTTCTCTTAAGTGACATCAAAATACTGGATCTGACATTATGATGTCACAGGCTGCATCTACACTGCAGAATTAATGCAGTTTGACACCACTTTAACTGGCATGGCTCAAAGCTATGGAATTCTGAGATCTTTAGTTTTGTGAGATATTTAGCCTTCTTTGTCAAAGAGCTCTGGTGCCACAACAAACAAGTACCAGGGCTACATAAGATGGAGCCATGGCAAATAAAGAAGTGTCAAATTGCATTAATTCTGTAGTGTGGCAGCAGTCACAGGCATCTGTCAAATCACAAATAGGTGATATCTAGCCAAGCAAATTAAATGGCAGTAATGGCCAATGAGGCCAAGGGCAGTGAGGGCAATGAAGAAAAGTAGCACAGAAAAGCCACCATCTGCACTGCGAGACAAAAATACCTGAACAGTAGTGAACCAACAGAAATGTCCAGCAAGCTAAGTTGAGTTATGTCACAAATGCTAAATGAAAGTGAAGATTGCAATTAGGAAATCTTCAGCATGGCTCTAGCTTTGAGTTACGTAGACAGAGAGATATTTTGCAGTGGGACTTAACATCTTGTATATCCCCTATAGCTAGCTCTTGCTACAACTAATGCAGTTCTGGTCCATTATTTCTCAATAAATTCCCCAAATTAATTGTTAGCCAGGCCACCCAAGAATGGCTCCCAGCAAGTCAGAGCAGTAAGAATGTTCTGAAGTAGGTAAGTGTAGCACCTCTTTCATTATCACTTCATAATCCATGCATACCTTCTCCAAGCTGGAAGGCATTGTGCTTAACTTTATAAACCATGCCACTTTTTATTGCAGGATAACACAAAATTATCCAAACCAGCTTGGCATCTTATCTTGTGGAATATAGGAACTGTATGTAGAAATCAGAATTAAAAGAAAGTGGAGCTGCAGGAAAATTTGCCAAAAGAAAAGGGTTCATTTTGTATTGTTTTAAAAGCTTTTACATCTGTGGCTTCTGATAAATCCCTGAGAACTAAGAGATAGAAGGGGGGGGGTCATAGAGTTGGAAGGGGCGCCATAGACCATCAAGTGCAGTATCTCCAGCTAAAATATCCCCAGGAGGCAGCTGCCCAGCTTCTTTTTGAAGACCTCCAGAAAAAGAGACCCCACCACCATCTCTCTAGGTCAGGGGTAGGCAAACTTTTTGAGCTGGGGGCCGGGTTGCTGTCCCTCAGACAATTGGGGGGCTGAAGCACCAAAAATAAATAAATAGATAAATAAATAAATAAATAAATAAATAAAAATATTTTTTTAAAAAATATTAAAAAAATTAAAAAATATATATGCATGCACACTCTCTCAGCCCCAGAAAAGCCATGACAAAACCCCTGTGGAGATTTTGCCAAGAAAACCCCAAGAACAAGTAATAACAACAATAATCAATATCATCATGGTGGGCAGCGGCAGCGGGGGGGCGGCGGCGGCAGGACCAGCCTAGGGCCGGTCCAAAAGCCTTGGGGGGCCGCATCCAGCCCCCGGGCCTTAGGTTGCCTACCCCTGCTCTAGGTCATTGGTTCCATTGTCAAACCACTCTTTCCATCAAGAAGTTTCTTTGAATATTCAATCAAAATCTACCTTCCTGGGAGTTAAAAGCATTAGACTTTGGAGCTTATTGCATTGCCAAAAAAGTCGGTGTACCTTTTCCAGCTTCAGTCTTCTTCTGGGATACACCTGGACATTATCTCATGTAAGTTGCCACCGATTTTGCCACTATATCACCAGACAAATCCAGCCCAGGTCAGACAAGGGTCAAAGCTACATTCAGCCAGCACTTTTTCGAAAATGGAAGCTTGCCAGCTGAATGCGACTTTGACCTTCGTCTGGCCTGTATCTGGCAAGTGGCATCGCTGCACAATCAGTGGCAACTTAAATGTGATAACATCCAGGTGTATCCCAGAAGACTGAACCTGGAAAAAGTAAGGTGGCTTTTTTGGCAATGCGATAAGCTCCTTGGTCATAACCTCTGTTACAGCAGAGAACAGGCCTGCATCCTTCTTTTGTGGTAGCCCTTGAGGAATGTAAAGAGTATGATCATGTCACCCCCCAGTCATCTCTTCACCAGATGACATGCCCATCTTCCTCAATCTTCCCCCATAGGTTTGCTCTCCCAAGGGTGTCACTATGGTGCTCAAAATTTCCCTTCATCCCTCAAAATAATCATCTGTATCAAGAACATCTCTATTTGCTGTGCTCACATTCCCTTGGCCATTTGGACTGTCTCTTTTCTTTACATGTACAGTCAGACCTCCTTATCCACATATTCTGGATATTCATGGATTCAACCATCCATTGCTTCAAAATATTCAAAAAGTATACATTCCAGAAACCAAACCTCAGCTTTGCCATTTTATAGAAGGGACATCATTTTACTATGCCACTGTATTTAATGGGATGTGAGCATCCACATATTTTGAGATCCACAGGGGGATCCTGGAACCAAACCCCAGTGGACACTAAGGGCCCACTGTATTTCTAAACTCTCAGCTGTGGGTTTGTCTACACTAGGGGCAAAAGTCTGAATGTCCTTCCTGCCCCACACCAACCCTAGAGATACCCCATATCATTTTTCCTCCACAGGGACATTGGGTAAATCATCTAAAATACCCAACTGATCCTACAGAGTTTCCTGGGTCCATTGCCAATGGTTCTGCCACCGTCCCTCCCGCTTCTGCTGCTTCCACCTTTCAAAGCCAGGACAGATACTGGCAGCTGCCACCATTTAACATCCAGACCAGTTCCCAGCCCAAACCGTGAGATTTTCCATCTCCTCCTCCCTCGGCATATGACCTTTGCTGGTGCACCCATTACTTGGCTCTGAGGCAAACAAGGTGCCCAGTATCTGATCTGGGCACCTCATCTGAGCTTAAAAGCTCACCTACAGCAATCTGATGATGGCAGTGCTGCTGTGGCAGGAGGAAAAAAAATCTCATTGGAACTGGCACAGACATGTAAATGGTGGCACCTGTCAGGGTAAACTCCAGATAAAACTCCTGCAATAAAGTAAGATACCTCAAATCTGGGACAGATAGGGCCATGCATCCTGTGGCCTTATTGCCCCAGATTTGGGGGAGGGAGGTTTTTAAAAGGGTTTTAAAGTATTACATACAAGACCTGAAATTTTAAGTTATTGAAATGCTAGAAATCTGGAGACTGAAGGAAATTTTCAATGGGCAGAATTCTTATTTGGGGTCAATGCCCTCATTTTCCCCTTCTCCTGTAGCCCCACTGATATGCCAGCCACAGCCTTCATGGATGGATGGAAAGGCAGGTGGGGCAAAGATGCTTTCAGAGTAACAGGATCTGAAATAAAGCTTCAAATGACCTCAGTAATTCTGCCTATCATTGAGACTTTTGACAGCCTTCGGTTCAACTTTCATGTTTTGTTCTTCACGGATCAGCTATAGAAATATAGGGAAGAGACTTCCATAATTTACATACCCCCATGTGTTGAAGGAGGAAGGGATTTTTGACCAACCATCAGACATAAAGCTCCAGGGAGAGGATATGAGAAAAACATCCCTCCAAAAATAATTCTCTCTAGCCTCATCATGGAATTTTCCTTCAGTCCCAAAGTTCTAGCATTGTAGAGAATGACATCCTGGAAATCATTGCTATGCATACCTCTCATGTTTGCCATGTTTGCATTCACTTGGTAACTTTGTCTGCCCCTTTTCTTTGGATGCCTAAACTCTATTTGTAAACGTTCAAACCATCTTAATTCTTGTTGCAGAATTTGGGGTGGGGAGGGAGTTCACTGACTATGAACTCGACTGACAATGAATTCCACTAACCATGTATGTTACTCCAACAATTAGGCAGATATTTAGTTAAGCACCAACTCATCAGTATCACCCTGATTAGACAAGACTCCCTTGCGGAGAACTAAAGTTCATTGGAGAAGACAAGAATGATGGGCTTCTGGAAGAGGCCAGAGCAGAAAAAAACAACATTGTTAGTGTGAATGATTGCATGCCTAGGTAGCCTAGGGCAATGCAATGCTGACTAGAACAAACCCATTTCATCTGCATATTTCATAGTAGGAGAATTATGCCTTTCTGATGAACCCATTGATAAATGAGGTGCCAATTGTCCAGAGTCAGGATGAAGCAGTCGACTCTCACTTTTCCTCTTCCAGTTGTAATGCACATCAATTAAAACAGAGAGAGCACTGGATAACTTAGACTTAGAGCTTCTCTTTCTTGCTCCCTTTCACTTTTTCTTTTTCAGTTAGAGTTTGGGGAGGGAATGAAACGTGGTACAATGCTATGCTAAAGTGAGATGCAAGGAGGTTGGGAATATATGTACAAATTTTCTTGATCTCTGTGGAGGAAAGACACAAAGGGAGACAATAAAAATATTCTGACTGGCATCCTGTTGGTAACATGCACCCGTGTAATACAGGTTGAGTTTCCCTTATCCAAAATTCCCAAATCTGAAATATTCCAAAATCCAAAATTGTCCACATGATGTCCATATGGCTGAAACAGTGACACCATTGCTTTTTGATGGTACACAAACTTTGTTTCATGCACAAAATTATTTGAAATATTGTGTATAAAATTTCCTTCAGGCTATGTGGATAAGGTGGATATGAAACATAAATGAATTTCATGTTTAGACTTGGGTCTCATCTCTAAAATATCTCATTATGGATATGCAAATATTCTAAAACAAAACAAAAACCCTGAAATCCAAAACACTTCTGTGCCCAAGCATTTCAGATAAGAGAGACCTATCCTGTGCTGGTATAGTCTTTGTTTGGTTATTGTGGTGGGAGGAATTCACTACTTCCTTTGTGCAGGGACAAAATCCTTCCCCAAGTCCTTTCTGTGACAGGCTGCACTCAGTGGCATCACTAGGGTAGGAGTCACTCTGTATGGCAACTCATGGTGTCACCCCCCCACACACACACACTGACCTCCTCCCATATCACAACATACAGAATCCAGAAGAACTGGTGACTAATGTTACTCATAAACTGTAATTTCTATATACCACTCAATGTAATGGTAACAGTTGGGACATAACTAGCAAAATGAAAATTATACCTTTACATTACAATTTCATACACATAACCTAACTGTATTTACAGGTACATTGTTTCATGTGGTTAAAGTGAAAATTTAGTAAGATGTGTGTTTATTTGAAGCAATTTTTAAAGAGTTCAAACATTGAGTTTTTTAATTTAATTTTAAAAAAAAAACCTGAAGCCTCTCCTTTCTTTCTCCACTAATAATAATAATAATAATAATAATAATAATAATAATAAAATTTATTTATATCCTGCCCCTTTGAGATCAATCGGGGCAGCTAACAACAATAAAATATTACATAATACAAACAATCAGATTCCCTTCCCTCCTTAAAACATTATTAAATCAATCCAAGTTAAAATTACAACATACAATCACAACAAAAATTTAAAAAGAAACCACACTAAGCCTCACCCCACGCACACCATCTCTTCAGCATTTTAAAGGGATGCAGGAGAATGCCACAGCCTGTTTCTGCCAAAAGGCAGATGGTTGGGGATCAGTAGTGTCACTCTCCTCTTAGTGTCACCTGGTATGGTCTTCATCCTCTGCACCTCCCCAATGATGCCCCTGGCTTCACCCACACACATATACAGCCATTTCCTGGCTAGTGGAATAAGAGGAGGAGTGGTGAAGTATCTACCTACATGGCTTCTGCTGGCATCTTCCAAAACCTCAGTAGTCCCCCAGAGGCCCTAGGCAATGACAGAATCACTCTACATCCAACTATAGGGGAAAACCTGGACATTTCACCACAATGACCCCTACCCCAGTGAATTCACTACTTCCCTTGTGCAGAGACAAAACCTGTCCCCAAACTCTACCTGTGACAGGCTGCACCCAGTGGTGGGACTAGAGTTGGAGTCATTTGGTGCGGTAATTTATGGTGTCACTCCCCACATTGACCTCCTCCATAGTAAATGGCTATGTTGGGGGAACGCAGCATATAAAAAGTGTGTGGTTTTGGTGGGTGGGAGAAGAGACAGGATTCAGATCTTCCTGGGCACACCTTGATGCTCTGTTTCCTGATTCAAGACCTCAGCCACAGTCTAATGCTGAACTTAGGGCCTTTGCAGACTGCTAGAAATAGAGCAAATTGAGTCCACTTTAAGGGTTAGGGTTAGGGTTAGGGAATAATGGGAACTGTATTTTATTGTGGCACCAGAGCTCTCTGACAGAGAAGGCTCAATATCTCAGAAAAAGAACAATTCCCATGCTTCCCTAGAACTAACCCTAACCCTTAAAGTGGACTCAATTTGTACTATTTCTGGCAGTCTGCAAAGGCCATAAGTCTCTTTAGGCATGGTCTTTCATAGAGGGGGGCAGTCTCAGTACTTTTGATCCTCCATTATTATCATCTTCTTTTGCTTGTATGTTTATGGTCTTTTGTGCTTGTTTTTAAATTTCTTCTTAAATGACTCTAGCCAATCAGGGATCAAATACCAATGGTGATGATATTGCAATAAAATGGAGCCAATCCGATTTACTCAGGTGCTGCCATCTATAAAGAGATGAAATTGTAGTGATGGCAATGTTTTTGCTACAGTCACGTGTGTGATCACAGCCAATCAGGAATCATCCTAAGATGTCAACAGTTTCCCAGTTCTTTCACAAGTAGAGGGCAAAAATAGGACTACCATATCTAAATCAATAAGCTTTCCTAGGTTATCAGTTGGTTCCCAAAATTATGTTTTGTACATATTTGTTCAGTGAGAGGATAGCTAGCTAGCTAGCTAGTAAATATATGCTAAAATAAGCAATTTCACAAGTATATCGAAACAAGGGACTTCCCAGCTTAGAAATTTAGGCTTAGATCTACATCATTTTACCAATATCGACATCTTAATTGGTCACCCATTTTATTTGACTCATCAAGTAAGAATTTAGAGGCAAATCTGGAGTTCAGCCAATTTTAAATTATCGATCCAGCCACTCTCTCATTTATGAATTGTATTGTCCTGCATCTTTTTTTCATAAAATTATGATTACATAAATTATGATTATTTTTTTAACTTTGTTTCATGTGAGGTTTAACTCTTTCCCAAAGCTGTCTGCTATATTTTTTTCCCTTTCCTTCTTCACTCAACAACAAAGTCCATTGTTTAAATCCTCAAGGAATTCTTCATTACTGTCAATGACCGAGAGGGAAGCTATTGTTGAGATACAAATTAAGAAGTCGAAGGCATGCTGGCTCGCCAAAAAATAACAATGATGATCCAAGAGAGCAAGTGAACAAAAGGGAGCCGAGCTGGGTAATTCATCTCACCCTTCTTGACCTACAGCATCTGTTCATTATTGGAAAGCTCTAAATTGAGATGCAAGGCTATTACCTATCACAGATGATGGCATAAAATGACAACACTGCTCTACTTCAGATAGTCTTTTTAGGTTGTGTCCACCACTCTGATAATACTTGCTTGTGTTCTGCTGCTTTTCCCCCACTGTGAATTGGTGTCTTGCATTTAATGACATGTTTCAGGATCTTCCCTCCACAGATGCTGCTAGACAAAGATGTTGATGGATATGGAAGGAAATGCTGATGGTGACAGTAGTTTGCCTAGATTAAAGATGCAGGCCAAAATCCGACTGCTCTACTTTAGCCCTAACTAGATTAACTCCTTGGAAGTAAAGGGATTTATAGAAGGCTTGACTTGCCATTTAGAAGTTGATTCCACTGGGTCATCTCTAATGGAGTTTGCAGATGAATTTGGGCCAGGGATAGGTTAAGAGCAGCCCGCCAAGAGTTGAATTGCAAATCCCAGAATTTTTCATCACTGGCTGACCTGCCTAAGGCTGATGCAAGACAAATAACCAGTAGAGCGTGTGAAAGTTTCTTTTTTGGACTACAATTTTTGGACTACAATTTTTCCAACAATGACCAAGAATAGAGATCCTGGGAGTTGTATTCCTAAATAAATAAATAAATATTTCGAGGCTTAAAGGACAAGCAGATTCTGGTTTGTCAGTTGCTCTGAGAGGTCTACCTTTAGGGAGAAAAAGGAAGAACAGAGAGGAATCCAAGCAGTGCAGAATTTAGGAAGGTTATTAATTTGAAGTAAGAAGACAAATGTTCCACTGTGAGCTTCTAATTAGCATATAGCTCACCCTGAAATGTGCAAAGAGTGTGTTAAAATTACCAAATTAAAAGAAACGCATAAGAAAGAAGGCTTGTTTGAAGACCTGGATTGCATCCCACAATTTTCTCTGCTGCCTCCGTAGTTCTGTCTCAAGTACAAATGACTATGAAGCATTCAAAGAACATGCAATAAATGCTGTTTGCTGGGGGGAAAGATAAGTACGAACAACTTATATTCAGGAGGAAACAACAACAGCAACAAAAGCTATGCATATTCCCTAGCAACACAGCGCCTGTGAAGAGAAGACCTACATTTATAATAACAGCAAAATAGACAGAGATCATTCAAATGGGCTGGGAGGGGCTCTCCTCCAAGCACTGGAATGGAGGCGGTATCTGCTCTTTTTATGATGAACTCTTTTTATGTTGAACAAGGCAATGAGCTCCTTTTTTCTTGTTATATTGAAACTTGGGGAAAGAACTGTCACATCTTGGCAGTATGGTGATCGTAATCTGAAAAGGAGTGATCCTGAAATCTGGAAACAGAGACTGCCAATGTGTGGAGGGGAAAAAAACAAGGAAAGATTGCACAAAAGGGCACAAACACCATCCCTCAAATAAAGAATGGAAAACCACATAAAGGTTAGAGACTTGCTGGTGTCATATGCGGGTGGAACAAGACATTATCCCTGCATACATGTTTTTGATATCAACACACAAGAAGGTAGTACAATAATAATAATAATAATAATAATAATAATAATAAATTTATTTATATACTACCCGGTGGCGGACCAATCTAGGCGGTTTACAAAGCTAAAAATACATACAACTTAAAGTAACATAACTCCCTCCTTCCCCCCCCCCCCCCTTGTACACTTTCTGGAAATGTCTACTATGGAAAGTTGTTCAAACCAAATGTTATGCAGCAGGAAAAGAAATTCAGGCCAACTGAGGCTGCAGCCTTTGCCAGTTTGTCTCTCCTGCAAATCAAATTGTTAAGTTGAAGGAAAAGAAACTCAGAGTGATTGAAGCAGTAGCCTTTGCCAGTTTGAATGTTGTGCAATTTCCTTTCTTTAATGACAGCTGAACAGTTTCAGTTCATGCCAAAAACTGCAAAATTTCTGGGCAAGCTGCATGTAGGGCTGGGAATACCTGAGCATCCCAAAGCTATGGGATTTTATTTATTTATTTATTTGGAGTATTTATACCAGGGGTAGGCAACCTTTCCCCTTTAAGGGCCGAGGGACTTCAGCTCCCAGAATCCCAGGAACTATTGGCCAACATAGGACTATTAGCCAACATGGCTGAGGCTTCTGGGAGCTGAAGTCCCTCGGCCCTTAAAGGGGAAAGGTTGCCTACCCCTGATTTATACCCTGCTCTTCATGATGGCTCCTCTCTCCCTAGAGGCCACAGTGTTGGCAGTTGGAATGGAGGGAGGGTGCCTCACCAGCTGCTGGGATGAAAAATTGTTTCATTATTCCCAACAGACATTGGGAAATTGACCATTGTTATCATGAATATGATAGTTTAAATCAGATCAATGTCATCACAACTCACTTTTTTATCATTTTGTTGAATTTTGTTCCAACCAAGCAACAACTGAAATCCTTTAAACCCTCCTCCCCCTGAAAAAACCTATTTGATATGCATCACAGAGCCTTTGCAGACTGCTAGAAATAGTGCAAATTGAGTCCACTTTAACTGCCCTGGCTCAGTGCTAGGGAATCATGGGAACTGTATTTTTTTTTTCTGAAACATTGAGCCTTCTCTGTCAGAGAGCTCTGGTGCCACAATAAACTACAGCTCCCATGATTCCCTAGCACTCAGCCAGGAAAGTTAAAGTGGACTCAATTTGCACTATTTCTGGCAGTCTGCAAAGGCCCACAGTCCCCCCCCCCCCCGGTTGGCTATACGTGTGTTTTTGGAAAGTGGAGGGATTAGCAGGGATGTGTCCAGCTATTTTCAGGTAGCTAGATATCCTGTAAGGATGTCATCTGTGACATCCAGAGTACTCTCGGAAGTCTCTGCAGATACATGTCACACCATGTCCAGCTATAGGAAAATAGGTGGACACTATTTTCAGCAATGTTTCCAGATATTTTCCTGTAGCTGGACACATCACTACATATCCCTCTGGTCTCTGACAATATGGAAATGTGGGTACTGTTTACTAGGTTATTTGTTTTGGGGAGAAGGGGAGGAAGTACAAACAATGTGGTGAAGGAATTGACATCATGGCTGTAGCCTTTGCCAGTTAGAAGGTAATGTACATCAGGAGATGGAATTACAGAGATGTGGCTACATGACAGACTTCTGTCTCCCAATGTAGAATCTTAGCTGCTCTATGAAATAGATACCGTATGTCACTGTTTTGGAAAATTGTGTATTATATTGATTTAACAGGGAGTTTCTCCATGGCAAATGATCTTGCAGCAGAAATGGTAAGCAGTCACTTTGCCATCTATTTTCTCTCTCAGGAAATTGCCGTGTTTGCTACTTGATTATTCAGGATGCCCAAACTGTCTTTTTATACATATATCTATATTATATTTGCCAAATCCTTTAGCATCTCAACCTTAAATGCCCAAACAGTTGCATGAGCTTCCCCTATCACATTTTCCTAAAAGCTGCTTTACTCATATATTTATGCTTGCAGATAGCCCATATTTTGCCACATTGGAACTCACAGACACCAGTCAAACAGATGGTAAAATAATATTTTATTTAACATACAGCATATGGCAGCTTTAAAAAAACAACAACTAAAAGATGTTTTTACATTTGGAACTTAAGGTCAGGCAAATTCATACTGAAAAAGAACTAGGAATGAGAAGATTTCTGAATATTCTTGCCAGTTGAGCTGGGGGAAAAGTACAATGAAAGTAGACTGGTTTTATATGTTGCAAACTATATACGATATACTGCACAAAGCATCTCGTCGACTTAGGGATGTATGTTTCTTCTCAAAGGTAACAATTAGTAATTTCATCAATCTTATTTCTGTTTCAAGAAAGTCTTCAAAAATCACAGTTTTTGAAAGCTATTTACAATTTGGGACTTTGGTGCAAATTTTGCACATCTTGCTTCCTGAATGGAAAACAACATTTCAGTGCAGGGGAAAAAAAATTGGGGGTGGTGGTTTGGTTTTTGGTTTTGTTTTTTGTTGTTTTTTGTTGTTTTTTGCATAGAAAAAGTTTTCTATGCAGATCAACTATGGGGGGTTGCAGACTGCCAGAAATAGTGTGAATTCAGTCCACTTTTAGGGTTAGGGTTAGTGCTAGGGAATCATGGGAACTGTTATTTTTCTGAGACATTGAGCCTTCTCTGTCAGACAACTCTGATGCCACAATAAAATACAGTTCCCATGGTTCCCTAACTCTAACCCTAACCCTAAAAGTGGACTGAATTCACACTATTTCTGGCAGTCTGCAACCCCCCTATGTCCACATTTTGCACAAAATAATCCCCCAATTACAGTATTTTCTGCACAAACCCCAACATTTTCTGGGGTGGAGCAAACATTTCTGCATTGATTTCCTGCAAACTGCATGTGAACTTTGTGCAAAATAAGTCCTGAGCTGTGAACATTCTTGTCAACTTGTCTGAGCCAGCAAAGGGTGCAATGAGACCCATTCACAATGGTCTGCTCAATGATGCACATCACATTAGGTCCCAATGAACATTTCATCCACCCTGTCTGTATCCTGTTACACATCTTTCCAATTAGTAAAAGGATTTCTTAATGACTGCTACCTAGCTAGGTATGCATGAACTTATGTATATAACAGGTACATATAGGATTCTGCCAAACAGCTTTTTTCCATGCTCACCCTCCTTAAACTTTGGAGGTCTTTGGGTTTTTGGAAGCAGGTTGGGAGAGGTATGAAAGAACATGCAGGATTCTCCCAAAGCCTCTCGATCCCTGCCTCTGAACTAGTGGTTTACTACATCTTTCCCCCTACGTAAAAATATTGTCCTTTACATAGAAAATGCTGTTTCCAGTGTTTTTGGCACATGACAACCATATGCAAATTTTGCATAGAATAATTCCCAAATTGCAAGCAGGCTTCAAAGGCTTTCTCCCATCTCAAAGAAATTTTCGAAAATTACTTATTCGTTCCTTTGAGAAGAAAATATTTGCATCTCTAGAACTGAGTTAAGAGCTGGTCCACCTTTGTTTTGGAATTCTTGGCTTGGAACTATACTAAGACCCCCAAATAGACATTCACTTCAATACAGAAACCATCTCCTAGTTCAGCAATGACTCTTGGGGCATTCCTTTCTTCCCCTGCACCCAGTGTTTCTTGGCTGCTGTCTAGCCACAATCCAACTATCACAGCCTTTGTCGCATGATACTTTGCCTTCCTTACACTTCTGTGCTTCACACAACCGCTCCAAAAATGTATAAATATCTTCAAATGACACAATAACGCTGCAATCACACTTCCTTGCTGCCTCCAAAATGATCCCATTGTATCTTTCTCTATTCAACCTGTAAAATTGCTAGCATTTCTCCTTTTATTTTCAGTCCTCAAGCATAGCTAAGTTACCAGTAATGCTGGGCTATTTTCAATGAGGCCTGAAACCAAAAGTCATTCCAGAAAGAGGGCTGATTTCTCCCTCTCTCTCTCTCTCTTTCTTTTTGTATTTCATCAGAAGCTTAAAGAGCTTTGAAAAAAAGAAGACAAAAAAAGAAAGGGGGAAAAAAAAACCACGCCGGAGGTTCTCTCTCATCCCTAAGGGCACTGTTTTGAATCCAAAGCAATTTAGCTATTGTGAAGTGGAGTGACATAAATGATTGGATCTAAAGGACTTTTGAATCCAGCTAGTTTTCAGCCATTTCAATCAAGGAATCAGGTATTTTAAAAACACAAAATTGTACAATTCCAGCTCAGAATAGAAGGTGTGAATATGGATCCCCAGGGGGAGTATTTCTTCCTTGTAGGGCAGCTTTTTTTAAAAAAAAGTGCAGGGTTTTGTTCATTTTCTTTTAGCAATGAAGTGCATTTCAAAGCACATCCTTTCTGAATACTATCCTTTCACAAAGAGCCAATGACTCCACCAACACCTTTAAATTTATTTAAAAACGGGAGCTCCTTCATTTATACAAAGTAACCTGACCAGCATCACAAACAAATATTCAAATGGGGTGACTTGGGAAACAGCAGTCCATAAAAATATTTTCATACCACCTTTCGTGCTTGCTTTCTTCTTTTTCAAGGCTTGTAAGATAAGAAACCATCAAATAAGAATCTAGTACAATGAAAGAGAATGGTTCTGTATCTGTGGAGAACTCCTTGAGACATTGAGCTAGATGCTTCAGAATGTGACAGTATTTTTGGTCATTGCCCATGCTGTAGTGCTGAATTTCAAGCTAATATTCCAAACAGTTGTCTCACTTGAAAAAAACAAACAAACAAGGGAGGCAGCCATAACTCACCAGGACATTGTTATGGAAGAAGGGAGTATTTCTGGCTGTCCTCCAAGTAGTCAGTTTCAAGTTGGAATGAGAAAGGGGTGCCTATCTAGAAGCAAAAGCAAAAAGGGGAGCTGTCACAATGCAGCAGAACATTATGGTAGATACTTCAAAATCCATCATTATGTGTTTGATGTCTCCAGTAGGTTCAGGTGACAAACACCTGCTTGCAACTAGATGCAGAGCAAATCCAAGCAAAGAAACTTTTTTTATGCAAACTTTTTTTAAAATCTTAAATTACAAAATAAACAAATAAATAAATCTTGCATCCATTTTCCCAACAGAATATCTCAATCTGCTTTCTTGTCAAGGATGACAAAATATGTAGGTATTCTTTACATGCATGGTGGGAGGATGCCATTGGGTTCATGTTCTCCTGCTTATAGGTTTGTCATAGACAACTGGTTGGGAGGTGTGGGAACAGAATTATAGACTAGAAAGACCTTTTGCGTGATACAGTATCACTCTTCTTATGTCCAAAAAGATTAGATGAGTTCTACAACAGTCTTAGCAGTACTAAAATAGGACTCTACAAGGGGAATATCAACTTTTCAAAGTGCTTCCTGGGCACATGGTTTTATGTGTTTATTTTTTCTTTGTCTTTTTTTTTTACGGAGCTGGAAGCTTCCTAATAGAAACAATCATTATGCACATTTCATAGACATTATACCCAACGATTGAAATTAAGCTTTAAGAAGTTTCATTCTCATGCATTTCTTTTCCTGATTGTTTTTTTTAAAAAAACATACATTCTCTTTGTGAATGATGATAAGACACCAATAAATCAGGGAATAAACAGTATGCTGCAAATGAAAATTAATTCAGCTTGAAAAGCACATTTGAAATAATGTTTAAGCATGTGAAAATCAACAATTCAAAGGTCATTTAAATGAGAGAGAGAGAGAGAGAGAGCCCAGGAGATGATACAACTGGAGAAAAGGTATATCAAGATTTAGCAGCTTCTAGAAAACTATGGATCTGTGTTCTGCTCCCTCTCATGGAGAATTTGGACTCTGTCTATACTAATCATCTTTGATCTTGGTTGTTGGCTAGTATACATTGGGCTCTTCACATTCACTGGCATTAGGAGTGCAGGACCCCCATGAAAGGGAGAAAAAATACAAATGAAAAAACACCACTATTTTAAAAAAAACCCTGAGAACAACTCTCTAGGAATCTCTCTGGGTCCTCCAGTGCAACTCTGTGATCAACATTCACCAGAAATTAACCATAGAATCACACTGGAGGACCTGCAAATGCTACTTCTCTAGGAATCTCTAGATTCTCCAGTGTGATTCTGTGGTCAACTTCCAGCAGAGTCATGCTGCAGGACCCAGAGAGAACATATTGATCAAATCCATGAATAATCAAATCCACAAAAGTCAGAGCTGCAAATGTGGAGGGCTGTGCCTCTTTTCTTACTTCCTCCAAGCCAGGTGTGACCTTCAACAATTGCCTGAAGGTAGATTTTTTGAATGGGGTTAAAGGGGTTAGTGCAGGGGTAGGCAACCTTTCCCCTTTAAGGGCCGAGGGACTTCAGCTCCCAGAAACTTCAGCCATATTGGCCAATAGTCCCATGTTGGCCAATAGCTCCTGGGATTCTGGGAGCTGAAGTCCCTCGGCCCTTAAAGGGGAAAGGTTGCCTACCCCCGGGTTAGAGAATAGACTCTGCTGTCCCGTCCATAAGAAAACATATGGAGTCATGACCCAACGTCACTATGTCATTAACAGGATTCCAGCCAGTGACATCTATCACCTGAAGCACAACATGTGATATGCTTCTAGTCATGCAGAGGAGCCATGGTGACTCAGAAAAAGCAAGTCATATGACACCTTTAAGATTAAAAGATTTAGTATGAATTTCCACAGAATTCACTCTTTTCCTCTTCCCCACCGCCCACTCACACACACACACACACACATACAAATCTTAGGAGTTTTGGGACATTTTTAGTGAAAGGCACTATTTAAAAAAAAAAATGGAGGGGTTGGGGAACCCTTGTGGTTTTCAAAAAAAATGGCCTTGGGGATCACATGTGATCTGTGGACTGCAGTTTTTCCACCTGTCCTAGATGCTCAGGTTAAATACTGAGCATGCATAGTTGGAGGTAGGATGGTGACTGAGGTCAAAGCAAAATTAGATGCAGACAGCATCATTTATATTATTAACCCTAGCCATTAACAAACTGTGGGTAGCAACATATACATCCAGAGAATGTCTATTAACACATGTAGTGTGATGAGCATTTGTTATCCACTAAGTCCTTGAGAAAATCAGTCTTGAACTCTTACTGGGAGCCAAGATGACTCAACTGAGAATGTTGTGCTTTGGACTTATCATGAAATGATATAACTCACTGGAAAACACAATAGCAGCTTTAATAGCAGCTTCATTTATATATGGCTTCATACAGCCCTATGCAGTCCCTAAGCAGTTTACAACTGTAAGCCAATTGCCCCCAACAAGCTGGGTACTTATTTTAGTGACCTTGGAAGGATGCAAGGCTGAGTCAAGCCTGAGACCTGGCTGGTATTGAACTCACAACCTTGTGGTTTGTGAGTGAGTGGCTGCAGTACAGTCATTTAACCACTGTGCCACCGGGGCTCCTATATTAAACTTATTAGGAGTTTTACAGTGCAATGCATTGGGCCCTTAGTATCCACTGGGGTTTGTTTCCAGGGTCCCCCATGGATACCAAAATCCATGGATGTTCAAGTCCCATTATAGAAATTCCCTTATAGAAAATGGCAAAATCAAGGTTTGTTTTTGGATATATTTTGGAAATATTTAAAAAAATATTTCCAAGGCATGGATGGTTGAATTTGTGGATGCAGAATCTGTGGATGTGGAGAGCTGACTGAAATGTTCAGTAAATAGTCACCATGGCATAGTGGTTTGAGTGTTGGACTAGGATGCTTGAGATGTGTGTTTGAATTACTGCTTGGATATGGAAACCTACTCGATGATTTTGGGTAAGTCACAGTCCCTCAATCTCATTTGAAGGCAAAGGCAACTCCCCCCTAAGTAAATCTTGCCAAGAAAACCCCACAGTAGGTTCAATTTAGGGTCACCATAAGTCAAAAATGTCTTGAAGGCAAACAACTACAACAAAGTGAAAGGGCATGACAAACAGGAGAAAGCACAGTATAAAAACATATTAAAAGAACAGAACAATTTCTTCTCCTCCTCCTCCTCCCAATTTTGCAATGGCTAGCCAGTGATGGACTTTGCTCTGATGGGAACGAAGTTATGTGACAACTGAGTAAGCTCTCACACATAAAATTATCACATCGCCATTCAAGCGTTTAATCCCTAGCTTAAAGATACTTATGATCATAAGTGCTTTTTTGCTAGATCTATTATAATAAAGCCATAGCTCAACTTCAGACAGAGGATAGGAAACATGGCGTTTAGATGGAATGGGTTTTTCTGCCTGTCAAGCTAATGAGTTTAATTAATTCACTGAGAAGACAGAAAGTAGAAGTAGCCTTGAAAAATGGTCAACATTTGAGCTTCACTTCGATAGTTTCCCAAATGAGCTGATGTTGTGGCGGTCCACTTATTTATGCATTCTTGGTGTCATACACGGATAAAGGGCATTAGCAGCTCTGTGCTTTAACTATACATCCTTTTGAAAAATGAAGCTGGTAATTTTTGTGCTACTTTATGGATTTTTAAGGGTTGGAGTGAACAGTGTTTACATGAATTGAATATAAAATCAATTCAATCTTGATTACATTTGACTTTAGTGAGTACATTCATTTAAGTTCTGTTTTGTCAGCCAACTGTGCTGGAGTGACACCATTTGCATTATTATTATTAATATTAATATTATTATTACCACCACCATCATTCCTTAAACAACATTTTCCATCAAAGTGTCTCAAGCAAACTCATTCCAAGCAAGACCCAAGAGCACTGTCCTGTCAATCTGGACAAATTCCATATTGATCAGTCAATATACACATGGGTTCCTTTGAAAGAACCAACTGAATGTACATTCTTTGGAAGTGAGCCCTGTCACAGCTCCTAATCTGTTTGGCTGACATCCTGTAGGTAAAATGTATATTTGTAATCCTAGGTTACACTCATTTACATCCTTTTCTGGACAGTGCAGAAAGAGGCATGTATTAACTCCTTGCATAGCATCCATCTTTCCTCAAGGCTACTGCCACATTGCAGAAATAAAGCAGTTTGACACCACTTTATCTGTCATGACTCAATGCTATGGGAGTTTGTTGTTTGTGAGCTATGTAGCATCCCCTGTCAGAGAACTCTCATGCCCCCACCAAACCACAAATCCCAGAATTCCATAGCACTGAGCCATAATGCCATGATTGGTTCACCTAGAGTCACAATAAGTGGGAAATGACTTGAAGGGACACATCAACAAACAAAGTTAAAGGGTGCCAAACTGCTTTATTTCTGCACTGTGGGAGCCCAAGTCTGTTTTAAACAACTGGACCCTGCTGCCATAGCCATGTATTGGCCAGGGGTGGAGAGAAGGAAGCAGGCAACATCCAGCATGACCTTGCCCTTCTGGATCTCTTACAAGTCATTGACAATCTGGGAAGGCGACCTCAGCTATCTTCCACAGCTGCAAATCTCAGATAACTGTTATATGGCCACCATCATTGCCACCCAACCAAGTACATGGCTGTGGCAGTGCAGTCCAGATGCGTGGAAAATGACTTCTGGGGGCAGGAGGAATGTGGAAATGCACAGGTGTAATGTTACATCTTTCCTACAGGATGGAGGATTGTGGTTCTTATATCTATGTTCTAATGCCATATACAGTGGGCCCTTGGTATCTGCTGGGGTTTGGTTCCAGGACCCTCTATGAATCTGTGGATGCTCAAGTCCCATTAAACACAATGGCTCACTAATATGGTATCCCTATGTGAAATGACAAAATCAAGGTTTGCTTTTTGGAATGTATATATTTCAAAAATATTTTCAAGCCATGGATGCTTGAATCTATGGATAAAAAAAACATCTGTGAATATGGAGGGCTCACTGCACATGGGAGCTTCATGTGTTCAGCTCATATGATTGTTTGCTAAAATACTGCTAATCTATGAAGTTCCAGCTATTAGAAAAGTCACTCAAGGCAGTTATCCCACTACACTACTGTTAAGGAGCGAAATGAAATTGCGAGCATCATAATGTTAACTTTATATCACCTACAAGTGACACAGTTTCTGTCCCTGCCTTGATATACACATATAACTCTGAAGATCAAGGGCCAAAGGCAAGCCTGGTCTAGTACTACTTGGTTTCATGTACTTTTATGTAAGGGATGAATTGCTACATCAGCCAAAATGATACAATTTCATTTTCTTCATAAAACAGGCTTGTTCTGAGCAGCTGGAAAAAAACTAGCGGGAGTCAGCCAGCTCAGCAAAGGGCTATGAAAGGATCCTTTTCTGAATTAAAATTACAAAATCATGTTGCAACCAAACATGGGGAAAGATTATATTATGTTGACCTTGTTCTATCTGCTCAGCTCTAAAGCACTGGTAATGTCTGTCATGATACCAGGAACTTGGCCTTCCTTGGTATTAGAGAAAAGGCTTAAAGGTAGTTTGATATGTAATGGGAAAGGGGAGATAGGTCGAGGTGGCCTGAGGAACAGATAAAAGCCCAGATGGGGTAGATGTACATTTTCTTTCCATCCTGTTGGAGAAGATAGCTTGATCTTATTAAGTTGAATAGTCTGAGCCCATCTATTAGTGATCAGCTGAGAATTGTATGGTTCTCCAAATGTTGTTGGACTGCAGCTCTCAAAAGTTCTGGCCATCACAGCCAATGACAAGGAACACTGGGCGTTTCAGTGCAAAGATATCTGGAGGAGCACATGGTCCCCCCTGCTCTTTTAAGGCAGAGCCCTTGCAAGGTGTCTACCATTGGACCTTATCACATGGGGTCTGAAGCAGAGCTAATCCAAAGGGCATCCACAGCTAATACATATTATTTCCCCGTGTTTATACATGACGCTGCCCCAGAACACGGAGCTAATCCGTATTGTTTCCCCGTGTTTATACACGACACTGCCCCAGAACACGGAGCTAATCCGTATTGTTTCCCCGTGTTTATACACGACGCTGACCCAGAACACGGAGCTAATCCGTATTGTTTCCCCGTGTTTATACATGACGCTGCCCCTGAACTCGGCAGAACACGGAGCTAATCTGTAAGGAATAGAGAGATTTTGACATTTGGTTTGTCAGGGAAGTACAAGGGAGCCTTCGCATTCATTGCACAATGGTAGGCGGGGAGAAAATCCCAGCGAGGGGAAGGGATTGCCTTGGCAAAAGGCAAACCGGATTGGAGAAAAGAAGGAGAGGAGGAGGGAAGAGGGAAGAGGGAGGCTATCTCTCTCACATTTTTCCCCACCGACATGCCATTGTGGGCTGCCTTCCCTTCTCCAGTCCTCCAGCCCTCCTCCTCCTCCTCCTCGATCCCCTTGGCTGCCTTTCCTCCCGACTCCTTCCTCCCATCCTTGCCATCCACATTCTGCAACGCCGGCTTTTTGTGACGGGAGAGAAGGGAGCCTTCGTATTAATTGTGCAATGGCCAAACGGGCGATATTCCGTTCGTTTCGCTATAGAACTGAATTTATTCCTACTTCGGGTATTTTTCGCTTATTCTTCGCTTCATGGCCAGCGTTTGATAAGGTCCATTGAAAAACACGCACCAAAATTCAAATACATAATATGACATCTTGGCCTAAATCTAGTGATGTACTTCAGTACCCAATGGAAGCCACAGAAAAAAAAACTGTGGACACATCACAAAATGCTCAAAAGATGGTTGTTTTTGTAGTTAAAAAAAAAAAGATAAAGAAAAAAGGGGGGTACCTTTATCTCAGATGTGTCTTTGAATATTATTTATTTGTTCTATCACCTGCTTGCAAAATATATGTAGTTTAAAAACTCTCCATCTTTTTCTCACATGTTTTCACTTGAACAGAAAATGGTTTGGAAGATCATGACCACAAGTGGAAGGACCACAAGTGGAAGGACAGGCCTATGCAGATAGGCCTATGCACCAGGAACAGCCAATTGTTATCTAGATCTTATCATAATTAAGCATTGTTGGGGTTACACTAAATCTTACAACGTAGAGTTAGAAGGATTAAAAGTGATGCAACTAAAAATCTTCAGGGTGCCATCATCAGCTTTAGGGGCACCCTCTGTGTCTTTGACCTAATGATCATCCACACATAGTTGTGTATTTCAGTTTAATCTTGTCTGTATTTAATCTGGGTTTTTGTTCTTCATGTCTTGTTGTCAGTGTTGGATTTATGATCTTTTGTTCCCTTTGAAGAAAATGACTGCAACCGACTTGAGTCTTGTTAGTGCTTTGGAAATCCTTAAAAGATAGTTTGACAAGCCAGGCCATTTTTAGTAAGTAAAAGACTTATGGCCTAGTCTCCTCTCTCTGAGTCGGTAATTCCAATTAGCCAAAAGCCAGCTTTGAATCTTATTTTAAAATGTTCCTTTTTTAAAAAAAATCTATTATACTACCATGCACACACCGGTCCACTCTCAAAACCTAATCTAAGAAGCCCCTAGAGCAGGATTTGGGTACTACTGAGGGATACAGAAGAAGGAGGAGGAGGGAATAGTCGTGTTTTCTACTCCAGCTATTCCAATTCATCCTCCTAACCCAAATGTGAGTCCTCCAGGTTTTTGGACTTCAACCAGCTTGGCCAACAATCAAGAATTCAGAGAGCTGAATGTGTAGAGGACCAAAGTAGGACCTAGCTTGTCATGGAACCATAGAGTTGGAAGGGACCTCAAGGCAACTAGAGCATCTCCAGAAAATAACAATCCAGCCTCTTCTTGAAGGTATTCAGAGAAGACCCCAGCAACTCTCCAGGGCTACATCTGCACTGCAGAAATAATCCAGTTTGACACTACTTTAGCTGCCATGGTGCAATGCTATGGAATTCTGGGAAGTATAGTTTGTTGTGGCACCAGAAATAATCTGGTTTGACAGAGCTCTGGTGCAGCAAGAAACTACAGATGTGGATGCAATCTAGGCAATTGTTCCTTTGCCAAAACACTCTTACTGTCAAGAAATTCTTGCTAAGGTTCAATCGAAATCTACCATTTGATAACTTAAAACTATTTAACCTGATCCTATCCTCTGGAGCAGGAGATGGCAAACCCATACCTTCCTCCCTGTGATATGTTTAGATATTCAAATGTTATCTGCTCTTCCTTATTCATAAATTTGCTCATCTTGACCACACTTACTCTGATGTCGCTTGGCCACATGTGTGCCAGTTTTCAACTGAGAAATGTTGATGGATATGTGATCCTTTTGCTGAAGGGAATTTAGATTTCTCCTCCAAAGACTGATTCCATGACACCCCGCTTTCTTTTTCTGACCTCTGATTTTCTCGACTGAAGATGAAGAAGCAGGAGGCACAAACTGATGGAGGATAAGCCCAATCCAGAAGCAAAACTTTCATTTCTCCATCTCTTAAATATTAAGATTGAGCTTTGTCGGGTGACATTATAGCTCGATTTCCATTTGTGCTGAGTTCTTGACAGCAATCTTAAATGTGAGCACAGACCCTGCTTGCTTTTCTTGAGCCTCAGTCAAACGTTTGGAAGTTGCTGCTAGTTTTTTTTTTTTAAGCTAAAAAAACGCATACCTGTATCATTATGTATAAAAAGAACAAGCCTCACTTGTCAGCTGCCCATCACCACTCCTAGCATTCTGTTCTCACACTCGCTCTCATTCTGTCAACCAGGTACATTTTTCTAAAGGATGATTGAAAAGGTCAGAGCATCCTGTCGCCCCTTCAGAAAACCCAAGAGAGGAAAGTGCAATGGTTGAGTATTCAATGAGTCCATTTTGCAGCACTGGGTCTGTTGTTGATCTCCATGGCCTTGTTGACTTATTATTCCTCCCCTCTGTGTTTTAATGTGCAGCAATGCCATGGCAACGAGGATGTGACATCTCTCGGCCTTCATTTGGAATTATCCCAGGCTTCATTTGTTTGTGGCTACCTTGTTTCACCCTCAGGCATATTAACAGGTTGTGTGTTTGTGTGTGTGTGTGTGTGTGTGTGTGTGTGTGTGTGTGTGCGCGCACACACACACACACATTATTCTATATGGGTTCATTCCTATTTCCATTCCATCAGTAGGGATTAGGGCCTCCATATATATATATATATATGGAGGCCCTAGTCCCTACTGACGGAATGGAAATAGGAATGAACCCATATAGAATAATGTGGGTGTTTTTGTTTTTTTTAACACCTCCTGACAAGTCTATTTCTATATGCATTTTCCTCTGTTTTCATAGAATCAAAGTTGGAAGAGACCTCAAGGGGCATCCAGTCCAACCCCATTCTTCCATGCAGGAAGACACATAGAATCCTAGCATTGGAAGAGCCCCCAAGGGCCATCAAATCCAGTCACCTGACATGCAGAAATACACAATCAAAACACTTCTGACAGATGGCCATCCAGCCTCTGCTTAAAGACCTCCAAAGAAGGAGACTCCACCACTCTGCAAGGAAGTGTCTTCCACTCTCGAACAGTTCTTACTGTCAGGAAGTTTCTCCTGGAAACTCTTTTCCTGTTGCTTGAACTCATTGCTCCAGGTCCAATTCTCTGGAGCAACAGAAAACAAACTTGCTCCATCTTCAGTATGACAGACTTTCAAATATTTATACAGGGCTGTCATATCCCCTCTTAACCTTCTCTTCTCCAGGCTAAACATACCTAGCTCCCTAAGTTGCTCCTCATAGGGCTTCATGGTTTTCCTCCTCTGGACACACTCAAGCTTCTCAACATCCTTTTCGAATTCTGGTGCTCAGAACTGGACACAGCTTTATTCCAGGTGAGACCAGACCAAAGTGGAATGGAGTGGTACTATTACTTCCCTTGATTCTAGACACTATATTTGTATTGACCCAACAAAGAATCACATTGGCTTTTTTAGCTGTCACATCACACTGTTCAGCTTGTGGTCCACTAGGACGTCTACATTCCTTTCACATGTACTGTTGTCAGGCCAGGTGTCCCCTATCCTATATCTGTGCATTTCATTTTCTCTGCCTAAGAGTTGCACCTTACATTTCTTACTGCTGAAATTCTTTTTGTTAGTTTTGGTCCTACTTTCTAATCTATTAAGGTCATATTGAATTTTGATTCTTTTCATTCTTCCTTGCTGTATATTCTTCTTGAAACATTGAAACACATGCCTTCACTTTTTCTATGATAAAATTCAGGCTCTGTTTGTATGAATGACTAATGAATAGAATTTATGGTGGAAAGTAAAAACAAGTTAAGAGAATTTACCTAATCCCCAAATTAAATTTGGCCTGAATCTTATTTATTAGTCCCTATTAGAGAAAACCCATTGAATCAATTGTTGAATGTGGAGTAAACATATAGATAAATCTTACTGATTCAATGAGTCTACTCTACTTCAGATCAAGAATAGGATATTGGCCTTTATTTTTAGAGAAAAGAATGTAAGGAAATTTATTTTATTCTTTTGGATAAAGATATACTTGATAGACATAACTGTCTGCAACACAACTTCAGGGGCTTCTAAAAACACAAGAAAATATATGGAAATGTTAACCAAAAATCCTTTATACATTCAAAATATTTAAAAATATACCAAAGATTACAACATCCCATTTTCTCTTGTATCTTATTGTAATGAACATATTATATTGTGACAGCTATTACAACTTACACTATAAGAAATATTTATTCTTATTATGGAAACCAAACTGTTCATTTAAAGGTAAACACCCTTTATCCTGACCCAGTCAGTGCAGATTTACAAACCTACTCACTTTTATTGCTCATGAGAGAAGCACCCAAAAGCCACTTTTCTGGAAAACAAACCAGACTCACAAAGAAACACAAAACATGCATTTCTCTCAGAAAATGGGGGAGGGCTTGCTGTTGTTGTGTGTCTTCAAGTCATTTCCCATTTATAGAGACCCTAAGGTGAACTTATCATGGGGTTTTCATGGCAGATTTGTTCAGAGGGGGGTTGCCTTTGCTTCCTCTGAAGCTGAAAGAATATGACTTATTCAAAGTCATCCAATGCTTTTCCAAGGCTGAGTAGAGATTCAAACTCTGGTCTCCAGAGTTCTAGTCCAATGCTCAAACCACTACACCATGCTGGCTCTCATATCTTTAGCTTAAATTCTTCTGTTTCCATAAATCAACAATCAACAATAAACTCCTTCCTCTACTGAAGGAGACTGTTGTTGTTATATCCCTTGAAGTCATTTCCAGCTTATGGCAACCCTAAGGCAAACTTATCACGAGTTTTCCTGGCAAGATTTGTTTAGAGGAGGTTTGCCATTCCCTTCCTCTGAGGCCAAGAGAGTGTGACTTGCCCAAAGTCACCCAGTGGGTTTCCATGATTGAGTGGGGATTTGAATCCTGATCTCCCCGATGTAGTCTTGCATTCAATGTAGTACATCATTCAAACCACTATACTTCACAGGCTCTTCAAAGTGAATAAAAGGAGTGAAAACCCTGGCTTGATCTTCTTATACTCCTTAGATGGCTGCAGGTGTGGAAAGATAATACAAATTCCTCATTATTTTCTCTGCCTTTTTATTCCTACCAGTGCTCACAGATTGGCAATGTGCAGCCCTCCAGATGGTGTTGTTGCTGATATTAATTGCTGTCAACTTCAACTTATGGAAGAGCTATGAATGAGACAACTCCAAATTATTCTATTATCAATAGCCCTGCTCAGGTCCTCCAAATTCAGGACTATAGCTTCATTGATTGAGTCTATCCACCTTTAATGTGGTCTTCCTTTTTTCTTACTGTCTTCTAACTTAGGAAGCATTATTGTCTTTTGTAGTGAGTCATGTCATACCATATTCTTGCATTCTCATGATATGTCCAAAGTATGAAAGTCTCAGTTTGGTCATCTTGGCTTCTAAGGAGAGTTCAAGCTTAAGTTGCCCATTTATTTGTCTTTTTAGCAGTCCACATTAAATGTTTCAAATGAGTTGATTTGCTTACTATTGGATTTCTTCACTGTCCAGTTTTCGTAGCCATATCAAGAAATTGGGAATAAGCAATCCTCATTTTAGTATTCAATGATATATCTTTACACTTTTGGATCTTGTCTAGTTCCTTCATAGCTGCCCTTCCAAGCCCTAGTCTTCTGATTTCATTACTGCAGTTTCCATTCTGATTAATGTCTCTGCTAAGGTATGGAAATCTTTAACTATTTCAATGTTTTCATTAACTACTTTAAAGTTATGTAAATCATAACTTTTGATGTTGCCCAAAAGAAAATCCCCATAGTAAGGGATGATGGCAATTGTTGTCCTCAGAGGAAGTAAAAAAGGTTTTTCCCTTCAACAGACCATTATGAAAAACTTAGATCCTTCTGCAAAGTTATGCATATTCAATCTTCTCATTTAACCCTTTTTGAATTCAGATTTCTATTCCTAGAGAACAGCTCTGTATCTGTGGAAGCCAAATGCTTCAGGACACCATACATTACATGTTACATTGTACGTAATATGAAATTCCAAGAGATAAATACTTGGTAAGATGCTGCTTAGAGCCTGCAGCTAACTTCAGTGATAGGGATAAAATTATATACTTGCTGTCTAGTTCAATTAAATCAGTCCTGGTTAATGTATCTAGATTTGCAGTGAAAGCAGCCCTTCTCACAATTGCTGTGAGAATAATTGTTCTTATTTTGAAAAGTAGACTCTATAATTACCATATATACTTATCTAGAAGTCATATACATTGAGGGCAGGTTTTGGGCCCAAAATTACGGATTTTGATATGACCCATGGCTAAGTCAAAGAGTAAAACTTAGGGCCACATAACAAACAATGTAAAGGAGAAAGCAAAGGAAAATGATGCTAAAGAAGCTATAAAATTCCAGCCAGCATAACTGTTTGTGCTCACCCTAAAGCAGGGGTAGGCAACCTTTCCCCTTTAAGGGCCGAGGGACTTCAGCTCCCAGAAGCCTCAGCCATGTTGGCCAATAGTCCCATGTTGGCCAATAGCTCCTGGGATTCTGGGAGCTGAAGTCCCTCGGCCCTTAAAGGGGAAAGGTTGCCTACCCCTGCCCTAAAGGATGGAAGAATGGGGAAGGAATTAAATGTTAGTTGTGTGATGTGTGGGAAAGGTGACATGCAGGGCTAAGAAAATGCACACATGTCAAAAGGATGAAAAGGCAAATCAAATCAAACAGTGACTAAGTTAGCAGTGATTATACCCTTTAACTTTAATGTGATATCTTTGCCTGATTTTGACCCAGAAAAGTTGACAAGCATACGATTCCCAGTGCTTTGAGCGGAAGCGCCAAAGAGTTGACAACACTGCCATGTTTCTATCCAAGCATTCCAAAAGGTCAGAAGTGATGCCATGTCAGAGAGAGTAGAAGAAGGCACTGCTTCTTTTAGGTTCTCCTGGAATGGACTAAGCTTTCTACTCAGAGAAGGGCTGGTTCCTTTTTCTTTTCTCTTTTTGATAAGAGTTAAAGTGTAGCACTTATATTGACCCCGTGGATAAGTCGACCCAGATTTTGGGGGTCAATTTTTTCACTAAAATTATGAGACCTATACATAGGTATGTACAGTATATTTGTAAGTATTGTTTATTGCATTTTGTGTTGTACGTTGTGTTTTGTAATGCTGTATTTTTATATGTTGATATATCTTGTAAGAATTTTTAAATTTTGTGATTCAACTTTTTTTATTGTATTGTTTGATTGGTTGTTATTGATTTTTCTTTTGGCCAAACCTGTATAAAGTTGAAATGAATTGAATTTTCTGGATGCACCCCTTTAAGTTTGCCTTTGACGTTGACAGGACCGGAAAGAAAATGTTGGCATGTGGAGTGCTGATGTCCAGACATTCCATTATTTGGTGGAGTGATCCAGAGTCCCATCTCCCCATTTCCTTGGTTTTCTCTGACCCCTAACCATCTTGTAATCCCAGGACCACTGAGCATGCTCAGTCCTCATTCAGCTTCCAAGTAGGGTAATTTTCCCCATTTTACAAAACTTCTCCTTATCCGAACCTTGGAGTTTTCCCAAGATTGTTGATATCATCTACTTGGATGGTATACTATTTGTGTACAGCAGGAATGGGGAAAGCTCAGCCTATCTGTTAGCCTCTGAAGCCTTCTGGAAATTACCCAAAGATCCCCATTTTTATTTTTATTTTTGTGATGGATTGATTTTGGGATGTTTTTAATCCCATCAGTTTTACCAGAAAACCTCTCTTACATGTTTATGACAAATTAATTTTACTGATGACATGCTTGCATTCAATTTCAGCAATTCTATAAGGTGTAAACAATAGCATTACTCAAAAGGGATAAAACAGCAAACAGCAAAACGGCAACCACTTTCATGGAAGGATCTGTCAGATTCCTTACATCAGCTGCAAAGAGGGGTAATCCAGGAGGGGAGGCTACAGGAAGGGGTAAAAATAGTATTACTCCCGGTCCTTCACAATACAGTGGAGTAACTTCTGGGGAAGAAAAGCAGGAGCAAAAAACACTCCTTACTCACTCCGCATCCTACAGCTCTCCACCCCTAGTAGGTATCATCTACTGCATTTCACAATCTGAACATGCTAAACAAAAAGAACATGCTAAACAGAAAGAATGAACAAATGGGAATGTTTACTCTCTAACCTTCAGTTCTCCCCCAAACCTGCTTTTCTAAATGTTTTGTGTATCCCTTCCTTCTGGCACCCTAGCAATAACACTCCCATTTATCCAATTCCCTGATTATCTGCATATTTTGGCCATCCTCCAAGCTATTAAGATGAATGAAGTTTTTAACTGTAATAGGCTAATGGAGCTATTAGCTCCATATTATCATTGCTTCTCAAGTTATGCATTGGCGTGTGACAGATTGTGACAAACCATGGGACTGCTGGGAAAGCAAGATGCAAGATTCGAGAACTGTTGGTGGACTTAGCAAGAGAGTGGATTTTTCTTTCTTCCCATCTCTAGCTTCTTCAAGTCTCTGCAGCTCAAGGTTTGCAGAATGTTATGCTGCTCCAGATTAAAAATAATAATTGCACTCCCATAGTTACTGGCTCACTATGCATATCTCTTCCTTTTGTTATAATTCCAAGGAACTAGCCAAAGGAAGGAGTGGAAAGAGAACAGGAAACTGATTATTGCTGAACAGGTTGCATTCCATAATACTTATTTTGTAATATGAGATAATAACTGATAGTGGAGTACCTTGACAAGAGGATGTAAATCCTTGATTATTTCCTACCTGCAAACACGGCTAGCTATTGTTCCTTTCTCCCCTTTGTGAAGGCAACACATATTTTTGTTCAATATTCTCACTGCATTCAAGAGTTTGGAAATATTCTGGAGGACTGAGCAGAAAAACACCACCACCACCACCACCACCACCACCTCAAACATTTGCTGTTCAGAAAACACACTTTCAACATAGAAAATGTGATGGGGTGTACAAAACAAAACAAAACAAAAAACAGCACATGTTTCTCTGAGCAAAAAAAAATCCTTCACAACATTTCAAATACTGGAAGAAAATTGTGTGTAATTCTTGCTAGTCTATTACTCTTCCCAACAAGATTTGCCATCATGTATCCTGGTTGAAACATGTAGCCCATGTTTCAACCAGGATATTCATATTTTAGCCACGAATAATAACTCTGATATCATGATAACTATTTCTTCTGGATTCAGATGTTCCAAAATGAGATGCTGAGGGATTTAATTCGCTCTGTATTTTGAAATTAACCTGATCCACAACTACACACCAGTGCTTGGACTGGCACACATAGATCTGTCCATTAGTTTGATGCAACTTTCTACCCTCTACCTCTTTCTGTCTAGATTGTTGTGGGAATTGTATAAACCACATTTGGAATTCCCAGTGCAACCTTTGCCACACTGACACATACCTCCAAAAAATCTTACCCCATTTTCCCCCAATAATTTCTTTCTGAGGGGAAAGTTCTATTGTAAAACACTGCATTTTAAATGCCCTTCAAAAATGATCAAAAATGGCAATGTCACTTGTCACTTGTACTCATGCAGCCTGGTATGGTGACATTCTCTGGAATCTTGGAAGAGTCCTCTAAAAATGGTCCTTTGAGTCATGGAACATGTCCACTTTCCCTCTATATAATAGATCAGGAACCTATGACCTTCCAAATGTCAATGAACTTCTAGAACCCAGAACAATGGATGCAAGCTACAGGAAAAGAGATTCCACCTGAACATTAGGAGGAACTTCTTGACATTAAGAGCTGTTTGACAGTGGTAGATGCTCCCTTGGAGTGTGGTGGAGTCCTTCTTTGGAGGTCTTTAAACAGAGGCTGGATGGTCATCTATCAGGTATGCTTTGATTTTGAGTTCCTGCATGGCAGGGGGTTGGACTGGATGGTCCTTTGTGGTCTCTTCCAACTCTATGATTCTATGATTTTATGATTTCCTTGCAGTAGTCCAGGCTGGTTAGAGCCGATGGGCACATGGGAAGGACTGTAGGTCTACCAGTGGTGAATGATCATGGGGATTGCATTACAAAAATATCTTCAAGGTATTAGGTCAGTGTAGTCTGTGCGAGAGACTTGGACTGTGGGTTTACCATCTTATTAAGGAGGTGAGGTGTGTGTGTCAATAGCGTGTGCTTGGCTACAAAGTCTGTCAACAGTGTGTGCTTGGCTACAAAGCCCATCACTGGGCTACAGAAATACTTCACTATTATGAGGTGTTGTATAATATCGCTCGCTCAGCTTTCTGCTGGAAATCATTCATCTTCTTCACATAGACTTTGCTAGGGCAAGCTCCACGTTGCACCTGTCAAAAATGACACCCCTGTTGAAGATATAATTTCCATAAACCTCAGAAACCTGGATAAAATATTAACATCAAGAATCATCGAGAGAGATGATCCATCAAAATATTTAAGGCTTTCTCTCTGACCATTAAAAGCATTTGCACTTGTAGCTATTAATGAGCATCACTGAAACACAGTGACATTATGACATGGGTGCAGAGATGGAATATACTGATGCTTAGTCCAAAGATAATTTGGGCCAAAGAGAAACTCGGCCAGTTAGGCCTTTGTCATGCACTTTCTGGTGAACAATTTTTTCCAGGCTGCAACTATTTTGATTGATGTAACTTCAGCAGTGAGAGCTAGCATAGTTTGGGCCAGGGGTAGGCAACCTTTCCCCTTTAAGGGCCGAGGGACTTCAGCTCCCAGAAGCCTCAGCCATGTTGGCCAATAGTCCCATGTTGGCCAATAGTTCCTGGGATTCTGGGAGCTGAAGTCCCTCGACCCTTAAAGGGGAAAGGTTGCCTACCCCTGGTTTGGGCATTAGACTACAACTCTAGAGACCAGAGTTTGAATCCTCACTTGGCCATGTAAACAGACTGGGTGACTTTGGGCAAGTCACATTCTCTCAGCCTCAGAGGAACGCAAGGCAAATGCCTGTCTAAGCAAATCTTGTCAAGAAAACCCTTTGATAGATTCACCTTAAGATGACCATGAGTCAGAAATGTCTTGAAGGCAACAACTTCAGCAGCATAAATTGCTGCAGCAGTGGGACAATGATAGCAGCAGCAGGATGAAAATTGCCATTCGTACAGGGAAGGGAGTATGTGTATGGCAGAGAAAGGTATCACCTGTCAGGAAAATAAACTGCCTGACAATTCCTGCAGTGTATCTAAAGGATCCCAGCCACTAGATGAATTTTTACCTTGAACCCTAATTGCTTAAAGTGCCATCAACAGAAATAGCTTACAAAATGACCATGCTGCAGAGATGTAATTCTTTAGCCATTTCATTGTCAATGGAAGTGATGAGTGATTTCAGCCATTTTCTTCCTGCAAAAAGAAAGACTTGAGGAAAACTGTGCAGTTTTGAGGAATATTCACAGTTTGGGACATGTTCTGTGCAAAATTCACACATTTTCTACATCCTGCACAGAAAATGCCATTTTGTTTTTGTATATGATTTGTTTTAATGATTATTTCTTAATAATAAATAAATAAATAAATAAATAAATAAATAAAAATTATTTATGTCCTGCCTCTCTGTGTAATACAACCGGGGTGGCTTACACGATATATATTTATATATTTGTATATATATTTATATATATTTACATTATATTATATTTATATTGGTCCATGACTGAAATAAAATTTGTTGTTGCAGTTTTATGTACAACTTTTTTTTCTGAATTCTGCACAGAATAAGTCCCAAAGTGCAAAGATTTTTTATTATTATTATCAGTCTAGGATTCTCTGCATCAGGGTTTGTGACACTTGAGGAACATGGGATGAGCTCTCCCATCACAGGCATAGCTATGATATCATAGTTATACTCCATCTCCTGATCCAGACCCTGAAACCCACCTTAAAAGTCAGACAATTCTCCTGAGTGATGGAGTTCTGCAAAGTGAGTGAGTGATGTAGCACAGAATGACATGAACAGCCCCCTCCTACCAGTGAGACATATTGAGATGAAGAGTTTGACATCTTTGACAAGACTTTGGAGGGATCCCTGCTTATGGTCTTTCATTCATGGGACAAGACTGGTCATATCCTCCTTTAGTGCCCCACTCACCAACGCTGCAGAACTCCATCACTCAAGACATCTGGCTGGCTTTTAAGGTGGGTTTCTGGGGCACTTACAATAGTGTGATATGGATAGGAAACAGTTATGTAGTCTTAAGCCTAACTTACCACATCAGGGGTAGGCAACCTGTCCCCTTTAAGGGCCGAGGGACTTCAGCTCTCAGAAGCCTCAGCCATGTTGGCCAATAGTCCCATGTTGGCCAATAGCTCCTGGGATTCTGGGAGCTGAAGTCCCTCAGCCCTTAAAGGGGAAAGGTTGCCTACCCCTGAATTAGATAAATAAAATAAAAAACCCTAAAGTGTCTTTGAGCATCCTAGCCAATGGCCAACAATGGTGTGTCATAGCACAGATCTCTGGTTGTGGCATGGTGTTTGATAGTACTCCCCAGGCTTGGTGCTGAATGGCAGCATCACACAATGCAATGCCAAATGTGCAACAAAAGGAACAACCAAGGGTGCATCTGACTGTGCATTCACATCTGGATGCACAATAGTACTTCATGTGCAACTCCACCTCAGCAACTTTGAAGTGAAAGCCACATGTTCTGCACCAGACAAAACTGTCCAACCCACTTCAACAGTTAATAATACAAAATCAATGGGAGTTTGTTAGAACAACAATCCAGCTTGCTTCCTCTTCATGGTCTATGGACAGATTTAAATATGACTTTTCATGCAAAACAATAATAATAAAAGGAACAGACATATGGCTAACTGTGTGCATGTATATGCCTTCAATTCTCCTCTCAATTTATGGTGACCATGTGAATTCCATAGGGTTTTCTTAGGCATGAAATATTCAGAAGTGGCTTTGCCAGTTCTTTCCTCTGAAATGTAACCTTCAGCATCTGGTATTCATTGGCAGTCTTCCATCCAAGTATTAACCAAGGCTGACCCTGCTTAGCTTCCAAGATCAGACAGGATCTGATGCCTTTAGGATATTTACTTGGCCAAAATGACATGTCCCCAAATAAATTACCTTATCTATCCCTAAAGATAGATACATGGATATATTTCCAGATAGACAACACTAACTATAACCTTAAAAGGCCAGAAGGTTTTAATAAACAAGGGAGAAGAACAAAAAGATTGACTACATTCCAATATACACATGGTGTAGCCCAAATATCTGCATGTGGAGATCCTGTTGCACCAGCTCTATACAATCCTCATGCCTAATAGTAGCATTACACAACACATGCCAATGGCTGTGTGGTGTTTCACAATGTACAATATATGATGCACTGCCACAGTGGATAACATATGATGCACAACTGCAAACCAAAGTATACATAGCACAACCACAATGCACAAAGCACAAAGTCAACACACATTGCACAGTCACAACATGCAAAGACAAAGCACAGAGGAATGTGTTTTCTGCACAGCTTTACTTCCACCACTATCAGAAAAATATGTTCATTGCACAATAGTGATTTTTTTTTCGCCACACAGATGTAGCATGACTCATGCATGTGTATGTCCCTAACTGAATGCCAACCATTGTGTCCTCTCCAGTACCATCTAAAGTTTGAAGGCCCAGGTAATGTGCATTAGCTTATTATCCATCTCTTTTGTAATTCGATTATGAAGGATGGATTTTAAAAAAAAAAAATCATTAAATAGCTTAGCTGTAAGATGTGTATTTGACTTTCCAAGAACAAAGTAGTGTATGAACCACATCACACACACACACACACACACACACACACACACACATATATATATATATCATGGGTACTTGTAATAATTACACCAATTTAATACCTACTAAAGCGATAACTATAGCAATAATTCCAGGAGATGGCTGAAGCTCAAGTTACAAATGTTCTTTGCAGATCTTAATTATGTTAGACTCTCTGATGTTCACATTCAGTTATTTGCATAACTGTGTTAATTCACAATCCATCAATAGAAGGGAAAAGTGATTTTTAAAACATCGTCATCATTATTATTTTTTACAAAATATAGATGACTCTCCCTCATCTTCAAGCAGTGAGAATTTCTGGACAGTTTCGAATAGGTCAGGTTTACATGGATGCAAGAGTATGGGAGGCAAGGATGTGAAAATTTCAAAATAATATTTTTACAAAGGCGCGGGTTGAAATGACAGTACAAGGGTGCAGAAAAAAGCACCCAGGCTCTTCAAAATTCAGAACAGCAAGCCATTTCTTCTCAAATGCTAAACTCTTCCTTGAGAAGGCAAGGCAAAATCTCTACTTTGATTCTGCTGCATTTCTCTAAAGCCTTCCTGAATTCCTGTCCCACCTTTGTCTATATCACATTGCAAGACTTTAATTGACTTCTCATGTGGAAGTTCATGCACACTCTCCATGTACATTTTCCCCCAAGAAAGTGCTCATTTATTGATGCACATTTTTGTACATATAGGTGCACATTTTTGTACATATTTGCATTGCTATGGGAAATGCTCAACAGTGGAATGGATTGCCTCAGAGTGTGGTGAGTTCTCTTTCTTTGGAGATCTTTAAATAGAGGGTGGATGGACATCTTTCTGAAGTGCTTTAGTTGTATGTCCTTGTATGACAGGACCCTTGTGGTCCTGTCCAAGGTAAGGATCTAGAATTCAATTATATTTCCTCCACTGAATAAACCTATCTGTGAAGGTTAATGCATTTTTTTTCAACTGCATGCATTTTGAGCCATCCTGGCTTTTTTTAAACACTACTGTGTGGTTTTGTGGAGATGAAATGGACAAAAAGCCTTACATCTGTACCAATTTGTAAATGAATGTGTATGCTTTTTCTCATCATATTTCCCATGTAAATGCAAATTAAAAACCTACATTAAAAGCCTTACCAAAATGAAGCTGAAAAATGTCTTCCCTGATTTTATTCCCCAACCCCTTGTCCACCATATTTTTGAACTTACTTCAGAAGGATTTCAAGTGTTTCTTCAAATTTCTACAGGTTTTATGAATGTAAAGAAATTTTTGGTTCCTTTAATATTATTCTTTTTTATATATTTGGCAATAGGGTGAGGAAAGATTAGTTACTAGGACTGTTAACCCCCAAAGACTTTGACACTATTAATCCTATTGGAATTGAGGACAGAGGGACTTGGAAATGTCTCATCCATAGGGTTGCCTTGAGTTGAAATCAACTTGAAGGCATCTAATAACAACAATAACAAATGAGATGCGATACTGTATAGTGGTTTGAGTGTTGGACTAGGGCTCTGGAGACTAGGGTTCAAATCCCCACTCAGCCATAGAAACCCATTGGGTGATCTTGGGAGAGTCCTGTACTTTCAGCCCCAAAGGAAAGCAACGGCAAATCCGCTCTGAACAAATCTTGCCAAGAAAGCTCCATGGTAAGTTTGCTATAAGTCAGAACATCTTGAAGGCACACAACAACAACAACAACAACAACAACGAAGTAGTTTGAATCTTATGACCTTAGTATGGTAAAACATGGCAGCCAGATTCATTACGGGCACTTCGAGAGCTGCCCACAGAACACCTGTGCTAAAATCTCTTCACTGGCTGCCTATTAGTTTCTGAGCAAGGTATAAGGTGTTGGTTATCACCTTTAAAGCCCTACATGGCTTGGGACCAGAATACTTAAGGGATCGCCTCCTTCCACACAATCCACCCCACACACTTAGGTCCTCTGGGAAGAATCTGTTACAATTAAAAAACACTAGATTATCTACAGTGACCCAGAGGACCTTTTCATCTGCTGTTCCCAGGCTCTGGAATGATCTGCTGGATGAGATCTGTCAGATTACCACCTTGGAAGCCTTTAAAAAGGCTATTAAGATGGATCTCGTCCAGCAGGCCTTTCCAGATTAGCATTTTTAGTCTACCCTCCCCTCATCGACATTATCAATACTACGGATATTTTGGTCTCCCTTCTCTCCCCTGGGAAAGCACATCTCTCTCCCCCTTAAACTGGGAATTTGAATCTGTATTTATTCTCTTATTTTATCCAATTTACTTCAGGAATCTTTCTGTTTTAACTCTTGTTCGGTTTAAATTTTTTTACTTTGGGGGGAGGGTCAGGTTAGGGGATTTCCCTTTTAACCTTGACTGTAATTTTAAATGGCTTATGTTTTATACCTGTTGTAATCTCCCTTGATTCTCATTTGGAAAAGGTGGAATAGAAATAAATAATCATGGAGTATTCTTGGCAAGATCAGTTCAGAGGAGATTTGCCATTGTCTTCTTTTGAGGTTAAGAGTGTGACTTTCCCAAGGTCACCCAGTGGCTTTCCATAGCTAGTGGGGATTCAAACACTGGTCTCCCAGAGCCCTACTCTAGGATAAAAGATCTTGCCTCCATCCCAACTGTGACTGCTGTAGCCTGGTAGAGAGAGAAGAAGAGGCAGGCATATCTCCATCATGTCTATGCCCAAAAGCAAATGAAAGACCTTTCTCCATGCCAACTGCCACTGTGACTTCTAGAGAAGAACAGATAGTATCTGCTGGATCTAAGCCCATTGCCCACTGCCATCTTTTCCCCTTGTGTGCTGTACTTTATTTAGATTGTAAGCCTGAAACTAGGGAACTGTCAAATTAACAATATATAAGAAGCTCTGGGATACGTTTTAGCTAAAGGGCAGGGTATAAAAAACTCTAAATAAATAAATACTTCAGTATCTAAACTATACAGACTCTCCATATACAATAAATAGATGTTGTTGTTGTTCTATTCAAAATTTCAAGATAACTTGGCTTTTGGTAAACAATCAGCTGAAAATGTGAAATGTATTGGTTCTTTAGCATGCTCCCTCATTTCATTAATCAGTAACTTGATTAATAACTTACATTTAGACTTAAGCATAATAATGTTCAGTTAGTGGTAAATTGCCAATTTAAGTCAATCAAATAAATTAAAAATTAAATGTAATAAGATTTCCCCTTTCTTGTTAGAAAACATCTTAACCTGATTGACTTTAATTAGTTAGTTCTTATCACTGCCAGGCATGCAGGAAATCTAAATTTGTCAAAATATAACTAGGTAATTTACCCAGTCAGAGCCAGTGTGTTGTAGTGGTTTGACTCTTTGACTAATACTCCAGGGAGATTGTGGTTTTTAAACTGTAATTATTGTAGTAAAATAGTGTCCTTGGTGATCCTTATCACGTGACGCCACCACTGACCCATTGCTGCTGTGTGGTCAGGGTGTCCTTTTTCATTGACAGGGGAAATCCATCAATAGCTCCCAATTGCGCAGGAGTCCCAGGACTCCTTCTGTGCAAAACATCACTGCCACGACCATTTCAATGTTTGACAATCATGTGGTATTAGGATTTCCTCCTCTCCCCTTCCCCACACTATTCCCAAGGAGGATGATTTCCCTGTTTTCTTTTATTTCTTTTCATTTTTATAACTTCTCTGAACTGTGGAATTGCATTTGAAAAATAAATTAAAAAAATGAAATGAAATGAAATACAACAAAAAGCATGATGGATAGGGCATAGGGCAGTGAGGTGGGGTTGAAGGGATGTCCAGAAGAAAGTGCAATGGCTCCAACAACCCTAGTTGTGCATTTGTGAAGATGTGCGATGATAGCTGCTCATGAAACTGGTATGTTTGGGTTTTCATGGATTTTCATGATTACAGTGAGAATGTGGCTTGTGTGATAAACCTCCCCCTAGAAGTCAAGGGTTTAGTTCCCCATTTGACTCTTTCAGCATCAGAGCAGAGCAAGAGCAACAATGTTGACAATGTTCTGAACAAATCTTGCCAAGAAAAACCTTATCTAGAGAGATCATAGAATAATAGAATGATAGAATCACAGAGTTGGAAGACACCCCAAGGGCCATCCAGTACAACTCCATTCTGCCATGCAGGAACTCTCAATCAAAGCATCCCCAACAGATGGCCATCCAGCCTCTGTTTAAAGACCTCCAAAGAAGGGGACTCCACCACACTCAGAGGGAGTGTGTTCTACTATCTAATAGCTCTCACTGTCAAGAAGTGTCTCAGTGTTGAGCTGCAATCTCTTTTCCTGTAGCTTGCATCCATTGTTCTGAGTCCTATTCTCTGGAGCAGCAGAAAACAAGCTAGCGCCCTCCTCAATATGACATCCCTTCAAATATTTAAAGAGGGCTATCATATCACCTCTTAACTGTCTGTATGTAGAGAGATTTTGCAGCACCTTTGAGACTAACTGAAAAAAAGAAGTTGGCAGCATGAGCTTTCGTAGACTTAAGTCTACTTTCTCAGATGCATTTGGTCTTGAAAGCTCATGCTGCCAACTTCTTTCTTTCAGTTAGTCTGAAAGGAGCTACAAGATCTCTCTACATGTTGCTTCTACAGACTATCATGACTATAGCTTTGAATTCTACCAAGAAAACGCTGTGATAGGTTGTCCTTAGGGTTGTCCTAAGATGGAAATGACTTGCAGGCCCACAACAACTACAAGTTTACCCAAGTTTCAGATTCCTCCACTGCTCCCTCCCCACTCCATGGTTCAGAGACAAAGCAGAGGATCCTCCCCAGTAGGTTCATTGGCTGAAAGTGCCTTCTTCTCTCTCCTTCCAGAGAGAGAAAGGGAGAGAGATTGAGGTTCTCAGAGAGACAGATAGAGACAGAGAGATATAGAGAGACTCAGAGAGGAGTACTTCAAATTCAACAGTACCTTCAGCATAAACAATACAGAACATTCTCATGCTAAGCCATGTATTATACAGAGCTCATTGCCTCAAGCCAAAATAAAGATGCTGGTATTTCAGAGATGATAGCTTTTTCTCAGATGCTAAAAAATCAATGCTGTTTTTCAACCTCTCTCTCTCTCTCTCTCTCTCTCTCTCTCTCTCATACACACACACACATGCACACACACGCACACATGCATCTCATAATGTTTGGAATATGAGAGTCTTAATGAAAACTTCCCAAGTACAGCTGCAGTATTAACCCCCTTTGGCTGCTGCAGAGCAAATGTAGATTTGACACAGATCAATCTCTTTTCTAAAGAGCCTTGTTTCCAAAGCATGTGTGAAATGTGCTTAAAAGCAGAAGAAAAGACATTTCAGAGAGGTAAACGTTGCTGGGTTTTTTTGTTTTGTTATTCAAAAAAATAACTCCCTGAACTGGTTCCTATGATCATATTAGAAACACGACTGCAGGTATTGGGGAAAAGAAGATCACAAGCCATACCCAAAATGTCTGCCCAGAGTCAACGCACTAATTAAATTCATTTCCCCAAATGATTAAAATCCTTCCTCTTTGATCTCGGCATGTTAGCAGTCACAGGCAACAATAGAGACCCTAGAGGTATCTGTCATTGTTGGAAGAAACTTCCTTTTGAAAATGTGCATTAAGAGTGTAGATTTCCCTAGACATATTCAGAGCAGGACACTTACAAAATCCTAGGGATTCATCCTCCTGGCAAGGATTTCTCCAAAGAAAAACTCCCAATAGTATTGGAAGCATATGATTTTTAAACCAGACATTAAAGAGTTCATGTGGTTGTTCATATTTTGAATGTCTCCAGATGCCATAATTAGAGTGAGCCCTTGGGGTCCAGTGTGGTTTGGTTCCAGGACCCTCGGCAGATACCAAAATCTGTGGATGCTCAAGTCCTGTTATATAAAATGGCATAGTATATAATGGTGCCCCTAATATGAAATGGCAAAATCAATATTTGCTTTTTTTGTGGGGTGGTGGTGGAATATTTTCAAGTCATGGACAGTGAAATCTGTGGATGTAGAATCCATGGACATGGAGGGCCAACTGTATAACACACTGGTACCGCTTTGACTTTCATGGTGCCATCCTGTGGAACCCTCTGACTTGTAATGTGGTGGTATCATTTTTAACTGCTGTCAGGTTGACTTTATATGGTGACCCTATGAATGAGAGTCCTCCAAGTCTTCCTTTTACCAACAGCCCTGCTCAGGTCTTGCAAAGTCAGGTATGAGAGAAGGTGAGAGCAAGTATACCAAAGAATGACAAGATGAAGGAAGAGATGAAGTAAGGCCAAGGTGTGTAACATAGAAAAGAAAGTATAGGAAAGAGATGATTTAGAGAAGACAGGAGATGGAGTTATTAGACTGTGAAGTATGTATGTGAGAGGGTTGACAAGGATTTTTATTATTGCTTAAAATAGTTATAATAGAGAGATAATAGATTTGATTAGATCTGTTTATTCCCTTGTCAACTTTTCTGTATCCTTCCCTGGAGCCCAGGATGGTATCTTTCTTACGGTTGTGCAAATCTATGGCAGCTCCACCAAAATTAACAGCCTTGCCTTGGTGTAAAAGAGATAAGGATCACGACCACCATTCCCTCCTGCCAGTTATAAGACAAGGATGTAGGTACACGTAAAATATCATCATTTTGTCAATTTTTTTTTAAAAGTGTTTTGTGTAGTCAGCCCTCTGCACCTATGGATTCTGCATCCACAGATTCAACCAAGAATGATGAAAAAATAACCTCAAACAAAAATTCAAAAAAGCAACCTTGGTTTTGTCTTTTAATATAAGAGATACTATTTTACTATGCCACAGTATATAATGGGGCTGGAGCATTCATGAATTTTGGTATTTGTGGTGTGTGTGTGTGTGTGTGTCCTGGAACCAAACTCCAGCAGATACCAATGATCCACTGTATAGCTAAATGAACAAGAGAAAACAGCTACTTTTTAATGAGATCCACCATCATTCCTTGGGGACCTCTCTGTTTGCTGTATTTTACAGGAAAGGGAACCATGCTTTTGCTCTCCATTTCCATTCCCCCATTTATTATCTTATAACCACTTATCAGAGTTCCAATGTTGTCTCCAAGGCTGTCTGTGACTGGCACATTTTTCCCCCCTGTCAGCTTTTCTGTATCCTTCCCTGGAACCCAGGATGGTATCTTTCTTACGGTTGTGCAAATCTATGGCAGCTCCACCAAAATTAACAGCCTTGCCTTGGTGTAAAAGTGATAAGGATCAGGACCACCATTCCCTCCTGCCAGTCATACTTTATGCTTATCTCCAGACATAAAACATCACATCGCTTTGCGATTACAGCTCATTAAAGCTTATGGAAGGGAAAGGTCTGGATTTACAGCAGAGCAGTAATCTGCGCCTTCAATCCTTCTGTCCTTCATCTGTTTAGGCTGAAAAAAGATAATAAAGAGTGCCTTTAGTCGCACATTCTTGGATCCAATGTGAAAATTTAGATTTGATTAGAGGGTTTCCAAAGAATAATTTGAAATAAGCACGGAAGGTTCCTGAGGCTGGGTCCCAAAACTAGCAACTGCAGAAGGAGAAAGAGAAAAAGGGAGAGAGGTGGAAGACATTCAGTCTGTATCCCACCCAGTGCTCCAGCATTTCACAGATAAAAATGAGAGCACATTTGGATGAACAACATCAAAGAGTGGTCAAGATGGCAAAAATTATGAATGAGGAAGAGCACACAAGCTAGGAGAGGCTGCAGTAGTTTGCTTTTGCCTGAGTCTACTGGGGAAAAGGCAAACAAATGGGTCCTAAAACAGATAAAGCCACAAATCTCCCTGGGGGAGCCAAGATAACTAAACTGAAGTTGTCATACTTTATTCACATCATGAGAAGGAACAACTCATTGGGGGGAAAAAATAATGCTAGGAAAAGGAGAGGGGAAAAGGAAGGAAGGAAGGAAGGAAGGCTGCATGGTACATGGATGGACTTTTAAAGAAGTCATGGGTATGAATTTGCAGGAACTAAACAGAGCAGTATAAGTTAGGGAGTCTTGGAGATGTTTCACCCAGATGGTCTCTATGAGATAAGATCATCCTAAGTTAACAACAACAACAATTAACTGGGAAGGGCAAGATTTCACCCCCTCCTTGCCTCTCCCCACTGTTGAGTTAATGGAGAGCAAACTACAATTGTATTTTTAATTAAACTGGAAGCAATCGAAGTTAGCTGAGGATGAAGAGGACAAGTGTGACACATTGGGGGTATGCTGGTCTACCATGGCCACTTTCTCAGTCCCTTGCTATGGTGGTGTGATTGTATTCTCCTGTAAGGCAATGGTAGTAACATTGCTTGCTGGTAGGGTCCCTCACATCAGACAGGTTTTTGTTGAGGAACCAGAGTAAATGTGGCACACCAAAGCAGTAGAGAAGGTGACTCTGGTGGAGGATCTGTCAGAGACAATGGCAGTGGCACCATAGCTAATGGTAAAGGAGCTAGAACTGCAGAGAGGAAGGTAATATAAACCACTCTTGAAGCCTTTTACCTTGAAAATCCTATGATGAGACCATCCAAAATGAAGCAAACAGAGATATAGACTCAGGACGCATCTACACCGCAGAATTCATGCATTACTTTAACTGCCATGGCTCAGTGCTATGGCATTTGTAGTTTTGTGAAATAGTTAACCTTCTCAGAGGTTCCACAACAAACTACAAGTCCCAGGATTCCACAAGATGGAGCCATGACAATTATAGTGATGTTGAACTGCATTAATTCTGCAGTGTGGCAGCGGCCTCAGTCAAGGCAGTCTCAGCACTGAGTTTACAAGAGAGGAAGGCATTATAACTTCCTGGATGTCTTTATTCATAAGATCACCATAACTCAATGTCTTCTTGGAGATCTTTATTCATAAGATCACCATAACTCAATGTCAACTTGACGGCACATAACAACAACAAAGGCTGATCTAGACATTGCCTATGGGACACAGAAGAAGAGAAATGCTGAGAAAATAGGGGTTTTAGGATTGTTCTCAAAGTATTTCTGGGGATAAGAAGGCGCATCGGTGACAAAATCAAATGCATGGCCACATTCTGGGCAACCAGTGGGATGGAAAATCTTCTGGGCACCTAGTAAAATGGAATAAGAATGTATCTGTGTCACCAGGACAGCATCCGCACTGCAGAAATAATCCAGTTTGACACCACTTTAACTATCATGGCTCAATGCTATGGGAATTCTAGGAAGCATAGTTTGTTGTGGCACCGGACCTAACCAAACCTAGTTATTTCTCCAGTATGGATGCAGCCTAGCAGAGGGTGAGATTCGTCATACTGCAGAGTTTATCATGAAGAGCAGCCCAAACTTTGCTTTGAAAGAGAATTAGAGGAATGCTGAACTCTCTCTCATTACCTTTTATTGCTCCGTATCGTATTGTATCTTATTTTTAAAGAAAGCCTGCGGGCATTGCTCTTAGTTATAATGACAAGACAGAGCTCTCAGCAGCTGCTTTGTCAAAACAGAACAAAGGGATCATCTGTTGCCATGCAACCAAATAAAAATGATACATTTTTAATAGTTCAGGCTCTGGAATTCAGCTGCCAGGCAGGTTCTGGACGTTTCCGAGGGAGCAGAGGAAGGTCAATGCCTTTTAGCAGAAATGAGCCACCTATCCGAGAGATCATCTTTTTCCGACGAGTTTTCTGAAAACAGTTTGCCTGGGATTAATATAGGATAGGATGAATATCCTATAAATATCAAATTTTCAGCAATACAACCAGCGAAATAAATAAATATTCCTCTGGACTAGCCTACAAAGTTAATCTTCCCCAAATTGGCACCCTCCAGATGTCTTGCACTGTAGTTCTAATAAACTGCAGCCAGAATAGCATAGGGATGATAGCAGTTGCTATCCAAAACATCTGGAAGGCACCAGTTTGGGGAAAAGGCTGCACAAAGTCATTATACTTTCTCATCTCTTGACCTGGGCACTGAGTAGATGGAGGGGGAAAGTTGGCTTATCTCTGGGGTTTCCCAATTCACCGGGAAAACCCACTGACCGCATTGCCAGCTCTCACAATGGGCCAAATACCCACAGTCAATCTGCACCAACCCTGTTCTTCTTCCAGTAGTAGTAGAGCCACTGCTAATAGACTCTCACCTCTGAGAAACTGCCGGATAATTTATTTTGCCTTACACTAAGAAGTGTAGTGAAATGGTCCCTTTAGCATCCCCAGTTTCTCTTCCCATAGAGAAGGCGAGGGAGAAACCATGACCAGACAGCACTGTGTGATAATTTGAGTCTATATTTATAAAACTTGCATATCATTTTATATCCAGAAGACATTTTCAATGCAGTTTGCAATCTAATAAAAATTAAAATGACAGTAAAGCCATTATAAATTGTTCCGATAAAAGCCGAAGTCAATAAAAACAAACAAAAAAAGGCTGCAGTGGCTTCAGCAGCACATGAATCAGTCATCAGAAGGCAAGTGAAGTAGAGATCCCAGCATGGATCTGGACCACAGAGTTAGAGTTACATCAACACTATAGGAATAATGCAGTTTGATACCACTTTTATGTAGCTCCATCTTATGGAATCCTGGGATTTGTAGTTTTACAAGGCCTTTAGCCTTCTCTGACAGTGTGCTGTTGCCACACAAAACTACAGTTCCCAGGATCCTGTTGGATGGAGCCAAGGCAGTTAAAGTGGTGTCAAACTACATTATTTCTACAGTGTAGATACACCCATAGAGGTTTGATGCTACTTGTACTGTTTTTTTCCCTATGGAATCCTGAGTGCTTGTCTACACAATAGAATTAAACTTATCTATTTATGTTATCAAAATGTTTATATTCCAGTGTGAAGCTTCTGACCCTTATTCCACTACTTTTCCCACCAGATGTAAGGTTCTTCTTAAATCACTACTGCCCCCATATATGAAGACGTTCACACATCTCACTGCTGTCACCAAGCATGTGGGCTCTCCCTTATCCCCACCTCTGCCACCAATGTGAGGACCTTCTCCTGTCCTGTTGAGGTGGCCACCAATTGTGGGGACCTTTTAGATGCCCTCAAGATCCTTTGTGGGATATTATGCAACTTCTATTTCCACTGGACACCAACTCCGTCTATTCTCTGCTACAACCACAAATACAGTTTTTAATATCACTGTAAATGAAGAATATTGACACACTAGAATGTATCCAGAAAAGGCCACCAAGATGATCATGTGAACAATGAAGATTCAACTCAGATTCATTCTGGATTATTTTTATCATCTAAATAACCCCTGAGTTCCCCTAAAACATTTGCATTGTTGACTATATGAATTACTGATGCAAATAGTCCTGGGATAAATCAGGATAAAACTCTGTACGTCTTGAATGCATTTCAAATACATGTTACAGAATTCTAACTCCCAATTCTAACTCCTCCAGATGCGCGTCTCCCTACAAAGACGTACATCTCCAGGAAAAAAACTTAACACAACCAGTTCTTTTACAAAATGTTCCAAAATGCAAATGCATGCATATATAAATAAACCTAATAGGTTTTGACTAGTGAAAAAATGTAAAATATTGCAACCAGAACACACACCCAGCTAGGGTAAAAAAGAAATAGGTCTGAAGGCTTTAATAAAATGCCAGGTCTTGACTTGGCATCAAAATGATTCCAATGTTGGCACCAGTCAAGCGTCTGAAAAGAGGGCCTTCCACAACTGGGGTACCAATACAAATAAGACCCTATCCTATGATATATTTCGCCTACTGGTGGGACACAGAGGAGGGTCCCTCTGAGAGATCTCAAACCTGAAGCAGGCATACAGAAAGAAGGTGCTCCTTCAAGTATTAAGGTCCCAAGCTGTTCAGGGCTTTAAATGTTATCATTGGCACCTTAAATTCAGCCCATAAATGTATTGGCAAGCATATTGGCTCATAGAAATATAGTTAATCTCTAGGTTCCTTTGCTCCTCTGATCTTTAGCTTCCTCTCCACCTCCTTCTGACACAAACATATTTTCTTCTTTCCAGAGTTTTCTAATCAATATTTGTTGTCTAGGATGGTTAGGCAATTAGTTCCATCTGGAAAGAGGAGACCAAATCCATACACGCCCAATATTTTCCCCATCAGAATTCTCCAGTCATAAGCACAATAGTCCGACTGGTGTTTATCTACTGGGAACTGTTGAAGTTAAGCAGTTGTTCAGGCGCAAATGCTGCAAATATTTAACTGGATTTAATTTGAACACCTGTCCTTTTGGATGATTTTCAAAGCCTTCCATCAATTTATTAGTGTAGAATACTTGCCTGTGTCTGAGAACTCCCCCCGTCCCCAGTTCTGGCAGGCTTTAAGCTGTTTCTGGCCTATGCACTGCTGGGATGCAGCACAAAGACGAGACAGAGTTAAGTTTATGCACTGTGGTTTTAGAAGCTGGGAGATGTAAATGAGCCAATTCCCATCTGGGGAGAACCTTTGGATTTCACTAAAGCTGAAGCTTTGGGAATGCATAGGAGATGACAGGGCAAACAGGAGAAAACGAAGGCTGAAAACCATCCTGTGGTATATAGCATATAGGGCTGTGACCAGGATGAGGCTGTGGGTGCACTTCTGCATATGGAATAATGACCACAGTTTGGAAATTGTACTTTGGTGGGAGGGTGGAATGTAACTCCCAGAATCCACCAATCATCACCAATGGTTAGTGGCCAAGGCTGAACAATGCAGTCCAAAAAGTTACTTTTCCAAGATCTAGATTCACCACCTGATTTCACCTGTTCCCACTGCTTTAAGAGAGTGAGAGATACATTCTGAAAACAGAAAATAACCTGGTGAGCTTTGAAGAAGTCAGAGACTATTGTTCTCCCCAATCTTCTCCTTCTCCCTTCCCTCCCAACCTGATGATGAACTATATTCTGGGTATGTTTGGCCTGGAAAAGGAAATCAGAGTGATGAAATAATCTTGTTTTTAAAAAATATATATTTAAATCAATTTTTTGCTTCTTCGGTAGATAAGAGCCAAAGAAATGGATTCAGATTATTTAAAAAGAAGATTATGACTAAACTTTAGGAAGAAATTCCTGATGGTAAGAGCTGTTTGACAATGGAATAGATTACCTTGGAAAGTGGTTACTGTTTTTTGTTGGAGGGTTTATGAAGAGAGGTTGGGTGGTCACCTCTCAGGATACTGGATTCCAGATCTAGTGAAGGCTAGGCTATGTCACCAGTGGTAGATTCCTGCATGAGAGGGATTCTGGGCTAAATTATCCTTGTAACACCGCCCAACTCTACATTTCTATGATTTCATTCATGTATTTATTTAGAACGTTTATAGTTCCCTGGCCTCAGCTTTACCATCTAAACAAGTCATGGCACACAGGGAAGATAGGAGGTAGGAGCATTAACAATCTAAGAAATGTGGATGACACCACAATACTAGTAGAAAGCATCACAGACTTGGAACAATTACTAAGGAAAACCAAAGAAGAAACTGTAAAGGCAGGATTAATGCTGAACATAAAGAGACAGAAAATGACCACAGAAGACATACAAAAATTCAACCTAGACAATGAGGAAATCGAAATAGTTAAAAGAATTCCCATACCTTGGATCAAACATTGATCAGAATGGTGACTGCAGTGAAGAAATAAGAAGAAGCCTAGGAATGGGAAGGGCAACTGTGAAACAACTAAAGAGTAAAGATCCTAAAGCATAAAGATATACAACTGAGCACTAAAGTTAGAATCATCCAAGCCATTGTATCCCCCCATCATCATGTATGGATGATAACTCGAGTTGTAGGTCATTGCTCAGATTACTACACCATGCTTGCTTGCTTGCTCATAACGTTATTTTGCACTAATACTGGATGATGTGACATGTAGTCATAAGATAATTGCTAAGAATGGCACTCACATTATTTTGGTGGTTAATGAGCAGATGGGAAAGGGAGGAGAGGATGTGTTGGGAGTTTCAAAGTCAATTCCATGAAAATGGGTGGTATGGGGTGAAAGGAAGAAAAAGAAGGGGAAATGATCCTGTTTGAGTTTATGAGCAAATGGTGCTCCAGCTCACTCAAAATTTGAATCATTGTATAATGTACTTATACTACACTAATCTTGGCCTCTCAATCCTGACAACATAAATCTCGGAGAACATCTATAGTTTCTGAATAAAGGTTTTCTTGCTTTCACTGCTCAAGCCTGGATTTCTGGACTGACGTGTTCTTGTACATGACAGCTACTTTTGGTACTTTAATATGCTTCCACATATGCATCAGTGATACGTGCACAACTTCACTTACACCATGGTCAGCTGGATATGACTGTCATTCATTGTCCAAAAATCATTTCCCATATATAACACAACTTACATCTTTCTGCGTCATGAACAGGAGGCCAGCCACTATGTGACAAATGGTAGCTACTAGTTACACACTGTGGTGTCTCAAGTGGTTTTGGCAGCTTGGCAGCTGAATAGACCTTCTTTGCTTTATTTGGATGCTGGCTCCTAAGATGAATTAGAGAGGGTCAGAAGATGTGACTTCATTACACAAATGTAACCAAGTAGGTGATGTAGTATATGGGCTATTATTATTAAAGGATTAATATTATGCTATCAGTGCAGATATACAAAATAAAAAAACAGTTATTCAGATCTGTTGGGTGTTTTAAAGAAATTATTCCATGGATAATTGGTGCCATTCATGTTTGTTTGTTTAAATCTCAGCCATCTGAACTGATAATGAAAGAGAAACAGATGGAGGACTAGACAGATTTTTTTTCTTACCAGGGGGAAATTCTGGGGGAACCATCTCAGTCCCTCTGAATTTCTTTACATGCACCATTCAGCTGCTTAAAGAGACCAAGTTTATTTTGGCTGGCTTGTAAATGCCTCTGTCAGTGCCTTGCTGGTGTATTATTATAGACTAGAGTGGTCATTTGATTTTATTTCTTGTCCATTGTGTTTTGTTTTTACTTTACATCCCAGATCATCAAATCTGAAGAATTGCAGAGCAGCAGAATGAGAGGTCTTCCAATAAAACTTTTAAAAGCAAAGTATGCTTCTCCTACTCCCCCCTACCACTCTTGAAGCATGTTTAACCTGGAAGCTGATATATATTAAAATCAGCAATTCTTAGCCCAAGAGAAATGCTGGATGCAGAGGTCTCTGCTCATGTAATTAATCCATCAATGCAAGCTACTATAAAGCTGTTTTTATTCTTTTTAAGGTGGTAGTGAGGTTCTTTTGGTATGCTCATGATGACTTTAGAACCACAGAATAGGAAGGAACACAAGGGCCATCAAGTCCAACCCCCTGCCATGCAGAAATACACAACTAAAGCATTCCTGAAAGATGCCCATCCAACCTCTGCTTAAAAATCTCCAAAGAAGGTGAGTCAACCACCACCACCACCACCACAGTTTATTCTACTGTTGAACAGATCTTACAGTAAAGTTCTTCCTAATGTTTTGGTGGAATCTCTTTTATTGTAATTTTAATCTCTTGGTTCTCTAGAGCAGCAGAAAACAAGATTGCTCCATTTTCTACATGACTTCCCCATAGCTATTTAAAGATAGCTATTATGTCACTTCTCAGTCTTCTCTTCTACGTATTAAATGTTGATATACCTTTCCAGAATGGGAGGCCTGTTCCTCTCAAACTATCATATTTGTTGGCCATTACAACAGTTGAGTTGCCAGACTGCATAGAACTTTCATGTTACGAGATCGCCAGCTATGTTATGAAGGTTCAGACCATAGGTAGATGATCTGTATCCTTTCCTTGAGGTTTCTAGATTCCATAGACCCCAGGTGAAGGGGCAGGGGAATTCAAGTCCACCTCATGATTAGGCTATTCCCACACCCAATGATCTGGTAAAACTGGACAACCAAGACTCCTATATAGATGAACTTCTTCAGAAATATCAATCAGACATACAACTAACCACAGTTGCTCAGAAGTGGGGAGCAGGTGTCTTCTCAAAATGGAGAATGCTCATTTTTGCAAGTTAAAACAGCAGAAAGGAAGATTTCGATTTTCCTCCCATTTTTCTAAGGACCATGTGTGTCTGTGTTGTGTGCCTTCAAGCCTGTGGCCAGGTCTATGTTCTTTAGGAAAGGGTTCAGGTATTTTACCAGGATATATCCAGCAACTGAAGCATCATGGCTGGCCAGTCCTATATGTATGCTTCCCTGAAGAGATATGTTTGTTAGAGTGAACAGTAGTTAGAATCATTCTTCTGGGTTTTGATATGTGCCAAAAGAAGGAGAAGGCTTCATGGGTCTGTTGTGCACATTTCTCCTGCCAGAATTTGCCATCAATGACACATCCTTCTCCAGAGGTACTGCTGAAATCCAGAAAAGAAGCCAATAAGATTTGGGGGAGTGAAATGATTGTACTTAATTGTCCATGAAAATTTTAGCCAACTGCAGGTGTACTCAATTAACATCTCATTAAAAAAAGACACCCCTTGAACTTCAAGTAAGCCTTCAGCCTTGTATAGTGTAAATGAAGGGTATAATTGATAGCCACAGCAGTGCTAGGTTAAGTGCTTTAATAACATTTCTGGCTCTCCAGAGGACGTCAGCTCTGTTTCATCAATAGAAAGGAGCCATGCCAAAGAAGTTTCCAAGTTTAAATGAATTTTCGGTGGCTCTAGCCTGCAATGTGAGAGAGAGAGAGAGAGAGAAAGTAGGCAGAGAGGAAACTTCCATGTTTGGTAACATCTGCAGTTACACCAAGCAAAACAATAAAATCAAAACCAAAGCATTTTTTTCTCTCTCTCTTTTTTAAGTCACACACATTTTGTGCCGAGACAAAATGAATTCTGCAATTAGGATAGAATATTTGAGGAGAGGCTTGATCTCACCTCTGAGATCAAACATATCTTGCAGAAGAAGTTCCTTCAGGGTATGACAGTTCCCAGAATCCCCAACCACCATGCCTTAAGGCCCTTCCATGTGAATGATTCTGGTAGTTACAGTCCCTAAGGAATCCCCAGGCGACATTGGGATTCTGAGAGATGCATTCCCCAGAAAGTTACTTTTGCAAGTTCTTGCAGTAAACCACATGTTTTAGAGATGTGTGTGTGTGTATATGTGTAAGTGTCTTCAAGTCACATGTTGATTTATGGTGGCCTCATGAATTTCAGAAGGTTTTCTTAGGCAAGAAAACCCAGAGGTGGTTCTGCCAGTTCCTTCCTCTGAAATATAGCCTACAGAATGTGGTATTCATTGGCAGTCTCACATCCAAGTAATAACCAGGGCTGAACCTGCTTAGCTTCCACGATCAGACAGAATCTGGTGCCTTTGGAGTATTTAGGCCATCATACATGTTTTAGATTCTGGGGTTCCATGTAGGCATGCCTTTCTCCTCTCAGCCCGAGTAAAAGGGATGCAATCTAATCTAGGAGTGAGAATGCTAGAGTACTTTGTTTAGACCACATTTTGAAGTGAAGTGACTGAAATGTGGATCAGAATTCAGCTATCCACTGGAATCTGCAGTTTTCCACATGCTGTGATGTAGTTCTCAAAGCACCAATTGCATTAGAGAATATACAAAGCATGTATGCTAGAAAAAGTGGCATACAAAAATATATATGTTAAGGAACAATGCAGAAAGACTCAAATTTTTGTGCATGAAAGGAAGTGTGAAACTTCACACATTTTCTTTCTCTTTAATAAAATTGTGGGATGATGTGGAAAATGGATGGACAGCTTTATGACTGGAATACTTGTGAGGCTGACTTTAGACTAGGATAGAGGGATTTGCACATCCCTATCTAGGTGTGTACCGAGTGTAGATTGGAGGTAAGTCACCAGTTTTCTAACAGGGGCCATTGATCGAGGAGGGAAATCAGTTATTGAATGGATCAAATAATTTTGGTGGAAGGAGGAGAGAAAGCAGCTGAAACAGTGGGACACCAGGGGATTAAGTGAGGCGGTCCCTGCCAAATTGGGATAGTTGGAAGGTATGATCCTTGGAAGAGAGCCAGCATCGAATAATGGTTTGAGCTTTGGATTATGATTCTGGAGACCAGGGTTCGATTTACCACATGGCTATGAAACCCATTGGGAGATCTTGGGCAAGTCAAACACTCTTAACCTCAGGGAGAGGCAATGGCAAACCTCCTCTGAACAAAACTAACAAAGAAAACTCCTGTGCTAGGTTTGCCTTAGGGTTGCCATAAGTTGGGAAATGGCTTGAAGGCACACAACACAGACACACATGGTCCTTAGAAAAACTGGAGGAAAATTAAAATCTTCCTTTCTGCTGTTTTCACTTGCAAAAATGAGTATTCTCCATTTTGAGAAGACACCTGCTCCCCAACTTTTATATATATATATATATATATATATATATATATATATATATATCCATGATAAAAAATATGTTCCTTTAGAATCCGCCAATTAATTGACATCATCAGTTTAAAAATAGTTTTGTTCGGGAGGAGGAGGTTGAATGTGGCTGTCGCCTGCACCTGAAGCTTCATATCGCTGCCCCGTAAATTGCATGACCTCTGAGGCCTTGCAATCATTCCTCTGGAAGCCATTTTGAATGGTTGGCGGAACACTTCATTTCACCATGCTGTAACATGAGCACCATGCTTTGGAGGCCATTAATTTCAAATTCCATGTGGGCACACCAGTCACACAGTCTCTTAATGGCTTATTCTTTCCATTTAGAAGTTTATCCTGAGTGACTCATGGCTCTCAGAAGGGGCCTGACAAGGGAGGCAAAAGCCAGTCAGGTGTTCTATCTCAGACATTCATTTAAAAAAAACAAACCTCAGCTGAGACCTTGCAGTGGGAAATGTATCATAAAGTTCCACACAACTCCTCGACTAACCCCCCAAACCCACTTTTTAGCCACTGTAGGGCCATTTGGTGGGTGATGGAGAGCAGGGAAGCAGCAGAGAAACATTCAGGACTCTTCCACGCTGTGTAATTATAGAGCTATGGTTCAACTTTAACTTCAAGGCATCCACAGTGCACAATTATAGTGCTATGATTCCACTTCAACTGCAGATAGGGCCATACTACACAAATATAGTGCTATTATTCCACTTTAACTGCAATGGCTCCATCCTATGGCATACTGGGATTTGCAGTTTAAGGAGAGGCATTTAGAATCTTCAGGCAGAGAGCTCAAGTGCTTCCCTGAACTACACATCTCAGGCTTCCACAGAATGCAGGCATGGTGGCTAGAGCAGAACTATAGCTAGTGATGAGTCCCTTGCCAGTAGGGTGATGAACCCACTACAGGATTTGGATAGCTTTGCTGGAGCTATCCAGGTGCTGAATCATCTCCCCAAGTAGGCTTAAACAGCTTGCATAGCTCTTTTAAAATCTGAGCTAAAACTTGAAATGGATTTCCCACTCTACTAACATGGAAGCCCCCATCCCAGGTCCAAGAACCTGTTCAACACCATCAGAACATAAAGTCCTCCTGGTGTACTTATGGGAGAGAATGGCATTCAAGTGGCCATTCTAGGCCATTCTCGTTTCTGTTCCAGGATGTGAAAAGAAGAAACTATCAATGAGTATGTCCATCCAAGTCAATCCACTACACTGCTGGCAAATCTGCTTGTACAAGAAGGTGCTGGGTCCCTCCTTGCACAAGCATGTAAAGGTACAACTGCCAGTGTAAGATTGAGTTATACAAGTAATATGCCCAGTGATATTCCAGCCAAGTTATTTTGGCACATAGACAGAAAATCCCACAAGCACTTCTTACCACCCTGGCAGTATAATTCAGATAATAACAAATGAAATAACTAACATTTATGGCTGTTTCATGATGCCCTGAATCTAAGGCCTGTGGCTGCCATTTCAGTCTTTGGAATGGAAAAGCTGACCCTCAGTGTCCCAGACCTGTGGTAATTTCTTCTTTAGCCTTGTTATTCCAGACATTTCTAACTCGAGACCCCATGGAATGAATCTCACACCTTTGGTCTGAACTATTGTTGATGGACTACAAATCCCAGCACCACTCACCATCAGCTATGGTGGCTAGGGATGATGAGAGTTGTAATCTAGTAGCAAATGCCCACTCCTGACCTATTGATAGGATGGAAAAAAAGATGCATTGACTATGCAGGAAAATAGAACTCATCTGGGAATAATGGAAAAAAGTCACACATATCCAAATTAGGCTAAATGTCTTCAATTTAATTATAATCCAGAATCGATGCAGCTGCATTCTCATCCGGAAGTGAGCTAAGCATTGATTTTGTAGAGTTTCTCCACTGAATAGAGGTCATTAGCAAGGTTGTCCTTTCCTTATCTTTCTCTTATTTATAGGCCTGTCAAGGTATCTCTTTTTCAATCTGTAATTAGTATAGAGTGTATGTAATATAGTACTGGCTTGGGTTCATCCTGCAAAATGCACCCAAATTGGGAATGCATCTCTCTCCTTTTAATCTGCACGGGGAACATGGATAGGTGCTGGTTCGCCTGCTGACCCAATTATCTCGGTACACATTTAAGGGCACAGCCTTGGCACCAGCTAAGCAAGGAAGCTGGCAGATTGGTTGCATTGGGGGATTTTGTTAGCTAAATAAATCTAGAGCTAATTAGCCAAAAATGACTCATTGCAAAATATTATACCCCAACACCAAATGCTAGTGCAGGGGAAGAGGAGGGAGATATCCAAATAACATCAGGCAGCAGCTTGGAATCCAGATTGTATGTCAATTCCAGCTCATGCCAGCTCCGTTATGACTTTTTGAGAGTTGGGATATTGACCAAGCTCTCTCTCTCTTTCTCTCTTTCTCTCTCTCTCCCTCTGTGTGTATGTGTGGAATGGAGACTACTGTGGCATCTTCACTGCAGAAATAAGCAGGTTTGACACCACTTTAACTACATAGCTCACTGCTATGGGATTCTGAGAATGGTAGTTTATATGGTTTGTTCCCTATATGTGGGATCCTTGCAGATTAAAAGGAGAAAGATGAATTCCCAATTGGGTGCATTTTGCAGGATGAACCCAAACTGGTACTATATTACATCCATTCTATACTAATATATAACAAACTACCATTCCTGGAATTCCATAGCATTGAGCCATGGCAGTTAAAGTGGTGTCAAACTGGATTATTTCTGCAGTGCAGAAGTAGCCCATAGTCAAGAAACCAGAAGAAGGCTAGGACTTGGAAAGACAGTGAGGTAGGAACTAGGCAAGATTCTCAAATGTATAGCTCTATATAGTAGCCTCTCCCAATTTGTGAGATCTGTTCCAAACCATTATCCCCTGCATGAAAATGGCAGTTCACAAATATCTGAGCAACATTTAAAATAATGGCTCACACGCCCATGGCACATGCCATCATTTTATCCCTCCCTGCTTGTCCCTCCCATGAAGAGTGAAACTGTGGACTCAAAGTCTGTGAACAGGGAGGGACAACTATATAATCAAATGCTAAAGTCAGGAATGTCCATGCCATCATATTTCTGATCTCTATATAGGCTTGTGAAAACTGGATAGTGAAGAAAGCTGATTGGAAAAGAATCTTCTGTGGTGCTGGAGAAGAGTGCTGAGGATGCCATGGGTGGCAAAAAAGACAAATAAATGAGTCCAAGACCAAATCAAGCCTGAACTCTCCTTAGAAGCCAAGATGACTAAACTGAAACTTTCATACTTTGAACATGTTGTGAGAAAGCACAACCCATTTTCCTAGAGGGAATTTGTTAGTGACATTTCTCCTGGAGCCCCCCTTTCACATGACCATTACCTGCTTCATGAAAAGTTGGCAGGATCACAGAAGGACTTGCCTATATCCCTAAAGCCAGACATAAAATGATTACTGCAGTGATGAAACTCCCAAAGGATCCCAGCAGATCCTAGCACTGATGTCATCATACTGCAAATTCTTTTTTTAAAAAAATTATTGAACACATAAAAATATTTCCAATCATATACAAACACATACAAACACCAAATATAATAATAATAATAATAATAATAATAATAATAATAATAATTGTTATTTAATACCCTGCCCCTCTGAGAGCAATCGGGGCGGCTTACATCATAAAAGGTCATCACATAACAATTAAGAACAATTCCCCCCTCCCCCCTTAAAAAGTTATTAAACCAATTACGATTAAAATAAATTATAAAGGAGGTGAATTCCTCCATAAAATCACATAAAAACCATAACAAAAAATAAAAATAAAAATAAAATGCTGGCTCATAAAAGACCTAATCATAGAGGTCATAGAAGGCCATAGAAGGGGGAGGATCTTCAAGAGGGACTGGAGCCATAAGCCGGTAGTTATTCCGGGAAGGCCTGCCGGAAGAGATCCGTCTTGACAGCCTTCTTGAAGCTGTCAAGTGATGTAAATTGACGGATCTCCTCCGGCAGGCCATTCCACAGTTTGGGGGCAACAACAGAAAAGGCTCTCTGGGAGCTAGTCACCAGCCTCGTTTTTTGAGGCTGTAACAAATTCCTCCCAGAGGACCGGAGGGTGCGGGAAGGATTGTACGGGAGGAGGCGGTCCTTAAGATAGCCCGAAAACATTCTGTTGCACATTACATATCACCATTGACAAGCTCCATAACCTCCATATCATTATCCTTCACATTCAATGCTCTGTTCATACCATCCAAAACCATCCCTCTACTTTCCTTCTTCTTTCTTCTTCTTTCTCTTCTCTTCCTACTCTTCTATATCAATTCGACCTCCCTTCTATAGTCTTCATCTGTAGGAAGAGACTCTTCTTGTGATCCTATTTGATCCTTACTAAGAAGAGAATGGCCATGCCAGGGCTACAGGGGCTGCTCAGTTAAAGGAGACGAGGCTTTGGGCACTGCAGAGAGAAAAAGAGAATGTCAGCCCATACAGCACCCCCGAAAAGACATATGCAGATGGAGGAAAAATGTATGGGTGTGTATATCCCCAACAGGATGCCAGTCACAATGTGTGTGAATGAATTTGGAGTCCTGTCTTTTCTTCATGTTTCCCCCCTTAAAACAATGCAAAACAAAACCACTTCCACTTCAATCCAAATATCAGGGTCATATATAGCTGAGTTTCTGCTCATGAACCATTTCCAAGAGAAAATGTTCACCCAGTAACTATACACACACACACACACACACACACACACACAATTCATACACACAACACAGAAGGAGAAAGAGCTTTTTAAACTTCACAGACTTCTTTATAACTTAATTGTTACAATAGTTTTGATTAGGAGAAACCACCCATTGCCACTATAAAGCCCCCAGCTTTGTAAAGCAAATATTTATTATTTATTTATTGTATTTATATCTTGAGAGCCAAAGTCGTGCAATGGTTTGAATGTTGGACTAGGACTCTGGAGATTAGGTTTCAAATCCCCACTTGGCAATGGAAACTCACTGGGTGACCTTGGGCTGGTCACACACTCTCAGCCCCAGAAGCCCCCATGATAGGGTCACCTTAGGGTTGCCAGAAGTTGGAAACGACTTAAAGGCACACAGCAACCAAAATGTATGTCTTGTCTCCCTACCCATAATGGGAAAAAAGCATTTACAAATAGTACAATGATAAAAACTTTTTTAAAAAAACATGTAAACAATAAACTTTAAGAATGCCTTAAGACTGGTTTAAAATAATCCTGAAATATAATTGTAAAACAAGCAATTTAAAAAGTCAGAGCCATTTCATCGAAGGCCACTGGCCAACACCAATGGTAACCCCCCCCCCCCCCATTGCTCACAAGTCTTTCTAAAAATCCCTCAACTGGTTACCCCGAAAATCCCCTTCTGTAAAAATGATGACAAAGGAACCAGGAGAGAATTCCTCTTTGCTTTACATTTAACTGTGTTGTAGCTGTTAGGACAAGAATGGTCAAATGATAGCTCCTTGTTTGTACATTGCACCTTTGCGCTTGAACATGCGACACTGTCTCCCACGCACCATTTCAGGTTTTGTGCAACAATCGAAAACACCATCTGAAACAATATAAACTGCATCAATAAGAAGGCAAATAAATGTAACAAGCTCTGCAAATGTATTGAAATGTATTGAATGTATTCCTGTATAAACAGTCATTTGAATGCTCTGAGGAGCACTGAAAGTAATTATAGTCTTTGAAAAGACACTGTGCAAAGGAGGAAGGAATGAGCACGAGGAGATGAAACAGAGACAAGGAGCAAATAACTCCCTTCTCTCACTGTGGCTCTAGAAAGTTCCACCGGGAGTTGCATCGAGCAACAATAGTTAGGGGCAAATGCAAAGGCTTTTTGGGCTACAACTCCTAGAATAGTCACTGGGGAATTTTGGGTTCCTCTTTCTCTGGATGCATCCATATTGCAAAAAAATAATCCAGGCTGACACCACTTAAACTGCCATGGCTCAATGCTATGGGATTTAGGGAACTGTAGTTTGTTCTGGCACCAGAGCTCTCCAACAGAGAAGGCTAAACAGCTCATAAAACTACAAATCTTGGAATTCCGTAGCATTGAACCATGGCAGTTAAAGCAGTGTCAAATTGGATTATTTCTGCAATGCAGATGCAGCTTCTGTGTCTCTGTGTCTCTTCCACTGGCCCCTGCTGTTTCTTCTTCTCCCTTAAATCCTTCTGTCCATATTCACTCTCATCTCTTCCTCTATCTATTGATCAATCTATCTATTGATCTATGTCTGTGCAGCATCCTTCCAATCAGACAATGCACCATCGACTTCCTCTTCCTGCTCCTTCCTCTTTATCTCCTGTTCTTTGCTCATCATGCTTGCTACACGCCATTGCCATTTGTAGGGTTGCCAGAGAGAAAGCTGAAGATGGTTCCAGGAGAGGGAATTTCAGCAGCTATTGCTTGTCATGTAAGCAGGTAACAAACAACATCTGCTGAAGTTTCCTCTTCTTGTTGTTGTCGTTGGGTGCCTTCAAGTCATTTCCAATTTTATAGTGATCCTAAGGCAACCCTATCACCATATTGTTGTCTTCAGAGAGGGTTTGCCATTGCCATCCTCTGAGGCTGAGAGCATGTGATTTGCCCATGGTCACCCAGTGGGTTTCCATGGCTGAGCCAGGATTCAAACCCTGGTTTCCCAGTGTCCTAGTCCAACACTCAAACTGTTAAAGATACAGGGGTCCTCTCCAGTTTTCCGTCTGACAAGAGTACCCAACTGGTCTCCAGATGCTTTTGACTGCAACAGTTGCTGGATTATCTATTGAGAATGGGCTATACAATTGTCAGACTGCAGCTCACAGCATCCCTCATTGTTACTGATGCTGCCTCAGATTGTTGGGAGTTTCAGTGTAACAGCATCTGGAATGTCCCAGGGGCACTTTCCTATATGTTGTTGTAGTGCTATGATTCCATTTTAACTGTCATGGCAACAGCCTGTGGACTCCTGGGATTTGCAGTTTAGTTAGGGGGTAGTTACAATTATTGGCCAGAGAGCTCTAGTTCCTCATCAAATGATATTCCAGAATTCGATAGGATGCAACCACAGCAGTTAACTTGAAATCATAATGCTATAGTGTGGTATAACTTCAGTTGCCCATCCTTGCTCTACCTGTTGCAGTCTACTGTCTCTATTGTTTGTGCAGAAGCTTTTGTGCTGCCACAGAACAGCAAAGGATCAGGCTTGTAAGCAGGTGATTCTTGCACATGACATAGAGATAAAAATATCAGCAGATGGGAATACATAAACACAGAATTAGAATACAAAAACAGGTGTGACTAATTCTTTTGAACTGAAAAGGATGAATTAATCTGTGTTGCTGTTGTTTCTCTTTAATGATGCCGTCATGGTTCAAAAACAAAGCTTACTATTGTCTAGTTCTGTATAATATTTTGAGATAATTCCTCAGTTCCAGTACAGCAGCCTTGCTTCATTACTTATTAATTCTCTGTCCACCGGCATGCACAAACTCTTTTTGGAAGACTTCATTTCAGAGACTTGTGGCCTCTGCCTTCTGTGTCAAGAAAGAGAACATATTAGTGGCAGATGTGCCACAGGGCCTTGGCAGACGGCTAATAGAGCCATCCTCGGCACAAGGAAGGGGAGGGGCAGCCGCACACTCGGCGCCCCTTCCTCCTCCCGAGGTCGTCCTCGCAACAGCCGGCCCCCCGCACGGCCGGCGCTCCGAAGACAACCTCCCGCCGCAGCGTCTGGACATGCTGTGGCGGAAGGGTCGCCGAAAGTGCGCCACAAGCTTTTGCGGTGCACTTTCGGCGACATATGAAAGGAGCGCTATTTTAGCGTGCCTTTCTTGGGGCGCCGATGGTGCGCTGCGGGACCGAGGCATGAGGATGCCTCGGTCCCGCAGTGCACCTTCCCAGGGCGGCCCACAGCCACCCGTCTGCCAAGGCCCACAGTTAATGATTTAAAACAGGGGTAGGCAACCTTTCCCCTTTAAGGGCCGAGGGACTTCAGCTCCCAGAAGCCTCAGCCATGTTTGCCAATAGTCCCATGTTGGCCAATAGCTCCTGGGATTCTGGGAGCTGAAGTCCCTCGGCCCTTAAAGGGGAAAGGTTGCCTACCCTTGACAGAACCAAAACATAGCTCTTCCATTTGATGTTCTTTCAACACATCACCCCTAAATGTCAACTTATTCAAACTATCACTTTATCTCGCCTTCAGTTAACTTCATTGGCCCATCATCATGCAGCTAGATCTGATATGTTGCCTCTCAAGTTCATCTTAATAACCTTATGGGCTTTGATTGGCTGTAACCATGAGATGATTGCTATCATCATCAGCATCATCATCAACATCAACATCATCATCACATCCACTACTACTATCATTAATATTTATATCCTGCCTTATATTCAAGGCTGGGTGACCTTGACCAAGTCACTTTTCTTTCTTCTGCCCAGGAAACATCTATTTCCATGCCAAAAAAAAAAAATATTTTCTGTGCAGAAAAAGCTGCATCTTGTGTAAAACATGCCATTGTCTGTGCAAAACAACCATGCCAAAAATTAGTTCAGAATAAGTCCCAACCTGTGAATTTACTTTCTAAGCTGTGGTTTCTGAAGATTTTTTTCAAGAAAAATAGTAAAATTATTCTTTGCTTCCTTTGAGAAGAAACTCAGTGAAAAATTGTATCCCTACTGGCAACTTTATGTTTTTGGTCTTTAGATATCCATGCATCAGGTCATCAGTAACTGTAATGAAGTTTGTTTAATGTATGTAATTCATGCCAAAATTATCCTTGCAAATGTGAAAAATCTCCCAAGGATGACAAAAAAAAAAAGTCTCTCCATAATATAAGACAGGAGGAGAGGAAGATTTGCAGTCTTTCATTTCCCCCAGTCTAGATTTAATCCTTCCTTCAGTAAGCCTGTGAAATAAATGGAGTTTCAGTTAATGACAAGTGTCAATGAATCTGCTTTAAAATATGATTAACCTGAATCAAAAGATAACTGGTTAATCCCAATTAGAATAGACCAGCAAAATCAATTGTTGAAGGGTAAGTCAACACAGGTAAATCTCAGCCAGTCAATAGATCTACTCCACTTAGGTGTAACAATAGGATCCAGGCCTAAATCTGAATCCATACCAAACTTGGGGGAGGGATTTATGTTGGAGGGGGATCCAAATTGACTTAAATCTTTCCAACAGAAATGGAAGAGTAGTCACTGACGTTTTAAGAGCTGGAGACTTATTGCTGTAATCATCTCTTCTCCAAATCAAACCTATCACATTGAGAACATGGTACAAGTCAACTGCAAGCAGGGTTTTATTTTGATGCTCATTGTTGAGACCTTGGATGAACTTCCTTTCTATGCTGTTGACAAGCCAGTCATATTACTGTATTATTTGCCTTCTTGTCATATACATTCTTATGACCTATGAGTCATCAGAGGAGCGTGCTCCATGCACATGTAAGTTACCTTCTGTGGCCAGTATTCTGTTTCAGCTATTGCATTAATATACTTGTCAGTATTCTGTTATCAGATAGGGATCAATATTCTCTTATCAGCTACTTAACATTTTCACTCCTTCAAACGTAATGGAAAAGTAATTGTCCCAAGCTCTGATTGCCAGCAGAATGGACCTTGTTCTCCCCATGCAGTTGATGTTTGGTAAAGTAGGTGGAGAAAAGAGTTACAATTATGACAAAGTGTGGGTTAGGTCCAAAACACACTTTAGAAATAATCCCAGTTTGAGGCCACCTTAACAGCCCTGGCTTAATGCTAGGGAATTCTGGGAGCTGTAGTTTTTTTGTTTTGGTTTGGGTTTTTTGAGACATTTAGCCTTCTCTGTCAGAGAGCTCTGGTGCCACAATAAACTACAATCCCCAGATTCCATAGCACTGAGCCAGGGCAGTTAAAGCGGTCTCAAACTGGATTATCACTGCAGTGGATCCAAATCTAGTTAACTGTTCTGTATTTATGATAACCTGCTTAGTTACAATTGTGACACTATTGCCATGATTGTAACTTTCCCCTCCCAACTTACTTTGCCAGGCATTCACTGCATGGGGAGAAGGTGATCTATTCTGGGGGTGACTGGCAAATGAGTGAATATCATAATCATCAAGCTGTGAGGGGTTGGGCCAGGAGAAGTTACTTTTTTAAGTATCTCTAAGTAGGGTTAGGAGTTAGTAGGGTTAGTTAAGTATCCTTAACTAAGTATCTGATAATAGAATATTGACCAGTGTCTTTAAAATGTGGTCAGAGTGCCCCAAGTAACTTGAGGTGCAAAGTGGTGAAAAGCATCCCTTTCTATTGAAGCATGCAGACTTCTGGAAGGCTTACAGCACAGAAAGCTGTATCTTTATTTACAGGCTGTGCAATCAACATCTAAATCTAACTGCCTGTGTTCTTTAAATCCAGAAGCCCAAGGCACATCATCATGACAGGAGAGAATATCTATGTATCTATCTATCTTTGGACAGGGTCCTTTGGAGTTTGCTTTACCCTTCCCAGTAGATGTGCAAAAAAAGAATAGCATCATGTGTGTTTTCCAGTTCTTCTACTCTCTTTCATGCACTCTTGATATATATCAAGGTTAAAAGTCTGAAGAGTGCATAAAGGAGAGCAGAAGAACTGGAAAACACACAGGATGGTATTCGTCTTTGCTCATCTACTGGGAAGGGCAAGGCAAACTCCAAAGGACTCTGTCCAAAGAGATGACTAAAGACCCTTTGAGTGGTCAGGAAAAATCATTTCCAGATCATAGGCTGACAGGAATGCCCCGTCGGTTCTTTGGATGTGCGTGCAAGCCTCAGATATAGCCCCAGGTTGCAAATGTGCATTGCTCTTGTGTTATGACAAAGCTGTCAGTGGCCTTATGAAAGTGAAGCTGTTTGTAGTGTCACTAAAGAGTAAAACAATGACCCGCTTGTTCAAATGTATCTTTCGTGCTACAGTCAAGACACGGCGGATTTCTGATGGAGAGGAAAGCACTACTGGCATGATATTTTATTTTCCCTGCTTGCTGCAGAAGGAATTTACCCATTATAAGTCACATAGACCTTTTTGAATGACTACATCAAAAGGCAATCCCCTCCTCATTTTGGCATCTATCATCCCTCCAACCTAGCATCTCTAGCCAACAAATTTGTTGAACCACTGAAATTTAGTAGTGTGGTATAGAGGTTTGGGCACAGCATCTAATGAGTTTAGAGGAGGGACAATGGATCCTTTCCCCAGAGCCTTGGCTGAAGTCTTGATCTTCCAGATGTTGTTGGACTTCAGTGGCCATCAGCAACCAGTCACCATGGCCAATGATTGAGGAGATGGGATTTGTAGTCCAACAACATCTGGAAGGGCACAGGCACCTCACCCTAGTATTCTAGTGAATGGCATGGAGCTGATTCCAGAACTAATCTGTCCAGAATACTACCACTGGCTTTTCTTACGCCCTCCTTTTCAGCAGATTGTTTAATGCATGCAAGACATTTTCTTGTTTATGTATTACATGCTTTGAATATCCTCAAGGTAGCATGCATGGCTCTCTTTGTCCATGCAAAGGTTTTAATCAAATTGTTTGTCTCAGTCTGAGTAGATCCACTGAATCAATGATACCAGCTTGTTCAATTGGTATTTCTGTAAATTTAATTGATTAATGGATTTACGTACTTCAGTTGTCAAGAACAATTGGATCTAGGCATTGGATCTAGGCTTTTGATGGAAGCTCAGGCTGAGAGACAATAATTGACCCAAGGTCAACCTATGATTTTCTTGGCTCCATGAGGATTAGAAACTGAGGCTGAAGATTGGGTTCTTCAAGTCCCAGTCCAACATTTTAACCACCTATATCACAGTGGCTCATAAAGGCATGTTTATATTATTTCATCCCTAGAAAAATTCTGATGCCTGTGCTGTAGTCTTTGGGATGTTGAGGATTTTTTTAAAGATGTTATTATGATTTCAACCTCACAGTTTTAAACATGTGTCAGTACTTTTTAGATCTGCAGACTGTAGGATTTTTAAATATATATATATATAATAAAATAATAATAATATAAAATCATGCCATTGATTTTTCTTTGATTTTATTCTGTGACTCTTGATTTGTTGTAGATTTAAAATTACTTTATTATATTTCTTTATTTCATTGGTTTCAGCTTTGTTGCATGAACCACCCAAATAAATATTCAGGAGTAGCCATCCTGGCCTTACAGCAAAAAATAAAACAAAATACAAAATCCACAAAAGGATGATACCTTTATTGGTTAGCCAAAATGCACAAAATATATAACACAAGTTTTTGAAGCTGCACTGGCTTTTTCGTCATATTACACCATACTACTAACAGAAAGCAACAAAGGCTTGGAAGAATTACTAAAGAAAGTTAAAAAAGAAAGTGCAAAGGTAGGCTTACTACTGATCATTAAGAAAACTAAAATAATGACCACAGTGGATTTACATATATTCAAGCTAGATAATGAGGAAATTGACATAATTAAGGATTTCCCATTCCTAGGGTAAATAGGCGATCAGAACAGAAACTGCAGTCAAGGAATCAGAAGACCAGGACAAGGTAGGGCAGCTGTGAAAGAACTAGACAAAATCCTAAAGAGCAAAGATATAAAGTTGAACACCAAAGTAAGGATAGTCCAAGTCATTGTATTCCTCATCAATATGTATGGATGTGAGAGCTGACCAGTGAAGAAAGGAGATGAAAAGAAAATCAACTTATTTGAGATGTGGTGCTGAAGAAAGGTGCTGAGGATACCATGGACAGTCAAAAAAATCAAATAAACGGGTCCTAGAACAGATCAAGTCTGAACTATCCCTTGAGGACAAGATGACCAAATTGCATTTGCCATACTTCAGCCACATCATGAGAAGACATGATTCACTAGAAAAGACAATAATGGGAGGAAGGGTTGATAGTGGTAGAAAGAGAGGAAAACCACATACTAGATGGATAGGCTCAATCAAGGAGGCCATGGGCGTAAGTCCATGGAGGTATCTCACTCACAGAGTGGCCACAGAGAGCCAAATGTTGACTTGAGGGCAGTTAAGAACAATAAAAAGAAGAAAGAGTTATGGTGTTGGAGTCACAGGCCTAAATTTTGTATAGTGTTGTCTTTGCAATAGTTCAATTGGTTTGGAGGGATCAGTGTAGGCTGAGGCCATACTTGTTTTGGCCAAATAAAATATCCCTCCCCAGTGATCCTCACGTGGCCCCATCATTGATGGTTGGATCATTCTGGCTGGGCATATATTCTGGGTCTCTATTTTAACTTAATTGTGTATTATGTTGTTTTAAAAATTCATCTGATTTAATATTGTTTTAAAGGGGGGGGGGGTTATTGTATTTATATGTTTTATGGATGTATACATTTTTAACTGTAAGCCACCCAGATTGATATTTCAGAGGGCGGGGTATAAATAAATTATTATTATTATTATTATTATTATTATTATTATTATATGTGGGGACCAAGACCAAGACAAAGTTCAATAAAATTTGACTCCATTTAAAATTTAAACTTCAGCTGTCCAGCAGAATGGAACACAATGATTACTTAAACACCCTGAGATCCACATCAGGTATCGTATCATCTGGCCTGTCTAATTTACCCAAAGGCATGTCTAGCATATGTCTTGGAGTTTCAACCAATGTGTCCCTGTGACACAGTCTTCTGAGTGGTGGTGCCACAATTACTGAATTTCCTTTCTAGCAAGCTGCCTTTTTTGCTACATTAGCTCTACATTACATTTTGCTCTGAGAGCTTGTTTTGAGTCTTCATAGTCTCCTAACATGTGGCTTTATAGTCATTCCTCCACACTTGCATCTTTGCCTTTTTTGGATTTGATTATTTGCAGATTTGATTAATATGTTCTGTCTAGAAACCTCTGGGTCCTCCAGTTTGACTCTATGGCCAGAGGTTACACTGGAGGACCTAGAGATTCCAAGACAGAACACTTCTCTAGGAATTTGTAGGTTCTCCAGCACAATTCTGTTCTCAGTTTCCAGAAGATGTTAGTCACAGAGTTGCTCTGGAGGACCTAGAGATTCCTAGAAAGATGTTCTATCAGATAAAAAAAGTGGAGTTTTTTTTATTTGTGAGTTTCCCAGAATCATGAGGGTCCTGTGTCCCTAACCCCAGTGAATGTGGAAGGCCCACTATTGCTATATTGATATCTATGTGCTGTTTTTCCTGCAACTAAGTAGTGTTGTCCATATTTGCTTTGATTGATTTATAGTTGATTTTGCTTTACATTTTTATTTTGTGTGTCCATACTTTTAGGAGCTGCTTCCTTGTAGATATGCAGAAAAATGTAAGGAAAATGCCCTGAAATATGTAAAGAAGATAACAGAAGAACTATATGGTTGGTTATATTATGCATTTTAGTTTTGATGTGGCTTGGTTTTCTGCTCAGCTTCTGATTTCCCAGCCTCATGATAAGAACATATCCAAGATTAAAAGCTACAATCAATAGCTAGTCCCAGCTAAAATAGGTCCAAGCTTAGGTAAGTCCCCTTGCTTCCCTAGATCACCTCTAGCTAGTATTAACAATTTGCAAACACTAACTTCTTAATAAGCCCTGTAAATAATCCATAAAATATTCTACAATACCCAAAGCCCAAATTTCTTTGTAGCAATTTTTTGGTATAATAACTACCACCTGTTTTAAAGTGTATCCACCACAGTCTGTAAACTCGATATGCCTGTGTCTGCTCAGGGGGTTACTTATACGGCAGAAAATAAAAATTTAGCATCAGCTGGGTTCATATGTACGTACAGCAGGTTTATGCTGCTGTTCAAATGTTTGCATGCCTGCTTGCATATTTTGTTTAAATGGGACACCAGTAAAGAAGCGTGTGAGATCCTTTGCCCTTTGGTTTAGACTAATGCAGTTTGAAACGCTTGTGAATACAACAATCTAAGTTGCTGCTTCAGCATTTAAGAATGCTATATAGAAAGTGTTGTGACTCTTTCTGCAAGCTGCCAGAAAGCAATCCAATAATATGCTTCCCACAAGTATCACGAAGCCATTACAGAAATCCATGCTGTGACCCACTTTTGGAACACCACCAACACCACCTACAGCCTTGGTGAGCCTGCCCTTAAAAAGGAGGACCAAGTTTCTGGATCAGTTACTTATTTAAGTATAATTAAATAAGTAAATCTTCCTGCTGCCAACCTCTGGACACTGCTAGGTGGTAGCTTGCATATCAGTAGGGCTATGAATCCACTCCAGACTTTAAAGGTGCTATCTAAATTCTGAACCCTACCTCTGAAATAGTTTCAGCATCCTAGGATGACATTCAGATGAGGATGGATTTGGAAACAGTCTTGGATCCAGTGTGGGATATATATATATATATATATATATATATATATATATATATCCCACACTGGATCTGGATCCATATATATATATATATATATATATATATATATATATTGGGAGGGGGGGTAAAGACAGCAAGATTAGAACAATAGGCAGAAATGGCAAAAAAGCAGATTTCAGATCAACAGTAGGCAAACCACCAAAAGGTAAGCACTGTTCGATCATGGAAAAGCCCACCTCAGGATGTGATGGTCACTCCTTCATTGATGGTATTGGTTCAATTCCCTATTTGGCCATGGAAACCTACTGGGTGACCTTAGACACATTGCACGTTCTCAGCCTCAGAGAATGGCAAGGGCAAAACTCTTCTGCATAAACCTTGACAAGAAAACCCCACGATAGGCTCACCTTAGGGTTGCCATAAGTTGGATACAATTTGAAGGCACACAAAAAGAACAACAACAACCCAAGGCTGTAGGGGTGGTACAGCTGCAAGATCCTACATTGCACCCCCTGCTCTTTAGAGGAGGACTGGATGTGATAACCCCCAAAGTTCCTTTCAGTTCTAACATTCCTTGAACCAGCATGTGAATCACGAGTGGAAGTTGTGACTTCAATATCAAGAATGCAATGATTCTGCTTCAGGTTTTATTTCAGATTCTAAAAGGTACTATCTTATTTCTAAAACAGATTCAGCATTTGGATAGTGCCTTTAAAGCTGGTGTTGAAACTCAGAGCAGCTACACCACAACCTCAATTTGGTGTCTCCCCTGTCAGTGATGCCAACTTTATTTAACTAAGGAGCCATAAAATGACAAAGACAAATTTCTGTTGAATGCATCCCCTTAGCAAAAAAAAAATTAAAAAAATTGAAACCTATTTGGCTAGACGAGTTGTCAAGAAATCTTGTCTGTTGCAACAGTTAAATAGAAAATGTGCCAGCTAAAAAATATTTTGGGGTGTGATGGGACCAATTAAAGTAGTTGCTGAGGCCTAGAATTATCTTCCAAGGTGTAGTTCTTTTATTTATAACAATGGCCAAAAAAGAATTTATGTAGCTAGTAGAATAACAGAGATGTTCATGTTATAAAGCTGTACACTTGTAGACAAATACTTTGGCTGTTTGTCCTTACCATTACGTAGAGTGAAGCAGCTGCACAAATGGATAGATGCTTGGAGGTAGTGGTGTCACTAGGGTTGGTGTTACCCAGCGTGGTAATTCATGGTGTCACACACACCCATTGACCTCCATCCAAGCCACACCATACAGAATCCTTAGTAATGTTTTTTTGTACTAATGTTACTCATAAATCACAACTCCTGTACATCACTGAATGTAATAGCAATAGTTGTGACACATACAAGTAGCAAAATTAAAATTATACCTCTAGATTTCAATATCACATGCACAGCCTAAATGTATTTACATTTAAATAGTTTTGTGTGGTTAAAGTGGAAAATTTGGTAAGATGTGATGTTTTTAAATCAAAGAGTAATTAAAAAAAAAAAAAAAACAACCGAGGCCTCTCCTCCGTCCATCCTCTGAGCCTCACCTCACTCACATTTTCTCTTCTACAGAGCTGCAAGACTTTAAAGGGATGTGAGTGAACGCTACAGCCCATTTCTACCAAAAGTCAGACATTCGGGGAGCAATAGTGGCACCTTCCTGGTGTCACCTTCATTATGTCACCCAACGTGGTCTGAACCCCTCGCACATCCCTAGTGACACCCCTGCTGGGAGGGAACAACAAGGTGTCCTGGAAGCAAGGAGAGGGCAATGCAACCTGCAGCTTGCCCTGTAAGCCCACAGCAATCCTGATGCACAGAGTTAGTGGAAAGGGTTAATACATTTAGGGCCTTTGCAGACTGCCAGAAATAGTGCAAATTGAGTCCACTTTAACTGCCCTGGCTCAGTGTTAGGGAATCATGGGAATTGTATTTTTTTCTGAGACATTGAGCCTTCTCTGTCAGAGAGCTCTTTTGCCACAATAAAATACAGTTCCCATGATTCCCTAGCACTCAGCCAGGTCAGCTAAAGTGGACTCAATTTGCACTATTTCTGGCAGTCTGCAAAGGCCCTTAGTTAATTATTAATAAGGGGAAAAATCTGATTCAATTAGATTACCATTACAAGATGGGGAAAATAACTATTACATACATAATAAATTGCCACCTAAGTTTAAATATCTGCAACAAAATAAAACTGAAAAAATGCATTCATGATTTTATCCCTCTTCCATTTGTCATGCTTGCATTTTCCCCCCCTTTGTATGTGTGTATGTGCCTTCCAGTCACCTTATGGCGACCCCATTAATTTCTTAGGCAAGAAATACTCAGAGGTGTTTTTGCCAGTTCATTTCTCTGAAATCTAGTCTATGGAACCTGATCTTTTTGGTGGTCTTCCATCCATTTACTATCAAGAGTTGACCCCGCTTAACTTCCAAGCGCAGATGTGTCTGGTGCCTTTAGGGTATTTAGGCCCTTTACATGACAAGCATTTCAAGTGTCCCTACCAAGTTTCTGAAGTTCTCCAGATTTTACAGATAGGAAAAAAATATATTCCGTTATTGGGCTTAGAAATAGAATAAGATTGCTAAACTCAAAAACTCTTAGTGCATTTTCTCCCATTGGAACTGCTCTTCAGCAAGTAGTCTGAAACTTGTGACCTATATTTTGTATTTCCTCAACCCTTAGGGACTAACCTAAGAACAAGAAATATTTTTTCTCCCCAAAGTCTGGAAGAATTAGACTATGGGTAAAGAATCAGCTGGGAAATGTAAAATCTGTTGGCTCTTTAGCAGAGTCTCTCACTTAGTTTATAATTTATTTTACTGAATAAATAAGCTGTTGTTGTTGTATTGTAGGCTATCTCTCCCTAATGGATTTTATAGATTTTTTATCAATTAGAAATCTAATGATGTAATGATTTGTGGTTATCATTACTAGTAATGCTAGAAAGTTTAATTTGATGTGACCTGTAATAGTAAAATAATATATTTTTTCTCTTTCTCATTTTTTCATTTTCATTGCAGTTTGTGTGTGAGAGAGTCTCAGTTCTTCTGTGTTTTAGTTAGCGGAGAGATCTTGTAGCACCTTTGAGACTAGCAAAAGAAGTTGTAATATAAGCTTTTCACAGTCTTCAGCAATCACTCCTACATGTCTTCCTTTGCTGAAGGAGAATGTTGCTGTTGTGTCCCTTGAAATCATTCCTGACTTATGGCATCCCTAAGGCAACCCTATCTCAGCATTTTCTGGTCAAGATTTATTCAGAGAAGTTTTGCCATTGCCTCCCTTGGAGGCCCAGAGACTATGGTTTGCACAGATTCATTCAATAAGTTTCTCTGAGAGAGAAAAAGGGGAGAAGGTATATTTATCTTAAATTCTTCTGCTTCCGTAAATCTGCACCAATCCACTACTTTTCTCTTTTCACCGAAGGAGATTGTCATGTGCTTTCAAGTCATTTCTGACTTATGGAGAACCTAAAGTGAACCTATCCTGGGGTTTTCTTGCCAAGATTTGGTCAGAGATTATTTCCCTTTGCCTTTCTCTGAGGCTCAGAAAGTGTGACTTGCCCAAGGTGACCCAGTGGGTTTCCATGACTGAGTGGTGATTCGAACCCTGGTCTCCTAGAGTCCTAGTCCAACATTCAAGCCCCTACAACACCCTCTTTGGCATCTTTTTTGCAGGCAGGTTAAGAGGTTTTTAAAAACAATTCCAGCAAGCATCTGAAGACTGTCTACTTAAGGGAACTGGGCCTTGCAAAACTGTGCTATATGGTCTATCTGTATTTTGTTCATTTGTTGTTTTTGATAGCTACATTTTATAACTGGATCTAATGTTATGGATAGTTTCATCATATTTTTAACTTTTATAATTGGTATATATATTTTTTAAAAAAACAAACAACTTTGTTTCTTTCAACAGTTTTAAGCTGTTTTGAGTTCCACACTGAGAACAGGGCAGGATATAACTATAACAACAACAGTAGCAACAACACACCACCTTACCCTCCAACTGTCCTGATTTGGCAGGAACAGTTCCAATTCAAAGGCTTTCATGGCTGGCATCCATAGATTTTTGTGGGGGTTTTTTGGCTGTGAGGCTGTGTTCTAGAAGAATGTATTCCTGATGTTTCACCTGCATCTGTGGCTGGCATCTTCAGAGAATGGTGGCATGGAGGTGTGTGGGGTATATATACTTTGTGACCCTTGATTGAGAGGATTATAGTATATATGCCCCTCACACCTCCATGCCACCATTCTCTGAAGATGCAGCCACAGATGCAGGTGAAACATCAGGAATACATTCTTCTAGAACACGGCCTCACAGCCTGAAATACTCACAAAAACCTACAGTTCCAATTCATCCTATGTCAACCCACTTTTTCAGCTGCTTTTAAATTGTTCTGGTTTCTCTTTCTTCCACCCACTGTTCATCTTTGCCCTCAGCTTACTGCATATACTCATACATAAGTCTTGACATTTTAGTTAAAAAATTGCCCCCAAAAAACTGAGTCGACTTATCCATGGATCAATATAAGTACTGTCCTTTAACTCTCATTTTAAAAAAGAACCATCCCCTGGTAAAAGGCAAGAGTGTAATCTCTCCTGGAAGCACTGATCTTCCTGTGTTTGCTCATCCATCCATCTCTTAGTGTGAGCACAAACAGTTATGCCCCCTGGAATTTTGTAAGTTCCTTGGCATTGCATTCCTTTGCCTCATCCTTTACATCTTTTGTTACATGCCCCTAAATTTTACCCTCAAGTTACCTTTGGGTCATATAAAAATCCATAATTTTGGCCCCAAAATCTGCCTTTGGCTTATATATAAGGTCAACTTATAGATTAGTATAGACAGAACTTCCATTGCTGCAAAATGAGCTCAAAGTGCAAAAGTGGTTGGCACTTTATTAATTCAACAGGGAAGAGTTGGGAGAGAATCGTTCCCTTCCCAGTAGGTTCAGGCAAAAGCAAACTGCTTCTGTCTCTCCTAGCTTGTGTGCTCTTCTTCTTTAATAACTTTTGCCTTCTTGATCACACTCAGATGCTGCTTGGGGTCAGGCATCCCCTTTCCTCTATGAAACCCCGGAGTGTATGTACCATATTGGCTCTCCCCTGTCTCACAGCAGGAAGTAAAAGGGTCCAACATGTGCACCAAAACTTTCCTTTTAAATTAAAATGCATATTAATTGATTATCTTGGTTACTTCTAGGGGTCTGTATTTTGTTCACTCATCCTAGACCCGGTAAATCCACATCATCCCTCAACCTTTGGTTTTTGTTTGTCTGTTAAATGTGCATAACTGAACTTAACTGCATTAGCCCAGCCAAACCGTACCTGTCATAACACTGGAACACTCCATGCCTGTTTCCTCTTGCTTAGACATCAGGCCTTGGCTGCACATTTCCCATCTCCTCTCCAGTCCTCTGCCGACAGCCTCGCCAAACGTAACACCCGATTATTGTCAAAACAGCAACAGCCTCGCAGGAAGCAGCCTCACATAGCCCCATTACAACAGATCTATGCATTCAGCAAGGGTATGACATTTCAATGGAGACACACTGTACGATGACACTGCACTGCTAATTTAGATCAAGCTATAATGTTCCGAAAAGCTCCATTCCATCTCCAGTTTCTCTTGTCAGCTGCCAGCTGCAAATTCATCCCATCCCCTGCAAAAAAAGAAAAGTTTGTTTTACATCCACATATTGACACTCCATCACAATTCCAAGGAACTTAAGAAGGGCTTAAGAGACGAGAGGATACACCAGACTTTTATGAAACAGGACCAATTATGCTAATTTATTCCCCTACCTTTGTTGGTTTTTTTGGGTTTTGTTTTAACAGAAAGGAAGATTGATGGCAGATGCATCAAACATACAGAGATGATTATATAGAAGGATATTTCCATTGCTAATGGAACCCCACCAAGTTTGTGTGGGCACAGGAAGGAGGGGTGGGATATTTGTGTATTTCAATGTGGAAAACGGAATGTTCTGCAACATAAGAAAATTAACACACATTGCCTATAATCTAATTTTAATTGAAGCATTCTGCTATGTTGGCGTAGAGCACTGAATTTTGTCTGAACTGAACAGTTATTGAGATTTGGCAGGTATTTTAAAAGTTTGCCTCTTGCCATATGAAGGCATTCAAGTTAATGCAGAGACCTTGTTCTGCATCCTTCCTCTGTACATTTGAGATGGATGAATTGGTCAGTTTTGGTTTTCCCCACATTCATGTGTTTTAAATCTCGAGTTCTATTTACCTCATTTATCAAGAAATTAACAAGCTTTGTTAAGTTTCAAAACATTGCCTGTCCCAGAATCTCCTTGGGCAACATTGGGCTACCATTCTCAACTCTCCATATCCATGGATTCTTTATCCATGGATCTAACCATCCACAACTTGGTACTCAGTATATGGGAATTCTGGCATTTGTAGTTTGGTGGGGTACTAGAACTTTCCAACAGAGGAGGCTAAATATCTCACAAAACTACAAATCAAAGAATTCCATAGCATTGCACCATGGCAGTTAAAATTATGGCAAACCACTTTATTTCTGCAGTGCAGACAAGGCCCTGGATACATTTATTCCTAACCACTACTGCATCAGATTGTGAGACACTTGTTCTTCCTACAGAAAAAAAATTGTACAGATTTTAAAAAGTTAAATTATATGGATTTCGTATGGATTTTCCTAACATACAGCTTTGGGAAATGAGTTGTGCTCATTGACGAAAGTATTTCATTTCCAAAGACAAGCATTTAGTTATATAGAATTTTCCTGAGTACATACTTAAGGTTTAACATTTAAAAAAATGCTATAAGATATAAGTGAATGAACATTATAATTTGAAGTCGTAGGCTTTCATGGCCGGCATCCATAGTTTTTTGTGGGTTTTTCGGGCTGTGTGGCCATGTTCTAGAAGAGTTTCTTTCTGACGTTTCGCCAGCATCTGTGGCTGGCATCTTCAGAGAAGATTTCTCTTCATTTCTCTGAAGATGCCAGCCACAGATGCTGGCAAAACATCAGAAAGAAACTCTTCTAGAACATGGCCACACAGCCTGAAAGACCCACAAAAAACTATTATAATTTGACTTTTAAAAAACTTTTTTAAAATGAAGTAATGAAATATTCCTACGTACATGTATATGTTTTGTATTTGCATGTCGAATAAAAATGATTCTGTGGAAAAACCAAAGTCATGCCTTTTTTTAGTTGTGAATGTTTTTCAGACATATTCACCAGTCTTGTGCAGATTTGAGTCAGCCCAGAAATTATTGGAAAACTTGGAAGCAGACAGGTTTCTAGGACATAACATGTTTTGTTCTGCTCCTGGCCTTGGGAGCTGCAAAATGGATATTTTCACAGGGAAATGCAAATCCTGTCAATTTATTTTCTGTCCCTGCCCACAACTGCTCACTACAGATCAAAAAAAGATAGAGCAAAAAGAGAAATAGAAGGGAGGAACCTTCCATCGCCATCACACCCTTAAGCTATTTATTGGGTCAATTTTTATTTCACTGATGAGTATTCAATGTGGCATTTCCCAAAGGGTCAAAGCAGGTTATGTAGTCCATTCCTTTTGCCAGTCAGTGGCCACTAGATAACCACATTTGAGTGAAGAAGGGCTGCAACCCTCTCTCGAGTGACTTGCTTAAATGGTATCTTTGAGTATTATATAAACAGAAGTGAGAAGGTCTGGGGGAAGAACTCAACAAAAGGAGGAGATGAAAGAGGCCCCCTTCAAATGATCGATACAGAGGAAATGTCCGGTTTTCTTATATATATATATGAGAAAGAGAGAGAGAGAGAATGGAAATATGAATAATTGAATGGAACTCCTGGCTTTTGATATTGTTGGAGACACACTGCTTTGTCTAACGGTCCCTCGGGCCTTTGCTAGTGAAAACGCTGTCACATAATGTTTTTCTGTTTCTCTGAGCTCCCTACAGAAACAGGAACGTATTCAGCCTTGTTGTCATAAACACAGACTTGAAAGTACCCAAAACTGAGGACTTGTCTCCTTGATGCAATTCAGTTTTGGGTAGCTGAAGGACCGTGCAGTAATCCTTGAGAACAGAAACAAAAGGAGCAGAACAGAAGATTGGAAGGGGCAGAGGGTGAAGGAAAACAAATAACAAGATACAGTATTTTCTTATGCCTTTTTCTCTGTCTTTATCTTACAGATAGAAGCCAGCTGCATCCGCACTGCCCAATGATAGTAGGTTGGTACCATTTTAATTGCCATAGCTCCATCCTGTGGAATCCAGGGATTTGCACCTTGGTGAAGTACATAAGATTATTTTTTAGAGATATTTACTTCCCTATAATATAGCACTAGAGTGCTTCAGCAGATGTCTCTAAGTGTGTAGGTGAGTTTTCAGGACACCTGTTGAGTTATGGCAACCCCATAAATTTCATAGAGAAGGAATATTCTGAGGTGGCTTGCCATTATCTTCCTCTGAAATGCAACCTACAGCACCTGGTATTTTGTGCTGGTTTCCCATCTAAGGACTAACCAAGACTGACCCTGCTTAGTTTCCAAGATGATTCTATGTACCTCACTAAATTACAAATCCCAGATTTCCACAGGATGTATCAGTGGCACTTAAAGTGTTATCAATTGCTATCAATGTGTAGTATATAGGGATGGAAAAGAATATTTGGAAATATTCAACAAATGGCTGAAAAATCTGTTTCCCATATGTTGGAATTTGATGAGAAGAATCCTAGAATGAGAATTTCATTTCATTTGAGAATTATTCTGTGCACATTTGTACCTTTTTGTGCTGAAAGCAGAAATTTCTCCAGAGAGAAAATGCTGTTCTCTGCACCAAAAAGGAGCGGTTTTCTATGCAAACAGTATGTGAATTTTGTACAGAATAAGTCTTGAATTCTGAATAGCCTTCAAAAACTGCACATTTTTCAAAAACTTTCTCACTATGGATAGAAAATTTAAAAATTAACTCTTTGAACACTAAAGCTCAAAGATAAGCAGTTCGTATCTGTTGGTGATTCTTTGCTTGCCATTCTAACTGTTCTTGTTAAAGTGAGGAATGTCCAAACCATTGTATCCCCCATCATCATGTAAGGATCTGAGAGCTGGACAGTGAAGAAAGCTGATAGAAAATAACCTAATTTGAGATGTAGTGCAGGAGAAGAGTACTAAGAATACCGTGGATGGCCAAGAAGACAAACAAATGTGTTCTAGAACACATCAAGCCCAAACTTTCATTGGAAGCCAAGATGATTAATCTGATGCTGTCATACTTTGGACATATCATGAGAATGCATGAATCACTGGGAAAAAACAATGATGCTAGGAAAGTGAGGAAGAGTACATGCCAGATAGTTAGACTCAATCAAAAAGGCCACAGGCCTGAGACTGCAGGGGCTGAGCAATGAAGGACAGGGGGTCTTGAAGATGTCTTATCCACAGGGTCACCATGAGTCAAGATCAACTTGAGGGCAGTTAATAACACAACAACAACAACAACAACATATTGCTAGTCAGTAACCCTGGGAAATCTACTCAAAACCAGTACAGTGTACTAGGTAACACTGGGATGTGGGAGATCCCTGTCCAAGTCTCCACTGAATCATGAAACTTATAGGGTGATCTTGGGCCAGTCTCTTTCTCAGCCTGCCACAGAGTTGTTGTGAGATTAGTGAGGGCAGGAAAGAGCCCTGTAACAGTCAAGCTCACAAAAAGAAATGCAGGGTACAAATGTAACTGTGGATATTCTACATCAGCTGCTTAATTATGTTTATGTAACTTATGTGTTCTGGCCCAACCCTGCCAGAAGTCTTCTGACCCAGCTCTGCTAACCTACCTTAAGACCCAGTGGCTGGATTGGGCAAAGGAGTTTTGTGCAGCTTGTAGTTGATGTACAAGAAGGAGGTTGTTGGCAGGAGAGGGTGGAAACATTACCTCCCTTGAATGGACTTCCATTGTCTGGCTCAGGCGCTGACTCCTAAGGTGGGGCTGGGGTGGCATTTACATAGTCTTACAGCAAGGCTACGTAGTCTTACTGAATGCAGGGCAATTATAGATCCACAACTCTAGATTCCGAATCCATAACTACAATACTGGATGCCATCCAACAATAAAGAATACATAACAACTGAAAATCAGCCAGAAACCATTCTACATCCCACTCACACCATTTTAAACTCCTTGAAGGAATGAAGGAAAGGCATGTGTGATAATGGATGTTCCCATTATCTGGGCAGCACAGCTGAAGGAATAGCTTCTTCTCCAGGTAACAAAGGGTTAATGGTGTGATGAGGTTAAGTTTATGTTATATTAGGGATCAGCATCAGAAGAGAATCAGAGATCATGAGAGTCAACTGACCAGTGAGATGCTAGCTTGGGAAAAGTCTCAAGATCTTCTAAGGAAAATTATAAATAGACCCATGATGGTCTAATAAAGCAGAACAAAAGGTATGCTTTCTCTTTATCATCTCAGGGGGAGTTCAAGGCTCCTGACTACTTTTATGGACATCCAGGACTCATGATTTCAGCTATCCTTGGCTGCTGTCATTCTTTAGAAATAAAACCATTTGTCACCACATTTATTGCTGAGACTCAATGCTATGGAATGCTGGGATTTGTAATTTTGTGAGATATTTAGTCTTCCCTGTCAGACAGCTCTGATGCCACAACAAACTAGAAATCCCAGAATCCCATAGCATTGAGCCATGGCAGTTCAAGTGGTGTCAAACTGCTTCATTTCTTCAATGTGGCAGCAGCCTCTGAGTAGAATAAGAAATCTATTTAGGTAATCGCATGAGGGCTTACTTTTATTTTGTGTTTTTAAAAAGCATTTTATTATTATTCCATCAACAAACATCTATCACAAAAATAAAAACATATCAACAACATAAGCGACACCAACAATAACATTAACGATACTAGTCACAAAACCAGTAAAATGACTTACTAGTCTCTAATGCTTTATTACAGTCACCCCTCCATTCTCATGGACTTCAAGTCTACAGCTTTACATATTCACAGAGGGGTGACCTCTGTTTAAATCAATGGGGCACACCCCCTTCTATAGGGCTTAAATATTAGCTAATTTCTGGGGGGGGGGGGGGGTTGGGGGGGGTCCGGAACAGATCCCAGCAAAAATGGTGGGCCTACTGTATATCATTAACCCTATTGTATCAACAAACACTTTTACTAAAGTGGCCTTTTGCTGGCAGGTAAAAACATTCCTGTGCAGGCAAGCTTTTTCAAATCATGCAAGCCTGGTTTTATTGGGCTGGTTGTAGTTTTTGATCATGTTTCTAACTTTTGTGTGTTTTAAATCTTAACTTTGTAGTGTTTTAATTAGGTTATTTTAATTGTCTTTAAAATTTTTGTTTTAACATGTTTCTATATTGTGAGCCGCCTTGGGTCCCTTTTTGGGAGGAAGGTGGAATAGAAAATAAATAAAAATAAAGGTGTGTTGAATCTTCGTTCTTCTATTCTGTTCAATTGTAAAATTTGTTTTCCCTTAAATTAAAGTTTGATCAATTATCATTCAGATATCATTCAGGGCTTCCTTTTATTTTGACCTTGGCTGATATAATTGTAACTTGTCACTTTATTAAGTGTGCCTGAAAGCAGATGCCTTCATCTCAGAGATATCTTTTTGTTAATGTAGATTTCTTGCTTAGAATGAAGCCTTCCTTTAAATGTATTTCTCCTCTTCCACCCTCCTTTCATGTGTGCCTTTTGCTCAGTCACAATTTCCCCAAAAGAGGGGAGGGAGTAAGTCTCAATGGAAAATGCAAATGAAATCTCAGCAAGGTCCCCTTGCATTGCCATGTAAGAGGAATTCAAATCAATGGGTGGTGGCAGCTAAGATAGATGGCCTCTAGGGATCCCATCCAGTTCAGGCAGAAGCAGAAGGGGATTCTGCAACCTTCACAGCGTATAGTAATCTGGAATTGTTTTTAACTCCTGCAGTCTAAAGGAGATCTTTGTTTTATGCTATTCATCTCCTTTGGCAATCACTACTTAAGAAATTTATTTGCTTCAACAGCAACAACAAAACTCCACTTGGTACCAATATGTCAGAATGTGCTCTCCTTTCACAAAGCCCACAAAGAATATCAATATTTGTTTGGTATATTTAAAGAGAGAGAGAGAGAGACAAAATAATGCCCCTGTGAAAGATTTGCAAGAATGGAAGATACAAAAAAGAATGTTGCTGGATTCAGGTGCTATAAAAATGGAATACACAAAAAGGTAGTTTCTATCAATGAATGTATTTTGGAAAGCATTCCTATATTTCACAGGCACAGCCCTGCTGGAAGCTGCATGAATCAAAGATATGGGACAATTATCTCTGGTGGTACTTTTCCCTAACTACAATCTGTCTGCCTTTGCAATAATCGTTTTCGCTTGACACAGCTGGCATTAGTTTGCTTTCTCCCTTTTCTTCAGGGTTGGGGTTTTTGGATTTGTTTTGTTTTTGGAGGGTGGGGTGAGCTAGAACTCTGCAATGCCAAGCCTTCCCAGAAATTCATTTGTTCAAAAAACCTGACATGTATCACTGCTGTAAAATAGGTTTAATTAATGGTAAATGATGCAGCAGGTGGCTTCCAGCAAAGGAGAGCATCACAGCACCTTTTACCTAAGGGTTCCAGCTTTGTTTGAAGATCTTTAAACAGAGGTTGGATGGTCATCTCTCAAGAGTGCTTTAGTTGTTTATTCCTGCATGGGAGGGGATTGGACTAGCTGCCACTTATGATCCCTTCCAGATATATGAGTCTATGATTCCATTCCTACACAGCGAGTGGTAGAATTGGGCCTGGAAGGAACTAAGGGCCAATGCAGAATGGCCAAAAGGGCCAACCCAGGGATGGAGTTGGGGTGGGGTGACCACACGCTGGCTGCCCCGACTCTGCCCCAATGATGCCATCATGCCGTGCGCCCAACTGCATGGCGCTCAATGTCAGGGCGCCCCATTGGCGCAGTGTGTAGACACACTGCACCAAAGGAGTGCAAAAGAGCCACTGCAGCGGTGATAAGGGAGGCTTTTTGCTGCCCCAAAAGGAGCAGCATTTGCCAGCTCTTTTTGGAGTGGCAAAAAGCCAGATCAAGGCCACAGAGTGTGGTTGCCACAGCCCCGATCTGGTTCTCCCAGGAGTGGCACAGTTCTCCATCTGCATCGGCCCTAAAACTACCCAGATTATCCCATGGCGGACACTCCAGTTCCTTATAGCTCCTGGGCTGCCCCCTCACCCAGGATGAAGCTACTGGAAGATGGATTCCCAAGGTTGCAATATTTCTGGATCTCGCAAGAGATATCAAAGTGTGCAAGTAGGAGCCATCTCTCCTCCTAATAGCTATAAGAAAATACAAGCAAGAAACTTTACTTCCCTAGCTCAATCACAGCTTTTATTCTTTTCCCCAGATTTGAATTGCCATGCACAAGTGAAACTGTTTAGCAGAGCCTTGTTGTTGTTGTTGTTGTTGTTGTTGTTGTGTGCTTTCAGGTTGTTTCCGACTTATGCCAAACTATTGTAAGGTTTTCTTGGAAAGTTTCTTCAGCGGGGATTTGCTAGTGCCTTCCTCTGACTCACCCAGTGGGTTTTCATGGGCAAGTGAGAATTTGGACCCTGGTCTCCAGAGTCCAATGCTCAAACCACTACACCATGTGGTAGCATCCAATATATGGATGCTGGCAGGATGGAACATGCTTACACTATTGTCTGGCTGTGTGTGTAAGGTGCTCCCTCTTTCCCACTTTCTTTGGAAGTGCAGCTGAGAGGCTCACAATTGCAGTGCCATTCCCTTCAGTTACTGACTGGCTACTGAAATGAGTTCAGGTGCATTCCAGGTATCCTTGTACACCTAGGAGAGAAGGTGCAGCTTCCTCTTCTAGTATAAATCTGTTTTTTCCTGGATGTGGGAGGGTAGCCATAATGTGCCCAATCTCATCCCATTGGCAGTCAGTGGTGGAGAGGAGGATGTTGTAGAAACAAAAAGTCATAGAAACATAGAATCATAGAGCTGGAAGAGACCTTGAGGGTCATCCAGTCTAACCCTTGGCATGCAAAAACTCGCAATCAAATCACCCCCAATACATGGCCATCCGGCCTCTGTTTAAAGACCTCCAAAGAAGGAGACTCCACACTCTCTGAAGAAGTGTGTTCCACTGTCAAACAGCTCTTACTGTCAGGAAGTTCCTTCTGATGTTTAAGTGGAATCTCTTTTCCTCAGTATGACATCCATTGTTCCAGATCCTCATCTGTGGAGCAACAGAAAACAAGCTTGCTCTATCCTCAGTATGACATCCTTTCAAATATTTATACAGGGCTATCATATCACCTCTTAACCTTGTCTTCTCCAGGCTAAACATACCCAGCTCCCTAAGTCATGGTTTCCAGACCTTTCACCATTTTGATCCTCTGGACACATCCAGCTTCTCAACTTTTTAAAATTGTGATGCCCAGTTCAAAAGTAAAGTTATAGGATACTTCCTTCTGCAACATTAAAAAAATACATACATAATAAATGGCGGGGGGTTCACATGACTATGTCACCAGTAGAATTCTAGTCCATGATTTTCTGTTCCATCTGGATTAGGCCTTTGAGCAGCATTAAGAGATACATTGTTTGAGCTACAAACGTATAGCACTTTGATGGCATTTTAACGGCCATGGCTGTAGTCTATGGAATTGAGGGGACTGTAGTTCAGTAAGGTACTAGAGCTCTCTGGCTGAGATTTATAATCCCTCTCCCTAAACTGCAGATCCTAGAACTCCAAAGGCTGGAATGATGATAGTTAAAATGGAATCACAGCAATACAATTGTGTAGTGTGAAACAGCCCTGGGTGCTAAACCTATGGCATGAGGATATTCATTAAATGCATATTCATTCAGTATGCCACTACCAAGCTGATCAAAAGTGTATATGGGGCTAGACAGGTCATTAAGATATAATAGGAAGAAATAAAAGTAAGAAAAAAAATCTTAATATAATAATAATAATAATAATAAGTAAAAATGTTGTTATAGGATTTATCTCCTGCCTTTCTTTTAAAATAGGATTCAAGGTGGCTTATTATTATTATTATTAGTAGTAGTAGTAGTAGTAGTAGTATATTGAACACCAAAATAGATTACCTTGCTACAGAAGATGTGTGGACTATTCCCATTTTTGAGCTGGTTGAGATGGATATATTGGCAACGTTGATCAAAGAAAAAATTTTGGACAGTTTTTTAAAAGATTGGGAATAATGAAGAAGAAAGAAGGGAAGCCTATGGTTGCAGAAACTGAGGCTTGAAGCAATTTTGTTTAATTATTTAGGTCAGAAATAATACAACAATAAGATAGCATTACTGAAAATCCATATATACTGAGCATTAATATTTTTAGGCTTGGGAACAGGGAAATCGTGTATAGTTTATGCTAGTTGTCGTAAGCCAGTTTGTGTTTATTGTGTTAACTGTTATAGTTTTGTATAGAGGGAGAAGAGGCATTTGGGGTCTGGGAGTGCAATGTAGATTAGTTTGCTTAGAGAATATTTGCTGTCTAGTGTAGGATTATGCCATGTGTGTAACTGAGTGTTTGTTTAGTTATGAGTTTTATGTTTTAAAATTTAATAAAAAATATTATCCAAAAAAAGCATATTGAACACCAATAGATCAGAATATTGGAGGTTCAAGCTTTCACTGTCCTTGTGCAAGAAATCGCGCAGAGATCCATCGATTGCCTATGAAACCTCCAGTACCCAGGAAAAGCTTTGGAGAAGGAAGTCAAATAATAATATCCATCAGGGCAGTAAACATGATTTCTCATGAAGGGGTTGAAATACGATCAACACTCACAACACAGAGAAGAAAGGACCCAAGCAGCTGAACCCACAAGCAAAGGTGTGCCAATAAGCGGCCGGCTGATCATTATTCACCGAAATTAAGAGGTCAGGTAATTGTTAATAATGAATGGATCCCAGAAAGTCACCATCTGTTTGCAAACAATCCATGAACAGATAAAAGGGAGAAAAACTCATTGAATAAATTAGGATTCATAGCAGATTATTTCCCGGCTCGGTTAATTAGCTTCCTGTTATTAAGAGATACATTTTCTTGCTGTTTTCCATTTCTTCCACTTGCAAATACCTTGACATTTTCTGCCATGCTCAATTAACAGTCACCGCCTTGTGCCGAGCCAGGAGAGAGAAATGGTTGAATAACCTTTTTCTATACAGGCTGGACACCTTTGCTTATCAACGGTCCCCGCACAATACGAGCCAACTATACTTCTTTATCTGGATACAACAGTCCCCAATTCCAGGTTCATGGTCCATTAGAACTGGTGACAGACTGAACCAAGGTTGCCCGCTATGAATTAGACCTCAGCCATAAATCTTACCGATTTGAATACTTACTGGGATATAAAACTGGGAGGTGGTTGGCTGAGTGGAGAGATTTATTTCGAACGGGACTCCATGCAAAAAGGATGCTTTCCATTTGCCAGGCAATAAATCCTCTTGAAAGGTATTGAAAGGCAGGCAAGGAAATGATTCCAATTCAGTGTGGGTTTGTTTTGTTTTTACTTGGTGCACACTACCCCATTTATTGCCTTCTCTTTATCTGCCTAGGTGCAGGACCTAAGGAAAGGTGGTAGAGATGATGCAGACAGATGGATGGACAAAAACAGTCTTCCAGGTGATGGAAACAATTTTGTGATTTAGCCCAGGATTTGGCAACCGTGATGGATTAGGATGACAATTTTCTGCCCTAGGGACCTTCCCAGTGCTTACAAAGACTTTCAAGAATTCCCTAATGTTGGAAGTGGCTTGAAGCTCACTACTGGAACCCTTTCATATTACATGGCTTTCATGCTATGATTCCACTTTTGTAGGGATACATGGCATCTATATTTTGGAATTATAGAATCATAGAATCATAGAGTTGGAAGAGACCCCAAGGGCCATCCAGTCCAACCCCTTGCCATTCAGGAACTCAAAATCAAAGCATCTCCAAGAGATGGCCATCCAGCCTCTCTTTAAAGGTGTTGCATTTCTATGTTGGAAGCCGCCCCGATTGCTATGCAGAGGGGTGGGTATAAATAAATTTTTTTATTATTATTATTATTATTATTATTATTATTATTAGTTTAATATTATTTTAAGGGGTGGGTGGGTTCTCAGGATTGTTTATTATTATTATTATTATTATTATTATTATTATTATTATTTCCCGCCTCTCCCTACAGATCGATTTATGGTGTTTTAATGCTGTAAGCCACCCTGATTGCATTTGCAGAGGAGCGAGATATAAATTATCATTATTATTATCATTATTATTATTATTATCATTATTATTATTATTATCTACATGCACCCCTCCAGAGTTAACCTACATCCCCCTTGTTTCTTCTCTGTTATTAGGCCAGGATAATATTCTCCTCCTATAGCCCCCTTTCTGATGGATCATTTAGGATGCGCTCATTTGTAGCAAAGAACAGTGATCAAGTTAATTTCATCTCCTCTGGGGTGTAAAATATTAGAAATGCACAATCCCCAGCATGCTTCTTGCATCTGCTCCATTTCACGCTGTTTAGCTGAGCAGCCTGCCCATATGTGCAGTCTCAGGGGATGGGTCTTAAACATTATCCCAGACACCTAGGGATACCTTCCTCATTTGTTTATCCATTTTTTAAAAATTATTTTGTGCTCTGGCATATCAGGAATGTAGCAGCAACAGAAAAGCAGAGAATGGCCATGGGTCGGGGGAGAGAAGTAAAAAATTAATTGCATGTTTTATAATGGTCTGTGTAAGACCAAAGCTTGGAAGTGAGTAGCTATAAATAAGTTGTTCTTCTCGTTGTTGCCTTCAAGTCATTCCTGACTTATGGTGATCCTAAGGTGAACCTATCATAGGGTTTTCTTGGCAAGTATCTTCAGAGAGGGTTTGCCATTGCCATTGCTATCCTCTGAGGGTGAGAGAGTGTGACTTGCCCAAGGTCACCCAGTGGGTTTCCCTGGCTGAACAGGGATTTGAACCCTGGATGTCCAGTGTCCTACTCCAATACTTAAACCATTACACCACACTGGCTCTCATCAGTAGTTACCTGTCATAAATTCTTTCTCCACCTCCGCCACCACCAATTTTTCCAAGGTATGAAAGTACATATTTGTAATTTAACCCATGATAATTCACTAGTTACGTCTGACTTCCATGGCAATAATAGAGTTAATCTACTCTGGATTGTAACCTAGGCTTTAAAGGAGGTATCCATGGTGCTGAAGCTATGGGAGGATGTTTTAGCACCTTGGATAGCACATTTAGAATCAAACCTGGATTGACCACCCTGCTGACGCAGGAGCAAGCATCTACCAGAATGTTAACTTTACACCTTTTGTGATATAGGTGTAATAACTTAGCTCCTTTAATAGATATAGGTTGCAATTCAACATCCCCTCAGTGTAGCATAAATATCCACATGTACAGATATGCTTTGAGCCAATGTGGCATAATGGCACCAGCTTCAATGCATGATGTGAATCTGAATTCTTACCTACCAGAGTCCAAGGCCTCTAAGCACAACTGGCTGCTGGGCATATCTCAATGCATTTCAAACTTCACTTTTCTGCTATCAGTTTATGGCCTTTCATGAAGTTTCCAATCCCCTCTCCCAGGTGTCTGCATTTGGAAGCATTGTCTAAATAACAAAAATCCATGCTTGCTAACAGTTTTAACCTAGCTCTTGAAAGGTTGTAAGCCATCAACAATATTCATATCAATTCCTCTCATCAAAGACGGCAGCTCCAAGACTCAGAAAGGAAAGGGGAAAAAAACACATTGTTCAACAACTGACTTTATAAATTAGGAATGGAACAAAATGGAAGGGAAATGTTGGGGTGAAGATGGAGGTTGAACCTCGGCTTCATCCCTGAAGACCAAACAGATTCAATTTTTATTGCTAATTCTATTAGTTTGTGTTTTGAGAATGCCCCTGAGTGATTTGTTTTTTTAAAAGGCAAACATGGATTCCAAATGCAAAGAGTTCTAGTCATCTTTCCAGATTAACACTATGTTGTCCATAGGTTTTCTCTACTTAAATCCAGAGACTGTACTGACTCAGATTTTGCTCCACTGATTATTTTTCTCATTCTAGAAATTCTCTAATATTGCCAAGCTTTTAACTTGGCCCATTTAAACATTTTACCATCAGCGCTAATGGAAGGAAGATTCTTACAAATGCCTTATGAGCAACATATCTTCCCCTGTCAGTCAGGCAAGGATGAAAGAGTTGATCATGTTCTGCTATACAGCTTGCATTATAAGCATATTTGTTCCCAGTCTATAGATCTGAGTTTGGAAAAGTTCCCAGGCAGATCAGATAGCTTTAATACTTCCCTCTTTTCAGATTGCTCTAAAGAACTTGCGTTGATGGTTGCCAAGTTTTGCATGCTAGCATGTTCCACTAAGAATGAGTTGGTCAAATTCCACCACTGTTCACCCTAATCCTAGTCAATTCTACTTGGCATTGATTTAGAAGCTGTTTGTTGAACTGCCATTTATGTATAGAAGGAGATTCTTGAACCCGGGAGCTATTTTTATCTTGATTTTCTATTGTGCTCTGCTTCTGTCCTTTCCATGACTGATCTGTGTTTGTAATGAACTTGACTAGGTTGGCTCAAAGGATTTCATGGAAACCTCAGAGGCTCCAGGGCCTCTCTTCCAGAAGCCAGATTTCTTATACAAAATGTGGGAATTCTCTGCTCCTTTTCATCAGACAGTTTATGGGCCAGCGCTGCTCAGAAAACCATTGTTGATGCATTTTCTGAGACTGTTGTTCTGTGCGGCCAAGTGAGCGGGTGGCTTTAAACTATTAGAAAATTATACTTACAGACACACACAAACACACATCAATGGTTAATATGTGACCCCCATGTACACATTATGTCACCTGTGGCAAAGGTAGAGAAGCTTAGATCTCAGCCCTCTTTGATATTCAATATAGTTGAAGAAGGTATTCATCCTTTCCATACGGACTCTTTCCTAGGACTCTTTCCTAGGGATAGCAAGAACATTACTCATTATTAATTTCCAAATCCCTTCACCCCAAACAGTTTTTCCTGATATTTGAGAAACCCCATCAGGAAGAATAATACAGCCTCAAAACCTTTGTTCTCCTTTCTCCTTGGAATTGGAATATCCTAAAGTGTGTCATGAAAATTTCTGCACATGTGGGGGAAATTGTATTTTATTTTATTTTTTACATAGGAAACCATTTTCCTAGGCAGAAAACATTTGCAGAAAACATTTTCCTGCTCAGAAAAAACACATGTTAATGTACGGATCACTTTCTGTATCTTAGGATACTTTGTGATGTGCAAATCTGGGGAGAATACTGTGCAGAAATATTTGTTTTCTCCCACAGTGGAGAGAAAACAATGGAAATTACTCATCCCTGAATGTGAGGTTGAAACAACTGAAGATTTACATCTTTCCTTTTTATTTTTTCCTTAGCAAGAATGTCTTTAGGGAGTGTGGTCCTCTTCTGAACCAAGTGTTGTCCCTTCCTTCTTTTAGTAAAAGCACATATTTAGTAAAAGTACTTGTTCAGTTCTAGGTGCCTCATTTTAAGAAGGATATGACAAGTTGGAATGAACTCAGAGAAGGGCAATAAGGATGATAAGAAGTATGGAGAACAAAGCAAAGGAGTTCAGAGATATAGCTGTGATAGTCTGTAGAATAAGTATGAAGAGAGATCTTGTAGCACCTTTGAGATTTACTAAAGAAAGAAGTTGGCAGCATGAGCTTTTGTAGACCCAATACATCTGAGAAAGCAGGGTTAAGTCTATGAAAGCTCATGCTGCCAACTTCCTTCTTTAGTTAGGACCTCTACAGACAGGCGGCCATGGGCCGCCCCAAGAAACCGAGGATTGGGGCCAAGGCTGTCCCACTCCTCGGCCCCAATCCACTCTTTGGGCGGCTCCGGAAGAAGTGCTAAAATAGCGCTCCTTCCTCAAGCCACGGAAAGAGCGCGCACCTCTTCCGCGTCTCTTCCACCGCAGCGTGTTCGGACACCGTGACGGAAGGAGGTCATCAGAGTGCTCGCCATGTGCAATGGTGGGTGCTCCAATGACGTCCTCAGGAAGGGGTTGTGGCTCCCAGCATCCGGCTGCCCCTCCCCTTCCCTTCCTTGGCTCAAAGATAGTGCTTTGTGCCATCTGCAAAGCCCCTTTGTCTCAAAGTTGCTACAAGATCTCTCTAAAAACAAATGAGAAAAGGTTGGAGAGTTGGACATGTTCAACTTGGTGAAGGGAAGATTGAGGGGTGATATGTTTGCTCTTCAAATACCCCAAAGGTTGTCCCAGGGAGGAAAGGGCCAGCCTGTTCTCTGCTTCCCCAGAAAGTAGGACCAGGTCTAAATGGTCTGAAGTTACAGGAGAGTAGAAGGACCATCCAGTCCAACCCCCTGCCATGCAGGAGCTCACAATCAAAGCACTCCTGTCAGATGGCCATTCAGCCTCTGTTTAACATCTGGATGTCATTCGAACAGTTTGCAACAGAACTGTAGTCTAGGTCCTGCATTGTCCAGATGCATCAACCACGGGAACAAGAGGAGGAGGATTTATTCGACCTGTGCAGACAGGGCCAAAGAGGAGGGTGCAGGTTTGTTCTCTGCTGCCCCAGTGAGTAGGACCAGATCTAATGGTTTTAAGTTAGAGGGTGGTAGATTTTTAGTTGAACATCAGAAGGAACATCTTAACAGTAAGAGTTGTTTGGCAATGGAACCAATTACCTAGAGTGGTGGTGGGGTCTCTTTCATTGGACTTCTTCAAAACGAAGCTGGCCAGCTACCTGCAGGGATGCTGTAGCTGGAGTTCTTGCATTGAGCAGAGAATTGGACTCAACGGCCTATGGGGACTTTTCCAACTCTATGAATCTATGATTCTAGGCTAAAAGACATCTTTCAGCTCTCATTGAAACAGAACAGCGAAGCTTTTCAAGTTTCATTTGGAGAAAAATGGAGAGCAGAAAAGAGCCAGACACTCAAAAGCTTTGATTCTCATTTTCCCCACCCTGTGTAATTTAAAGGAAGAAAAAAGACCCTGAAAGCAAACAATTGAGTATTTTGGAAGAATCACTTCAAAGATTCACCTGTCATGTCTGCTATTGATTTTCAGAAACAGTTTGCTATCCATTCATTTTCTCTTCTGCTTCTGCTTCTGCTTCTGTTTCTGCTTCTGCTTCTGCTGCTTCTCCTCCTCCTAATCATGTTTCTTGACTTATTCACAGAAGGATCATGACAGATTCCCAAATCATTATTATGATTATTTTGGCCCAAGAGAAAAACTCACACAAGCAAAACTGATGCAATAGCACCGGTCCTTCTCAGATGGCAGTGTTGTTATCTAACAGTGCTCAATAGGCTGTTAGAAAAAGAAGCTGATATTGTTGTTGTTTAAAAAAAATGATATAACTATGAATGTGTACAGCTTCTTTCTCCACTAAAATTACATACAGCTATCACCACACACACACACACACACACATCCAAGGAAAGTGGCCTGCCTGGCAAGCAATGATTATGGTTCCCTTGCAGAAAAAGTTGATGGAGTGGCAATTTTAGAGGCTGGGGGAGATTGGGACAGCCCCATATCTTCATCAACATCTGCATCACGGTATGCATAAGATGGTTGTCCATTTTTGAACAAGACATGCATAATTTCAGGAAATACAAGGAGTTTTTTAGACTGAAAATAAAAGAGGGCATAACACTAGCACTTTCTGACGAAACTGATAAATAAATTAAAATGAAATATATAGCAGATCCTTTGCCCATGCCAGCTTGGAAAACAATCACATACATCAGGGGTAGGCAACTATGGAAAGCTAGGAATCCACATTAGTGCCACAAGAGACCCCATCTTGCATTCCCACTGGAAAAGAAATTTAAAATGCTCCCAGTTATCCCCAAAGGACCACAGAATCATTTTCAATATGTTATCACCCCACGCCATTTTAGACCCAGGAGATGTCTTCTGCTCTCAGTCTTCATATAGGGTGGGTTTTACTACTGGTGTTGCTTCTGTTCAGTTGAATACCAAAGTACTGGGGTGTCTGAGGTCAATGCCACACTGCAGAATTAGTGCAGTTCGATACCACTTTAACTGTCATAACTCTACTCTATGGGATCCTGGGATTTATGCTTTGTTGTGGCACCAGGGCTCCCTGACAGAAGGCTAAATATCTCTCAAAACTACATAGCCAAGAGTTCCATGGCATTCACCCATGGTAGTCAGTGGTGTTAAACTGCATTATTTCTGCAGTGTATATACTGCCAAAGTCCCAAAGAAAATGTGGGTATCGCTTCCACAAATGAGATTCCATGTCTGCAACATATCTGTCTCCATTATCACAGTCCCACAGCCAGCCCAAAATTTGGACTATCCAGTGCACCAAAGATATTGGCGAGACTGGAGGCAATTTGCACATGCTGCAACCTCTCTCTGATAAGTCAGTGGCAATTTATTTTCAGAGAGACGAACACAATTTTAATAGTAATTAGGCCAAGCTGGTAAGCTTCAGAGCCAAACATGAAGTGGAAAATGGAATAAAGTGATCTGACAACCTCGGTGTTATTTCTCTCTCCCCCACACACTTCAGTCTATGTGTTCTCTCCAAGCCTTGAAGCATTCCAGATCTTAATGTTTCATCTTGTATTGCTTATTTTTAAAGTGGGGGGAGCCTTCAAGTAATAGATTGTGGCCATGACAAGCGTTGTAGGAAAATGGAGAGAAACATGCTGAAAGAGACTTTACCTACTCAGGAAAAAAGAACAACACTGTTATTGTCTAATAAACAATGAATCCATAATGCCAGTCATTTCTCTGCCAGGAATGAAGGACTCCCCCAGGAAGCTGATTCAGTATCATTTCCAAAGGCTAGCTAGTTGCTTTTTCCAGCAAAATTGTATCAAACAGTTGCAGGCTAAGTTTGGGTCTTGCCCATTGTTGAAGTCTCTCTTAAAAATAAATTAATAAATAAACAGTGGCTAACGCACATAATTCTCATGGGATATATAAGCAGGGACAATTGAAAATTCTGCTCAAATGTACATGGAAATGCCATTTTGAAAGTCAGTTCAAACCTATGCACAGTGGCATCACTAGGGTTGATGTCATCTGGTGGAGGTTCCCAGTAAGGGCTGTTGGAGTGGGTGGACTAAGGGTGGGCAAGTGAGGCAGTGGGAGGGGATGGAAAGGGTGCAGCTTATCCTGCCTGGCTTCTCCTCGGCCTTGGCTTGCTTGGCCAAGAGAGCAAGGATGGCAGAGAAAAAGAGGCAGGCACTGGATCAATGGTGCCCAAACTTTATTCTTCCAGATGTTTTGGACATCAACTGCCAGAAACCCCAGCCAGCTTGGCCAACTGTCAGGACCAAAACATCTGGAGGACCAAAGTTTGGGAAACACTGCACTGGATCATTGCCATGTACATCCTGAATAGCAAGTCAGAGCCACTCTTCTCTTCAGAATGACAGGGAAATCAGAAGCTAAAGAGCAGGAAGGGCCTTGACATGCTTAAAAAGGAAAACTCTGAGATAATTAGGTCAACTGTGCTCATTTACAGCTAAATATAAATTAACATAAACAAGGCCATCTCTTTTCTGCAAGACAACACTTCTGCTAGCACCATTTGGCATTGTGTTACACTCTCTGCTTTCTTGCTCCTTGGACAATTCTTTTAAGTGCCTCCCTGACCATCTTTGGATCCTTCTCAGACTGCTTTGTATGCTCAGACACTGGACTGCATTAACCAGATTTCTGCTCTAACAGACACTCAGTCTATGACCATGGACTGGCTTTCATTCCCTATTTCTTGTTCTCTTGAACTACAGGTACATTCTCCTGAGCACTCACATTCCTGAAATGGGACACAGTCATTCAAGCCAACAACAACCACTAATCCAAGGGGCTACCTTGAGAGCATGGGAATGGCCACAAAGCCTATGTAGAACATTCAGGAAGGCAATTTCTTTCTTTCAGTTAGCCTCAAAGGTGCTACAAGATCTCTCTACATTCAGGAAGACTGTTGCTGTTACTAACCAAAAATTCATTGGGTATCTGTTTTGCCAAATGACAAGGCCAGCCTTGTCCTCTTGCATCTGCAGTACTGTTACCTGTTGTATCTTGGCAGAACACCATGCCATGCCCTGATCCATAGTTTGGAAATGTTATTTTTGAGGGGGTCTCAATTGCCAAAATCTTCCCATCATTGATACATTCTCTCCTGTCTAGGGGAGTCTGACCTGGATTCTACTGTTAGTCCCAGCTAAAGTAGACTTACTGAATCAATAAAATTTAACTATGTCCGGACTCCCCATTCAACAGTAGATTCAATGAATTGACCCTGCTTTGGACTAGTGAATAAAAACTAGGCCAAAAAAGTTATTGCCCCCCAAAAATCACTCTTCCAATCTCTGTTCTGACCCTGTAAGCCAGGCTCATGCAGGAACTATAGAAATTGCAGAACTGGTGCCTCCTTCTGCCCACGTCGTAGGACAACTGTGTCAGGTGTGTGTGTGTGCCTTTATTCTTATATGACTTTGTGTGCCCCCCCCCATGATGTTTATACAGTTTTCTTAGGCAATAAATACTCAGAGGTGGTTGCCAGTTCCTCAATCTATGGCACTGTCCTGGACTACAGCCAGCCTCAGTTCCCACAGCTGCTAGGGATGGAAAGGGTGAACTGCAAACGGCAAGGCCAGCCACAAACCTTCCGTAGTCAAAACACCAGCAAAACAGAGTCCAGAAATCAGCGTCAATCAGTCTAAGGGCAGGGCATGCAGCAATCAGCAAAAGTCCAGTCCGGTCCAGGGTCAAGGCAACAGAGTTCCACAAGGCAAGAGCGAGAGGCACACAGCAGGAAACCAAGAGCCACACTGACCATAGTCTCCCAAGGAAACTACAATAACTCTTGGCACTGAGGAAGCCTCTTGCCACTCCTTAAATAGTCAAATCCTACCTCAGTGCCAGCTGAGGCTTGTTAAGCAGCTGCTTTTCAGCCAGTCTCCTGGACCTGCAACTGCCAGCACTCTCAGCTCTCCTCTGCCTAAAGGAAGGTACTGGCTCTGCTGTATCTTCCTGATTCTCCCCACTAAGCAGCTGAGCCTCCAAGGAAGGGGCACTAGGACCTGGCTGCTCTGGGGCTGGGAGAACCGGGCTTGGCTCAGGCAGATCAGAATGAGAGCCAGGTGGAGCCTGTATCTCTTCCTTCTCTGGAGGAGACCCATCCTCCTCCTCCTCCTCCGAGTCCCCCTCATGGCTGGCCATGACAGGCACCTGGTATTCATTGGTTGACATACAAGTACTAATCAGGGCTGACTCTATTTCGCTTCTAAGATCAGATGGGATCTGGTGCCTTTAGGGTACAAAATATTTATCTTTTAGAAGGCAGAGTGGGTGGGGAATGGGTGGTGGGTGGGGAATGGGTGGGGAATCTTTGTCCTTGTAGATGTCACTGTGCTGGTGCTCCCATCCATAGCTCATCACTGGCTACACTGGCTATGGCTGCTCATTTGACAATTGCAGTTCAATAACATCTGGAGGCCCATAGGGTGTAGAACATTCAAATTCATAGAGCTATTCCCTTAGGCCATCATCAAAATTTGCATCATAACTGTTGGCACATGAGGACTAGTATGTTTATTAAGTACTTCCAGTGCTTTGTCTAAGGGGCATTCTCAATCCAGAGGCATTTGGTCCAATTGGTTTCTAGAGGACACTAAATGACACTCTGTCAGATTCCCTTCTGACGTTTCAAATCTCACACTGCATAATGCATGTCCCAGTGAACTGTTTCCATTAACTTCAAAGGGATATCATTTAGAGGGAAACCTACAGGCTGTCATTACAGGAACTGATGTCCCCAAGATAAAGAGATGCCTGGCATTTTGATTTGCCATGAATACCTAACCCAGAACTAGATAATGTTACTTTTTTAGGTTACAAACCCCAGAATCTCCTGGCCAGCATGGCCATCAATCATGCTGGTTGAGTTATTGCCCAAGCAAGTAACATTACTAAGCTCTGACCAGGACTTCAGTCACAGACTCTTATAAAACCACAATCAAAGCACCCTTCCTGGATGATTTGGAGACAAAATAACCTATTCCATAATATGAACATCCCTGTGTAAATAGACTATAGATACAAGTTGGGCCTGCATCAAAACCGTTCATTCAGAGCTCCTGTTCAGAGCTCCTTTTGACAGTTTATTGCTGTCACCAAGCTAGCAATGAAGGTAGTTAGTTGCTCCCATGCCACTAGGGCAGTGAAGCCATTCTAGGTTTTAGTCCAAACTTGAAAGAAACTATTCAAGATGCTAACCCTAACCCTAAAACATGTTCAGCACTTTGGATAAGTGGACTAAAACATGGCGTAGATGGATGACCTGACATGGAAGCCATTGACCATCACTGGCCGACACGTATACCACTTTCTAGGATAGTCCATTCTTCCATTCTTTCCTTACCCCATGCTTTCCTTTTCCCCAAATGTTCAACAATCAGCCAGCTCCTCTTCCCCATGCTTACTGAGCATGCCTAGCCTTCCTGAACCTTCTTGCAATCCCACCACTACTGTTTTGCCTCCTTGCTCCTCAAGAATTTTGTGTAATTCTAGAAAATTTGGAGTTTTCTAGAACCTGCTGGGAACATCTTGTGTCAGCAAAGAGCTATATAGGCTGCATAAGAATCCACACTCAGAGAATCCTCAAGGTACAGAAATAAATATTGGGAATCTTAGCTTAAAATTTATTTGATATCCTACCTTTCAGCCAGTGTAGGAACCAAAATGACCCACAACATGGGCAGGAGACAGATTAGAGCTAAAAATTGACCCATTATCTTTTCTGTCAATATTTTTTTTTTGCCAAATGATTAATTAATTTATCATTGCTATTTAATCATGGTCTGTTTGATGAATTGTATTATTAGTGTTTATAAAGCGAATAAAGGTGATTTAACAAATATAGTGCCACTTATCAGATGTCTCCACACACTTTCAACATTCAGCTGCCCTCTAGTCTGGTCAACACTAGACAAGTGAGAGCAAACATGATTCTTAGTGGCTACAACAGCAAATGGAACATTGTATGTTCTCAGCTCAGCTATGGAAATTTCGGAACACTGTTGGAAAACATGCAACAAAATGTGTGTTGCATTAATCTAACCTACAGCTTATTTAAGGGTCATTACTCATTTAGGCTTAAATCTAATCTAGATTTAGAGAGCCATGGTGGTGCAGTGGTTAAGTGCCAGTATGGCAGCCACAAGTTTGTGAGCTTGATCCCAGGCATGGCTCCAAGGTTGACTCAGTCTTCCATCCTTTTGTAGGTTGGCATAATGACTACCCAGCTTGTTGGGAGCAATTAGCTTACAGATTGTAAACTGCTTAGTGAGTGCTGAGTTCACTATTAAGCAGTATAGAAATGTTCATGCTATTGCTCTTGCTCTTGCTAATTGTTAATAGATTCATTGAATCAATGGCCTTATATGAGTAGGAGGGCCCCCAAAGCCGATCTTAATCCTTGGCAAGTAAGTATGGGGAAAGCTGTTCAGGGGGCTTTAAATATCACAGGTCTAAAACACACTGCAGAAATAATCTAGTTTGAGAACACTTTAACTGCCCTGGCTCAGTGCTAGGGATTCTTGGGAAGTGTAATTGATTGTGGCAGCAGAGCTCTCTGACAGAGAAGACTAAATGTCTCACAAAACTAAAATTCCCAGAATTCCCTAGCATTGAGCCAGGGAAGTTAAAGTGGTCTCAATCTGGATAATTTCTGCAGTGTGTTTTGGACCACAAGCACCTTGAATTGAGCTCAGAAGCAAATTGAAACCAAGGACAAGTCTTGCAAGACCAGTGTTATACAATCTCTGAAATGCACAACCAATATCAATCTGGCTGCTGCATTTTGCACTAGCTGCAGCTTCTGAGTCTTTTTCAAGGGCGGCTACATATAGAAAACATTACAGTAGCCTAATTGAAAGGTTACCAGTGCATGGACTACTGTAATTAGGTTATCTCTGTCCAGGAAAGGCTTTAGCAGGTACAACAGTCAAAGTTAGGGCCATGCATGCCATAGAGTCTACTTGGGCCTCCAGTGACAAGGATGAATCTGAGAGTACTCCCAAGCTACATACCTGTTCTTTCAGGGGGAGTGAAACCCCATGTTTACCCAGTTCCTAGATCTGACACCACCAGTCCATAGACCTTCTGTCTTATTGGGATTCAGTTTCACTTTATTGGCATCTTTAGATCATTTAATAATAATAATTGCTTTTTAACTTCTGTATGTTGTGAATTTTAGCTACATTTGTAACTCTGCATGGATCCCAAACTGAGGGAAAAGTGGGACATAAATAAACATAATCACCAATATTCTACATCAGGTAATTAGTTACCTATGCATAACAAGCATCTGTTGGTCCAAACCACCACCACTACCACCACCACCCCATCTTAACAGTCAGTAGCCAGATTAGGTGAAGGAGGTCTGCTCAGTTCATGACTGGAGTGCAAGGAGGAGGAGGCTTGCAACTGTCTGCCATCAGTGAGCAAGGCTGTAACAAGGAATTGCAATGGGACCTTGCTTCTGATTGTTGCATTCTCACTTACTGGTGAGACAGGGCTGGAAACATCCTCTGGACAGACTTCCAACCAGTCTTGCTGCTGGCTGTTACATGTCGTATTAACAGTAAACTTACCATAAGACTTAATTGTTGTTGTGGCCATTTTCTGATTTATCCACACAATGCAGGACAGGCTGAAGTACCATCAAAAGCCTTATAGCAGATCTGTTTGCAAGAGGCATAGAAAAGTAGGAACTGTTATGAAGTATGTCTAATAGCAGAGGGAAGGGTATTCTGCTTAATGGATGTCTCCACATTAAATGCCCTGCTCCAAATAGTGGAATGCAACTCAAGCATGTGTGACACAGACAGACAAGAAGATGAGGTCTGAAGATGTATACACTCCAGGAGGTAAAGGGTTGTACCACTGAGCAATATCTAGGTTGACCATCATGAGTTGCAAAGGTTCAAGTGCCAAGCTAAGGAGCTATCCCAATGAGGATTTAACTCAGTGAAACCTTGTCAAATCATTTCTGTTGCCAGAACATTTTAGAGAGTAACATATGATGTCACTGTGCTTCTAATATACATCTGAGTACCAGCAATCTGCACTTCATCCCCTGTTATTCTGTTATTCCAACAAAGAAACAATCCTTACAATTGGTTTCATTCCTCTCAACCCAACATGCTTCAGTCTTCCAATTTCGGTGTTGCTTAAAGAAGAGCAGGGGTGCATCTACACAGTAGAAATAATGCAGTTTGGCACCTCTTTGACTGTCATGGCTCCATCTGAGAGAATCCTGGGATTTGCAGTTTTGCGAGGCACCAGAATTATTTTGTATGCAAACATACAATGGCTAATGGAGTGCACCAGGGAATTCCAAAAGAAAATCAGCATGTGCTTTATAGACTACAGCAAAGCCTTTGACTGCATAGATCATGAAAGGCTATGGAATGCCCTTAAAGACATGGGAGTGCCAGTATATCTGATAGTCCTGATGAGGAATCTGTACTCAGGACAAGAGGCTACTGTCAGAACAGAACACGGAGAAACAGAATGGTTCCCAATTGGTAAAGTGGTCAGACAAGGCTGCATCCTTTCATCCTATCTGTTCAACTTGTATGCAGAACATATTATAAGAAACACAGGCTTGGACACAGAAGAAGGAGAAGTGAAAATAGGAGGAAGAAATATCAACCATCCAAGATATGCAGATGACACCATAGTACTAGCAGAAAACCTCACAGACCTGGAACAACTACTAAGAAAGATCAAAGGCAGACTTAATGCTGAACATAAAGAAAACAAAAACAATGACCACTGAGGATCTTCACAAGTTCAACCTAGACAATGAAGAAATAGCAATAGTAAAAGAATTCCCATACCTGGGATCAAACATTGATAGAAATGGGAACTGCAGTCAGGAAATCAGAAGAAGATTAAGAATGGGGAAGGTGGCTATGAAAGAACTAGAAAAGATCCTAAAATGTAAAGATATACAACTCAGCACAAAAGTCAGAATCATACAAGCCATTATATTCCTTATTACCATGTTTGGATGTGAGAGCTGGAAAGTTAGGAAAGAAGATAGGAAGAAAATCAATGCATTTGAGAGAATGTGGTGCTGGAGAAGAGTGCTGAGGATCCCCTGGACAGCCAAAATGGGTCCTAGAGCAGATCAAGCTGGAAACCTCTCTGGAAGCCAAGATGACCAAACTGAGGCTGTTGTACTCTGGACACATCATAAGAAGAGGGGACTCTTTGGAAAAGACAATAATGCTGGGAAAGGTGGAGGGAAGGAGAAAGAGAGGAAGGCCACATGCCAGATGGATGGACTCTATTAAGGAGGTCACAGGTTTTAAGGGCTTGCAAGAATTAAGCAGAGCAAGGGAGGACAGAGGGTCTTCTTGGAGATGTCTGATCCATAGAGTCACCATCAGTTGAGATCAACTCGAGGGCAGTTAACAACAACAAGCAGTGTTAAATACTTTTCAATAGCCTAAAATTCTGTCTTGGGAGGATTGGGGATTTCTGGGGTTCTCGGGGGGGTGTTATAGTCCATAAATTGGGGTCCTGGGAGGTTTATTTGGCCTTGGTTTAGGCATTCCATGATAAATGGCTTCACAACAATACATTTTCTCCTAGCCATATAACCTGATGATTTGCCATCTATCAGCAGAAATCAGGATATTTATGATGGCTTTTGGGATTCAGTTTGGATCTGCCCACACTAGCGTTGTATGAAGGTATAATGCAATAACTTCTGAAGCTACTCATCCATTCCCTGCTTAAGGCTATTTTTGTACAAGGCTCCTTTTATGGTGCCACAAAAGTTCTCCGTATTGGCCGTTTGCATCAGTGTTGCAGTTTTATTGACAAGTAAAGAGAAGGGGGGGAGAGAAACTGCTGATACTTGCAGACAGGAGCTTTAGCGCCTGTTAAATCAGCAAGGCCATTTCGGCAAAGTCTTGGGCATTCTTTACGACAGAAGGTGGAAAAGAATTAAAGAGTTCATCACACCAGATGCTAAGCCCCAGACTTATGTGCAAGATCAAACAGGTTAAGTTTTTCAGGAACCCTCTAACAACTGACCCTGTGAATAATTCAAGGAACAAGAGTTGCAAATATAGCTCTTGTTTCATATTATCTTCCCCACTCTTCCCATTGCTAACATACTTGGTTTATATATTTCTGCTTCAATATACAATATAATTTACTATACATCATATACGATATATCTTGTATTTACTATACACCATTTGAAATATATCTTAAATAGTCTATTAAAAGAAATATTTTGAGGAGCAAGGTGAAGTTCAGGCAAGAAGAGAGCAGGAAAAGTCATAGTGGAGCCAATGGAGCCGTTGTTTTGCAGTGAAGAGATGGCCTTCACTGTGCTAATTCATTGCTAGCTATAAATTAGCACAGTTGGTCTAATTTTCTCAATATTTTCTTTTTAAAGTGTGCCAAAGTATTTCCTGCTCTTTTGTTCAGGCTGCTTTAGGTTCTCTCATTGAGAAGGGTGCACTGGCTCTGACTCCTGTTCTTTGGCATCGTCATGGGATGGTCCGGCCTTTGATGTTAGGACAGAGCTGCCAGTTTTCCCTGGATGAAAAGCAGCATTGGCAGCCACTTCTGGTTCGGATGGAACCTGGTATCTGGGCTCTCCTCTTACCCATCCTCCAGGTCAGACATGACACAAGGCACTGAATAAGATTGAAGTGGCAGCTTGCAAGAGTGGATGGAGGACAGAGAATATCTAGTGACAGTGGCAATGATAGATTGCTTGTAAGCTGCATTCAGAATCTTCAGAATGAGTAAACCTTGAAAATGTACTAATCCCTGCCCTGACTGGCAGTTGCAAATAATTAGACAAGTCACAGTATGGAAGAATATGAGGATCAGAACTTTAATTATCAACCATTACACCCTTCTGAGGACTCTTCTTTAGTGCAGAATGTCAGACAGCAATTTCAAATGAACCTCCTCCTTTGCCCCTTACATATGGTGCACCTTATACAACTGGTACCCAGTTGTAGGCATAAATGTAGACACTAAGCAGCCAATCTTCCCTGGAGAGACTTGTCAAGTTTAGATCCAGCAACCCCCTGGCTTCAAGTAAGGTGAGATCCATACCTGCCCCAGAGCAGTGGTGGCTGTTGGCTACTATGTTGGTGAGGTGGTGAATCTTTTCCAGGTTCTGGATAGCTTTACAGGTGCTGTCCAAAGTGCTGAACCTATTTTAAGGATAGTGCTTTTAAAGCATGGGTTAAAACCTAGACTGAATTCACTGCCCTACCGAAATAGAAACCACATAGTGACACTGCCCCACCCCTGAGTCCTATGATACAAAGTGCCAGATGCACACACACATACACACAAGTGCTTATCAATCATGCCATGATCATATATCCACTCTCTCTTAACTAATATGAGCTGGTATTTTACATGACTGCATGATCTCATCTGTTCCTATGTGCCCTGAAGGATTCAGTACAGGGTGGGAAAATATTTCCCAGATACCTAAATATCCCAAAGGCACCAGATCACACATGATCTTGGAAGCAAAGCAGGTTCAGCCCTGACGAGCACTTGGATGGGAGACTGCAAAGGAATACCAGGTGTTGTAGGCTACATTTCAAAGGAAAGAACTGGCAAAACCACCCCTGAGTATTATTTGCCTAAGAAAACACTATGAAAATTATAGAGTTGGTGTATTGCAACAGGAGACTTGAAGGCGCACACACACACACACACACATTTTATTTAATACTTCAGGTTAACTAAGCATGGGTCCAGAATTCTAAGACAGCTCCTGAACACTCAGTTTAAGCTTGCTCTAAACCTCCAGGAAAAGTGGATGGGCTGAACAGCAGTAAAAGAGACCAAGGGAGAAGATAGCAGATACTTAGACTTCGCCAACCCTTCCATCAATGTGAGTTTTGCGATGATACAACATTGCATTGTCCTACTCCTTCTTGTGGGGGCACCAAGGAGCTGGCAGGGCAATTTTTATCTGGAGATCAAAACATCTTCCTTTTTCTGGCTCCCATCATTTCTGCAACATCAATGGAAAAAGTCTTACACTTCATGTAAGTGTAAGAGGGTGAATGGAGTGTTATTATGGCACAAGTCACCAAGAGTATTTGTATCCTTATATTCTGAGAACCATAAAAAGTTAGTCCTCTTTTTCATTTTGAACAGCTTTAGGTAGGTAGGTAGGTAGGTAGGTAGGTAGGTGGTTCTGGACAGAAAGTTGTTTCTGTCCTTCCACCAAAACTCAATGCAGAATTTGTTGCTGTTATTTGCTGTCAAGGTGACTTTGACTTACAGGGAGCCTATGAAAGAGAAACCTCCAAGAGCCTTGATCCTCAACTGCTCTACTGAGGTCTTGCAAACATAGGGCCATAGCTTCCAGGGTGGAATCAATCCACCTATATTGCGGTCTTCCTCTTTTCCTACTACCTTCCATCAAGCTAGGTTCCCCTTGGAAGAGAGTTCCATAGCCTGGGAGTAGCTACCGAGAAGTCCTCATATGTGTCCTCATCAGACAGACCTATGACACAGGTGGAATTGAGTGGTTATCTTTTAATAAAACAAACGTACATCCAAGTAAAGAAAGTAAGTAGCTCCTGCTCAAATGCACCATCAACATTTTTCATGAAAGATTCTGCCTGGGTTTTCTCCTTGCTGTTATAATTTACAATCACTTATCACATTAGTTACTTAATGGTCTTTCAGGGTGTACTCAATTACAAAATTAGAGTCCTTATCTGACTGTGGCAGCCAGCTTCTCCACAGAACCTATAAAATGGAGGGAAATGGCTCCAAAGAATGTTTTCCTGCTCTCTTTAACATCTGTTAAAACAGTTACTCTTAAATCAAAGCTGGGAAAGGAAAGAAACCCACTGGCTGGGAGCAGGAAAGGACTGGTTTGCCAGCTAGAAAGATAGATAGGTCATGGAGTTTCTCAGGATCCCACCATTGTCACAAGCCTGTTTCATGAGGACATGTAAGAAGGACTTTTGGCGTTTGCTCCCAGGCTGTGGAACTCTCTACCACTGGAGACTAAGCTGTCCCCTTTTCTGTTCTCCTTCCTCTGGAAAGTAAAGACTTTTCTATTTTAAAAGGCATTTGACAATTGATTGGTCTTGTTATCCAAATGCATCTGAGGAAGTAGACTTAAGTCTATGAAAGCTCATGCTGCCAACTTCTTTCTTTAGTCTCAAGGGTGCTATAAGATCTCTCTACATACTGATTCTCTTTCTTGCTGTTAAGTTTGAAATATCTTCATATTGTTTCAAATTAGTGGTATTTTACTAGAATATATTATTTAATTGTTTTGGTAACTTTTTATCATAAGGATTTAGCTGTTTTCAACCAATGCTGTAAGCCACCTTGGATCCCATGCTGTGAGAAAAGTGAAATTGAAATGGATTAACATGAAATGAAATGAATACATACATAAATACATCAGCTGGGTGAACTCTACTTCCTATTGGGCAAAGATATGCCTCAAAATTTGATCAGTGAATACCTCAATCCAGGGATGAAAATTATCTGGCTTTCCAGATACTGTGCGACTGCAACTCCTAGCATTCCTCATCACTGGCTAGGGTAGCTAGCTAGAGCTACTAGCAACTGCAGTCCAACAACACGTAGAGCAAAGAGATCTTGTACCACCTCTAAGACTAATTGAGCAAAAGAAGTTGTAGCATAAGCTTCCATAGACTTGTGCTGCGTCCGTAATGCAGAAAAAATCTGAGCTGACACCACTTTAACTGACATGGCTCAGTGCTATGGAATCTGGGAACTGCAGTTTGTTGTGGCATCAGAGCTCTGATCTGGTGCCACAACAAACTACAATTCCTAAATTCCATAGCATTGAGCTATGGCAGTTAAAATGGTGTCAAAATGTATCATTTCTACAGAGTGGATGCAACCATGATCTACTTCCTCGAATGCATGAACAAAGTGTATGAAGGATTATGCTACAATTTATTTCATTCAGTCTCAAAGGTGCTACAAGAGCCCTTTGCATACTGATATTCCACACTATGTCTCTGACCATCAAGAGCAGTGATTCTCAAATTCTGGTCCTCCATATTTTTGGGACTTCAGTTCTCTTGATTCTTGAGCATTGACCGTACTGGCTAGGAGTTCTGTGAGTTGAAATCTAAAATATATGGTGGACTAGAGTTTGAAAACCACTCATCTCAAGTTTCTGCATGATTCCTCCCAAAACATGAATTCACACAAAGGCTGCAAAGTCTATCCACATTCTCAAAATCACACCAGCGGTCAAGAGTAACAGAAGAGCATTCTTGTAATTTCTCCCTTTTTTCCCCTTCTTGTTCTCCCTCTTGGTCCTCATACAAAGCGGTGAGTTGTAGATTTTGTTCTGTGTTACTGCCAGCTCTGTCTTTCCAGATTGAAAAAGTAAGCCATTGGGGAAATCAATTTCCTCATTGCCAGATCAATTGGATGTAGCTCTAGTTTTAGTGCACATTGGCTTTGCCTTTTAAAATGTTCAAAATGGATGGAAGACAAGACTCCCACTCTTCCTCCTCTCTCCCCAGAACAGAAGCAGATAATTGTGACATGGGACAAAAAAAGGTTCCTGATGTTGACAGTGGAACCTGCTGCCTTGGAGTGTAGTGGAGTCTCCTTCTATGGAGGATTTTAAACAGAGGACATCTGTTGGGAGTATTTTGATTGTGTATTCCTACATGGCAAGGGGTTGGACTTGATGACCCTTGGGGTCACTTCCAACTCTAAGATTCTATGATTTTATGACAGTGCTCATTCCTGCGCTCTTATAGTGGTTCATGCTGCTTCCCTTCTTGTTAAAGATCAGCCAAAAATTACACTTAGAAGTTTAAAGTGTTTGGGAGTTTGGGATTTCTTCGTCGACTGGGAGTATTTTAGGCAAAACCCACCATTCTAGAAGGATGCCAGGAGCAGTGATTAACCTTTGGGGAGCATTTTTCCACCTGAAAAATGGGGGTGTTGAGTGGGCTTTTGGTGTTATTTGCCATCAAATTGATGTCAACGTATGGTGACCCTATTAATGAATGATTTCCAGAGGCCCCAGTCATCCACTGCCTGCTCAGGTCTTGCAAACTCAGGACAACTGTGGCTTCCTTGTTTGAATTAATCCACCTGTAGTGTGGCCTCCCTCTTTTCCTACTGCCTTCCACTTAACCAAGCACTATTGTCTATTCCAATGAGTCACATCATTTCATCAAATATCCAATGTATGACAGACTCACTTTAGGCATCTTCACCTCTACTGAGAGCCCAGGCTTCATTTGCTTCATTAGGACCCATTTGTATGCCTTTTGACAGTCTGTGGAACTCCCCTGCAGTACCACATTTCAAAGGAGTTGAGTTTCTTTCTATCAGCTTTCTTCACTGTCCAGATTTCACACCCACACATAGAAATCAGGACTTTAGGAGGCCATAAAAAGACACAGGGACCGCACAACAGCAACAATCAAAGGTGGTTACGACATCAGAAATGAACTTCTGGGACAAATTCTTATGGGTGCATTATGAAGGCCTAGTTCCAAGCTGGGGCAGTGATTGTACTTTTTACATCCTTGCATAAAGAGGTGCCTAATGATTCCTTATACAAGCTATTTCCCTTTGTCCAAGGCATAATGCTCTGACCTGTTGGTGCGCAGGAACGTTTCCACCTCCATGACCTGAAGCAGAATGGTCAGAGAAACTATCCAAGGTGCTGAACCCAGTCCCCAGACCAACGTAATGGCTTGAGTGTTGGACTATGAATCTGGACACCAAAATTTGATTCCCAGCTCGGCCATGCAAACCCACTGGGTGACATTAGGCAAATTACATGCTCTTAGCCTCAGGGAAAGACAGTGGCAGACCTCCTCTGAACAAATCTTGCCAAGAAAAAAACATGATAGGCTTGCCTTAGGGTTGCCATATGTCAGAAATGACTCAAAGGTGCACAGCAACAGCAACAACTATCTTGGACATCTCCCTTAAACTTGAAACTCTAGACCAGACTCACCACAGCCATTGGCCTCCACTAAGTAGAATTTAAACACCAATCCACTTGGTTTCCATGTTTGGCTTAAAGGTAAAAAATGGGGCACCTTCTTGTCCTTAACACTCAGGCAGCAAAATGTCTCAGTCCAAACCCCCAGTCCATTATAAACCATGTTTGTGTCAAATGTCCTAGGTCTTCCATCGCCCTCTGAACTGGTTTATTGGTTGTTTTCTGGCTTTGACTGCATTGCATGCAAGGCAGTGAGAACTAAGGGCATGTCAAGGCTGTCAGAATCCAACCTTGCCTTGTTCAGACTTGGAAAGAGCCAGCATCTTGTGAATTTGAGAGGTAATAGACTGTGAAAAAGGAAAATTAAATATTAATGCTTGTACAAATGACAAAGCTCATACATTTTCAACAGGCTTTATTTGCCTCTTCCTCCTTTTCTCTCTCTCTCTCTCTCTCTCTCTCCCTCTCTCTTTCTCAATCTCTCACTCCCCAGTCTTCCTTCTTTTGCTGTTTGCATTCTCTCCTTGGGAAACACTCAAATAAGGTTTGCCATCCCATTCTGTAATGCCATGATAATAGAATCATAATTTTTATTTTTGTATGGCGGGATGTCACTTGTTTATTTATTCTTCCTCTTAGGGAAAAAAATGGAAGAAGGAGAAGAACAGCTGCTACTTGACAACATGAATTTGAATAGAGAATCACAACTGAACACTGGGAGGTTAAACACTTTAGCAGGTTAATACACAAAGGAGCTCAGCATTTCAGGGCATTTGTCAAGCCATGGTTTCTTTTTTCCTGGGAGGAGAAAAGTGGGAGAGGAAATGAAGACCAATATGCCACTTCGTCTTGTACCTCTTTATCCTCGCTTAAGTACTAGTGAGCTTCCACATTGCTCCTTCTCATGCCTGTAACAAAAGGGATGAATGTCATTATTATTATTTTACAATGGTATTTTGTTCTGGATTATTTTCAGGTTAAATGGTAAATACCTCAGAGAACATCTGAGAAAGTCAGATCAAACCAGTGGTTCATGCATTTGTATGTATGTACATCTTCAAACAATTTGTTGAGTTATGACAACTCCATGAATTTCATAGGGTTTTCTTAGGCAAGGAATACTCTTATTTGCCATTGCATTCCTCAGAAATCTAGCACCCGGTGTTCCTTGGGGATCCATGTACTATAGATGAGACCATGACATCTAGTGCCTTTCGGTATTTATCTGTTATTTATATATTCATACATTCACTTCAATTCTTTCTATCCCTCCTTTTCAGGATAGATTCCTTCTAGCAGCTTACAAGAATCTAGAATAAATAGCATCAACTAGATGAGGTTTTTAAAAAAATAATAATAATTACAAAAATCATCAGAAAACATGTTTTTTAAAGTCACAGTGTGACTCTGCCCATGGCCTCCACAGGTACCTTTCCTGACATGGGGATCTATTGAGTGAAACCACTTTGAGGCGTGCAACTACCAGCAAACCCTTTTTATTTTCAGACAGGAACCCGATGCTGAGGAGAACTGATTCTTAGCAATACTTTAGTCATACAACAATGACAAAGGAACAGAAAGTCTCCTGCTGACAGCTTTGGGAGTCCTTTTTAGGTACTCATGCCTCTCCCTTTACTTTACAAGTCCTTCTCCTAGATTTCCCACTCCGTCTTTTCATTTGCACAAAGCCACCTAACCTTTAGATTAGTCACCCTCTTCTGCCTCCTGTTCATCCCTCTATGACTTGTTGTTCACCTTCAGGGTATATAGTTGTCATGATGAACTTGGTTCCCCTCAGGCTCCTTTATTCTGACCCATCCCTAGGGTTAGTATCGCCTGGTGCAGCAAGCAATTCACGGTGTTACTTCTCTATTGACCTCCTCCCATACCACACCGTACAGAATCCTTAGTAATGTTGTTGGGGTTTTTTTGTACTAATGTTACTCATAAAATCATAATTCTCATATATCACTGAATGTAATGGTAATAGTTGTGACATAAACACCTAGCACAATTAGAATGACAACTTTTAAATTACAGTATCATACACATAGCCTAAATGTATTTACGTATCTATCGTTTCATGTGCTTAAAGGGAAATTTTGGCAAAATGTGATGTTTTTAAAGAAAAATGTAAAAAAAATGAGGAAAAATGAGAAAAAAATCAAAATTAATTTTATAAATTTGAAATTTTATTTTTAAAAAAAAAAACTGGGGCTTCTCCTTTCTCCTCCCACTGAGCCTCACCCCACACATGCCATCTCTTCAGCATTTTAAAGGGACACAGGCAAATGCGACAGCCCATTTCTGCCAAAACGAAAATGTTTGAGGAGCAATGGGGTCACCCCCTCTGAGGGTGTCACTAAGTGTAGTCTGCACTTTCCTAGTGACACCCACACCCCCTAGTAATACCACTGCCCCAACATTCTGCTCTTCCTCACAGTCCTCTGTTTTTCTCTCTGCTGTCCCCTAGTCTTTTTGCCCCTTCTCCACTTCACAGATGGTTAAGAGGTGATATGTTAGCCCTGTTTAAATATTTGAAGGGATGTCATGTTGAGGAGGGAGCAAGCTTGTTTTCTGCTGCTCCAGAGAATAGGACCTGGAACAATGGATGCAAGCTACAGGAAAACAGATTTCACCTAAACATTAGGAGGAACTTCCTGACAGTAAGGGCTGTTCGACAGTGGAACACACTCCCTCGGTGTGTGGTGGAGTCTCCTTCTTTGGAGGTCTTTAAACAGAGGCTGGATGGCCATCTGTCAGGGATGCTTTGATTTTGAGTTGCTGCATGGCAGATGGTTGGACTGGATGGCCCTTCGGGGTCTCTTCCAACTCTATGATTCTATGATCTCTTTCTCTCCCTGCAATCCACCAGTCTCCTTCCCTCTGCTCTGTTTCTCCCATATTTCTTTCCACTCCTCTGCTCTCTTGCACCATAGTAATTTATCACTCACTTCACCCTCTTGCCTTTGTCCATGTCCAAAATAATATTGTTGTTGACCCTTTTGCCTTCCATCACTCTCTCATCTCTGTATTCTTCCTTCCCTTTCCCTCGCCACATCCATGTCTCCTTCTCCATATCCTCCCCTACTCTTTCAGCTCACTATCCCTGCCTGTCCCTCCTCTCATCCCACTCTTCTCATTGTCTCTCCTGGTTCGCTTCCTTGTTACCATCTGACTATGTTCTCCAGACTTTCCTTCCCATCCCTTGCCTCCTCACTCTCACCATACTCCCTCCTTTTGAATTCTCCATCACTCATGCTAGGAGCCCTGGTTAAATGCCAGTACTGCAGCCACAAGGTTGTGAGTTCAATCCCAGGGCTCCAAGGTTGACTCAGTCTTCCATCCTTTCATAGGTTGATAACATGAGTAAGCACTTTGTTGGGGACAATTGGCTAACAGATTATAAACTGCTTAGAGCAGGGGTAGGCAACCTTTCCCCTTTAAGGGCCGAGGGACTTCAGCTCCCAGAAGCCTCAGCCATGTTGGCCAATAGTCCCATGTTGGCCAATAGCTCCCAGGATTCTGGGAGCTGAAGTCCCTCAGCCCTTAAAGGGGAAAGGTTGCCTACCCCTGGCTTAGAGAGTGATGAGTTCATTATGAAATGGTACAGAAATGTAAATGCTATTGCTATTGCTGACTGTGGTCACCCTGCTATTAAGCATCACTGCACCCACTTGGTCTCCTTCTTGGTTCTTCACAAGTGGGTATTTTGCAGCTGTGTGTATTGTCTCAGTGTTTTGCCAGGGCAGGTAAATTGGAGACTGTGGGGTACACAGTGACAGAAAATCCAACACCTTCCACGCCTCACCATACACATTGTCCACAAAAAAGTGGCAAGAAAAATCCAGGCTGATAAGAGTCGTTGTAGGTTGGGCAAATTCTGTGCAAAATTGGTTGTTTTGCACAGGAAAAGAGCATTTTTCCATACAGAAAGAGGCTATTCACACTGCAGAAATAATCCAGTTTGATACCACTTTAATTGCCATGGCTCAATGCTATGGAATCCTGCCTTTTGTCATTTGTTGGGGGAACAGAGCTCTCTGACAACAACTAAATGGCTCCCAAAACTACAGTTTCCAGAATTCTGTAACATTCAGCCATGGCAGTTAAAGTGGTATCAGACTGGATTATTTCTGCAGTGTGGATGCAGCCTAAGAAATATTTCTGTGCTGAAATAAGCCAAACTGCCAGAATTTTGCACAGGATAAATCTCAGATTGCAAATAGGCTTTGAAAAGTATGTGAATTTCTAAGAATTTGTAGCAGGGGGAAGAAAATTGCTAAAATCTGACAAATTTTCCCTTCATATTCCTGGAGTGAAAATATGGAAAGCTATCCATATCAGCGCCAGGTTTTGGAAATATTGCTTTTTTTGAACTGCAGCTAGCAGATCAGAACTTCCCGGCTCCTAGGAAATCATTCTTGTCTCAAAGTGTTCCTTCTGTAATTCAAGACTTCTGCTCAAAACTGTACAAAACATGTACAGCTTTCCAATAGAGGACACTTATCATCCCCCAGGGGATAGCACTATCTGTGGCAAAGAAAGGAGAAAGATTACAAAATATTTATACTTACAAATTGAAATTCAGCACCTTGGGAAAAGAAAACAGTGGTGGTTCCAGTAGTGATTAGAGGCTCTGGAATCAATAATAATAATAATAATAATTTGTATTTCTTTCCCGCATCTCCTCATGGCTCAAGGTGGGGTACAGCATATTAAAATATAAAACACAATTCAAAAGAACACACATAAAACCAACAGTCAAAATACAGTACTATAAAACCATTAAAGTACATTCATATGAGTACATTCTTTAAAACATACAAATTAAAAAGTCATGTTTTAAAATTGACTGCATAGCCCAATGCCAAGTGGACTTTCAGAACGTTGGAATGAAATCACCATAGGATCACAATGCCACAAGTACAAAAAGTGAAATACTTGACAATACTTGACAAACACTACATTATGTAACAATAGGTCTCTGGTGTCTTGTTTCTTGAATAGAATTCGAATCACTGATGGTCCAAAATTGCAGTCAGTAACACTGGTAGGCTGTGAAATTGAGATCATATTATATTGTAAAAAAATAATTAACTCATCTCTTTTAAAAGCAAAAGAAGGGATTGTTCTGCCCTACAGCTCTTTCTAAGCTGAGCACAGAGGAACAGTCTGACTTGGGGGAATAAGGAGCTCACCCATCACTATTTATCACATTGAATTCTGGATTGAGGCTGACTTTAGAAACTGTATCATGATAAAAATAATAATAATAATAATCTGCCATGAAAATGTGCACCAGTGTCTTGGTTGAAAGCCTAGACATGTGTTCCTCTTGTGCAGGTGTGGAGTCACTGACATGTGGAGATGCAGACCTGCGATAGCATTTGAATCGTTACTCATTCAAATGTTCCATGAAATACAAAGGCAATGACACAAATCTGAAGACACCGTGTGTCTTTTTCTCTCAGCCATCTAATCTAAAAAAAAAAAAAAACCAAATACCTGAGTTACAAAATGTACAGAAAAGAATTAATAGGAGTGGATTGTCTACTCTTCTTTATTATTCTCTAGGAAGATTGACTGACGTAAAGTTCCACAACTTCCAAGCACCTGCAAACATTCTGGCAGCTATTCATGAATTCTCTTGGGCTCCTTGGATAACGCTCACTGTTAGTATAACCTGACACAGTTATTCTATGGATTCTTTTTTGGGGGTGGTAATGATGTAAACTCTATAGAAATTCATTTGCAAATCAGAACAACTCTGTGCTGTTTGCCTTAACGCTTAGTTCTGCAATTTGCATGAACAGAAATTGCATGTACACTCAGGAGACCATTTTTTCTCAGGGCTGTATAGGACACAAATATAGATAATATGTAGTTAGAAAGGCATAAAAGGATAATTGACATAATAAAGAAATCTTAACTTACCATAAATAAAAGGCCCAGGGCAATTATATTCTTACTGGTGCTGTTTAAGAAAAATATCCCTTAAAGATCTAGTTATTTGCCTTACACTAGGGATAGAAATCATGTACCTCTGTGGATATTGCAGGACTGCAGCCCCCAGCTAGGGATGTAATTCTTCCCTAAATTTCTTCTCAGAGGATGCATAGAGTCATGGGTAGCAAGTTCCTTCCCGCTGTGAGAAAGTCTTCAAAAACCACACTATTATCAAAGCTTATTTGCAACTCAGGATATACTCTGCACAGAATTTGCACATGCATTTGCACAGAAAAACAGCATCTTCTGCACACACAAAAAATAACATTCTTGCATAGAAACATTATTTTCTGTGGCGAAAATACTGTTTCCTGTACCAAAGTGCACAAAACAACCACATGCAAACATTACTCTAAAAGAGTCCTGCTCTGTGAAGAATCTGTCAGTCCAGGATACTTCTTGTCAGGATTTCTCAACACTGGAAAAAATGGTTTTTTGACCATTTTTGAATATTGTTGAATATTCTTTCCATCTCTACTCTTAACAGATTTAGCCAATATAGCTCACAGTCCAACAACATCTGGAGAGCCATGTAATTCCCACCCCTGCCTTAAATTACTTTGGGAATGCAACAGATTCCTTTTGTGAGAATATTGTGAGGCACAAGGTGCACTGGAAATTACCATTATATATATGAGTTTGGGGATATCCTGAGTAAGGAAGGAATGGGGGAGAGACTGCTTCATTTTCATAAAGACATAATCAAATGTTCCCTTGCAAACAGACACATGAGTCACTACTCAATTATCCTTTGACATTGGCGTTTCTCCAAACTGTGATATGGAGTTTTCCAATCAACAAAAAGTATGTACATTATACTGAAAAATGCATATGATAGTGAAAACAATGTTAAAATGCAGTATATTGGGGAGGGGGGACAATTATGTGGCTCTATAGTTTCCACCCATCTAGTGAAGGAATCCTCACTGACTTATCTCTGCATCTGCAGCGTCTACTAATGGAAGAGGCACTGGGAGGAGAGGAACCAATTGTCAGTTCCACTTGTCCCTCCACATTTGTGGCTTTGACTTTTGCGGATTTGATTATTTATGGATTTTATTAATATGTTCTTCCTAGGAATATTTAGGTCCTCCAGCACAACTCTAGGGTCAACTTTAACCAAAAGTCACAATGAAGGACCTAGAGATTCCTAGAGAGAACACTCCACTAGGTGAAGTCATAGGCTTTCATGGCCGGCATCCATAGTTTTTTGTGGGTTTTTCGGGCTGTGTGGCCATGTTCTAGAAGAGTTTCTTTCTGGCGTTTTGCCAGCATCTGTGGCTGGCATCTTCAGAGAATACTCCACTAGGTATTTGTAGCTCCTCTAACGCAATTCTGTGGTCAATGTCTGGCAGATGTTGAGATCAGAGTTGCACTGGAGGAGAACCTAGAGATTCCCAGAGAGATGTTCTCTCAGGTAAAAACATAGTGTTTTTGTTATTTGCAGTTTTTCCACATTCACGGGGGTCCTGTGCCTCTAACCCCAATGAATGTGGAGGAAAGAGTGTAATTTCCATCAGGCCAATGAAAGGATTCTTGATGATCTCTCTCTTACTGCAGCAGACAAGAGTACAAGCCATTAATGGAGAAAGTACCAGTGATGTATTCAGATCTTTTACTCCACATCTTAAGTCAAGATTCAAGTCTCTACTTTCAAGTCTCAAGTTGCATCTCAAGTCTGGGAACCAACTATAACAGAAAAACAGGGAGGTGGGAGTGGGGATGGAGGGTGAAGTTTCAATAACTAGAAAATGAAGAAGATGTGCACAAAATTAGGTTTAAAAATTATCATAGACAATTTATGAAAGTTGCATTTTAAGTAAATGAAGTTTACTCAGCAGCCTGTCCCTGATGCACATTTGAGGAGACTTTTAAAGCTTTTCCTAGGAGCAGAAGGCAAGATCCTATTCTGCAGGGTATATTTCTCAGAGGGGAACAGCAAACATATTAGGGAACAGGCTTGAGGTAGGAGTCTACAGGAAGCAAGGGCTTCCTGTATGGCTGACATAAAGTATTGTTTCTGTCATGTGACTGGTAGGCAAAAAGCAGTGAGATGGAATAGTTGTTCCAAGGAGGAAAACTGTTTTCTGTTCTGTAATGTTTCTGGATAAAAACAAGTTGGTCACTAAAAATATCCAAGAGGCCACTTTAACTGTCCTGGCTCAGTGTTAGGGAATCATGGGAATTGTATTTTTTTTCTGGGACATTGAGCCTTCTCTGTCAGAGAGCTCTGGTGCCACAATAAACTAGAGTTCCCATGGTTCCTTAGCACTGAGCCAGGGCAGTTAAAGTGGCCTCAATCTGCATTATTTCTGGCAGTCTGTAAAGGCTCCAAGTCATGTGTCCCATCAAATCACTGTGCCATTTATTGCCGAGTTGAGTCCAAGTCAAGTCATTGAAGGGACTTGAGTCCAACTTGAGTGGAGCCATTGACTTGGGTCAATCAAATCAAGTCTACACCACTGGAAGGTACTGGGAGGTTGGGAAGATCCAAATGGAATTTATTTCCTGCCAGGCCAATAAGGAGCTTTCACTGAAGTATCTCTTCCTCTGCAGTAAAGGACAAATCACCAGTAGTGGAGGAGATTCTGGGAAGAGAGGAATGAAATGGCGGTTATTTCCCCTTAAGTCAATGAGAGAGAAGTCACTGACTCATGTCTCTCTCGGGAGCAGGAAGAATGAACAGCCCCAGATGGAGGAGGTTCAGATTTAGTCCAGAAGAACAGAAGCCCCAGCCTCCTTCATGCCATTCTGGTCATGCAACAACCCAAGTCAAAAACTTTCTACAGATACAGGCAGAGGCACAATATCCATTTTATTCGTTTCTTCCTCCCCCTCCTATTCCCCCTGCATTCACCTGTTTTGTTCTGCTCATTTCTCATTTAATGACTACTGGAACCTCAGGTGTTCTTCAACCTTTACAGTCAACAAAGCACTGCAGTCCACAATTGGCTCCACTCACTCCCCCCACGCACTGCCTCAAGCTATGGCTGTCTCCATGTGCAATTTTGCCCAGGTTTTTGTTTCAAAGTCTTTGGGTGGGTGCAGCTTTGTGGTGGTTGACTGCTCCCCCCCCCCTCCTGTAGCTTTTCAATTATTGATGGCAAAGCCAGTCACATAATATTTAGCAGGTTTATGTACCCCTACAGTGTGTAAAATTTTAATCATGCTCCCCCTGCCCACCCCACTTTGACAGCAGTGCAAGCACACCCAAAAATCAATTGGGCAGCTTAACATTTCTTTCACTTCAATCACAGGCTGCCAGCTTTCCTGCAGTGCTATGCAGAGAGCATCTGGTTGAATTGTTGAGCCTCCTAAGCAAAGAACCAACAGAAAAGAAAAGGAAGCAGGAGGGAGAGTGACTGCTATATGGTACATTATTTCTCCCTATTTGATATCTAGGAGTTTTTCTGCAGGAGAGGTATAAGTTTGAGCTCCTTAGCACATTACTCCAATCAGGTTGTATGGGGGGCATGCCTCCATGGTTCAGGAGAAAATTGACCCCTTGTTCAAGAAAGGATGCTCCAGGAGTTCTGTCCTTCCATACTCTGATCAGCACTTGGAAAAGTTACCATTTTGGACATTGTTCTCAGAATTCCTTCAAGCACTGGTCAAGCTGGCTGGGGAGGGGAACCTGGGAGTTGTCATCCAAAATTGTAACTTTCCCAAGCTCTGATTCCAATACAAAAGACCTTATTTTTCATCCCCCAGACAAATTTGGGAGCTGGAACTGAGTTACCCACTGGCTTTGGCATTCCCCAAATATTCCAATGTAGTTTTCAGTTAAATAAAAAAAAAAAAAAAAGGGAGGGGACCGGGGTATTAAACTACACTTTTAAATGTGATAGAAAACCAATTAGAAAATATCAGTAACAATAGCCTCTGACTTACCAGATGGCGGTTTTGTTGCTCTATGGAAAGCATAGGGAGAGTAGGAGCTGCCATTACCTCTCTTCACTTTGTGGCCATCTTTGTCCCAGAAGTCCAAGTGGCATGCACAAGTTCCAGAACAGACAGCAAAACTGAGGGCATGGCAGAGGCAAGGAAGGCCTGCAGTGGGAAAGATGGGGTAGTTTTCCTTCTGGTCCACTTGGTGGGTCTAAGAGCAGTCCAATCTACACTAGCCTAGAATTGTTTGCATTGCTATAGAGTCATTGTATGTTATGTATGCTGGGTTTAGATCTTGTCACAACTTTGGTGGGTGTTGAGGACTGGACACAGCTGGAGGGGAAAACAGGGCCAGGATGCCTTGTAGTTCCTCTCTTTTATGAGGACTCCTTTAGGGACCTTCAGGTGAGACAGCAAGGCCTAGTCCTAACTTGAGGACTGTGGACCATGTCTCACCACAGATGACAAGGACACAGGAACCACACACTCACATGGACTCCATAGTTGTAACTTCATTTGGTTCCTCCACCAGTTGGGCAGGATGGGGTAGTATTTGGAAAGTAGATGGGCTATCCAATAGGTATCCAGACCTCATGCCAACCCAACACTATACAGCTGTCAAAATAAAGTTGTGGCCTTGGTGTTCCCCCCACCAAGAAATGTGTGTGTATTGTGTATCTTGCTCCCCTCTCTTTGCATTAACTTGGAAGCTAGAGCAGCAAATACATATTTGTTGTTGTGTGCCTTCAAATTGTTTCTGACTTATAGAGACCCTAAAACAAACCTATCACAAGGTTTTCTTGGCAAAACTTGTTTATAGGTTGTTTTCCTTTGCCTTTCTCTAAGGCTGAGATTATGTGACTTCTCCAAGGTCACCCAGTGGGTTTCCATGATTAGTATTTTTACTATAATTATAAATATTATTTTCTGTACAGAAAATGACTCAAGAAGCACATTTTTTCCCAACCAATTTTGGAATTATTTTGCAATATTCTTTCCATCCTCAGTTTTGATGTTAGAAGCTCTTGTATTGCCAGGTTGCCTAGCTCTTTCATTTTCCCCACCTTATCTATCCACAACTATTCCCTTTCTGTGCTTCTATGGGACAGAGAGGACCTCTTGGGCAGATGAACTCCAAGTCGCTGAGTTACAAAAACTGTAACTGGAAATGGGGTGAAATAAAGGGAAAGACAGAAAAATGCCCTTTTCCTACAAAGTGTAACCTTTTAAAAAATTAAATTGTCTTCCTCTGAACTTCCTTCCACAGTTTGAGTCATATGCACATTTCTTTAAAGTGAATTAGCTAATTAAATGTCACAAATTGTGGTCTAGTCTTCCTTTAATTGGTTGACAGCCCTCGTTTTTTAGGATCTAGAGAGCGAGAGAGAGAAACAGGTTCGCTGATGGCTTCATTTGTTAAATCCAAAAGGCCACCACAGCAAGATTGGGCAAGAAAAGGGGAAATTCTTGCAGCGTTGGCAAAAGCCATAAATCTCAGACAAAGTGATAGAACTTTCTTTGTCTGTACTTCGCCTAAGGAGTAGCATTTCTATGAAAATAGCAGCAGTGTCACATTCTGTTGAACAGCCTGATTGGAATATTCCTTCTCTCTTTTTAAAAATCTTTCTCAAACAGACAAACAAACAAAATCAGAATAGTTAAGAGTCTCATAGAAAACATTTTTTTAAATTACTTCTAATACCAGCACAAACATAAATATATCACATTAATTATGATAAAAACAATTACACCAACATATGACATAAAAGGATTATTTTCAAAAGAAACTCTCAAAGGTGGAATCAGTTTTCCTGCATGGTTTCCTTCAAGATATAGGATTATATAAAATAAATAGCTACATATCTCAATAAACATATCTGTCCCAGTTTTCCCTCTAAGAACTTTGTTTGCGTTTGTGCCTTCAGGTTGCCTGTTGACTTATGACAACCCCATGAATTTCATAGGGTTTTGTCAGAGATGGTTTTGCCATTCCTTCCTCTAAAATATAATCTACAGCACCTGGCATTCATTGGTGGTCTCTCATCCAAGTACTAACCAATTGCCATCAAGTCAACTGCAAGTTATAGTAACACTATGAATGAGAGGCCTCCAAGGCACTCTGTCATCAACACTCCTGCTCATTTCTTGCCAATGAATGCCAGGTCTATGGCTCCTTTGATTGAGTCAATCCACCTGTAGTGGTCTTCAGCTTTTCTTACTGCCCTCTACCTTGCCAAGCATTAATGTCTTTTCCAGTGAATCGTGTCTTCTCATAATATGTCTAAAGCACAAGAGTCTCAGGGTGCATCTATATGGTGGAAATAATGCAGCTTGACACCACCTTCACAGCCTTGGCTACATCCTACAGAATCCAGGGATTTGGGAGAGAAGGCTAAAGACCTGGTAAAACTAAAAATCCCATTATTCCATAAAATGGAGCTACAACACTTAAAATCATGTCAATTATTTCTGCAAGGTAGATGCACCCTTAGTTTAGTCATCTTGGCTTCTAGGAAGCGTTCAGGCTTGCTTTGCCTTTGGATTCGTTTACAAATATTTGCCTATTTGGCAGTCCATGGTATCCACAGAACCCACCTCCAGCACTACATTTCAGATGGGTTTATGCTCTTTCTTTCAGCTTTCTTTATGATGCCATGAACAATCCTGACTTTAGGGTGGTTGAAGTTCATCCTAGTGGGGTGCCACAGCAGAAAAGGCCTTCTCCCATGACTTCCAACAGTATATTGCCCTACAAATGCCTTCCTCTCCAGCAGACCTCAAACCTGAGGCAGGCATATATAGGGAGAGGCACTCTTTCAAGTAGATGCCGATCCTGTGACTATAGCACATTTCCTCTGATAAAGAAGTCTGTGAGCTTTAGGATGAAGCTAGTCATGGCTGACTTGTTCCTTTGGTTTTAATGGTATTTCACCAGCAATTGATTTTAGTTCCAGTATGTGTGTGTGTGCACATGCCTTCAAGTTGCCCAACTCGTGACTCCATGCATTTTATAAGGTTTTCTTAGGCAAAGAATCCTCAGGAGTGGTTTGGCCAGTTCCTTCCTCTGAAATATAGACTACAGCACCTGGTATTCACTGGCAGTCTCCCTTCAAAGTATTAACCAGGGTTGACCCTGCTTAGTTTCCAAAATCAGACAGGATCTGGTGCCTTTAAGGCATTCAGTGTCATGTTCCCATGTATCCATAGAAACCTGCCAACAAAGCGTTGTGTGTATGGGGGGAAACTGTGATGATATGATGATATGAAGATATGAGATGGGACTTTGAGTGTCATGATTCTCATAGACATCTGACAGCAACGTGTGATGGATATAGTAAGGGGGGAAATCAAAGTAAATGTAGATGGGGAACCAAATGGGGAAAACAGGACATCTGGGGAACTGTTTATGACTGTTGATGATGGTGCCTTTCTTTCCCAGGAGGTAAAGGGAGATTGGGATGGAGAGGGTCAAACTTCAAAGCAAATGTTTATGGCAAGCGTGAGGAGAAGCTGGACAAAGAGATTTTAAAGTGCTGTTTTACTGGGGGGAATTCAGAGTTGATTCCATGAGCATGGAGTAGTTTTGTGTTCTAGAATCCAAAACAAAGCTATAGTTAATTTATACTTAAAATGCTTTCCTGGTTTTTCAAGTTGCGAGCTACCATTCATGACATTTAGACCCTTTCAGTTGGATTAGGGCTGTGGAATATAGCAATTCTGAGAGAGGATGATCACCCACTAAGAAAGGTTGCATTGAATGTTCACCTGTTTCATCTTTAAAAATAAATAAATAAATAAATAAATAATGTATTTGATCTACAATATTTTATCCCACACATTTGCTTACTTGATTTATGGTCAGTGTTCCACCAACTTGCTGCTACTTTGATGCCACCCAAAAACACAAAGAAAACACATCTCTTCTAAGAATAATGAATCCCAATCAATTAGGGATCCTGTAGTGAATGTTATGATATCAGAATGCTTTCAGCTAACTGCTGCAGTGGCTGTGTCAGTGAAGCAGTGATTCCACACTGAATTTTCCTTTAGACATTAAAGGAGATTACACAAGATGTTGAACTTATTTTGTAGATAGGATTCAGAACTTTACATAGATGCTTTAAGGTTCAAGCTGAAGCCCAGAGTTGATTCACTTGCCCAGTGACACAGAAACCATCAGATATATCTGGCTACCTGAGGATGAGGATCATATTTCTTGGCTCAGCATTGATCACCATCTGAATAGTCAGACAATACATCCACTTTTGGAAGAAGGAAAAACAAGCAAAATCAAACAACTGCTACAGGAGGGGCGTTTTCACTGCTGATGGAAAAATTCATAAAAAAATTCCTCAACCTCCATGCACTTCTGTAATAACTCCACCATCAGTTCATATTTGCCTTGAAAATTGCACATGCTTCTGACTCTGATAGTTTGGCTGGCTTTTGCTTATTACATGCAAGAAGAGGACAGTGGCCCTGAAAAGCGACCAAAATACCAAACCGTATACATCTGCTCCTATTACTACTTCTTTGATTCCATCATCATGCTTTTTAATAACTTTGTGTCATATACAATTTTCCAGTCAAACCTGGACATTGTCTCAAATAAGTATGCGTCTGCACACATGACTGCATTATTCTGTTAATTTATTTGGGGACGCGGTGAGGAAGCGAGAACAGGATTTCTATACATGTTAGCAAGAATAACAATTTTATAAAAAAGCAATTCCATTAAAAAGGCAACCAACATAATTGTTTACATCCAGCAGTAACTGATGGATTAGGAATCATTGAAAGAATGGTCCATTCTCGTTCTCCTGTTTCTCAAATAAATTTTAAGGAGATATTTGTAACGGTTGGTATAAACATGGCATGTTCCTGGGGCTTTTCACTTGGTTTCATGGGCAGCCTTATATTTTGTCCTGACTGATCATAAAGCTCATTAAAAGGCCTCGAACAAATATTGAGAAAGCAATGAGTTTTTCTTCCCAGAGTGCAATTCTCGCTATTTATCTTTGTTTCTTTTTAAAGAGCAATTTTAAAGGCTTGAATCCTATTAGCTGCTGCTAACAAAAGCAGTGTCATTGACTAAAATGTAGAACAGTAAGTCAACATAGAAGTAATTGCCATGGATTCACTGGGTTCATATTCTGGCTGGGGGTAACAATAGGACTCAAGGCAGAGAGGTGACAAGAGAGTGTTGCTACAACATCAAGACGGGGAATGTGTAACTCTTCATAGGTTACTTAAATGCATCTCCTATTGTTGCATTGTTGATAACTGCCTTTGAGTCAACTTCAGCTCATGACAAACCTATGAGAGAGACACCTCTATGCCTCCCTGTCCTCAACTGCTCTGCTCAGGTCCTGCAGGCTCATAAATTGAATCTATCCATCTAGTATATGGCTTTCCTGTCTTTCTACTACCCTCCACCTTTCATAGCATGATTGTATTTTCAAGTGCCTTCTCATGATTTGACCAAAGCATGACAGCTTCACTTGATCATCTTAGCTTTCAGGAAGAGCTCAAGCCTGATCTGCTCTTGTGCCCTTTGTTTGAGTTTCTGGCTGTCCATGGCATTCTCAGCACTCTTCTGCTGTACCACAACTCAAATTAGTTTATTTTCTTTCTATTCGCTTTCTTCACTTTTGAGCCAGATCTTTCTCAGGTGTGGGAATGGAATAAATGACAGCTTCTATCCATCATGAGGATGCTATTGGATCCATCACTGTCACTTAGAGCAGGGGTCAAAATCATATAGCCTTCCAGCTGCTTTTTGGACTGCAACTCTCAGCAGCCCTAGATAGATGTCCCATAACCTGAAAGCCACATAGAAAGCTTCCCAAATGTGTCAAAACTTGTGAAAATGTCACACACCCACAACCACCTCAAAACCTCATGCTGTCCCCAAATACCTCCTTTCTTCTCTGCAGTTTCTCTCAAACTGATGATGTGAAGTGAATTCCCATCACTTCCCTCACCATTTTAGGAAGGACTGCAAAGGAAAGGGAGGTAGTTGGGGGTCAATGTATTGTGGTGCAGCCTACAGGGGTGGAATTGGCCTCTGACCCCATATAGTTGCCCAATCCTGTTCTAAACTAATCAATTTCTATGATGCAGGCGAAACATCAGAAATAAATTGTTCCAGAACATGGCTAGATAGCCTGAAAACTCCACACACACACACACAAAAAAAAACTATGGATGCCAGCCGTAAAAGCCTTTGACTTCATATTAATCTATTTCTCTACAAATGTTACACTTGGTTTTACCATTACAAAAATCTTAGATCCTACAATATGAAATTATATACCTTAAGTCAATCACAATATCTGTCCCATGTAATGTTTCCCCCTCTCCAAATTGTTTAATTATCCCATTCTGAAATATGCTGCATTCAGTTGCATGCTTTCCACATTCAATGCACAGCGGTTGCAGAAATGGCATGCAGGGTTCTTTTGAGTGAATCAATGTAAAGGTTAATGCCTTCCTGAGGGAGTTTTGGTCATGTTATCCATGGGATAAATGAATCTGAACTGGAGTATGACTTTCCCACATTAGTTTCCTAGCTGTTTTTAATTAGAGGAATGAAATGAATAGTTAAAAGTCGCTACAGGGAGCACTTCAGGTAAAATTATACAATATTTTCTTCCTAATCAAATACAGTGCTGTTTTGATGAACTGAGCTTTGCTTTTCACTACTCTCTCTCTGTTCTTCTAAAATAAACCCCAGAGCAAAGGTTTTGACTTGTCAGTCTGCCTCAGTTTGATTATTATTCTTAAAAATAAATATTCACAGTGTTATTGTTCCTGAATACGCAAGTCTGATTGGCATTTTGCACTAACTCTCAGGGGAGCCAGAACAAGGCTGAAATGTTTAGCCTCCTTGTCCACTTCTTTGGTCTATTTGCAGGTGGCAAAATGAAGGAGAGCTATTTTGGTGTCCTTTCCAGGGGCAAAACAAGAGGACTGGACGTGAAAGTGATAAATGCCTGATGTAGAAAATACATCAAATACAAGGCATGACCACAGGAAAAAATAGATGGCAGTGCTGGTGAATCAAGAATGCAACTTTATTGAAATAAATGCATTTCTGCCCCACATCCTGACAGACCAAAATCTTAGCAGAATGGGGGGCCTGAGTTCAGTGCATGTACCCTAAAAGTTGAAAGGATAACTTTCTATCCAATCAACCAACATTTCCAGCAGATGTTTAGGTTAATTTCTAGGCTAAGCATTCAAACTGGCCTTCTACAGGCTCCTTCCATGTAAATGCCCCTGTCCTTTTTCCTTGCTATCACAAAACCCTTAACATCTTATGCAACAAGGAAAGTAGATATTCTGGTGCAACCTTCACTGTATTAGCCAGTTGTTGTTGTTGCTGCTGCTGCTGTTGTGTGACTTCAAGTCATTTCTGTCTTATGGTGACCCTAAGAGGAACCCATCACAGGGTTTTCTATGGCCAAGAGTGTATGACCCATCCAAGATCACCCAGTGGGCTTCCACGGCTAAATTAGGAATCGAATCCTGATCTCCAGTCATAGTCCAACACCCAAACCACTATGCCAGTTGTATATCATTTTTCCATTTGCCTTGTGCTCTAAGCCCGAGGTGGGCAACTGCTGTGGGAGAAAAGGCCAGTTTTAATGCTGGCCCTCTCCTGGCAGACCACACACAAATAACATTCCAATTTTGATCAACTTTTATTTACATCACATCCAGTTATGATTCCCTTTTACTTTGGGGTATATTGCCTATAGTTGAGTTTTCACTTTTGGTCCCTGACAAATTATATTGAGCATCCTGGATCAAGTGGGCAGGGTTTGATGTTCTACCTGTAGAGATCCATACCATCCCTCCATCACCTGTAAAGCCTGGACACGGTGCTTTGGTCATTTGCTGGCCCAGGAGAGAATGAGGTGGCTGAGATGATGAAGACACAGTTGGTTTTTGGGTACAAGGAGAAAAGAAATGAGGATGCACTCCAGATGGTGTATGCCCATGTTTCTCTCCTTGCAGCTCAGATCAGTCATTTCTTCATTGTCTAAATCAACTCTTCCCTCCCCCCCCCCCTTTGTTGTAAAAGGAGTGGCAAAAGGCCCTCCAAGACTTGACAGCTGCTCAGAAAGAGATTTTGATGGGACACAAGGGAATAGAGAAAAGTCCTATGTATTCCATCCAAAACCAAACATACACTCAGAGTAACATGCGCATGTGTCACCAACAGGATTCCAGTCTATATCTCCCTGTTTGCATTGGTTTGAGAAAGAAGAGGTTTGCCTGCACCTGGCTGAGTTTCTTTGTGGAACTGATGGATTTTCACTCCATCCAGCAAAATCTGGTGCTTCCCATTGGTTTTTCATTTATTTATTTATTCTCTGATAGCTGGATGCTGACCCAATGGAACCAATTTGTTTCATTCTTTGAGATTTAATGGCTTTGGAGACTGTCAATTAGGTGACCTAGAAACATATAACAATTGACTGCCCCCAGATGCCACTTGAGACAGGCCCATGGTTATCCTGAGCAACTCCTGACAGGGCAGTCTCAGCATGAATGTTTAATCTCCCCAACACTGCAAACCAAGAGAATTCCATCCCCAAGACCACCCAAGCTAGCTCAGGAAAGGACACTGTGAGCAGCAGGATGGATGGTGCACCAACAGAATTCCTGGCATGAAGCAGGAGCAGTCAGTATTTGCCATTCGGGATTTCAGCCTGGGTGTTCCAGAAGTGTAGTGTGACACTACATTCCCCAAGATAAATCCTAAGTAGGCAACCTGCATGTCAGGTAGGATTGGGGCAAAACAGAATCAAACAGCACAGGCATGCCCTGCACTCTGCAACCTGGCAAAGCCTACACTGCCACAGATAAAACAGCTGCCTTAATATTTAAAAGAAAAAGAAAAGCAAATTATACTGGTAAATGATTTAGATTCCTGTTTTTATGTTAGCTGCTTTCTTTGTGAGCATTCCAGAAAACACCTGTTTTAATATGCTCCCCCAACGAGCTCAGTTCATCCATATTTATGCCATGCTATATCAAAAATTAAAGCTCTTAATTAAAACATCATTGATATTTTATGGCAATAAATGCATTCATTTAAATAAAAGAGAAGCATTTAGCATAATGCATGCAACGCAACTGTTATCACTGCCATTTGTGAGGCTAGCAACACCAGCAAGTTACCTCTCTCTCTCTCTCTCTCTCTCTCTCTCTCTCTCTCTCTCTCACACACACACACACACACACATGTACAAACTCCATCAGCCATTTCCTCTGAAAGATCTTGAAACTAGAGCTCAAAGACCCTATATCTAGGAAAGCAACACAATTCTAGGCTGCATCAATAGGAGTATAGTGTCAAGATCAAGGGAGTATTAACCAGATGCAGCTTGTTTAGCTTCCAGAATCAGATCAGAAGAGTTTAGACTGGTATAATTATATGCCCATGTTTTTCTTTTTAAAAAAAAGTTAAGAAGACTTATTTTCTTTTTGGTCACAGATTTCCACAGAGCCTTAGCTCTTTTCAGGGCAAGGTCTGGAAACCTTGCTATATGAGGAGCAGCTTCAGGAACAGGTTATGTTTAGCCTAGGGAAGAGAAGTTTAAGAGGTGACATGATTACCATGTTGAAATATTAAAAAGCCACCTTGAATCCCATTTTGTGAGAAAGGTGGGTTATAAATCCAATAAATAAATAAATATTTGAAAGTATGTCATATTGAGGATAAAGCAAACTTGTTTTCTGCTGCTGTAGAGATTAGAACACGGAACAATAGATTCAAACTATAAGAGAAGAGAAGAGATTCCACCTAAACATTAAGAAGAACTTCCTGGTGATAAGAGAGACTCAGCAGTGGAACATGATGCCTCCAAATATGATAGACTCTCCTAATTTGAAGGATTTTAAACAGAGGCAGGATGGCCATCTGTTGGGAGCACTTTGGTTGTATATTCCTGCATGGCAAGGGGTTTGGCTGGATAGTGTTATGCTCAACTCTATGATTCTATGATTCTTCAAATACTCACTTTGCTCACTTATGGTATTACTTGGTGTTGTTTCTAATAAAACTTTCACTGAGATCATGCATCAAAAGACATACCTTCCCAACATGCACATTTCTGTCATGAGTAGAGGGATGAATGGAGATCCATCCAGCTATTTTCCTGTAGCTAGATATACTATGATGGGCATCTGCAGAGACCTAAGAGGTGACATGATCACCATGTTGAAATATTTCTTTCGGAGGTCTCTTCAGATGTCAATCTATAAGAAAACAGCTGGGCATATTCCCATTCGTTCCTCAGTCTGCCACAACATGGAAATGGTCATTTGGAAGGAGCCATTCTGTTGCAAGATGAGTTTGAACCGAGGGAATTTGGTTGTTGCAACAGAATTCTGACCTCTGCAATGAACATAAAATTGAGTTGTGATGGTGTGATCCACTAACAGGATGCCAGCTATTTTTTAAAAGAAGAAGAAGAAGCCAAAATCACCAAACTAGAAGCCGATATCACCAAAATGAGATCATCATATTTTGGGCATACCTTGAGATGTCTTGCCTCATTAAAAAGGCAATAATGCCTAGGAAAGTAGAAGGCAGTAGGAAAAGAGGAGGACTACAATACTGGCAGAGAGATGGATGGAAGCCACAGCCCTGAGTTTTCAAGACCTCAGCAATGATCAAGATTATTGGAAGTCTCTCATTCCTACGTTTGTCCTAAGTCAACGCCAAATTGAAGGCAATTAACAAAAACAACAGACTTGAGACTTCAAGAGGATTTCTGATACAACAGCAAAGATTTCTAAGAGGTCTTTTTTTCAAAAGGCCTTATTATTCAGTAGTTAAAAGAATTATGATCCAGTGGTGTGGAGTTTTTAATACAGGCAATTCTCAAGTGCTGAATGGTATTTGTATCCATTCCTGTTCCTCCTAGTATGCTACAGGTATGTTAAATTGATGGCCTGGAACGTCAGCTTGCCTTTCAGAAATTGGGGACATTGTCAGACAAAGGTCTGTATTGGAACCAGGTAGAGCTTCCTCTGCAGAAATTCAAAACCAGCTCTTCGAAACAGGAGTGCTCTCTCCCCTCCATATAGATTGAGGACAAGATTTCGCTTTCATTTAAATGCGTTCTATTTTTGAAAGTTACATGAGAGAGAGAAAGAGAGCTTTTGAGAGTGAAATTGGTTCTGAATAATTTAGCTTAGTGGATGATAACCTTACAGCTGTCTTGGCTTTCGCTATATAGAGAGATGTAATTGGGAAGAGACAGAAAGGGAAAAGACCCCTGGCCTTCTTTCATATGAATTAATTCAGTCACAATAGCCAATGGACAGATTTTGAGAAATACACTGGCAGAAAGTGAAGTCCAAAGCAGGAATAGCTGGGACATCTGCATTATTGTAAAGCTGATTGTTGCTTGTAGAAACTAGTCCATAAGACAGAGGCAGAGAAATGGTGGCTTTCCACATGTTGTTTGAGAGCCACTGTAGTGTTGTTGAGTAGGATTCTAGGACATCAGGGTTCAAATCCCAACTTAGCTATGGAAACCCACTGAATCACTTTCAGCAAGTTACACTCTGTCAGTCTCAGAGAAAAGAGACCTTGTAGCACCTTTGAGACTAAAGGCCTTTGCAGACTGCTAGAAATAGTGCAAATTGAGTCCACTTCAAGGGTTAGGGTTAGGGTTAGGGTTAGGGAATCATGGGAACTGTATTTTATTGTGGCACCAGAGCTCTCTGACAGAGAAGGCTCAATGTCTCAGAAAAAAAATCCCATGATTCCCTAGCACTACCCCTAACCCTTAAAGTGGACTCAATTTGCACTATTTCTGGCAGTCTGTAAAGGCCCTTTAACTGAGCAAAAGACATTGCAGCATAAGCTTTCATAGATTTGGTTGACTTCTTCAGATGCATGGAGTGAACTGGTCCTCAGGAAGGACCTTTATGATCAGACTGTATCAATAGCCATAGAAATGCAAAACTTATGGGTATGGTGATGTGATAAGTTCAATTTTAACAATGGTCATTGAGCGATAATGCCAGGACGAAAGATGTTGCCTTAGGCCAGGATAGGTAGATGACCAGCAAGCTAACAAACCAGCCAACAAACTGATTGGGACTAGCAATGTAGAACTTGTTAAGTCAAAATGTATATGCATTCCAGCAATTCAGTTTCTCTACTCCACTGGGATTAACTATTGGATTTAGGCCATTGATTGCTTTCCATTATGGTCACATGAACCTCCATATTTTCTGCTAGGTCATCCTCAGCAGTTAAGAGAATATTCTCTATAGACTCCTTAAGCTTATAGAATTTATTACCGCTTGTGATTCACCATCTACAAGAGCTTGGCTTATTTCGATGGACCATTAAAACCCTTCTTTTGAAGCACACTTTCAACCTCCAAGAGTAACAGAGCTTATTTTTCTTTCTGTAATTCACCCTGCTGTTAAGATAATGCTGCTGATCAAACCTGCATTTTCCCTCAGAAGTATTCAGGTCTGATTTTTAGTTCTGAATATATATATATATATTCTCGCAACCTTAAGAATTCATGTTGAGCTAAAAACCAAATCAGTGAGAAATGGTTGAAAGAGCTGGATATGTTTTGCCTTGTGAAGAGAAGATTAAGGGGAGAAATGATAGCTATCTCCAAATATCTTCAAGCTTCTCATGCAAAAAATGCTATAAATTTGCTCTTGGTTGCTCCAGAGGACAGGGTTAGAACTGTTGTTGTTCTTGTGCATATTATCTAAAGGGAAGCCTATACAGAAAAGTACAGGAGAGTAATTGCCCTGGCAAGAATGCTTTCCCCTCTGCAGTTATTTCTGGTCAATGAAGAAAGATCCCCTTGGAGGAATGCCAGTGACAATTGGGACAGTCAGCCGTGGAAACTCTGGAAGATATAGTGCTTCAGTGTTGTTTATACAACAGCCTAAGACAAAAATTTATAGCAGAGTGACTGGGGGTTCAAAATGACTGGAGAGCAACAGATATACTGGTGTTGTTATTGACTAGCCAGACTTATTTGATTTTAGCCATTTTTCTAATGGCAGTTCAGTCAATTAAAAATGTGTTGGCTGAGTTCCATATGAGAAACTGTCAAAGTGGGGAGGAAAGAAAGAAAGATAACTAAATATGGATCACTGTTTCTGTTTCTGGTATGCCAATTGACCTGATGTTGGTTAAATAGTTTATCATTTCTCTTTCTGCTTGCTAGTTTTTGTGCTTGGTATTTTTCAGTTGTTACGTGTTTCTATCATTTATGCTTGGTAGTTTTTGGTTGTGAAGTGGTTATGTCATTGTATTTTGGAAAACAGGTGTAACACCCCAGTGCCTACCTCTAAAAACAAGGGGGGGGGAGACATGAGGAGGTAATGACAAGGCAATCATCAATTCATTTTAATAAATACTAGGGTTTTTTGGGGGGGATAATTGTGTTATCAATTCATGATTTACTGGGGTGGGTATTCTTTATTGATGATTAACTTGACATCATCTCCTTGTGGTTTTTCTTGTATTTTGTAAGCCATAACCAATGCATTTGATGGTGGTGGTGGTGTGTGCCTTCAAGTTGTTTCCAACTTATGGCAACCCTAAGGGTTTTCAATCAGTGGGTTTTATGGCCAAGTTGTGAATTGAACTCTGGTCTCCAGAGTCATAGTCCAACACTCAAACCACGACACCATGCTGACCTTCAAACCTACCTTCACAACCTGACAGCACTTTAACTGAAGCACTCCTGAGGTCCTAGACACTGGAGTGCCAGGGAATGAAATCTGCAGTACACTCCCACTTGTGGGGTGCCTTGAAAACAGGCAGCTGGAGAGACTCCTTGGTGTCCTACCAAAATGGCTTGTCCCAAGTTACTCTGTGACTGGGAACATGCTGCAGAAATCATTTCCCAGTGCTCTGATTTCCAGTGCCACAGAAACACTTTGTTTGGTGTGCTGCCAAGTTGTGGTTTTGAGGAGGTCACATTAGATCATTCATGGCCATAAATGTGAATCCATAGGAATTTTACAATATTGTAACTGCAGAACAAGATGCTTGCCATCCTTATTGGTTACCAAAAGGGTGGCCTTTGACCAACCAATACATTCCTCTCTCTCTCTCTCTTTCTCTCTTTGAATTCCACACTTTATTCATACATTGTGTGAAGAAGTATTTCCTTCTTTCTGTCTCTCATTCCCCACTTCTCAATTTCAGTGGATGATCCCACTAGATTCTAACATTATGCAAAAGGCAGAATCTCTTCCTGTCTACTTCCTCTACACCACAGACTGTTATACACCTCCATTATGCCTCCTGTTTCATTTTTTTCTTAAAGCTAGGCCACTTAAATCAGTCATTTTCCTCCTACCTCCAGCTGTTGCTCCTAAGACCTCCGCTTCTGCCTTTGCCCTGGTTTCATTCCCCTGATCCCACCAGTATTTTATTTTTATTTTTTGAAAACAAAACTGGACCATCCTAAAACCTGATGGATGGATTTCCAAGTTGTGAAGAGCCAGGAAAATCCTGACCGAGGTCATTAGATTTCTGTAGATACACCTGAGCAGAGACACTTCCTTTAATAAACATTCAAGCTTAAAATACAAAGAAGTGGATAGAAATCTTCAGGCCATTTCTTCCACAGTGTGTATACTGGCTGTATCCCTGGTAATCAAGTAACAAATGGTTCTCCAAACCATCAGAGACCCAGGTCCAATCCAGATGTGTGTGCCTCAATGGAGAAATGGATCCCTCACCTGACCGAGACCATAAAGCCATCAGAACTCCAAACTAAGGCTGCTGCCACACTGCAGTTAATGTGCTTGAGACCACTTTAACTGTCATGGCTCCATCTTATGGCATCCTCAGATTTGTAGTTCGTTGTGTCACCAGAGCTCTCTGAAAAAGAAGGCTAAATATCTCACAAAATTGCAATCTCAAAATTTATCTAGCCATGGCAGTAAAAGCAGTGTCTAACAGCATTGATTCTGCAGTGTAGATACAGCCTAAAAGAGTTTCTCAGATTAGATTTGCTACCAATATAGCTTAAGGGCCAGTGTGGTGTAGTGCCTTGAGTGTTGTATTACAACTCCAGAGCCCAGGGTTTGATTCCCACTTCTGCCATGAAACCCATCAGGTAACCTTGGGCAAGTCACATGCTCTCAACCTCAGGGCAAACCTTCTCTGAACAAATCTTGCCAAGAAAATCCCATGATAGGTTCACCTTAGGATCCCACATTCAGTCATGAACTGTGTGTGTGTGTGTGTGTGTGTGTGCATGCGTGTGTTTGTGCATGTCTTCAAGTCATCTATTGGCATATGGTGACCCATGAATTTCATAGGGGTTTTTAAGGCAATGAATTCTCAAGGGTAGTTTTGGCAGTTCCTTCCTCTGAAATATAGCCTACAGCATCTGGTTTATGGTGGTAGTCTCCCATCGAAGTTCTAACCAGGTCAGACCCTGCTTAGCTTCAAGACAGGATCTGGTACTTTTAGAGTGTTTAAGCTTTGTTAGATTATTTGCTGGATGGCATTGGGTCAGTCATTCTCTCCCAAGTCAACTTAATTCGCAATGTTTGAGGATAAAACAGACAATAGGGAAGGACCATGAAAATCACCTTGATGAACATCCTTGGAGGTATGGTACCATATAAAGCTATTAAATACACACAGGTGTGAGGAAGTGTCCTATCATTGGACAGGATAAGGATGATGCTTTGATTGTGTCATTTTCCTCGTCCTCCATTATACATACCCTTGAAGTTCACAAGACGACTCAAATAAAAAGGAGCTACCACTCAAGAGATCATTATCCCCTCCATTGGAACTTTCCAAATTAAAGGATTTTATGCTTTGCTAGACTCCTTGGATTGTTAGATAATTTTAAGGGGTCAAGATTTGTTGGTCTTCCTTTTAACTGAGAAATTGATCAGTCTGTACTAAATGATCAGTTTATATTAATCTTATAGGCACTAGAGTAACTGTCAGGCCTAGACCACGGCTCCATCTAATGATTTGCTGATGCTTGTAGAAACTTACCAAGGCTCTTGTTTTGAGCTTTCAATAGGAGAAGAAATTATGTCAAGGTTCAAGGCAGACAGAATTGGGTGAAATAAAAGAGAAAATGTTTCTGTGGCCAGATTTGCTGTGCAAGCTCAAAGACAGGCATCTGAAGGAAACAAAAATGATGACATAGTGAGTTGCTAGTAGAATAGTTGACAGCTGGGCCAATGTTTGTATCAGACCCCACAAAACAACTGAACCCAAAAGGAGGTGGTGGCCTTTTTCCTGGAAAGCATTGGTCTTCCGGATCAGTTAAGCAATTTCAATTTATATTCTAACATAGTTATTTAGTTTTTGGCATATCATTATGGAAACAGGGGGTGTAATTAATATTTTTTAAAAATCATTATTCTGGAAACATGGGCTGAGATCTTACATCCCGCAGTTGGAGCGTAAATGCTTCAGCCTCACAGTTCCATGTCCATCCCCCACATGTACATCCTTTTTTGGATGGGCTGAAAGGGATTATCTTCTAGATCCTTGCACCAAGTTCATAACCTCTCATTACCACAACTGTCCAGTGTTGATGTTACTGCTTATAGCCGAAGAACATCTCAGAGGGCCAGATGATTCCTGCCTCTGTCCTATGGGTTGTTGTGTTAACTGTCCACAAAGTTGGCTTTGATTTATGGTGACCATGTGCATGAGACCTCTCCAAGATTCCCTGTCCTCCACTGCTCTGCTCAGGTCTTGCAGGCTCATGCCAATGGCCACTCTGATTGAGTCCAATGATCTTGCATGTGGTCTCCCTCTCTGTCTACTGTCCTCTACCCCTCCTAGCATTATTGTTTTTTCCCCATGATTTGTGCCTTTGCATGATGTGGCCAAAGCACGACAGCCTCAATTTAGTCATCCTGGCTTCCTGGGGGAGTTTGGGCTTCGTTTGCTCTAGAACCCATTTGTTAGTCTTCTTAGCTGTCCATGGTATTCTCAGCACTCTTCTCCAGCACCACATGTCAAATGAGTTTATTTTCTTTTGGTCAGCTTTCTTCACTGTCCAGTTCTCCCATCCATACATGGTGATGGGGAATACAATGGCTTGAACAATATTCACTGTAATGTTTAGAGTTATATCTTTGCACTTTAGGATCTTGTCTAGTTCTTTTATAGCTGTCCTTCCTAGTCCTAGCCTTCTTCTAATTTCTTGACTGCAGTCTCCATTCTGGTTAATGGATCAAAGGTATGGGAACTCTTTGACTATTTCAATTTTCTCATTATCTAGGATGAATTCTTTTAGATCTTCTGTAGTCGCTACTTTTATTTCTTTAATGTCATCATTAATCCAACCTTGACACTTTCCTTCTTGACCTTCTTCAGTAATTGTTCCAGGTCTTTGTTGGTGTCTGATAGTAGTAGTTGGATCATCTGCATATCTTAGGCTGTTGATGTTCTTTTCTCCAATCTTCATTCCTCCTGCCTCTGAGTCTAAGCCTGCTCTCTGTGTGATGTTTTCTGCATTCAGTTTTAATAGCTAGGGTGATAGTATGCAGCCTTTCCTGATCCCTTTCCTGACTGGGAACCATCCTGTTTCTCTGTATTCAGTTCTGATAGCAACCTCTAGTCCTGAATACATGTTATGCATCAGGACAATAAAACGTCGTAGTACTCCCATTTCTTTGAGATCATTCCATAGCTTTTTGTGGTCTATGCAGTCAAAGGCTTTGCTGTAGTCAATAAAGTACATGCAGATTTCCTTTTGTAATCCCCTTGTGCACTCCATTATCCATTTTATGTTTACAATGTGAACCCTAGGGCTTCTTCCTCTCCAGAAATCAGCTTGTACCTCTCTAGGAATCTTTGCTGCAGAATTTTGAGCATGACTTTGCTTGCATGGGAGATTAGTGCAATGGTTCTGTAGTTACTGCAATCTTTTATGTCTCCTTTTTGTGTATAGGAAATATATATTTATTGTTTCCAATCTGTGGGCCACTGCTTTGGAGAACTTATTCCCAGTGCAGCTTCCATCATCCCTTATGCTAAGCATCAGGGTGCATAATAAGGCACTGGTCTTCTAATGACCCAAATTTCCTCAGAAAGGAAGCAGGGCTAACAGCAGAGCAGACCACCCAGACTTCATAAGGTCTCAGAAAACATCAGCACTTTGTGGGGACAACACATCCCTTTCTGAGGGAATAGGGCATCTGCCATATTCTGCACTGTGTTGTCCAAGGTCCTGAATATCTGTCTTCAGTTCTTTACCTGATATGATGTGGGCCAAATGGTAAATGCCTCTGTGGCCATCAGCTTCCCTTGAGCCTCAACATAGGACTGGGCAGTTCAGATGACATTCAATATGATTAGCCAAATAGATGGAGGATGTGTTTTTCAGGCTGCTCGTTTAAAGATACATATACAAAACCTATCTATACCACGTGCAAGGATCAATCATGCTTTTCTTGAGTATTCCTTAGATCCATCCAGTTGACCATTGTGAGATCCAGAATGCTGGGTTGGGTGGCACTTTGGCCTGATCAAAGCGTTGTTTGAAATTTCTTTTAAAATACTTGACAAATATCACACCAACAGCAGGCAACATCATGCCAAATTGGAAGCAATTCAAGTTCAAGTGGCCCACATCTCCTATAACGACTGTGGTCATTAAACCGCCACCGTGAAAACCAGAAGGGAAGATTGCTGAATAGGCAGAGTTAGCTGGCAGTAGATGAAAATCAAGACAGTCGCAGTTGTGCAGCAAAATACACTTAAGAGGGAGGCCTCCTTTGATATTGACCTTCAGTGTTCCCCCGTCGTTTTGCTACGATACACCAAAGTCCTCCTCCTTTTCCCTTTGTACAACAAGAAACCCATTTGCTGTTTTATGTGCAAATCTTCTTCCCTTACTAGCTCCTGCTGCCTTTTTCTTTCCCAGCCTTCCCAAATGCATTAACGTTCCACTTCGTCTTTGAAACAAAGGCTATTTTTATTTATACTCCTTTTTTTGGATTTAAGAAAAGCTCAGCTGGGGTGGGGGGTTGAAGTAATCTTGCTAAGCCTTATTTTTTCCCACTCCTTAAAGATTACCCCACACACACATACATTTCCATTCCATTTTGGAGATAACTACAGCAGAGAGTGACAAGAAAATGAACCCATGCTTGAATGAGTTTGTCATTAGTGAGGACATGCTGGTATCTGAGGGATCATGCACCTTTGTGTGCTGTTGCCAAAGGGGAAGGACACACAACGACAGGCATGAAAGGGCCCTTATGGTAGCTGCTTTCAGATAAATATTTGGGAAGCCACTGTTGTCAACATGTGTGTCTCTATTAGGGATGACTCTTTCCTCTTACTATTAAAGCAACTGCTTGGGAATTGATGTGATTTGGATACAGCTTCTCTCTGTTTGTGCTACAGAATCATAGAGCTGGAAGAGACCTCAAAGGTCATCCAATCCAACCCCCTGACATACAGGAAGACACAATGAAAGCACGTCCAACATATGGCTATCCAGTCTCTCTTTAAGTACCTCCAAAGAAGGAGACCCCACCACACTCCCAGAGAGTGTGTTCCACTGTTGAACAGCTCTTACTGTCAGGAGGTTCTTCCTAATGTTCAACTGGGATCACTTTTCCTGTAGTCTGAATCCATTGTTCCATGTCCTATTCTCTAGAGCAGCAGAAAAACAGGCTTGCTCCATCCTAAATATGTAAAAGGTGAAGGTATTCCCCGTTTACAAGGTTGTCAAGTCATGTCGGACCATAGGGGTCGTTGTTCATCTCCGTTTCTAAGCCGAAGAGCCAGCGTTGTCAGAGACTAATCTGTGATCATATGGCCAGCATGATTGCACAGAATGCTGTTTATCTTCCCACTGAGAAGTGGTACCTATTTATCTACTTGTATTTGCATGCTTTTGAACTGCTAGGTTGGCAGAAGCTGGGACTAATGACGGGAGCTCACCCCATCATGCAGCACCCAGCCCTCGAACTGCCAATCTGCCAGTCTTGCAATCAACAAGTCAGCATCTTAACCACTTGAGCCACCGTATCCCTCACATGACACCCCTTCAAATATTTAAACAGGGCTATCATATCACAACTTAACTGTCGCTTCTCCAGGCTAAACATTCCCAGCTTCTGAAGCTGCTCCTCATAGAACTTGGTGGTTTCCAGACCCCTCAACATTTTGGTTGATCTCCTCTGGACACACTCCAACTTTTCAACATCCTGTTTGAATTGTGGTGCCCAGAATTGGCATAATATTCCAGGTGAGGCTTGACCAAAGCAGAATAGAGTGGCACTATTATTTTTCTCAATCTAGACACCAGACTTCTATTGATGCAGCCTGGAATCACATTGGCCTTTTTGCCTGCTGTGTCAGAAAGAGTATTCCCAACTTCTGTTCATACAGAGACCAATGTTCCAGAATTCTCTGTTCCCACAACCAAGGACCAGGGCCAAGATCCTACATCACATTCCAAACCAACTACTTAACTTGTTCTGTGCATTCTGGTTTATAGGAAACAATCATTTCCAATTTATGACCACTCTAAGGTGAACCTATCAAGGGGGTTTCTGGGGCTGAGGGCATACATTTCACCCAAGGTCACCCAGTGGGTTTCTATGGCCAAGCGGGGAACCGAACCCTAGTCTCTGGAATCATAGTCCAATGCTCAAACCACCACACCACACTGGCTCTCAGCTATAGTACTACATAAATGTAATTACAAATGCCTTAAGGAATCAACTCCTGGAACCCACCTTAAACGCCAGGATGCTGTTCCATGTGATGGAGGTCTGTGGCATGGATGAGTGGTGTGCTTCAGAATGAAGCAGCTAGCCTTTTCTCACCCCTGAGCAGTTACACATTACACATTTGTTTTCTAAGCCAAATACATCGACAACAGGATGGCTTTCATGTCTGTGGTGAATCTACTCTGGATCTTAGTTTGATCTTTCGAGGAGCTATCCAAGTCTCTGAACTCATTTGGTGGAGATGGTGCAGCACCTTGGAGTCCTTCAAAGTTCCAATATAAACATGGAGTGGATTCACTGTCCCACTGGCATGGAGGCCACCAGCTGCTATTCCCAAATATTAATGCACTTCAGTGACATCCGTATAGGTCATTTGCATGTGTAGTTTTCTGCTTGCTTGCTTTGATTGGGTGCTGTCAGTTCCTGTGTGCTTCCCATCTCTCTGCACACAGTGGATATGGAGCTCTGAAAACATCATGAGCAAACCCACCTGGAGATGGGAGTCTTCCAGGTCCAATGGCTTTCCCCTATAAACCATTAAAAACCTGTTCTACCACCTGTTCCTTCCCCCTTGCTATACCTCACACATGCCTGGTGACTCCTTAGAGTGGTGTTTACATGCACATGGAAGCCGATCATTATCTTCCTATGCTCAGAACTTGTGGGACTCTGCCTCTAGCTACAATCTGTCTGCCTATAAAGCTGCAAGCAAGCAGAATTTATACCCTGCCAGAGCGGGGATGAATCAGGTTCATAGAGCATGTGATTTCCAGCTGGGATCTTATACATACTATTTTCAAGGAGCCGCAGGAGCTGTTTACTTTCCCTTTACCGATGCCTTGCTCTGCACCAAAAGGGCTTGAGCAGCTGAAGGAACACAAGGAGAAAGGATATTTTTCCAAGGGAGAAAGCGGAGTGTTGCTCAGTGGAAGGAAGCAACACTCTGCTTTTAAAAAAGTTTAGGTTCACCTTTTAATGCAAATCTAGCAAGTGTGTTCTTTCTTAAGCAGAAACCAGAACACAGTTATACAGGCAAGATTTACAGTTGTCTGCATAAAAAATGGACACAAAAATGTGTAAATGAGGCAAAAGTATGCATTGAATGACCAGATGTCATAACCACAAAGGAGGACTAAGTACCACAAACAGTAGGGCATTCATTTTTATTTTATTTTATTTTATTTTATTATAATTTATTATTGTTGTTTGATTTTACTATTTTATTGTTTGTATTTTGCACATGGTATTCATTTTATTGTGTAATCTTGCCTCGATCCGTAGGGAGAGGCAGGAAATATAGATAAAAAATATTATTATTATTATTATTCAAGAAAAATGCAGGACATTACAAAATAAAAGCTAAAAACACTAATATAAATATAAATGCATGCTTCTTAGTCATGTTCAAAATGGAGGATATTTTGAAATTTCTCCTGGACAGAAGGTTAAAATGTAGGGCATGTCCCAGAAAAGGAGGATGACTGGTCACCCTGAGTATGCACAAAAATGCACATATGTGTACATGATTGTGCATTATACTGGGAAAATCTATATATCCATTTATTATTTGGAATTTACTTCAGACCAAGTTTTTTAAAAAATAAACCAGTTTAACACAACTTTAACTGCCATGGCTCAATGCTATGGAATTCTAGGAATTTTAGTTTTGTAAGACATTTAGCCTTTTCTGTCAGAGAGCTCTGGTACCACAACAAACTCCCAGAATTCTCTAGCATTGAACTATGGCAATTAAAGTGGTGCCAACCTGGATTATTTCTGCAGTGTGGATGCAGCTGTACCTACATCATCATACAGTTACGAATCATGGCCTCTGATGTAGCATCTCAGCCATTCTTTAAAAACAGATTTAAAATAATTTTTAAAAGCCAGATTGCAATTCTATATTGTGATCTACATTTCATGACTTTGTACATATTCAATATGTAGCAGAAGCACTATGGAATCCTCCTAGTGACTTGTGAAGATGAGTATCAGGGCACAGACAAGAGCACCCCAATGCACAATGGACTCTGGTGATGCACATTGGCACTGTCTATCTTGTGTCCATCTGGATTGGTTTGTTAAAGGTTGGACTAAAACCCAGAGTCAGTTCACCATTCCACTGACATAGGAGCCTCTAATTGCCATTGAATGTATGTGTATATTGGGGAAAATGGGAGTGGGAGTGTCCAATATGCATCTAAATATGCTTTGGTCCTGATGCACATTGGTCATTTCACTGGCTTCCCTATGTAGTCATGTTACAGCAGCTCCTTGCTGAACTATGAACACTGTGAAACTTCTCAACTCTGTTTCACACAAATCTAAGTCCACTTATGTAGGCATAAATCTTATAGTGAATTCCAGCTCCATTTTTTTAAATGCTTTTAAAACCAACGGCACTATGGAATAATAATAATAATAATAATAATAATAATAATAATAATAATAATAATAAAACTTTATTTATACCCCGCCTTAAGCCGAGGCTGTCAAGGCGGCTTACAAGTTAAAAAGAATACACCCATACAATCAATGTTCTATTGGGGGCCACCCACCAGAAGCTGAGCAAGAATAGAGTCAACTTGAAGAAAGGTTCTGCTACAGAGAAAGCCCTGTCTTGTATACTTGCTAATCTAGCCACTCAGAATGCCAAGACACACACCAGGACCTCTGCTGAAGATCTTAAATTTTGGATAGGCTCCAACGAAAAACATGTGTACACTATGAGATGTTAGTATAGCAATAGCAGAGGCAACTGATATTCTCCATGCCATTGGGAATTTGCTCTGCCTCATTCTTCTAATTTTGAAGGAACTATCCAAGGTACTGAACCCTATCCACAAAACAGATCAATCTCTGGATTGATCCACAAATGTCAGACTAAACCCCCAAAGTAGATTCACCACCCCACTGACATTGGACCTGTCAACTGTCATTGACATGGGCATTGGGTATTTTTGTCTGAAGTGGAATGTCTGCATTCAATTCGAGGTTGCAGAACGGATGTTGTGCTTGTAGCAGCCTTGTGTGTGCACATACACATTTGCTGGCGCATTCACCTGCTCATCCAAGTGTCCATTCAGTTTTGCAATATGGGCATTTAATGTGAAGTCAGAGTGTAGTGGAGTCTCTTTTTTCAGAGGTCTTTAAACAGAGGCTGGATGGCCATCTGTCAGGGATGCTTTGATTGTGAGTTCCTTGCATGGTGGGAGGTTGGACTGGATGGCCCTTGGGGTCTCTTCCAACTCTATGATTCTATGAAAGTCTGTGTAGCACCATCACTGTGTAGCAGCACATGAGCTGTGCAATCCCAATGTAGGAGCTCTGTCATTATCCACAACACAATGACCCCCCCCAACCACCCTACCAGGTAATCCTGCTAAAGTAAAGAAAACTTTAAGTAACCTAGAATGAGGTTTTGTGTGGATGGACAATGTGCACTGTTCAGTTCTGGAATGCAAAGCAAATTCACAGGCTAAGCATACAGGCTTTAGCACTAAACTTTGTTTGTTGTACCACAGGATCTTGATAAATAAAATACAAATTAAAAGGAGACACCGACAAGCCTGAAGTTGCCACTATCCACACTGGGGCCGATGTAAAGCCATGCCTAGTCTCTGATCATCTGCTACTGAAGCATGGAACAGAAGCTGAACCCAGCTGAGAATTTTGGCTGAAGTATGTGCATCTGTCCACCCAAGAATGGAGAATGAAATTATACCCTTTGTTGGTCTGTCAAGCAGCAGGGCCAAACACAGTCTCTCTACTGCATCCTTGCTCCCAGCTGTTTCATCAAGCAGCCAAAATAAAGTTCCTTTCTGTACAATCAACCAGAGCAACTTTATTAACTCTTTGTTTGTTTGCTTTTACTTTGTAAAAGATTCTTTTTGAGGCTTAAAGCTGAAACTTTATAAAATGTCCATTTGCTTTCTCACACCTACTGCCATTACCAAATGTTGAAGCAAATGACCATCCACTTGGCTTCAAATGTCAGCTAAGCTGCTGGATGTGCATCTAAAGGCAGACAGAGAGAGATGGAATAAAAGAAGGCAAAGGCCGGAAAGAATATTTGGCATTGATAACAAGATGTGAGTCTACAGGCAGACAGGGAGAGATGGAATAAAAGAAGACAAAGGCAGAAAGAATATTTGGTATTGATATTAACTCAAAGGCACCAGATCCTGCCTGATCTTGGAAGCAAAGCTGGTCAAGCCTGGCTAGTAGTTGGAAGAGAGACCTTCAGGGAATACCTGGTGCTGTTAGCTAGTCGGCCCTCCTTATCCACAATTTTTTTCCATGGATTCAAGTATCCACAGCTTGAAAATATTCCAAAAAAGTATAAATTCTGAATAGCAAACCTTGATTTTCTATTTTATATAAGGGACACCATTTTGCTCTCCCATTATACTTAATGGGACTTGAGCATCCACAGATTTTGTTATCCACGGGGGATCCTGGAACCAAACCCCAGCGGATAACAAAGTCCCAATGTCTATTCAGTGAAAGTCATTGCCAAACTTCCTCTGAGTCAATCTTGCCAAGAAAAGGTGAGAGGGCAACCATACGTAAGAGCTGACTTGAAGGCACATAACTAATACACACACATGTAAAATGAAATGGGCAAATGGTGAGCACATGGTAGATGAACAGCAGTAACTGCTTTGGAATCTCATGATCAGATATAAAGGCAAAATGTATATTTTAGGAAATCCATTCAGAGACAGTGCATGAGGAAACATTCCAAACTTAGCTTCAGATGTCCCCAAGGCTGACTTCCATGCATGTCGGTATGCTGGTAACATTATGGAAGAGAATCCATGTGATGTGACCTCTTTCTAACAAAGGGGTACAAAGGCAATATTGTCTCTAGAGAAGTATGTTAAGCCTATACGCAGTAATCAACAAGATATTATTTAGGAAAATAAGAGAGGAAGATGCCCTGGCCCATGGTTATCCATCTCTCTGTCAAACCTACACACACACATACAGAGAGAGAAAGAGAGAGAGAGAGAGAGAAAGTGTTAGATTCCTTGTTACAGTGGGTCCTTGGTACCTACTGGGCTTTGGTTCCAGGACACACACACCCCATGGATACCAAAATCCGTGGATCTTCAGGTCTCATTTTAAAACAATGGCATAGTAAAATGGTATCCCTTATATAAAATGGCCATATCAATGTTTTCTTTTTGAAATATATATATATATATATATATATATATATATATATATATATTGAATATTTTCAAACCATGGATACTTGAATCCATGGATAAAAAAAAAATCTGTGGATATGGAGGGGTGATTGTATATGCATTGATGTCCAGCAGACTTTTTACAAACTGATGTTTAACTTGTAACAGAATTGAGCAGGGGATTGGATTTAGCCCAAGAAGCGCCTTCCAACTCTATTTCCAGGATTCTATAACAAGAGACCCTTCACTGCAGACAATTGAACAACCACCTTTTGTGTGTTTGGCTTTCATGAATTCCTGACCCCCTGCACCAGCTATAAGACATATGATTTGTCTTTCTACTTCTTCAGCCTTGTTGCTCCTGAGTGCTTGTTTTCCATAAGTGAGGCTGGAACACTGGAGATCTCATTACTGCATCTCTCCTTATTCTGACTCTCTTGTGACTGTTCAATTCTCCAAGATCCTGACTTTCCCAGTGCTGGCTGTCTCCAAGTAGAAGACATATATCAGGATTAGTATGCAGTTAAAAACAAACTACACCCAGAATTATGCATAGAAATACACCTGGTCAGATCCATGGACAGCATTCATGATGGAGGGGGGGATCTTCACCCCTCCATCTCCCATGCTTTGTCAAAATGTTTAATATTTTTATAGGGCTAGCCATAGAAAAGGCTTCCAGTGGCAAACATTTAAACCTGCATATAACTCAATAACTCAGCAGCCTGTTCATTGGTCCCATCTAATGAATAAATGTTTGAATGATGGGTCAATACAAAGGTAGATTCAATTAACGCAATGGGTTCAAAGTAACAATAGGATTTATCTTGGGAAAAGCTAGGGTATAAAATTAAAACACACAATCATGGCTCCATAGTGTTACTGTGTATGGAACAGTTACAGATCTGTAAGCTGAGGTTATGAATCCCTAAATGAAATACAGAATGCCAACCCATCCTCCTCCTCCTCATCATCATCATCATCCTGTATGCATATATTTTCTTGCAAAATGAGCATTTCTAAATACGTTTTATTTAAATGTATGCATTTATTTATTTAGACCATGGAATGACATGACAGAAGACAGCTGAATACACTGTCCAGATTTAAAACAGCATTACAGACCAGTCTCTTGCGGCAGACCTATCCAGATGATTTTTAAACATCATTTTTAACTTATGAATATTAAACATGGATTGATGGTTCTATTTCTGTATTTGTCATATATATTCTTTTAAATTGATGTTATGGGTTTTAACTGATGTTCTGTGTTTTAGCTTATGTGTATTTAATTGATGTTACATGTTTTTAATTGTAGTTGTATATAAATCTGTTGCTGTTCGCAGCCTCAATCCATGGGGAGAGGTGGGTAAGAAATTATTATTATTATTATTATTATTATTATTATTATTATTATGTTCTTAAATATAATATATTATTATAATTATTATTATTTTAACTGATGTTGTATATAAATTTGTTGCTGTTGCCAGCAATAATAATAATAATAATAATAATAATAATAATTTTAATGGATGTTGCATATAAATCTGTGGCTATCCCCTCAAACCATGGGGAGAGGTGGGTAAGAAATTATGTTGTTGTTGTTGTTGTTGGTCTATCTTCCCATTATAATCATTATTCTACACTTATTACCCCAACATCCTATTTTAAAAGCATTATGAGCCTTTTCCTCTAAGCCAAAAACTGCATTGCAAAACTTGCACAAGCATGAAATCTGGAGGATAATTATGTTCTGACCCACAATTGGTCCAGAAGGTGTGGAACAGATCATTCAGACAGGAATTCTCAAAGATCAAATTCCTCAAGCATCCTTGCACTCCGCAACTATTCAAGAAGCAAGGGAGCAGTGAAACACCTCACTGACCTTTAAGGCTCTTCTTCTGGATCTTTATCTAATATCTTGTTATTTGAAAATATAACATCTCTCCTTAGGTTTAGGATTCAGCATCCCTAATAAAGAGAAGCAAGTATGAAGGAGAGGAAATAAACGTGCTCAAAAATGTGGCTGTGTGCTCCTTTGAAAGAAAGAGCCTACGCTGATGGAAGGGTCTTCCACATCAGACAGGCTTTTGCACAGAATAAATGTGCTACAAAGCTGCTGGGCAGCAGCATTAGTGGCAGAGGATCTTTCAGAGACAATGGCAGTGGCACCCTAGCAAAGACTTATTAGCAGCGTTTATTAGTAGTATTTATTTCTTTAAAATCTGCTTTTTTAAAATGAAAGAGTTCTTCTCTTTCTAGGGTCCAGAAGAAGACATGCACTGTGGGTTTTTGTGCCACTACTCATTACTATGATTGTCTGCAATATACAATATACATTGTAATATATATATATATATATATATATATATACACACACACACACACACACACACACACACACTACTATGATTGTCTGCATCAATATATATATAAATTATTATATATTAGTAGTAGTGGTGGTGGTGGTGGTGGTGTTCAGCTTTGTTGATTTTTTTTTTTAACAGATTTGAGCTAGTTTTAACCCTATAGAAATTATATATATACCGTATTACTGCTCTTTTTGTATGCTTTTAAATCTGTATTGGCTTTAATAATTTGCAGGGTGCCTTGAATGAAGAAGGAGAAGGAGAAGGAGAGGCATGCATTTGGATTTTTAAAACAAAGACACACATTCAGTACAGGCACAAGGGATGCTAAATCCTGAGGCTTTTTGTCAGCCTAGATGAGCCCACAATTCACTTTAAGGAGGAAAGAGACTAATTATATGGTTTACATGAATGCTTTAAAAAAAAGTTTAGGAGAAATAAGGGAGGGAAGATAGTGGGCTGTTTGTTATTGCCTCTTTATGGAGTTGTGTTTTGCATAGCAAAGAAAAGCGAGTGCCCCCCACTTTTTTAAAATAAAAAAATGGCCCTTTTAGCATAATGCAAAATAACTTCAATAAGTTCCTTTTAATATATATGATAATGAGTTTGTAGGCAGGGCAAGGGGAAAAATTACAAGCCAAGCAAACAGATGCCTTGTCAACAAGGTTTAGAATTTAGAATCATTGGGGGCTTTTAAAGAAACAGACTTACTGTGACATAAAACTGAGGCGTATTATAATATTTCAAATTCACACTGTTCGATGTGACACTTTTGCCTCATTAAAATGAAGAATGACACAGCCGGAGAGACAGTCCCGTTTCCCCAGCTTTGTATCTGGAGTTCAAAAGATGGCTCTGGCAAATTGTTCCAAAGAGACAAAAACATAAAGCACCTTGAACACCATCCCGCACGCAATTAATTCCATCGCTTTTTGGGAACACCGTCAATGGGGCACAGTGGTGGCCAGAGGAAGAAGACGTGGCTATGGTTCTCTGTATGCCTTCTCTGGTGCCTATTTAATAGGCACAATACTGATTTTTCTCCCGGTGTGTAATCGTTGGCAGTTCATGATAAATCTGTCCTGGGGCACATATTCTTCCCAAGCTTTGTTGAACGAAAATAGATACACTTGTTTTACATTTATTCAGGGATGGCGGACAGATTCCCAACTGACTGGGGGAAGTTATTTCAAGTGGAGCAGTTTCCTTTCCTTGTTTGGCTCCAGGAACATTTGACTTCTACTCCCTTGATGTCTCCAGGGACATCCAAAGACACTGCATTCTCATGGCATGTGTGAGCCTCCAAGCAACAGCCAAAGGGAAACTTCTGAAAGAATATAGAAATAGCAATAGCAAGTACATTTCTATACCACTTAACAGTGAACTAGCACTCCCTAAGTGGTTTACAATGCACTGGCCAAATGTCTTTAGCAAGCTGGGTACCCATTTTGCTGACCTATGAAAGGATGGAAGAAGTGTAAGAAGAAGAGCCCTCCCTCCATTCCATCCAGTGTCATCTGGGGGAGAGACACTAGGCCCAGCACCGTCGGGCCTGAAATAATAAGAAGAGCCCTCCCTTCATTCCATCCGATGTCATCTGGGAGAGAGACACGAGGCCCAGCACCATCGGGCCTGGAATAAGAAGAAGAGCCCTCCCTCCATTCCATCCAGTGTCATCTGGGGGAGAGACACTAGGCCCAGCACCATCGGGCCTAGAATAAGAAGGAGGGATGGGATTCGAATTTGATTTATCTGCTTTGTTGTTTGGAAATGCTGTACACCGCCCCGATTGCCTAGCAGAGGGGCGGGATATAAATAAAAATTATTATTATTATTATTATTATTATTATTATTATGGAAGGCTGAGGGGACCTTGGAGCCCTGCCTGGGATTGAACTCACAACCTTGTGGCTGCAGTATTGGCATTTAACCACTGCACCACCAGGGCTCTATTTACATAAGAACAGTGGTGTGCCCATGTCAGGTGTCACCCAGTGCAGAGGGGCTGCTGGTGAAGGAGGAGGTGATGGCCAAAAGGAAACACTCCTCCAACCTTGGGCATCATATTCATTGTTGTTGTTGTTGTTGTTGTTGTTGTTGTTATATTTATTTTTCTCCAGCTTTTCTCCCAAGATTGGGACCCAAAACAAAGGTAAAGGTTTCCCTTTGACAGGAATGTCTAGTTGACTGTAAGGGATGGTGCTCATCTCCGTTACTGAGCCCAAGAGCCAACCTTGTCTGACGGCAACTCCAGTGGTCATGTGGCCAGCATGATGGCACAGAATGCTGTTACCTTCCCCCCAAAGTGGTACCTATTTATATACTTGCATTCGCATGCTTTCGAACTGCTAGGTTGGCAGAAGCTTGGACTAGTGATGGGAGCTCACCCCACCTTACCTTCCATCCTTACAATCATCAGAATTAGTGTCTTAACCACTAATCCACTGTGCCCAGCAAAGTGGATTACAGTCTGAAAAACACAGTACAATTAAAAACTTACAAAATTGGCAATGAAAATGGAGGAAGCTTGGGGCTGGTGCAGCCAGCAACAGTGTGTATTCACCCTTCCTGCTCCTCTGGTCCTGGGCTTTCTCCCTGGGAGGAATCATAGAATCATAGAGTTGGAGAAGACCCTAAGGGCCATCCAGTCCAACCCCCTGCCAAGCAGGAACACCAACAGATGGCCATCCAGCCTCTGCTTAAAAACCTCCAAAGAAGAAGACTCCACCCATCTCTAATGAAGTGTGTCCAACAGTTGAACAGCTCTTACTGTCAGGAAATTCCTCCTGCGATTTAGGTGGGATCTCTTTTCCTGTAGTTTGCATCCTAGTCTCTGGAGCCTGGGGCCAGAGCAGCCTTCAAGGGCACACATCTCCCCCCATCCTGCTCCTCTGGTCCTGGGCTTCTGCTGGCTGGGGATTCAGATGGCTGTATTCTCCAAACGCATCTTCATTAAACTCTGATGGTTTTTCAGAAGTCCTTAAGGAGATTACCGCACAAGGTTCTAGTGATGGACTTGAAATGGAATTACAATCTATGATTCCTCTCCTTTTCACATGATTTCATCACTTATTGTTGGTGATCCATTGCTGATCCATCATTATTTCAGTATTTTGCACAATTTCACATTAACGAGAGATACCTATTAATGCGAAATTGCATGATAATAACAGTATAACAACGGATCAGCAATGGATGAGTCACAATGTTGTGCAAAAAGGAGAAGAATCATAGGTTATAATTCTACTTCAATTCCATCATTAGCGCCTAGTGCAGTAATCTCCTAAAATGCCAATAATGAGTGTTTCACAGGACCTTCCATTGTTCCAGTGGAGGAAGAACAAGACTGAAAGTAAAGACGTGGGGAGGCAGTGAAAGGCATTGGAATGAGTCAAAGAAAAACTCTGTGAGCCAAAGGAAGCTGCAACATGTAGAAAATGAGAGTTGACCTTACATAAAAGTGAGGCCAGAAATCTTTAGCTGGGTTTATGAGCTATGCTGTTATTAAGTCAAATACATCGGCATTTTTAACAGCTAGGTAAATGTTATGGCTAAGCTTTTAAAATTAATGGAAAAGTCTCCTTTCTGTGGGTTCTTACATTAAAACATAAATCTAGTTCTCACCTTCAAAAACCCAATGTTTTCTAGCATGTGGGGGTGGAGAGAGTGGTGAAGAGAGGCCTAGGATGGTGGGAAAGTTCCTTTTTAGAGCCAAGACACATGGAACATGGCAGACAGATGCAAAAGCCTGTTTTCTAGATAGAAAAGAAGAAAGGGAGGGGGGAAGAAAAGAAAGGTGGGAAGCTATCATATGAGAGGCTGTCGATTTGATCAGAGGAATGGTATAAGCAAAAATGATACTCCACATTACTTTGTGGACAGAGGTGATTTGTGAGGGTACCTCAAGCCCAAATTTCATAATTCCATGCTGCTTCAGCTAATGGCTGCCTATGCTTATAGGCCAATGTGCCTTCTCCTCCTGACTGCTTTGGTGCAGTTTGTGAGTGCAAGGAGGGGAGATGTGGATACGTGCATCTTTTCTCTCCAAAGTGGACAAACCAAGGAGGGAGCAAACAAGTGGTAAAAATATTTGGGGGGAAGCTGAGGACCCCCTTCCCCAGCACCATTTCTCTGATCTGGTCAAATTCCTTGTCTCCTGCACAAAGGTATTTGCATGTATGTATTCGTGTTTTGAAGCTATGAAACACATGAATCTGGGGTACAATGTCTAGTTTTTCTCCCCAGTCTGTACACCCTTGTACAAATCAAGTTGCTAATATTTTATTTGTCACATTTATATCCCACCATTCTCCCAATGAGCTCAAGACAGTACCCCCATGGTTCCCCTAGACCCTAGTTTTTAACTTGCAAGACTCCTGTAAGGTAGGTCAGACAGAGAGAAGGTGACCCAAGATGAGTTTTATGGCATAGTGGGAATTAGAACTTAGATTACTCAAATCCCAGTCTAACACTCTAATGTCTAACAACTATAATGCAGTAGGGTACACTGAATATACAGGGATGCAGTGGCTCAAGTGGTTAAGATGCTGACTTTGTTGATTGAAAGATTGGAAGGTTGGCAATTCGAGACCTGGGTGCTGCATGATGAGATGAGCTCCTGTCACTAGTTCCAGCTTCTGCCAACCTAGCAGTTCAAAAGCATGCAAATGCAAGTAGATAAATAGGTACCACTTTGGTGGGAAGGTAAACAATGTTCTGTGCAGTCATGCTGGCCACAGGATCACAGAGTAGTCTCTGACAACACTGGCTCTTCGGCTTAGAAATGGAGATGAGCACTGCCCCCTACGGTCAGACACGATTTGACATGTTATCAACCAGGAATATCTTTACCTTTACCTTACACTGGATATGCTGGTCTGATATTATCAATGTAAATGCACTAATTGTAAGGGCAAAACAAATCTTCTTGTTGCCACTGTCACAACCATATCCCTGCCACACTGGATAACTGTGTGTATTTATAGGGGTCTTACTAAATCACAGTCTAAACATGAGCCAACTGTTTGATCCAGTGGCCAAAAAAAGCTAGTACAATCTAGTACTAAAAAAAAAAAAAAAAATCCAAGCTGCTTCAACAAGAGTATAGTAGGATCCAGATCTCAGAAAGTAATGCTACCAACTCTATTCTGCTTTCTCTACAACTCATCTGGAATATTGTGTCCAGTTCTGAACAAAATGTTCAAGAAGGATATTAATAAACTGGAACATATCCAGAGGAGGGTGACCAAGATGGCTGAAGGCCTTTAAACCAAGGAATGGCTTTGGGAGCTGTGTATGTTTAGCCTGGGGAAGAGAAGACTTAGAGGTGACATGATAGTCATCATGAAATCTCTGAAGAGATGACATGTAGAACATGGACCAAGGTTGTTTTCTGCATGGAACAAAGGAACAGAATGATGGGTTCAAATTACAAGAATAGAGATTCCTCCTAATCCTCAGAAGGAAGAGCCATTTGACAGAGCAATGGACATCTCAGAGGGTGCTGGACTCTCCATCTTTGGAGGTTTATTAAACACAGTTTGGATGTCCACTTCTCAAGAGTGCTCTACTTCTATATTCCAGCATGGCAGGGTGTTGGAGGAAATGGCCTTTGTGGACCCTTCCAATTCTCTGACTGTATGATTCTATGATATGATTCTATGAGGAAAACAGGCTGGATTGGGACCTGGGAGGCTTAAGCATTTTGATTTGTTGGTTTGCTTTTCCATTAAACAAAGAGAAGATGAAGATGTTAGAGGTCTATAAACCTATGGGCAGTTTGGAGAGAAATATCTCACACTCATAATACCAGAACTTTGAGTCACAACACTAGTTGTTAAATTTGGAGCAGGCAAACGATGACATAGCTTCATGCTGCGCCCAGTTAACTTCTGGAATTCTGTGCCATACATCTACCAAGGACTGGAAGAATGGGTATGATAGAAAGTAGAATCCCCATGATAATGGGAAATATAGGCTGAAATCCTATGTCTGCTTACAGACAAAGAAAAATAAACACAGTCAATTAAACAGACAGCTTGCAGCTACAATCCTGTTTTCCTTAATTAGCATATGCAAGCATTTTTAGCCTATTCTTTAGCCAAAAAGCTTCCAAAGATGAAAAATAGTCCCTGCCCTCAAGCTTAGAATCAAAAAAAGCCTAGAATAAAAGGAAAAGGAAGGAGGAAGGAAGAGGCGAAACAAAGCAAGACAGGCAAGGGGGTCTTGATAAGAAAGTTCAGCCAGTACTAATTTACCCTATCAGGAACTGGGAAATCATATTCCAACATTTTATTGATGAAAAACATCAGAGTGTAGTCCAGAGAGCAAAAGATATTAATGAGGAAGACCTCATTAATGAGGTAGACCTACCAAAGCCATTCTTTAGTTTCCAGACCTTCAACCATCTTGATCACCCTCCTCTGGATATGTTCCAGTTTATCAATATCCTTCTTGAACATTTTGTTCAGAACTGGACACAATATTCCAGCTGAGTTGTAGAAAAAGCAGAATAGAGTTGGTAGCATTACTTTGTGAGATCTAGATCCTATATTCCTGTTGAATCAGCCTGGAGTTGTTTTTTTCTAGTACTATATTGTACAAGCTAGGGGACACTGCAGCAATTTGCTTTTGCCTGATCCTGCAGGGAAGGATTTGCTTTTGCCTGATTCCACCCCCTGCTGTGTTAATTAAGTATGAGTACAAACTGCTTTTGCTCTTTGAATTCAGTTTACAGCATTTGGAGTAGCGAGAAGATGAAAGATGAAAGTGGGAGGGGAAAACTGGGACATTTTAAAAGTAGCTGGGAAAGTAGGATGATGGAAGATTAATTGGAACTGTCCCTGCCAAAATGGGACAACTGGAACATATGGGGAATCGCCAACAATGTGTGATGAGACAGAAATTTGACTACTTTGGGAACCTTGGGGGGGGCACATTTGGCCTGAAAGTCTAATGTGATAATAATAATAATAATAATAATAATAATAATAATAATAATAATTTATATCCCGTCTCTCTGTGCAACATAACCAAGATGGCTTACACGATAAAATACACAATCCCGTATACCAATAACCCACCCACCCCTAAATACAATTAAACAGTGTACAGATTAAAACATACCTTAAAATAATAACAAATCAACAATGGCTGTTGCAGAAATCATGGAATAACAGGTTCAACATTTTTAATGGTCGGTTATCTATCCAGGAAAGGCCTGCCAGAAGAGATCCGTCTTAACAGCTTTTTTAAAGCTATTTAGATTGGTAATGTGACGGACCTCATCTGGCAGGCCATTCCATAATCTGGGAGCGGTTGCAGAAAAGGTCCTCTGGGCAGTTGCAGACAATCTAGTTGTTATAGGGTGCAACAAATTCCTCTCAGAGGACAGAAGGGGATGGTCCCAAAGATAGGTTGGACCCAAGCCATTTAGGGCTTTAAATGTACCCCACGTCTGGTCTATAATGCAAAAAGAAGGGGCAGCAAGGTCTAGGAAACCTCATAAAACTCTAACTACCAAACCAAGGATGTTTTGCCTTTCCACACATTCCAGGAGGAGAGAGAGGATGCTCCAGGGAAAGGAGGATAACAACACCTTGTCTTCATTTCTGAAATACAGTTACAGGGGAGCACATCCTCTTGCACCCTTTCCTATTCCTCATTTCCCTTTATGCATCCAGCCTTAGGATGGAGCAGCCGCTGAATATCCCAACAGTTCTGCAGGAGAAAAAAATCCAATGCACATAGACAAGGCAGGATTCCCCTTTCGTTGTTCTGAGAGAAAAGCCATTGTGAAGAAAATCTCTTAGAGGAAGGATTGGTTTCCAACAACACACAAAGCTTTTTCTAAGGACCCTGTTCAAAACCAATGCACAGGAGTGGAAATCTCTCTATTCAGCAGGTTTTAGATCCTTTCCTAAGCAGACAATTGTCCTGGATGATAAAAGCCACACAATCAAGCAAGTCTGGGAAAGACTGAATGGAATTTATCTGCCCTCTTGAGAGGACAAAGCTTCCCCCCGCCTTGGTGGCAGAGCCAGCTCCATCTTGGCTGCTCAGCAAGATTAATTTCGCAAAGCGTTCAGGTTGGCGGAGGAACTCCATTTGATCGCAGCCTTTAAATAAAGCTTGTGGACTCAAAGCTATGCCAGGAGATTACAGCTTGGTGGGAGCACAGGTACAGAATCATCTGCAAGGCTGAATTGTTCCCTCTGAATAATTTTTAGTGTCTTTTTACTGTGATTAAAAATATCAATGGAATAAAGGAAAAAAATTAAAATGACTGGAGTTCACTATTGCGTTTACACATGTGTAACATAGGCATATGCATCTTTCTTTCCTTCTTTCTACTGGAATGGTGGCTGGATAGCAAATGGGGTAAAGCAAACTTGGAAAGCTATTCCAAAGGTTCTCTATCTTGTGTCTGCACTGAGAGGAAAATCCAGTTTATATTTGGGTTTCTCTGATCTGCAGCTACCATGGGCTTGTCTACATACATTGAGGTCAACTCATGGAGGTTATCGATGTAGTTCTCCCTTTCAAACATACTTCAATCCAATGCATCACAGTATGTTCCAGGGACTTTTTTTCTCTCCCCCCTCCATGTTCTTTGTATTGCATGGTATTGTGCTTTTAGATTGTAAGCCGCCTTGATAGCCTCGGCTAAAGGTGGGATATAAATAAAAAATTATTATTATTATTATTATTATTATTATTATTATTATTATTATTATTTCTGAATTTCTCCCCCTGCTGGTGTCACATTGATGTCACTATGGAGTGCAGTCCACACACATGCATGAATATCTAAACATAAAATGGGGACATGGGCAGTTTCAATGGTTAGTTTTACTCTCTCCTTTGATGCGATGAAACCCTCTTGCAAACCATTCTTCTCAATGGTATTTTTAACCCTGGAAGAACTATGGGGGCTAAGCTGGCTCCTACTCTGTTGTCCTTCTACCAGCAAGCAAAGGCCTTTCCATTCAAACATGCTTTTTGGCAATCAACTGCTTGCTAAGGATAGAGATGACAACAGATGGGTGCTGCATTATAGGAGGGCAGATTTCAGTTGAACACTAGAAAGAACTTCTTGAAAGTAAGCTATTTGGCAATGGAACCAACATGCCTAGCAAGGTTGTGGGCTCTCCTTCTCTGGATATCTTCAAAAAGAGGCTGGCCAGCTACCTGCTGGGATTGCTTTAACTGGAGATCTTGCATTGGCCAAGAGTTGGACTCAATGGCCATGAGGCTTCTTCCAACTCAGTGATTCTATTATTCCTCCTGCATTTGTATTTGTATTTTTTTGCAAACAGTTTGGGAATCAATAATAAATCACAGACTCTGTTTGAAAGAACCTCTTGCTCTTTTGTGATCAGTTACACAAGTGTTAGTGTCATGTTTCACGACCCTGACCAGTTTTTTTTTTAGTAGATTTCGGGAAATAATTTTGTTTCACTTTCATTTTTGATAAGAATTTACCAGCATTCAAAAATAGCTTTGTATTCAGGCTAGAAAGAACTTTTAACTTCAAAAAAGGTTGAAATGAGGATGGAACTCTGAACTTGGAGAACTTTTTAAGCTCACAGGAAAATGTGTACTGATTTATTTATTCATCTACTCATCAATCATTGAATTAACAAAAGCATTCCTAATCCTTTCTTGGCCCACGAAAGCCTGCAAATTGATGTACAACAAGAGATTCAGACTGAGTCTCCCTTATCCAGAATTCCAAAATCTGAAATATTCCAAATCCCAAATTGGATAAGGGAGATTCAATCTGCATTTTTAACCACTTGTGAGGAACCCACCAAATCTGGGATGAGCATGAATTACCTTGGTGAAAGACTCTACTACTACAACAAAAACTATGTTGACTATACTTACTGATGTAGCTTCTTGTGGGAACAGGGGACATTCAATGGGACTTCCTTTGAAGGTCTCACTTTCTGGATGGATGGATGGATGGATGGATGAGCTGATGTGTCATGAGGCTCCAAGCTACTTCAGACCTCGTGGGTGACAACCAGCAGCTTGAACTCACCTTGGAAGCAGAGTGAAAACCACAGCTGTCTGTTGAAGACCACTGTTATGTGGGCTGGAATCCTTTCTGAGCCACAGTTTTCATTAGCTACAGCTTCCAGAAAGCATGCTTCCATGCTGAGGCTCCAATTCTGAGTATTTTTCTCCAAAACATGCATTTTTTGTTGTGTCTAATCACCACATTTTGAAAATGGAGCAAAAGTTTCTGCTGATCCAGAAATTATAACACAAACTAATGGGTCCAAATGGCAAGAAAAAAGATCCCATCTAAACATTAGGAGGAACAGTAAGAACTCTTCAGCCCTGGAATGGACTGCCTCAGAAGATGGAGACCTCACCAGATTTGGATGTCCATCTCCCCAGGAGTCCTTTAGTAGTGCGTTCCTACATGGCACAGGATTGGAATAGATGGTCATTTAGGTATTTCCATGATTTTCTAGTAATATTCCTAACCAAATGCTATTTCATGATACTTTCATGAAGTTCTATGTGCTGTTCTCTAAACATACACCTTTTTTGCATGCACTCTTCCCTATTAAACACAGCATTTGCAAAATTCAGAAAAGTGCACATTCCAAAGGATGTGCTTCTTTTGGTTTGCCTCTTGACTCAAAAGTTTGGAAATGATGTATGTTCACATTCAAAAGTGAACAGATTCCTCCCTCATCCCTAACTGTATGCAAAGCTTCCTCACAGACTGGCTTTATGCAGATTTGTCAGAAGGCATTCCATTCAAGGGAAAGAAATATTATAAGAGACACAGCTGCATTACACAAATAAACAGATAACCTGAAATTAAATGAGTTCTTGTGTTGGGTCTCCAACAGACTTAATAAAAACCAGTTTCACTCCAGTGCATCCCATTATATAACATCCACTGAGATTCAGATTTCTATTTGGGATTATATATGTTGCATATAGACTGAAACCAAGCACAACGTTCTCCCTGCTATGAATGAACAATGCAAAAATCACAGCTACTTCTACACAGAGATAGCTGTTTCCATGCAACCAATGAAGCTGTGAAGTTACCATCAATTTACAAAGACAGGGAAAGGATCCATGATTATTAATAAAATGGCTCCTACCATCAGATTTTAATGCTTTTCTCACTCTTCATCTTAGCACTTATATCACATTCTAGAGTGATCAGAACATTTCAAAGACAAGGATATTATAAACTGACAAGGTGTGTGTGTGGGGAGGGGGGGCTCCAGATGTTGTGGAACTATAATTTCTAACATTCTTCAGCATTGATTATTATGGTTTATGCCTGCTGAGAGTCATAGTCCAACAATACCTGGAAAGCCCAATGGTTTCTTCTCCAGTAACAAATAACAGAAGCATGGGATATTTGGCACTGATGAATAACAGAATAAAATAGCTAATAGATGCAGATATATATACAGCTGGAATTCTGTTAATCAGCTCTGATATAATAAGTTAGATTTTGTTGTTGTTGTGTGCCTTTTAGTCATCTCCAACTTACAGTGACCCTCAGGATAACCTACCATGGAGTTTTCTTGGAAAGATTTGTTCAGAGATTTGCATTGCCATCCCCTGAGGCTGAGAGCATGTGGCTTGCCAAGGTCACCCAATGGGTTTCATGGCAAAGCAGAGAATTGAACCCTGGTCTCCAGAGTCATAATCCAACACTAAAACCACTATGCCGCACTGGCTGTCAACCTCATACCTGTTTGCTATTCACATTTATGATTGCAGTACTATTGTCACAATTGCAAATGCCCACCAAAGGTACCTTAAAATCCAGGCAGCCACACTGAGGAATGGAGTTCTATGGCATAACTGAGAGGGGCACTGAAGGAAGACGCATCCAGCACACTGAGGAGTTGTGACAGGATCCCACAGTCTGCTCTTCACACTAGGGCTTACTAGCAGGAGAGGGATGGATGTATCATCCTTCAGCACCTCACTCTCCAGGGCCAAAGAACTCTATCCCTCAGTGCAGCTGACAGGACTTTAAGGTGCGTTTCAATAGCAATAGCAATAGCAGTTTATATTTCTATACTGCTTCATAGCGAGTATCACTGATTACAAATTCTAATTCACTAGTCATTCCTTCAGGCAATGTTCCTTTGACTAAGCCTCCTCTTCCACATTTCACCTGCCGCATCTCTGTTGAATGAACAAAATGCAGCCATCTTGATAGGTAGGAATGGAAAGAGTATTTCCATGGGGACACAGTGGGAAGACCCAGCCCTCCAAGGTCCTAACCTCTGACTCTCACCCCGATATAAATATTAAGAGAAACTTTCTAAATGTAAGAGCAGCTCAACGGTAGAACAAATGATCTCAGGAGGTGAATTTTCCTTTGCTAGACACCTTGAAGCATAGGCTGAATAGGTATCACTTAAGGATGTTTTTCTTCAGGGATGAGCAAGATGCAGCCATAGTGCTGGATAAGGGTGGAAAGACTATCCACAGTGATTTCTTTCCAGGTCAAAAAATGGGTTACCCAACAGTTGAGAAACCCCACTGAGAATAATATTAGTGCAGTGGGAGTTTTGTTTTGTTGTCCCCCACTTTTAAATGAGGCATTGTATATTTTTGTGCAAGAATAAAAATAAAAATAAAAACATGTTTCCTGCACAGAAAACACATCTTTTGTCCCCAAAATAGGGTCAATGTATATTAACTACAGTGAAACTTTTGCTTAGTATTCAAATGTTCCAAAGTTTTGCAGAGGTATTAGTCTGTGGATAAGTGCATGTGGCTTTTTGGAATGTGCATAAAACAGGTTCTTGTAAAAAAAAAAAAAGGGGGGGGGAGCCACATATATTTCTCTGTGGGATATTTCCTCCACAATATTTCAGTGCATTCGAAAACTGGGAGAATACTATGGAGAAATATTTGTTTTCTTCCACAGTGGGGAGGCTTCAGTTTCCCCAACTCCAGCTCCATTGAACTTGGTTCCTGGCAATTTTCACCCTTACATTCCAGTCCTACCCTTTGCAGTAAGGCTCTATCTTTCAAATGAGAACTTTATATATATATATATGAACATAGTTATTCCTCAACCCATCCCCTTAATCTTAATCACTGTCTTCCCTTAATCTGCTTTTCTCAAAACTAAACATAACCAGCTCTTTCAGCCATTCTTTAGTCTGTTCATATGGTTCGTTCTTCTCACCATCCAACACTGCCAATATAGGTACAAGTTTAGATCCCACCTTTTTAGGCAGAAATGTCCACTTGATGTGGCTTAAAGATGTTAAAACAAAAGTGTGTGAGAGTGTATGTGAGCAAGGGGGAGAAGAGATACAGACACACACAAGCAAACACGTTAATAAAAATAAAAACCAGAAATAAAACAACAAAATCCTAATGTTTCTGTTATCTACAACAACCCTGTAAATTAGATCAGACTTCTTCCCGGTGGGGTACTGATGATGAAAGGGAGTAGCTTAGATAAATCTTGACATGCCTTATTTTACATGTGTCTGACATATAGTCTCAGTCTCTGAAAAATAATCTTCTGGACAAGTCCAAAAGTCCTTTAGCTAGCATGACCACTTGGGGGAATTCAAGGAGTTGTGATCACGAACATTTCTAAGGGAATCAATTGGATTTTACTGTACTTTCAAAGCACTTTTCTAAGGATGGAGAATATGTGGCCCTCCAGATATTGTTGGAGTTCAACTCCTATTCTCCTTCACCATTGGCAATGCTGGCTAGGATGGATGGGAGATACAGTCCAACAGCATCCAAAGGGCCACATGTTCCTCCTTTAGTCTGCTTTTTCTTTTTCTCTTTTTCATATACACCGAATCCTATCAGTTCTGATGGAGTATTTTTCCATCCCAAAAGTGAAAAGATATCTCTTTTTGCTTCTTTTCCTTTGTTTGTTTTCCATCTCAAACAGAGAGCAAGCATCAATTAGAAACTCTCCATCATTTTGTCATGATCGGGCACAAGTATTCTGGCTGCTAAAGAGATCAACAAGGGTAAGGCAAACAGAGAACTGCGCTTGAAACAATATTTTACAAACCAACCCGGTTCATAAATCAAAAGAACTTTAATGGCTTTCTCTGACTTTAATGTACGCCAGACGGGTATTGTGTCTTGGGCAAGCAAATAAAGGCCATTACTTCTACCTGTGGAAGCAAATTACAATTAATGTCCCCCGCTGAAAGGCCAAGCCAGAAACCTTAGACAGGGGTCATCTGTTCAGCCAAGTTAGCACCACTTCCAAGTAGACGGGCTGAAGCTGAAGACATCTTAGCTCCCATGCATCAAAACTAGTGTTGGGAAAGAGAGAGAAGTAGAGGTCACATCTCTAGCCTTGACTTCAACTGGAAGGGATGCTCCATACCATGCAAAAGTTATCCGATGAAAACTGGGACACATGCGGCCAAGCAACATCAGAGTGTGGTTAAGTTGGCAAAAGTTATTAATGAGAAGGGGCAAATAAAGTAGGAGAGAGTTCAGCAGTTTGCTTTTGCCTGAACCTCCTGGGAAGGGCACAATTGTACCCTCTCCCCTTCTCTCTGCTGAGTTAACTACTTGTGCACTTTTAATTCAATTTTCAGCAATTAAAATAAGGTGAGGATAAAGTGTGGAAGTGGAGGGAGGAGAGAGAAACCTGGAACTTTTAAAAAAGCAGCTGAAAAAGTGGAACAGCAGAAGATTAACTGGGACAGTCCCTGCAACATCAGGATAGTTGAAAGTGTGGATATTCATTACAATGGTTGGGAAAGAATCTGACTGGTGGTTTGCCCTGTATTCTCCCCCAGCTTTCTGAAAGAAAGAAAGAAAGAAAGAAAGAAAGAAAGAAAGAAAGTTCATAAGGATCTTCAGGAGAATATAATAATAATAATAATAATAATAATAATAATAATAAGTCAGAAGATCAGCAGTTGAAGGATTAAGCAGTTAAAGTAAACTTTAGATTAGTTATTTTCTGGAATGGAAGAGTGGGTACAAATCTGCTGTTCACTTATACCTAATAAAATTCCCAGGACTGCAGCTAGGACACACACACAAAACACAAATATTCAGGTTTTCTACTCAAAACCAGGATAAATCTGTACTCTTTTTTTCCTCCAGATAAAAGCCTTGAGGTGATGAAAAAGCCCAGATTCAAGCCCAGTCACTCCAAAGGTTATTTGGACACCTTACTGTGAAAACTAGGTGAGACCATAATATTTGGCCCATGTAGACATGTTCTATGTGGACTTTAGAGGGGCCATGGAGTAGAAAATGGGCCAACTTTGCCAGGAATGTGGGATCTAAGGTAAATGTTGTGAACCGTGTCCATTTGCAACCTTTTGCGCTGAATCCAATTGCTATTGCCAACTAGAACTGACACAACAAATCATTAGTTGAATTACCAAGTTACCCTTAATGCAATGGCACTACTCTAGCTGTGTTTAATAAAAGGATTATTTTTGCTTGTACCTTCAGGTCATTTTCTGACCTATGGAAACCCTAATGCAAAGCTATCATGAGAGTTTCTTGGCAGAGTGGGGTTGCCATTGCCTTCCTCTGAGGCTGAGAGAGTGTAGTATTGTTAAGGTCAGCTAGTGGGTTACCATGACTGAGTGGGGATTCAAACCCTCATGTCCAGTGTCCTAGTTCAACACACACACCATTACACTATGCTGATTCTCAAAATATGATTATCCTCACATCTTTATATAGACACAGCAAACCCAGTTTGGAAAAGTTCCTTTTTTGAACTACAACCTCCAGAAATCCCCTAGCCAGGGTGGTCATCCTGGATTCTGGATGTTGAAGTTTTAAAAGTAACTCTTCAAAGCTCTGAATCTCATCTGGTATTCTTATCATCCAGCAGCTCAATCAATGGTAACAGCATTTGAGTTCTGTCAGTAAACTTGCATTTTTGAGATGCTGTTGGGTCTGGTTTATGTTGTTTTATTTAGGTGTGGAGGGAGAAAGATATAGGTCAATGGGTATAAATAGGTTCCTTCTAAAAACACAAGGACAGCTCTATCTTGCCAAGGGCACAGGAATAACACTTCTCAAAAGTGCTGCTCACCACCTTGTCATCAAATCTGAATATTTAGCAAAGGAAAAGGCTATTTATATGTTTGTGAGGGTTTGTTTTAGGAAAGCCCCCAAATTCAATAATGTTTTGGAAGAAGGGTACATGCTCTTCCCTGTCCCTGAAATATATATATATCAATTTACAAAAATATACAACATAGAATTCAATAAACATAAACTGCACGGAGGGCCAGAGTCAGGTGTTGCTGTATTTAAGTGATCTCTGAAGCTCCAGTCCTCCCAGAAAGTCCATGCTCCATCACAATTTCAGTTACCATCACACACCCCTGGCCTTGCCACAAACCCAGTTCCAAGCCCCACATGTTCTAACATCATCCAGTTTGGACAATGCACATCCCAAACCCTGGTCCTGGTGCGAGCAGTCTGAACCATATCCAGCATGTTCCATGCCAGTAAGGCACTATACCAGCCTTAAAACAGTATAAAAACATATGTGCTTGTTGCTCCAGATCTTCTGGGAACATCCAAAAACTTCATTCCCATGGCAAGGTGGCTAGCGGCACAGGAGTCCCACTGAACCACCCATCACATCCACCACTGTTGCCAGTTGCTCACTCTGAGGTCAGAATAAGGCGTCCACACTTGTGTCCATCGCCATCTCATTCTGACCTCAGAAGCAAGCTACCAACAGCGGCAGCAGGTGCAACAACAGCTCATCAAGCAAGTATAGACAGGATCTCAGAAGCCAGGCACTACCTAAGGCCCAGCAGTTAATAGCACATGGGTTGGTCAGGATGGAAAGCAGAATAAGATGCTAGATGGTACCAAGCTAAGTTTAATGCAGTTCCAGAAACTTACAACAGTTCAACTGGGAACTTGCATAGACTGCTCTCCCAGGCTGCATCTGCACTGCAGAAATAGTCCAGTTTGTCATAGCATTGTAACTGCCATGGCTCAATGTTATGGAATTCTGGGGATTGCAGTTTGTCATTTCTGGTCTCTAAACAGATAACAGTAACTGCTGCACAAAACTGCAATCCCCAGAATCCTATAGCATTGAGCCATGGCAGTTAAAGCAGTGTCAAACCAGATTATTTCTTCAGCGTGCATGCAGCTTCCGTCTTCTCCCAGTTAGCCCAGTTTTCAAGAGACTGTACACTTAAGAAGGGCTGTCGTTCCTAAGACACCTGGTTCTTCTAGACATGGAGATATACAGTCTGTTAATAAGTGACCACTGGCACCTGTACCTTCTGATGCCATCATTCCTTGGTCCTTAGGCAATAACAATCCCCTCTGGTTTTCTAGGTAAACAAAGGACCCCATACATGGGTCCTAGCAGTCCCCTATTCTAGATTGGCTTCTAGCAGCTTGTCTTGAGAGGATGAATTTGGGAGGTCTGATTGGGGATTTTGAAGTTCATAACATCAATGTCTTCATCAGGTAATGAGTCAGCCTGGTTCAGGTGTGAGACAGGTTTCAGTTTTAGAATTAATGTGAAATGGCACCTTGTTGAATTGAATTCAAAAGGAAGGGGATGTCATGCAAATTGAATCCATTTAAGGGCTGCAATGTGGACACCTGTTCATCAATAGATGGATTCCTAGCTACCCCAGCCCATTTTAGGCCAGTTCATAGTTAAAGACATCTCCTACCAAAGCACTCTGATACCCCACCTCTGCTGACAGAGCCCTCTGCAATCTCGTCAGTTCAATTCCTGCAATGTGGGCTCACCTGGAGGCATCATCTCCTTCTGAGGAACTTCCTTCCATTTTGATTTCATCACAGCACTCTGGAAGAATGTTGTGCTAGTCACTCTGGGGAACTGTGGGAATATGGAACCCAAAATGGCTACCATTGGCCAGCAGCCAAGGGATCAGGCCCAATTAGAGCACCCAGGGTCCACTGGTTGGATGACTGTGCTGGGTGCTGCTTCCAATAAAGTACGTGCTGCCTCCAAGTATGATAGAGTCTCTGTCTTTAGAGGTGTTTAAACAGAGACTGGATGGCACCTGTTGGAAGTCCTTTGATTTTTTCTTCCTGCATGGTAATGGGTTGGACTGGATAGCCATTGAGGTGTCCAACTCTATGATTCTGTTATTCTTCTTCATTTGTAATGCTGATTCACATTCAGTATTATGAGAGGGAAAACAAGTTAGTGGCTACTTGACTATCTAGTTAAGCTCAAACATGTGCAGCAGAAGGTGTGTAGGGAGTGGGAGAGAAAATGTTCAGGTACTTCACAAGAATTAACCTCTGTTCACCAGTTCAGATCCACTTTCTCAAAGAACCATAATAAGGCAATGGAGAAAATGAATACATTCAGCAAGAGAAGGCAACCTTTCGTTCAGCACACGCCAACCTTAAATTTTGCTCTGCAGGAGAAGAACCTCCTGCTGTGATGCCATGTGGGCTTCCCTGCCTCACCAGCTTTTTCTGTCAAGACAAGAGAAGAATAGAAGAGGCAGCCGACGTGGCTTGGAAACTGGAATAACAATTGTGTATTTTGGCTGTTTGCAGGTTGAGTTTGAGAATATGCAACATCCTCGATGTAAAGAGATCTTTTGGCTGTAAATAGGCTGTTTGGAGGGCAATTATAATTTGCATCAGATAGCAAAGGTGAACACAAGGACCATTGAGATAACACCTTTTATTAGAACAACATCGGGGAGAAATGAAGGAGAGAGGTCAGGGCATGCTTTAGGAAATTCATTACATTGTTAGTTCTGTGAGAAATCCTTCTCCATGGAACTAATCAGGCCATAACATAGTGGGGAAGTGCATGCTTTGCATGCAAAAGGTCTCAACCTCAATCCTTGATATCTTAATATCATGTAGCCTGGTGGGATTGTAGTTTGTTTAAGTTACAGACTTTGTCACACCAGCCTACTGTCTCACCACAATTATGCTAGTTTAAGAATTAAAGCATACTAGTTTTACATCATTACTTAGCACACTTTTCTCCACAATAGCACTTTGCCAATCCATGGTTGTGTGATCTGTTTTCTATACGGCCAAGTGTCACTTCTGGGAGAAAGCAGGGAAGAACAAGTGATTGTAGCAGCCAACTACCTCCCAAAGCCAGCTGTTGTGTGAATGTGCACACAACAGACAGCTAAGGGAAGGTGTAGGCAGCTGCGATCACTGCTTCTCTCTCTTCCATCCCAACTGCAGGGCTGCTGTGTGCACATTCAAACAGAAGCCCCACAATTCAGGAGGAAGGGACCAGTGATTGCAGTAACCAACTACCTCCCAAAGCCAGCTGCTACATAAATTTTCACATAGTAGCCAACTTTTAGAAGGTATTGGCACGTGATGCCTGATAAGCAGAACTGCAGCAGAAGGGACCCATTGTACAAAAGCGGTAATGGAATAGCAGCAAGATTGAGAATCAATTGACAGGTTTCCTCTATCAATGAAAAAATGTAATAAAGTAATGAATGGAATGTAAGGCAGCAGCAGGACAGACAAGAAGTCATACGATAAGTACCAGACAAAGATACTTTTATCTTGTTAAAATTCCACTTATGTAGTGTTGTGTGATAAAGTCCTACATTTTAAATTACACGTGGCCCCAAGGCTGTTTTTCTACCCCTGAAAGTCTCTGGAATTCCAGGGACATGCTTTTTTGGGTAGAGGGGAGAGGGTTTAATTATCTCTTCTAGAACCCTTCAGGAAATTAATATTTAAAATCAATTACAGAAATTTATGGAACTGTTTAACTTTTTTTTTTTAAATCCTCTTACAAAACCAGAATTGAACTTCACTGAATGTCTGGAGTTTTGAAAAGGCCAATATGCTCAGTCTGCACTGCCCCCAGGCTACCAGGGGCCAAAGTTGCCCATCCCTGATATAAACAAACAATGAAAGGTGCCTCTGGACTCTCTGGGCATTGTGGCATACTACTTAACTGGCTGCTGCACTGGTCCATAATGGCACAATTTACCTTTGAAGCCAAGTGTGCAGAAGCATGTGTGTTGCTTTCCATTTAAAGCAGAAAGACTCATTAGCCCCTCAGAAGAAATTGGGGAGTCCAACCCTTGTCCACAAAAATAAATAAAAAAGAAGTCGCATCACCACCACAGAGAGCCAGCATGATGGAGTGGCTTGAGTGTTAGACAGGGTCTGAACCCCCACTTGCCCATGGAAACCTACTGGGTGGCCTCGGGCAAGTCATATTCTCTCTGCATTAGAGAAAGGTAAAGGCAAGCAAATCTTGCCAAGAAAATCCCATTTAAGGGTACCATAAATAAGAAGTGGCTTGAAGACACACTACAACAAGCCTTCTGGGTCATTTTAGGTCCAGGAGAACTCTTTTCTAATATGAAATAAGTGGGAGTCACTTACTGTTTCAAAAAAGGCTTCTCCTGGGCCTAAATTGGCAGGGGGGGCAACATGTACAAAAATGAGCCCATGCACCATAGAGGGCATGAGGGGGGGGATTGACCCTAGCCCACATGAGAGCCCTGGGGGCTACAGGGTGCAGTTTGCCCACCAATGCTCTAAAGCATGTTTCTGTGAGGCTCTGCATTCAAGTTCTGTATTTACAATGTAAGATTAAAGCTGATACCCAGTTTAATCTGGATGAGTATGAAGTTTGATCAGTGTCCTTACAAGATGGTCTGGCAGGTAGGAAACCAGGAGTCCTAGGAGGGATGGCAGGGTCATAAACCTCTTAACCAGTGGTTTCCAAACTTTGAACCACCAGGTCTTTTGGACTTCAACTCCCAGAATCCCAAAACAGCTTGGTCAACAGTCATTATTTCTGGGAGTCAAAGTCCAAGGAAGCACTGGAAGGCTAAAATTTGGGAACCACTGCTCTTAATCAATAACTTTGCATTCGGAGCTCTGTCCAGTACTTCCTGGCTGCCACTGCACAGAGAAAAATGTTTGATGGTGGTGATAGCAGAGCCTTGACTTCATCCCTGATCAAGTCAGGGATGAAGTCAAGATAAATGGGTTGAAGACACACTGCAACAAGCTTAATCCCTGATGAAGTCAAGTTCCAGTTGGACATTCAGGATGATTCTAGTTCCAACTGGATGTTAAGGATGATGTTCAGGAGCCCACAGCCTGAGGAGAGGGATCTATAATCGCTCAAAAAGCAGTTCATTCCATGTGTGAACTATTTTAAATGTTTCACTTATTACAATGCTAAAAATGTGGGAAGTGAAATAAAATTTCATTGGGGGCAGAATTCTTATTGGGGGGCAATGCCCCCATTTTGCCTGCCCCATAGCTGCACCTCAGCTGGTTCTTTTCAGGATATTTCAAGGTATTTATGAGGTCATGCCATGCAATATTTTTCTATAAATTTATTTTGTATTATCTTCTATTGCTATTGAATGCAATTATCTGCTAAGCTTTAAACAATTGAAGAAACCCTGTATGTGTTCATTTGCTTTATCCCAAATGAATTCAAGCTGCTACAGTTTTGGCAGATTATCAAAAAAAAAATGAAGCAAAATATGACAGTTTCTTGTGTCTTCCTATCCATGGTCAGTGATTAAAACAAGATCAGCATAGAAAGCAGAATGATTTGGCTGCTAAGTACAACTGAGACAACCATAGCAAATGCGTACGGTTATAATAAGAACAGTAGCTGTATAAAACATGGAAATCTGCTCTCTACACAGCAGTTTGGAAAAGTTACTTTTGTAACTACGACACCCAAGTCAAGATGCTATACCAAGGACATGAACAGAAACTGATATTCAATTGTGCCTTGCATGGTAGTAAATTGTAACATACCACAACAAAATGTACATTCATGTACAGTATGCATGTTCATCAGTGTAGAACCATATGCAATGATCATATGCATCAATGTGCAGTGTCTTAGGCACCACATATGTAACTCTACTTTCACAACCATCAACTGAAAAAGAAGGATCCACAGTGGGCAAAAAGATCCAATGGCTTCCATAGGGTAATTAGTCAACATGGTGCAATGGTGTGAGTGTTGGACTAGGACTATGGAGAACAGAGTTCAAATCCCTGCTCAGACATGGAAACCCATGTGGACCAGTCACATCCTCTAAGCTTTAGAGGAAGGCCATGGCAAGAGAACCCTGGGATAAACTCACTATAATTTGGAGTCGACCCAAAAGCTCTTAACAACAGAAGCCAGGGACCAGACTGGCTGGAACATTTCAGGATTATAGTCCAAAGCAGTAATTTTGTCCAGCTCCGATGGTTTTCATCATCAGTCCATCTAGTTGTAGTCAACTACCTACTGTTGTAGTCTGTAGTCTGCCCAAGTAATGGGGAAGTCTTGAGGACTACACTCCATTTGTGGGTGCTGCCAAGGGGACAGGGCCAAAGACAGAGTAATTGGAGTCAAGGGAAAGTGGGTAGGGTGAGATTTAATTCTCATAACTCCTTCCATTTTCCTGGCTCAAATTCATTATCACAGTTACAAATACATTACCTAGAGTTAGGCACCTGTGATTGATCCATATTCATATTCAATAGTCTAGGCTAGGGAATATGTATGGATCATAAAAGTCCCCCAATCCAGATTTGCAGGGCAGGAGCTGCTGCAAGCAACAGGGGTCTGTTTTCTGCTGATCGGGAGGCAACAAACTAACATTTCCATCCTCTTCCCATGCACAATCTCCAATGCAAGCAGGATTTGTGACAGGTAACCAGCTTTTGACTGTTGCACTGGAAATCGCTGGGAGGAGGAAGGTGGAAACATCAGTTTGCTGCATCTTGATTGACAGGAGAACAGACCTCTGTCACTCACAGTGGCTGCTGTCCATTAAGTCCAAATGAAGGGTGTTGTAGGAGATGCCACTTAGTTAAATAACTAAGATAGTTATGTAATTAAACATATGATCTAGAATTGTGACCCCTGTCTCTTATAGTGCAATCCTTGCCATGTCTACTCAGAAATAAGCCCCTATTGAGTCCAGTGGCATTTCCCCCTGGGACTGCAGCTATAAGACAGCAAGCACAATCAGTGGCATTGTGTTATTACAATGTAATCACCTCCTTCAAGTTCTAATTTCCTGGTTGGCTTTTGCATATAATCAATTAAAGAATCGTAGCATCTTTTGACTAAGCATGCTCTCGGTCAATGCCAAGTATCATTAATAAATTAACACCAATTATCCAAGATGTCTCTAACCTTTCCAGGCCAAATCCTTGTTCATTTGAGTAACTCCAACTGATCAGAGGAAATCTGATCTTGTTATCAAAGCAGAAAGAATGAGGCACACTGTCTCTGCTTCTTTTGTTAATTACTAACACAGTGCCCCAAACCCAGCTATACGTCTACATAAATTTGGCAATCACCTTGCAAATTACCATATTTCACTTAATAGCTTTCCTTCACATCCATGTCAAACCTAAGTGCCAGCATGCGGATGAATATTTCATTAGTGTGCTTCACACGGCAAACCCCCTCCCTACCCTAACAGGTCTTTATTAGCAATTCAAGTTAGCTCTCCCATCCTTTTGGGTTGCCTTTTCTCCAAGCCTGAACTTTCACAGCTTCACTACAAGTGACAGATGATTTATTTTCACAGCTAGGGGCTGTAAGAATTGCTCATTAACTATTATTGATACTATAGCACTTTCTGATACAACACATCCAAGACTTTTCAGCAAGTTATTAAGAAGGTTTTTTCCCCTCTCTCTTTTTTTTAAATTTTGAAGTCTCAGGCAGAGTTTATTTTATCAATATATTTTTTTAATTTTTAAATAAAGTTTATTGATTAAAAACAACAATGACATGACAAACACCAACCAAAAAGACATCATACCATAAAAACATACAAACAAACAGAACAAAAAGAAAAACACCAACATTTAAAACAACTTCCTGAAGCTTGACATGACCCGCCATTTAGCCCGATTTACTTCTACATCTGTGAAGCCCATCTATTTAGTGACTACGTCATACATTGATAATTGTTAGATCTCTATTGTAATTCCTCACTTCACGATTTTCTATAATCTATCCTTGTTTGTCGCATTTATACAGCAATTATTAAAAGAAATTCTATTCTACATAGTTAATCCAAGGTGTTAACAAGGTCTCCTGTTTGTTTCCAATTTTATCAATATTTTTGATAAGTAAATTGGGATGGTCCTGGTTCTATCAGGAGTGCAGTGCTAGCAATTAGGAATAATAGGTTATGTATAACTACTTGTGTATGTTTGCAGTGTGTGCCTTCAAGTCATTTCTGACTTACGGTGACCCTAAGGTGAGCCTATAATGGGGTTTCTTGGCAAGATTTGTTCAGAGGAGGTTTACCATTGCCTTCCCCTGAGGCTGAGAGAGTGCGACTCACCCAAGGTCACTCAGTGGGTTTCATGGCCGAACTGGCACTCAAACCCTAGTCTCCAGAGTCATCATAACCCAACACTCAAACCACTATGCCATACTAACTACTCACTTGTAATTCATTTCCCATTTCAGTAATGAAGGGTTAATAACATTACATTATCATTATAACAGAATGAGGGATAAGTGGTCACTCCTTTTTCAGTGTAACTATAACTTCTGTAATTCTGTCCCAGCCTCGGCTGTCTGAGGCAATTGCTTCACTCTGGCTAAAGTTGAAGACAGCCCTGGAAGTCAGTGAGTATACCCTGGCTGGTTCTAAGCCTTAATCAGTTGTCCAGAACAAAATGGAAATTATAGAGTCTAGATTCACAAGACATACCTCAAAAACAAGAGGACAGATGAGTTCCTTAAAATATAGATCTGGTGATGATCATCATGATATTTAGGCACCATCCATGTAGACCCAAGAGGACTATGTGTCATACTTCATACTCCCCTGTTTCAGGGGTTAGGATATGAACCCGTGATGTTCAGGTGCTGCTGGACTACATCAGATGTGGGAATTATGTAGCCCCTCAAATAATGTGGGACTGTAACTCCCAACAACTCTAGCCAGAATAGCCAGTGGTGAGGAATGTGGAGGGCTGTACTTCAACAACATCCAAGAACTAACATAGAACATAAAAGGAAAAGAAAAAAGTTACTTTGCTACCCGTGTCTGTGATGAACTGAATATGCAATCATCTCTGCTGCACTTGTTTGGGAAGGAAAAAAAAAACCCAAAGGAAAGCAAAGCAAAACCTCTGTGTATGATGGAAGATAAACTTCAAAGACATAGCCATGTTAGTCTGGATCAATATGCAAAGGGATCTTTCAGCACCTTTGAAACTAACTGAGAGAAAGAAAGAAGTTGGCAGCATAAGCTTTTGTAGACGTAACTCTATGAAAGCTTATGAGCGTATACTACCAACTTCTTTCTCTCTCTCAGTCTCAGATAAACTGGGTTTTTTTTTTGTAAAAATATTTATTAAACACACACACATATATACAAAAACAAACAAGCAAACATTGCAATACAACCAATGAAAAACACACACAAAGAATTAAACAATAACAATAACATTATTTGTATGTAGAGAGATCTTGTAGCACCTTTGAGACTAACTGAAATAACATTATTTATACAACATTACTAATTTCTTGTCATAAATATACTTTATATTCATCATTCTATATCCAAAGTCTTAACCAAGTGTATTTTCAATTAACCCTACTGACTTTCCATTTTCCCTCTCATTTCTCTTCTATCCTATCCTTATTTTTAGTCATATCCTATTTTCTCCTACTTTTTCTTTCTTTTTAATTCTTCTTCTATCCATCTTCCTTACTTTACCATCATCTCTCCATTTTTTCCATACTATTCAGAGTCAGATACTGTTCTGATTATTCAATGCAGTTTCCCATTGAATTATTATTACTTTTGCTGCTGCTGCTGCTATTATTATTATTATTATTATTATTATTATTATATAACATTAATTCCATGTATTTTGCTACTAGCACTGTTTACAGATTAGTCTTCTATTCTTTTATAACAACGTATTGCAGAAGAACATTTAAAGGGAAGCATGACTCCCACTGCTGGACTCCATTGTCCTCAGGCTTGACCACTGGTCATTGCTGGCTGGGGATGATGGGAGCAGGAGTTCCACACCATCCAGAGGCCAACAGGTTCCCTTACTCTGGTTTGTTTGTAGGGGCTACATATTTGAAGGACTGCCCAGTGTGGATCTAACCCCTAAGAAGGTGAAATTGCCCATCCAAAACGATCACTTGAAGATGGAGCAAACAGACCCAGGACCCAGTCACACTACAGTATTGTAGTGGTATTATTCCAGTTTAACTGGCACCCTGTAGAATCATGGTGTTTGTTTGTTGAGGCACTGGTGTGCCTTGGCTGAGAATTATAAATACCTCTCCCTAAACTGCTAGATACAAGATTCCATATGTTGGAACTAAGATAGTTAAAGTGGAATAATAGTGCTATAATTTTGTTGTGTGAATGGTCCCCTGGTCTCAATGCAAGGAGAAGTCCTAAGTTTCCAAGAAAAGTTGGTGAGGTGTAATGGTTTGAGTGGCAGATGAGGGTTCAAATCCCTCCTTAGCTATGGAAACCCACTGAGTAACCTAGGTTAAGTCACACTCTCCCAACCTAAGAAGAAGGCAATGGCAAACCTCCATTGAATAAATCTTGGCAAGAAAATCCCTCTGATAGGGTTGCCTCTTGAGAGAAGTCATAGAAACTGCATTGATTTGATTTAATAATTTTTTAAGGGGGGGAGGGGGAATAATGTTGTTTTACACTGTATTATTGTATATTTTAATCATTATGTTCACCGCCCGGATTGGTCCGCCATAGGGCGGTATATAAATAAAAATTATTATTATTATTATTATTATTATTATTATTATAGCTGATTTGAAGGCACATAACAACAGCAACACATAATTGTGTTTCCATTTAAATCGTAGCAACTATGTATATGTTTGCATCCATATCTATAACTTTGACACATGGACATTTTGTGCAAGTCTGTATTCTCTTTTTTTGAAGATGCAGAGGTGGCCATCCAACTGTACATTTTGTACATATCAAGTACTGGTACCAAATTTCCAGACTCTTAACATGGAACACAAATGTTTAGTTTTCCATTGGTATCACACACCCTTCCAGTGCTGCAAAACCAGGGCTGCATAGACCTCTGCATCAGCAGAATCTAAATGTTTGCTCACCTGAAAGTACCTAGTGCCTTGCAGAAACCGTCAGCTACGTGACAGAGCTGAAGAAGGTTCCTCGGTTTTGTTGTTGTTCTTTCTTTGGAAGCGTTGCTTGCTTCAGTCCTTATTTACCACATAAACTTAAAGCATTTGTAAACTGCCAAAATAGATTTTACAAGGCAAGTTGTTTTGACCCTGGAGTCTCCCAGACTGCAAGACTAATACATTCATCCCCCAAAATGCACTCTTTGTGGCAGGCTACAGACTAGGTATGTATGAACATCTTTATAGCATGAAATACTGGTGTTGGCTTGCTATCAAAGAGCAAGGCTGAAGCTTGGCTCCAGGACATTTGTGTAACTTAAAGAGATAATTCATGGTGCCCAAGGTGCTTAGGTCTTAATTTAAACCAAGGCGCAGATCTATAACCTGATGTTAACATCAGGGGATGAGGCACCCCTGAGGAAGAGGTGAAATAATGTTATTGTCATTGATAGTAATGGCAATGAAATTATTCAACACATTTCTGATATTTGTTCCTTGGTCATTTCTCTCCCTCTTTCTGTGATAGAATCTGTTTTGATTTTCTTTTGGGAGGGTTGTTTATTTGTTTGTTTGCACTACACAGGGCTGCAGCAGCAGTGTGAGGGAAAGAACATCCCAGTTTTGTTTTTATTTGGTATTAGAGTTGCTGAGTGGCCATTCACACTACACAACTGCACAACTACATTCCACTTTAAGTGCCATTGCAACATTCCATGGAATCCTGGGACTGGTTGTATAGAGAGGGGCTTTTAGAAATTTCAGCAAGAGTGCTCTTAGAGGCTCACCAAAATTCAAAGCCAGATGCCATAGGATGGAACCAGGGCAGTTGAACTGGAATACTAGTGCTATAATTGTGTGCTGTGCATGGTCCCCAGGTCATCACTACTATGTTCCTTGGGATTTGAGGGCCAAAGCTTTAGACCAGGGGCACATCCTTGTGATGTGGAAATGGGCATGAGGGGAAAGGTGGATAAAACCCAGCTAACTAGGTAATATGGCAACCTAGATTTCTGATGTTGACCTTGCTCAAAATGTCATGAGAGGACAAAATGCATTCATCAACCAGTTCTCATACCAGTATTCTTCCCTGCATTGCTTTTAGGGGAACCAATGTTGTGTGCCCAACACATATGCAAACACCTTCAAGCAGAGTCAGTGGGTCATGGAACAAATGAGGAGCAGTTCAAACTTCAATATTTGTTCTGGATCTTCCCAGATAACCTGGAACCCTCTGTTGCAAAACCAGATGGCTGTTCACATGAGCCCAATGAAATGCCCTCCCAATCCTCTCAGCAGGGAATCCATACAATTCAGGGCCCAATGCATGGTTCTGGCATAAACAGCCCAGACAACACTCAGCCAGTTCAGCACTGAATCTGGTGTATAGCCCACTTAGAATAGAAATTTAGAAAATTTCAATATTTTTTCCAGATCTTCCTGGATAACCTGGGACCCTCTGTTGCAAGACCAGATGGCTGTATACAACAAGTCCTGCTGTGCCCCCAGCACAGCCACTGCCACAGTGATAGAATTCAAAGATATAGTCATGTTAGTCTGTAGAATAGTATGTAGAGAGATCTTGTAGCACCTTTGAGACATAGGAGTTTATCACACGGGGGAAATCTCGTGTGGAAACGGGGCTTTAAATTAAACAAAACCCGCAAAAGTGGGTGTTTTTTCAGATGGCATCGCTGTTAAAAGGAGGTTAATCCAAATGGAAATCAGACAAAAACTGCTTCTTTTTACTTTCGGAAGATCCCGAAAGTAAAAAGAAGCAGATTTTGTCTAATTTCCGTTCATATTAACCTCTCTGTTAACAGCGCTTTTACTTTTCACACTGGGCAGAACAGGAGAAATCCTGTTCATTAAAAGCTTCCGCTTTTGCGGGTTTTTTGTTTTGTTTTTTTTACTTTAAACAGCGATTTTGCACGGGGCTCCCCGTGTGATAAACTCCTAACTAAAGAAAGAAGTTGGCAGCATGAGCTTTCATAGACTTAAGTCTACTTCCTCAGATGCATTCTGGCAACCTCTTTTTTTAGTTAGTCTCAAAGGTGCTACAAGATCTCTCTACATACTGCTATAGTGAATCTCTCACTCTGAGGTCAGAAGAAGGTGCCCAGCCATGTGCTTGATGCTGGGCACCTCATTCTGATTTCAGAGTGAGCAGATCACCACCACAGCAACCAAACCAGATAGCACACATGTGCAAACAGCCACCGGTCATCACAATGGAGTGTCCCGGGTAATGTTGGGGAACGTCATGGCAGCTCTGGGGCCACAATACTCAGGGCTGCTTCTAGAGTATTCTCACCCATGCAGATCTGACCAAGGAGAGGCATGCCCAGACTTTAAAGCCACTTTACATGAGAAACCTCAGACTTTCTCCTTCTCCAGCAGAGATTTGTCTCCTCACCTGGAGTCTTGGAGTTACACCACCATTCCATGAGAATCAGCTGGTTCCCTGCAAACTGGCAACTCTATTAAATACTGTACACACACAGATCCTGGACTTCATCAACAAAATCTGACCATAAAAATCTGTCCTGGAAATCATGACCTGAAGTCTATTGGTAGTCCCAATTAGAGTAGTTCGTTGAATCAACTTCTGAGGCAACACATAGTTAAATATCTATGTCATATCATTGTTAGCTGATAAGACTATGTGTCCTTTTTTCTCTCTCAATATATTATATTGGTTGGCACAAAGAAAAGACACCAATGGTGGCAAGCCACAGATGTCATGAGACATACTGGCCAATATTCTGCTGGTGTCATACAAATGTTGTGTAGTCATACACATGAGGTTGCACTTTTCTGCCCATGATGAAATGGACATATCCATGGTTGCATCAGAAGAGTTCCACAAATATAAGCATTTTATATTGGCCTGAATCCTATTGGTAATCCTCACTAGAGCAGACCTATTGAATCAATGGGATTTACCTATGTGTTGACTTATCAGCCAACAACTGAATCAATGGCTCTACTTTTGTCAGAACCAACCTTTTGTCAGCTATGCAGTTGTGCATTTTTAGTGCTTATCCACACTGTATAACTGTAGCAGTTTGATCCCACTTCAACTACAATGGTTCTAGCCTATAAAATCCTGGGATCTGTAGTTTGGAAAGATCCTTAGAATCCTCTAGCTAGCCCAATCCCCTGAACAGCTGGAATAGAGTTTTTTGGAGGCGGGGATGGAAACTGCAAGATTCTACAGGATGGAACCATGACTGTTAAATGGTATTAAAGTGATGTGATTATGTAATGTGGATGCATCCTCAGATAATGCATAACTAATGAAAGTGTCTTAATTTACCACCTGATTCACTGGAAGTACAAAAACAATCCCTGTGTGATCTCCATTTGCACAAGGGGACAATGATCAGGCACATTGGCAGATGCAAAATTAACTGCACAATATTGGTGTTTGACAGAAGGGTCTACCATAACCAGCATGTAACCTCTTAAGTGTAGAATTACACAACACAAGCACAATATAGGACCTTGGTGTTTTTGTCCCAGGTGGGTTTATAGCTTTTCAAGTGACAATGCAACACAATGCCTGTATTGTGTTGGTTTGATTTTGCCACAGTATATGACTCTGGGGACTAATTCATGAAGCTTAAACATTGGAATGTCTGAAAGGTCTTGGTCTATCTTTTGGGAAGTTTATAAGAAATGACATTCTTGATATATCACCACTGCTTGAGTATTACCCAGAAGGTAGACAACAAGACTATATTTAAATATGTTGATGAAATCCAATCTTGTTCAGGGCTCTGCAAGATTATATTATAGCCCTGGCACATGCTCCATAGAATTGTACCTATGCTCCATGCACTGGGGGGAAATGCAGTTATTGGAAGACCTGTGAGATCCCCATGAGATTTAAAAGGAGCTCTGCTGAAGCCAAGTAGTCCCTCTCTAATGCTTGAAAACTGGACATCATTCCAAACAGGTTTCATCATTAAGGTCTTATTATTGGTTGAATGATACAATTGTAGTGCTGGTCTGGGAACTGAGATGTATTTAATTAGTTAGTTGGAGTATTTTTGCCTTGCTCTTGAAAATAAAAAGATTCCTAAAGCACGTTACACACAATCAGAGAAAACAAGGTGGTTTCCACATCGCAACAAGGTTACAGTCTAAGGGTCAAAATGTTTGGCACATGGTTAAATAGTTTCTCCCTCCACATGTGTGTCATAGCACATGATTTTCCTTACCTCTGCAATCATGCATGTAGCATGCTTTGTTTTGTTATTGGTTTTTGGGAAGTAAACATGGGCTTAATTTGCAAGTCAACGTGTGTTGACAGATATCTCTGAAAAAGTCTTGTGTTAGGTGAGGAGAGTTGGTGATCACCAGGAAACTGTATTCCTTGTAATGTCTACTTTGACCCTAAAGACATAACAAAGAAAGAAAAAAGATGGGAAAGGATGAGAAAAAAACAGCAGTTTGGAACACTAATATTTAAAAGGAAATTACTATTGTAGTGACCAGCTAGGAACCATTCAGGCAGAGAAGTCCAAGAAAGTCCATCTTTCAGTAGAGCTAATGGAATGGCTGTTTTCTGTCTCCTTCTGAAGCTTGATGGAAGGATGACTGTGTGGTGACAAATGAGAGACAAGTCTGATGATCTTTCAGAAGAGATCATCCATGGTGAAAGACAGTCTGTCAAAGTCTCTAGAGTATTTGCCCACCTCTCTGATGCTACTGCCACATTCTCTGATATGAGATAAATTGCCTGCAGAGGGACAGGAGAAGACAAACATTGGTGATGACAAACATTATCAATACTGACAAGCCTTTTGGAAGCAGTCAGGGTACGCTCCTTCAAAACTTTGTTCTTCAACATGAGAATCTGAGCTGAGGCAACGTATCAGACAAAATCTTCTGAGGCCATTTCTGAGATTTTTCTTCATAAGGAAAATCTTGAAAACATTAATTGAATTTCATCTGAGATACATTGTTTCAACTAACATCCTGACATGCCAGCTCAAAGAAAACCAGTGAAGAACAGAAGACCACCTGGCAGAATTTCCTCTGAATATTTTGCATTTTTTTCCATGTATAAACCTCAGTCCACATTTATGCCCTAGAATTACACTAGTGCTAAGATCCTACATCTAGGAGAAGGGGTGTAACTTTATACCAAGGGTGGTTAAAGTAAGGCCACTGAGATGTGTACACCTCCAAGGGAAACATAGTGAAAATTCCCCCCAGATCCCCCAGAGAGTATTTGGAGACAAAAAGACTTGGTATTTTTCTCAGGGATATGGTGCAGGTGTGGCCTTTCTATGTCCCTGGGAGGGGGCTGATGTGGCCCTTTAGTCTCCCACAGTTTCCCTCCTCTATTTTGCACTCTTGGAGTTATGGACTGATTTTGCAAAACTGCCCAACTGAATGTGCACACAAATGTGAAGTGCATGATTGCTATGTGTAAAGCACATCTGCAGGTGCAATGCATGATAGCACCATATGCACAATAGTGCCACATATGCAATCATGAACCTTCCATCTTTGTCTGAATGTGGACTTCCACAACAGATAAAAATGTTCAGCTGCTTCTATAGGGGAACTGACACATGTACAAATCACTAAAAGGATTCCAGCTAAGATTTGGAGCTTTCTGGAGGAAACCAAATGGTATCCAGGCTCCTACTGTATGCAATGACAAATGAATCCCCCAAATGATTCCCTGCCACCACCTTTGAGAAAATAAAGAAGCTGTGATGGTGGTGAGTCAACATCTAAGAAACTGACAAAAGAATTTCTCCTTTCCCTGGAAAACCTACATAAAATGGTCCCATATATTTTCTTTGCCTACAAATGAGATGGAGAATTTGGAGAACCTCTCCACTCAACATGCATAAGGACAGTTGTGCTTCTCTATAAAAAGAGAGTGTGGAAAAGTTATTCTTCTGGACTACTGCTCTAAGAATCTCCAACCAACATGACCAGCACCTGTGAGCTGTAACTGCTGACTGCAATCCAAAAATCTAGCTTTTCCAACCTTTGCCAGAGCATGTGGTTGATTTGCAGTTGGACAAAACTGTCCTATCTTTGGGGCAAAATGTTTTGATAACTTTCTTGATTCCAACTGTACACTACATTAAGGAAGAGAACTTTTTCTCCCTTGTTTAATTATATTGTAAGCTTTGTATGTCTAAATGGTGTGTACTTTTACAGATACAGTGGGCCCTTGGTTTCCGCTGGGGGTTGGTTTCAGGACCCCCAGGGATACCAAAATCCATCACTTCTCAAGTTCTATTAAATACATTGGCCTAATAAAATGGTGTCCTTTATACAAAATGGCAAAATCAAGATTTGCTTTTGGAATTTATATATTTTAAGAATATTTTCAAGCTGTGGACTTGACTCTATAGATAAAAAAAAAACATGGATATGGAGGATTGACTGTACTTGTTTTCATTTTGTAAACCAGGGCTAGGAAAAAGATAGGAGAGAAAGAAAAGAAAAGAAAAAAAGAAAAGAAACATTTTGGGGGGATGTTTGCTTCAACCTCCAAAACAGATTCCTGCCATTTTCAACACTGTGCCAAATCTTATGTAGTAATATTTGTTTTCCAATTGTGGAACTGCTGCAGGACACATCTGCAGTATTGATCAATGGAAACAGAATGCTACAGTAATTTGCCAGAACAGTGCTGGTTATATTCTGTTCACTCTCAGTCCCCCCCCCTCTTGTCCAAATATAGGACTAACACAGCCCTTTTATTATAGACAACATTGTTTGCTTTCTGAATTACACAGAAGATTTGACTGGTCTCGCATTGAAAATCTGGTCCTGTCTATGAAGCTGCCAGGAATTTTAATACGTGCAGATTTGAAAGATGTGTATGTGTGTGTCATTAACAACAGAGCCAGACAGCCAATGCTATTTTGGTTCAATCTAACTTGCAGCATAACCAGCTTTTCATGTACAGCATGGCTATTCTTTATGAACAAGACGTTTGCATACATACGGGGATGTCCAAAGTTCAGTCCTGGAAGAGAGATGTGAAGAAAGCTTTTGTGCTTGTTTTTTTAATTACACTCTCTCTTTTTTTTTGTACAAATCATGGAGAACTTCTTAAGGCACCAAAGAGGGTTCAGAACAAGTGCCTCTAGTAAGCAGTCTTAGATATTTTAGCTCAGAGATGTGATCCTTCAAGGAACGGTACTGTTCATGTTCTGTGGCCAAGGGTGTCTTCTAGGATGGAGTCCTAGCCAGAATGTAGTCTTGACCTCAACTGGCCAATGGGAACTCATAAGGAAAGGACAGAGATTGACTGCAAAGCAGGAAATGGTGACCAAGATCCACCATCACAATCTTTTTTTTTCGGGAGGTGGTGGTAATCTTACGAATCTGCAGCTACATTGTAGAAATGCAACAAAACAAGACAAACAACTTCTACAATATACAGTACACATACTGAACAATAAAATGGCGACACGTAAAAAAAAATGGTCTCAAAAGCATCTTGCAAAGTGCCGTGTTTTTGTTCAGTCTGTGTATTGTGCATTATAGAGGTCATTTGTGATGTCATCATGTGCTTATAATACTGTACAGGTAAGTCATACTTATATTTGTGTTTATATTTATTGAAAGAATGGACCACGCATTAGATAAATAGGTTCTGGTAATGATTTAATAGTGTCAAAAAAGTGCATTGTTGAAAAGTGATCTGGCAAAAAGCAGAGGATGGCTGCCTAAGAGAGAATTCTGCATTGCTAAAGCTTGAAAAAGCTACTTTTCTGGCCCAGCTGAAGTCTCAGATATTTTCACATTTGGACACAAATAAATCCATAGTGGGGATTGATTAGGGTTGTAGTTGCTTGAATTTTAATTCCATTAAAATCAATGGGAATTAAATTAGCCATCATAATTAACCTTTCCCCATAGATTTAAGTGGATCTCAACTGTCTAAATTTCATAGATTAATTCTTCTCAATTTTGAGTTCACATAGTCAAATCCCAGCTGCCACAAGCTCCAGCCAGCATGACCAATAGTCAGGGATTCCAGGAGTTATAGTCCAACTCTGTCTGGGTAACCATTGTGATAGATCAATCCATTGATCAATAGATAGATAGATATCCTGCTAAAGAACTTGCTTGTGAACTTCTCATTATACTTATTATCTCACAGGAAGGAAGGCCTAAATCACTTAACAAGAGGATATTTTGTAAAGAGAATGTTCTGAAAATATCACCAGCTTTTCATTACAATAAAATGCCAATACACTGAAAAATTAAATAATGCAAAGGAGCCAAAAAACTTTAGTGAGAGAGATTGGGTTTGGGGGAGGGAGATCTTTTTCTTTGAAAGCATTGCCTATTTCAATTCAAGCTTTGTGTCATATTTCTTCATTAAATGAATACTAACTGTGGAAACCAAGCAGTCTCAATTCAATTAATGAATAGCCTACAACAGATTCACATGGCCTTCCTTATAGACTTTGGGGAAGAACAGATATTCCCTTCCCTCAAGGCTAAACCTTAATCTAGAGAGAGACAGTGTGGTGTAGTGGTTTGAATGTGGGATTTGGACTCTGGAGATCAGGGTTCAATCCCCTACCTGGCTATGGAGACCCACTGGTTGGATGACCTTGGGTGAGTTGCATACTCTCAGCCCCAGAAAACCCTGTGATATGTTCGCCTTAGGGTCAGCATAAGTCAGAAATTACTTGAAGGCACACAGCAACAATAGGTTTTCCCCAATCTGGTGTTCTGCAGAAGCGTTAGGTTACAATTCCCATCATCTCCTGGCAGCATGACATTTAGTACCAATCCAGAGAAGGCTTCTTTAATATAAGGCAGAAGTGGGAAACCTGTGATCCCTCCAGCAGTTGTTGAACTCAAGAGTCATCATCCCTCACTGTTAGCTAGCCTAGGCAGGGGTCTAATGGAAGTTGGAGTACCAGCAACATCTGAAGGGCCATAGGTACCCTAGCCCAAGTCTATGAACTCAATGAATGGTCCACATATGCCTGTGTATTTTCCCATACACTGGTACCTCACTTAACAAAATACATGTTTCTGGGCATTATTTTTCTCAAAAGAAAATTTGGCACCAGAAGCAGAAATAAGGTGGAAAGAAGAGGGATGGGTTCCTGTGTCATAAAAAAAGAGCAACAGTTCCGAAAGTAGAAAGTAATATAGTGAAGAAGAAATAATGATTTGATATGTATTTTGTATTTTAATGAAATAAATAAAAAAAAAGAGCAACAGTTCCACCAGTTTCATCAAACCTTTTATTCAAACCTAACAATATGTACATGGGAAATGAAAAAATCAGGTGAGGTAAGCCTTGCAAATAAAAACATTTTGCACCTTCTAGATTCCACTTGAAGGCTTTTTTCCAAAATGCACACAGGGATGACTTTTTTTGTTCATCAGCTTCCACTTTTTCTATGATTTCCATTTGGTGGCCAAATCTATACTTTCTATCATCTTGGGAGGAGTTAATCTGCTTTCTCCTTTCCTTTCTGTTTAGATATTAATGCATTTCCTGGAGGCAACTGCTGTTTATCTTGACTGTAGTATGCAGGCACATGCAGCTATACTAGAATCAGCTGTACTAGAATCAGAATCCTATTCTATCTACTCAAGCTTTATTGTCTTGCTTTCTACAGACATGCTGCTGCAAACCAATGCTGAAAGTCTGCATTTCTCTAGCTGGCAATCTAGAGAATTTCTGCATTTCTCTGGCAATCCCCAATGCTGATGCTACTAAAAACACTTCCAGTTAAGCAAAGGAGGAAAAAGTAGGACAGTAGGTGGGCATAAAAACCCTTTGGGAAAAGGATCTTCACTGTCAGAACCTTAGTTAATTGAGGTATGTCTACTCACTATTCAAGTAGTTGTATTCAGTAACTAGGTTGATGATGCATGTACAAAGTATATATGTATAGTCTCTGTATGTGCTATCACAGCTTTTGTTGTTCTTTTTGTTATAATTTCTTCTCTGCAAGACAGCAGCACCTGGCATGCTGTGAACATGAGTACAGAAGTGTTACCCTTCACACTGGCAGTGGATAGGCAAAGGAATTGCCTTCACAATGATCTCCTTGTTTTTTTGAGTGACATTTCAGAGGTTCACTGAGTTTATTCTGCTGTCAAAATATAGATTGGATGCCAAGGTGTTTATGTGGCCTATAACTCAAAAGACACACATTCCATCAGCTAATCATAACCACATTATTTTTAGATTACATCAACACATGGCCTGAACAAATAGTGATCAGATGAAATTAAGGGGCCAAAGGGCCAGAGATCTAATATTTGCACATCCCATATTCATGCTTGCTTCGCTTTCCCAATGCTCTCCCTACTTGGAGTGAAAATAAAATCCATATTGAATCCACCTCAGAAAACATATTAACTGCAATCCTCTGCTAGGCCTAGACAATAACCCACTGGTGTCCAAATATTTTTTGGCAAAAAAAAAAAATCCCCTTGTTCATTCTAAACAACATTTATCCATTCTATTGTGCACCAGGGTGAAAATTACACTATGTGCTACTTTCCTTCTCATTTCATTTCACAACTATAATGCCCTTCTTTCTTGGGGGAAACTCAGAAAACTCACAAGGCAGGTGAGAAATCTAACAGATAAATAAAAAATAAACAGAGAAAGAATGAGAAAACCAAAGAAACTCCTCCAAAGAATAATCTGGTAAAATAAACACTGCAGAGGCAAACTATAGTGTCTGTGGCAAGGATGTAGTGATGGTAGATAAAGAAGAGGAGAATGGGAGTAAAGCTATTTTACTAACTCTGCTGAAAGGCCATGTCTTCCACCATGTTTCTTTCCTCAAAGTCACCAGCAGTAGCCATTCCATGTTCCTCCTATTCTGTTCTATTCAATGTTCTTTTCTTCAGTATCAGCAGTGGTGGTGATTCCATATTCTTCCTGTTTTATTCTTTTCTATTCCATTCCTTTCCATGTTGTTACCCAAATGCAAGAGTCCCGGGAGGGTACCCACAATTAATATTCAATGGGGGAATTCTGTTAGCTCAATTTATTAGCTCAAAAATGATGTTGAGAAGCTAGAGTGTGTCCAGAGGAGGGCAACCAAAATGGTGAAGGTCTGGAAACTGTGCCCTATGAGGAGAAACTTATGAGCTTATCGTATTCTTAAATAATTCGCCTTACCTGATGTGTCTTAAAATTAAATGTGAGCTGTGTCCAGACCCTATTGCAAGGATTTTGCTGCTGAAATTGCCACCCGAATGCAGCCCAGGGCCAACATGGGGCCATATCTGCTCCTGGAGCTGCACCGGTGGCCATTTTCTCAAGCCAGAAAACTCCCAGCTTCAAAAAGAGACATGCTTGAGTGGCTCTAGGAGTGGGGATGGTCCCAGGCTGCATTCAGGCAGTGATTTCAGTAGCAACACTCTTACGATAGGGTCCAAACACCACCCAAATTTAATTTTAAGCTGGATCAGGTAAGTCGAGTTATTTAAGAATGTGATAAGCTCCTTAGCTCTGGTGGTGCAGTGGTTAAATGCCTGTACTGCAGCCACTCACTCATAGACCACAAGGTTGCGAGTTCAATACCAGCCAGGGCTCAGGCTAGACTCAGGCCTGCATCCTTCCGAAGTCGCTAAAATGAATACCCAACTGTTGGGGGGCAATGAGCTTACAGTTGTAAACCGCTTAGACATCTCATAGTGCAATATGAAGAGGTACGTAAATGAAGCTGGTTTGCTTTGCTTAGGGTGTTGGGTATGTTTATCCTGGAGAAGAGATGGTTAAGAGGTGATATGATAGCCCTATTTAAATATTTGAAGGGGTGTCACATTGAGGATGAAGCAAGCTTGTTTTCTGCTGCTCCAGAGAATAGGACATGGAGCAATGGATGCAAGCTACAGGAAAAGAGATTCCACCTAAACATTAAGAGGAAATTCCTGACAGTAAGAGCTGTTGGACAGTAGAACACACTTCCCTTGCAGACTGTGGTGGAGTCTCCTTCTTTGGGAGTCTTTAAACAGAGGCTGGATGGTCATCTGTTGGGGGTGCTTTGGTTGTGAGATCCTGCAGGACAGAATGGAGTGGGACAGGATGACCCTTGTGGTCTCTTCCAACTCTATGATTCTATGATTCTAATTGAAAGCAAGAGAGGGCTCAGGCAACTGAAGCGGAGGTCTAGCCTATTTATACCGCTGTTGAAAATAGAACTCCAGAATACATAAGTGCACAAACCATTAACAGCTGAGGGAGACAGAGAAAGAACACAATAAAGGCAATATTACAACAATCCATCCACACATTTCTTTTTAAAAACATATATATTAAAATAATCAAACAAACATATAAATACACACACACACACACACACATACATTTTCCATTTGTTTTTAAATTTGTATTGTTAAGTTTTTAAACTATTTTTTGTAGTTTATTATCATTATTATTAAATATTTATTCCTCGTTTCAACACTTTACATAAAAAGGCAGTTATTATTAGGGATGTTTGAAGACGAGGTGGGAAAGAAATAAGGGAAAGTATTGCTTTATATGACCTCTAGAGTGAGGATATTATTTGGAAGTAAATTGGAAAAGCAAATTTATTCCAAGTAAGGAAGACTGGTTGCTGAAAATGTTTGACATAATAGAAACGGACAAATTGGCACATGTTTTGAAAAACAGTTCAAAAGAAATGTTTGATAAGGATTGGTCTCCCGCTGTTGAATATTTGAAGGAGCAATGGGATACGGTATTGCTGTTGGAATTGAAATATTACTACATTAATTTAATTTGGTATTTGACACTAATATAGATATATTTTATAAGTATGTTTTGTTGAGATATGTTGTAAGGAGATTAAGTAGTGATTGGTATATGTAATAAGGTCAATTTGTGAGATTTAGAACTTTACAGTACTTTAAAACACTTGAATGATGGATAATAAGAATAGCTTAAAAAAGAGACATACGCCCTGTACAGACTGGCCAAAAGGGCCACCATGGCAGGTGGCTTCAGGGCACTCCCTTGGCACAGCGTACAGACACGCTGTGCCAAAGGAGTGCAGAAAAGTCTCCGCTGCTGTGGGAAGGGTGGCCTTTTTTAAATTTATTAATTAAAATCTAAAAACACATTCAAACATACATTTCAATTCTTATTGTACATAATTGTCTTTTGTCATATTAGTTTCATTATAAGTTGTATACCAAATATATTCAAACATATAATTCAGACATTTCCAATTATAGAGGAGTAACTTAGGGCCTTTGCAGACTGCCAGAAATAGTGCAAATTGAGTCCACTTTTAGGGTTAGGGCTAGTGATAGGGAATCATGGGAATTGTTGTTGTTTTTTTCTGAGACATTGAGCCTTCTCTGTCAGAGAGCTCTGGTGCCACAATAAAATACAGTTCCCATGATTCCCTAACCCTAACCCTAATCCTTAAAGTGGACTCAATTTGCACTATTTCTAGCAATCTGCAAAGGCCCTTAGTTGTCTCATTACATCAATTATTTCTTAATCTATTAAATAATGTAGTTCTTACTGATCCATTATAATCTCTTCTTTTCTTTTCCTACCTTTCCTCAAACCCTTTCATTTACATTCATCCTTGAGTCCCTTCCCTTATCTTCCTTACTCCTTCCTTACTTCCTCTTCATTCTTCCCTTTTCCCCATCATTTCCATCTCCTTTCTTTCAAACCATCTCCTTATCCACTTTCATTCTTCTTCTTTCCAATCATTATTCTTTACTACATTCTCTCACCCTCTGCTACTTTCATATCAGAAGGGTGGCTTTTCAACACTCCAAAAAGGAGTGGCATTTGCCAGCTCTTTTTGGAGTGGCAAAGTGCTGGATTGGGGCTGCGGTGCGTGGTTGCTGTGGCCCCAATCTGGCACTCTTAGGGGCCATCTGTAGAGCCCCTTAGATAATGTGAAGGAAGGACTTGGGAGGAAGGAAGTCAGGGGTGGTGAGAGTTTAGTTTTCTGTTAGTGTAGTAGTTCTGGGGAAAGAGGGGGGGTGAGGTTTTGGGGTCGATGTTGTTAGATTGTCTGAAAGTTTTTAAACTATTTTATCAGTGAGCTGCATTAAGTCCCTTTCTGTGAGAAAGGTGGCATATAAATTAAATAAATAAATAAATAAATACAATAAACCAACTTTTCCATATCTAAAAAACACATAAGGAAAAACCACATATAACTAAGAACAAACTTTTTTTGGGGAAAAAGGACTATAGTATATCCTAAACAGGGAAACAATGACTTACCTGACTATGACACTTTAACATTATTTATCTAACTCCCCTTAGTTTATTTTAAAAAAAAAAAAACAACCTAATATAATCATATAATGATCTCTAAATCTTACTATCATACTACAAAATAAACGTTCTAATCCAGGACCTAATTAAAAATATTAATACTTTTTAAGCATTCCCTCTACTTTATATAATCACTCTTCTGAAAGCCTAAAAATATAATAGAACCTCCCTTATTTTTCATGTATTCTATTAACATCTTCAATTCTTTCTTAAAATTATCCAGAGTTTTCTTACATATGAACATACTCAACTTATGTTATTTCTGCTAAGTCATATAATTTTAACAACCAATCTTCTCATGAAGGGATTGCCAACTCTTTCCATCTTTGTGTGTAGATCATTGTAGCTGCCATTATCATATATTGAAATATTCTTCTATATGTCCACAAGTCTTCCCCATCTGAAAATCCAAATAGCAATAGTTTGGGATCCAGCTGAAGTTTAATTTTCAAAATGTCCTCTATCAAAGTATGAATTTCAGCCCAACTCAATAAAACATATCCCTGTTCCAATCACCTGGTTCCCTCAGCCAAAGAGAATGGACCTTACTCTATTTTTTAGAAACTTAGGTTCAATTTCTTGGTTGCAACTAGCTCGCTCTTCTTTTTACAAACAGAAAGAACGACTGTGATTATTTTAAAGTGTAGCCTTTATTTTTCACTCTGTGGAGCTCGACAGGTAATTCATGGATTGTCAAACATCTGCAGTTGTCCTGAGCACAAAAGGTTGCGTTGAAGGTTTTGGGCTTTAAAAATATTTGGAGCACATGCTAGAAATCTCCCAACATACTTCTGAATTGTGACTTTGTCAACAAAGTTTTAACGTTGCTAAGATGATGATTCTGATCATGGCAATAAGAATAGGAATAGCAATCTTGTTGACAAAGCTAGGACTTTTACTCGTGTTCCAGATGGCTGTTTGTCTTTATGGGTAGCTGAAGGGGAGAAATGTTGATGTTATATATATGGATAATCCATCCTCATTATTCAGCTAATATGCATTGCTTCATCTCCTCAGAAACAACCTCCTTGGAGACTCTGCCAGCAGCTCATGGTTCAGAGAAGGGGAAATCTTCAAGGTTAAGATAACTGTATTTTGCTGATGTCTCTATTTTCTATGTTGCTGTTCCCCAACGTCCCAAACTTGTCAACTCTCTCAAAAGTTTTTCATTACAGAATTCTTAGGCTACATGTAAACGTTGGAACTGCAAGGGAGCAAAAGTTCCAGAAAGTTCCAGAAATCCCCCCCCCCCCCGACATCTTCTGCACTATGCAGCCAACATTCAAAATCACAATCAAATATACATGTGTAAGATCCGATGATAGGAAGAAATATAATACAGGCAAACAACATTTCCAAGCCTATCAGTCTGCTAGAGGGGAACAAAGCAAATATCCAGTGGGAAAAATGGATTGCCATCTTGCACATTTTCCAATGTCCCCAGTATTTTTCAGCTACAGAGTGCCTCACCAAACTCCAGGATTCCATATAATGCAGCCACTGATGTTCAAATGCTCCACTGGCTGCCAATCCATTTCTGGGCACAATTCAAAGTCATAGACTCATAGAGTTGGAAGAGACCCCAAGGGCCATCCAGTCCAACCCCTGCCATTCAGGAACTCAAAATCAAAGCATCCCCGACAGATGGCCATCCAGCCTCTGCTTAAAGACCTCCAAGGAAGAAGACTCCACCAAAATCTCAGAGGGAGTGTGTTCCACTGTCAAACAGCTCTTACTGTCAGGATGTTCCTCCTAATGTTTAGATGGAATCTCTTTTCCTGTAGCTTGCATCCGTTGTTCTGAGTCCTATTCTCTGGAGCAGCAGAAAACAAGCTAGCACCCTCCTCAATATGATATCCCTTCAAATATTTAAAGAGGGTTGGGTTTAACCTATTAAAGCTTTATACGGCTTAGGTCCAACCTATATCAAGGATCCTATCTCCCTGTACAAGCCTCCTAGAGTATTGAGATCATCTGGAGGGGCCTTTCTGTCTTTCCCACCACCCTCTCAGGCAGGTTTGGTTAGAATAAGAGAGAGGGCCTTCTCAGTGGGAGGCCAGGATGGCTCCATCTATGCTGTCATTCCAGCAGCAGGTAAAGACAATCTTGTGCCTGCAAACTGATAAGGGCTGGGAATGTTATCTTAATGAAATTTTAAGGTTTGTATTTTTAACATATTCTATTTTAACTTTTTAAATGGTTTTATTGGGTTTTTTTACATTTTATATTTATACATTTTAATGTTGTATTGTTTTAAATTGTATTGTTCTAAACCTGCTGTTCGCTGCCTTCAGTCCCTGTATTGGGAGAAAGGTGGGTTATAAATAAATAAATAAATAAATGGAACCAGAGTGCTGTATTTGTGTAGTGTGAATGGGTTTCAAAAGATAGCATGCAAACTTTGAAAAGGTAATCTCATCCTATTGGTTCATTACTGGGGTAGGGACATTGAATCAATGGTTGAGTGCTGAGTCAACATTCCATTGATTCAATAGGTCTACTCTGTTTGGGACTAACAATATGATTCAGGCTTTCATCAAATGACTAAACAAGAATTATATAAACTGAGAAAATGAGAATCAGAGAATATGCTCTTCCCTCAACTGCAAATCCTGGAATTTCATCTGTTGTTGATGGCATTTCAAGTAGAATCGTAGTGTTATAACTGCGTCATGAACCTCAAACTATATCAGGGATGAGAGAAGAGCAGAATGGTGATTGGTGCCTCCCACATCAATGGTCCACTGAATCCACTTTGAGTTTTAGTCTGAACTTTAAAGGAGCAATCTTAAGTTGCTTAGCCTACTCCAGGGAGGTTTCAACAATTTGGGTAGCTCATTCAAATCTTAGACGCAAACCCAAAATGGGTTCTCTGCCACACTGACATTGGAGGCACCAGCCACAGTTGGAAGAGCAACATCTTATGTTTCATCTCAGGCAGCAACATTTCTTGGGTCAGCTCTGCCTGGCATCCTATCCCCTTATTTCTGCTGAGTATCAGCATCCTCTCGGTCATCCAAGATGAGCAAATACTTCCTATCTGCATTTCAAATGGCCTTGTGCATTCTATGCCCTTTCTGGGAATCCTTCCTGTCCACTGCTCAAAAAAACTCGTGGCTCCTCTCACTTAAAGGTCAGAAAGATGATGTCCCAAAATGATTTTTTTTGACTGCTGGCCTTCTGCTATTCTAAGCTTCCTGCAGCCAATTCCCCTTCTCCTTGCCTGAACATTTTGCCTCTTTTCTATTTTCCTTGGCACTCAGTGGACATTAACAGCAATGGAGTGGGGAAAGAACTCCTTCCTAAATCTTCATTAGTCCCTTTCCAACAGGAAACCTCTAGCATAGGGATGGGAAAAGTATGGCCTCCGTGGCCAAGAACTCACATCACAGAGTGCATCTGAAAGGTTCTGTAGATGGAACTACATTCAGTCTCAATCCGGCTTCCTCAATCCAACATCCCATTAGCACACTATAAATTCCCACATGTGGACATATGCCATGACAACACTACAGAACCCCCCATGCAGAGTAGCAACACTGTGCAGTGCATATCAACAACTGGATGTCATTGTGCAATGCACAGCGCACAATACAAGTTTATGAACACAATGTAAAGTATAGGATGCACAGCCACAATACATAATCAAAATGCAAAGTAGAGGGTGAAGAAGCAAAGGAACCAAAGTATAAACTGAAATACTGCATTGGAAAGTCTAGAGTGCACAACCACCTTGAAAAATATAAGATGTGCAACCATAATGCAAAGCATAGACTGAACAACTGCAGTGCACAGCTTCTAAATTCAAGGCACATGTTAATATGCTGTCTTTGCAACTATGCTTCTGCTGTTATCAGCAGAATACATCCATTGTGCAACGATGATTTTTCAGCCTTGCATGCATAGCTTGACTTATGTGTGTGTATGTCCCTAATTGGTTTTTCCATTAATTTCTATACTCACAAGCTTCCTGGACTCACTGTCCTCACTCCACAGCCAATTTATGGCTGCTGGAGAGTGGAAGGATCAGAGAAGCATCTGGCTATGTTGGACACATTGGAGGCAGACCAATGCCATTGTTCATTAAGATCTGCCAGGATCCTCCAGAGATCTCAGCATCTGTCAATAAGGATATATGCACGGACTTCTCCAGTCCCTCTTGTTTTCCACCAGAAACTGAACAGCTGGGGGCAGAGGATGTGGCAGCAAGCCCATGATTAATAACTACAAAAAGATAAGCTCTTGCGTTTGAGATTTGACTTGTTCCCTCCCAGCCCCTGCATTCTGCCATGGGAAATAAATATTTGGGTATTTCTGCAGACACAAATCTTTTAATTATCATACTCTGAAGGAGACATAAACAACATGCATGCACTCTACAATTGCAGAGGATGGTGCTGCTAGCATTGAGGAGCTACTGTCTCCATGGAAACTTGCCATGCCACCCAAGAGCATTGCAATTGCTCCAAGACGGCTTCTCCCTTGTGACAAGCCATATTGTGAAAACAAAAAAAAATCATTCCTTTTGCTTTTTACTGAGAGTCACCTGTTTGCTATCAGTTTTTGGAAAATAAATATTCTGGGGTTCAAGATTTTTTTTAAAAAAAATAAAATAACATATGACAAGTTTACTAGAGCAGCTGCAACATCTCAATAGTGAAGGAAAGCCATACCTGTGCACAAAAATATATCTAGTGACTTCACTCTTAACTGCATTCCTTAGAATCAGAAAATGATATAGCTGGGAGGTACCCCCAAGGACCATCTAATCCAACCCCCCACTAGTGGAGGAATCCACTACTAAAGTACCCCTGAGTGGTGATTATCCAATCTCTATTGTAAAACCTACAGTGAAGGACAGTCCACCAACTTCCAACAAGGCCTATTCCCCTGTTGAACAGCTTCTAATAGGGATATTCTTCTTAATGTTTATTGTGCATCTCCTGTCTTGTCATTTGAACCAACTGGTTCAGGTCCTACCTTCCATCCATCTATCCATTACTTTATTTATACCCTGCCCTTTTCCCAGAATGGGACTCAAGGTCTCTTACAAGACAGAAAATTGGAATAAAAACATGTGTGTTAAAAACATTCAAATCTTGAAATTAAAATAGCATTACACTATCAACAGAGTTAAAACCATTTGAAATATTAGTTTAAAAACAAAGATTAGAAGTAAAGGTAGTCTCTAGACATGAATGTCTAGTCGTAACCGACTGCACTAAGCCAAAGAGCCAGCGTTGTCCAAGGACTGCTCTGGTGGTCATGTGGCCAGCATGACTGCACTGAACACTGTTATCTTCCCACCAAAGTGGTACCTATTTATCTACTTGCATTTGCATGCTTTCAAACTGCTAGGCTGGCAGAAGCTGGGACTAGTAACAGGAGCTCACTCCATCATGCAGCACTTGGACCTTGAACTGCCAACCTTCCAATTGTCAGAATTGGCATCTTAACCACTGTGCCACCACATCCCTATTAGAAACAGTACAGTTAACAATCAGTTCCCAAAGAATTGCTGGAAAAGAAAAGTCAATCATTGAAAAGACACCAAAGAAGGGGCCATTCTAACCTCTCTAGAGAGGGAGTTCCAAAATCTGAGAGCAGCCACTGAGAAGACCCTCTCCTGATTTCCCACCAAATGTGCTACAAAAAAAAGGAGGGATAGAGAGAAGTGACTCCTTTCAGGATTTTAGAGCTCAAGCATGTTTATGTGGGAAGATATGGTCCTTCATGAGCAGCAGAAAATAAGCTCACTCCATCTTCCATGCAACAGCCCTTTAGCTATTTGAGACTCAACTTTGGAAACAGTGGGGTGCATCCAATTAAACACACATTGGATTGTACTGTTGGACACAGAAGAAGGAAGGCCTGAGAAATCTCTAACAGGTGTGAAGTCGTAGGCTTTCATGGCCGACATCCATAGTTTTTTGTGGGTTTTTCGGGCTGTGTGGCCATGTTCTAGAAGAGTTTCTTTCTGACGTTTCACCAGCATCTGTGGTTGGCATTTTCAGAGAAAAAGTTTTTCTTTGAAGATGCCAGCCACAGATGCTGGTGAAACGTCAGAAAGAAACTCTTCTAGAACATGGCTACACAGCCCAAAAAACCCACAAAAAACTATAATCTCTAGCAGGGTTTCCCATTTTACAATCACACCAACCAAGATGAGAAGTTTATCCAGTTTTCCCAGAAATATACTAATTGTGCAATGCTATGTGTGCCTACTCAGAAGTAGGCCCCACTAACTTCATTGAGACTTACTCCAAGGGAAACATATGGCTGATATTAGTGTAGTATGGCTACAATATGAATTACAACATTCACTTTCAGTTTTCCAAATCAAGGTAGTCAAGCTGGTGCTGTTCAGATGGTTTAGACTACAGTGCCCATAAACTGCAGGGACAATATGAGTTTTAGTTCCAAAAACCTGGAAGGTATCCTGTTGCCTATGACTGGTCTAAGCACTGGCAAATCTTCCTATTTACTTCTCTCTGTACAGCTTAACACTCACAGTGATTAAAACCAACTGTTGAGTGACTGGAATGTTTACAAGTGTTCCGTAACACCACCACAGCACAGACAACAGCTTATTTCAATATACTGATATTGGAGCTCTCACAGCCAAAGCTCATTTTATTTGCAGCTCTTGTCACACAAACATAAACTTTTCCAAACAGCTTACACTAAGTATAAACACAATTTAAATAGATAATCAACCATGAAACGAAGTGGGGAAAACAATAGGAATCAAACAACGGAAAGCAAAACTGACAGTAACTTTAATGCCAAGGCGTAGAGTTTAAAACTGAGAGGCTACACACAGTATTTAAATGATGGTGATCTTCTCATGACCCTGAAAAGACCACAGAGATGGCACCTGGTGAACTTCTCAGAGGAGGGCTTTAATGTCCATAAGTAGTCTGGAAATCAAACCTTGTGAGAAATGGTTGAGGGAAGAGGATATATTTAGCTTGGAGAAAAGAAGACTGAGAGCTGGAGAAGATTTCTTCAGATACTGTGGACTGCTAAAAAGACAAATAAATGGGTTGTAGAACAAATCAAGCCTGAATTCCCCCTAAAAGCCAAGATGACTAAACTGAGATTTCCATACTTTTGACATATCATGGGAAGACATGACTCACTAGAAAAGACTATGATGTTTGGAAAGGTATAAGGTACTAGGAAAAGAAGATCACAACCAAGATGGATGGAGTATATCAGAGAAGCCACAGGCCTGAGTCTACAAGACATGACCATAGTAAGCAGAGGATAGGGTGACTTGGAGGTCTCTCATTCATAGAGTCACTGTAAGTTGAAGTACATTTGACAGCAGTTAGCATCAGCAAATGATAGTTTTCTTTCTAAAAAGCTGTAATTTAGAAGGTGGAGCAAGGTTGTTTTCTGTTACTCCAGAGAATAGGACATGAACCCATGGATTCAAATTACAAGCACTGAACTTTAGGGAGACTTTCTTGATAGTAAGAGCTGTTTAACAGTAGAATACACCGCCTTGGTGGAGTCTTCTTCTTTGAAAGTCTTTAAACAGAGGTTAGATGGCCATCTCTTAGGTGTGTTTTAGTTGTGATAGGAGATGGCACTACATAGTCCTTATGGTCTCTTCCAACTCAAATATTTTACTATTCTAACCATGTTTATGTCTATCTGTTTTGTTCTCCTTTGTTCTCCTTGTACTATTTACTGTTAGTACTGGAAAATCACTTTCCAAGCCTGCCATGTCAAGCATCATCTAAACAAACTTTATTATTATTATTATTATTATTATTATCCCTCCCCTCTGCAGATGCAACCGGGGCAGCTGACAATAATAATAATAATAATAATAATAATAATAATAATAATAATAATAAGTTTTATTTTTAACCCACCCCTCTGATCAGCAATCGGGGTGGCGTACAACCATATAAAAACAGTAAGCAATTAAAACATTCCCAAATCCCACACCCTAACCCTCCCACCCCTTAAAACTAGACTAAACCAAGAAAAATTAAAATGAATTTAAACACAAATACAAATAAAACAATTTGGGGGGGCAGTGTACAAACAGTGGCAGATTGGGGGGTTGGTAGCAGTACAATGCAAATGCAATACAAATCCCACAAACCCCTTAAACTAGAATTAAATGATAAAAGAATTTAAAACATACTCAAAATAAGTCAAAGAACACCAAGCAACAATAACAATAACTGTGGCAGAGTTTGGGAGAGAAAGATGAATTAACTCTTGGGGCTAGGATATCTATTCAGGAAAGGCCTGCTGGAAGAGATCCATCTTAACAGCCTTTTAAAAGCTATTTAAGGTGATAATAAGACAGATCTCATCCAGCAGGCCATTCCATAATCTGGGAGCGGCTGCTGAAAAGGCCCTCTGGGAGGTTGCCAACAGCCTAGATTTTATAGGTTGCAGCAGATTCCTCCCAGAGAATCTGAGTGTGAGGGGTGGATTGTATGGAAGGAGGCGGTCCTGGAGATAGGTTGGACCCAAGCCATTTAGGGCTTTAAAGGTAATAACCAACACCTTATACTGTGTTTGGAAACTAATGGGCAGCCAGTGAAGTGATTTTAAAATGGGCATAATATGGTCTCTTCTTGTTGTTCCTGAGACCAACCTGGCTGCCATATTCTGTACTAATTGGAGTTTCTGGACCAAGCACGAGGGTAGCCCCATGTAGAGCACATTACAGAAATCAAGACAGGAGGTTACAAGCGTGTGCACCACAGTTTATAGAAAAGGACACAGCTGGTGTATCAGCCGAAGCTGATAACAGGCATTCTTAACCATCGCATTTACCTGATTTGTCATCTGGAGTGACGGATCCGAGAGCACCCCCAGACTGCAAACAGTCCTTAGAGGAGAGTGTGACTCCATCCAGAACTGGAGGTTGTATCCCAATACCTGGTTTCGGGGCCATTACTGTAAGTACCTCTGTTTTATCTGGATTCAGTCTCAATCTGTTTTTCCTCATCCAGTCCATTACTGCCTTAAGACAGTCATTGAGAGGAGAGATGCCAGCTGAAGTCAAAGCTGAAGACTGAGGCATGGAGAAGTATATCTGGGTGTCATCAGCATACTGATAACACCATGCACCATGTCTCTGAATGATCTCTCCCAACAGCTTCATATATATATTAAATAGTATCAGGGTAAGCTCTTTTCTTATAAAGCAACTGTCCCCGAGCATCACCCTCTGATATCTGCCCGAGAGGAAGGAACAGAACCACTGCAATGCAAACTCTTGTCTGAAGTAACCATGCTATTGGAATGGATCCTTGAACTTTTACTACAGGTTTGTTTGGGTTTTTTCATTATGAGTCAAATTGCTTCAAACAATGTGAATGGAGCCTTTGAGATATGATATGGAGCCATATTCAAATATATAAAGGGCTGTTATGTAGAAAATGGAGCAAGATTGTTTTCTGCTGCTCCAGAGACTATGATATGAACCCATAGAGTCACATAACAAGAAAGGAAATTCTGACTAAACATCAGGAAGAAAGTTTTGAAAGTGCAAGTTGTTTGATAAAGGAATACAGTAATTCAGAAGATGGTGACTTTCCTTCAGTAGAAATTTTTAAACAGAAGTTGGGTGGTCACTGTGAAGGAGGGAGATGGGCAAGCCTGGTCTGTGTCTGGCTATTCCTGTTATGTTTTGATAGAGTTTTGATCACACTTATCACAATGAAACCATAGAACAACACATATGCTGGTCCAGATAGTGATCACCTTGAGGCTCAAGTACCTGATCCAGGGAGGAATCATGAGGGGAAGAGACGCAGGTGAGTGACAGGAGCCCAAGGATTGGAACTTCAGGGCTACCTTGGAGATGAAATATATCATAGTCACCTTTTAGGAGCATAGATACTCCAGGGTTCCCTTTCCAACTTTATGATTGTTCAGGAAGTCAACTAATAAGGGTTCAATTACCAAAAAGCCTTGTAGTCCTTCACCTCTCCTTATTTGTTCCAGACACTCAGAAGATCCATCTGAAGATCTTAAGGTTCAGATTGATGGAGCTTCAACAAATTATTTGGGCCAAAGCTTCCAGAATCGTTGAGCTAGCTGGAACCTGTAATCCAAAAAAAGGAATATTTCCACACTCTGTTGAGTGAAAAATAAGGGAAGAGAAATTTTCCCAAAATGTAGCCTACCTCTTAGGTTGTTTTCTATGGTGGAGATTATTTGATTGGTGTTGAGTGCAGAGCAAGGTATTAACTAGTCTATCACAACTATTGTTGTACTTCTGTGTGTCTTTAGTTTTTTTTCCAACTCATGGCAACCCTAATGTGAACTTATCATGGGGTTTTCTTGACAAGATTTGTCCAGAAGGTTGCTTTTGACTTCCTATGAGGGTTTGACTTGTCCAAGGTTACCCAGTGGGATTCTATAGCTGAGTAGGGATTTGACGCCTGGTCTCCAGAGTCATAATCCAGTGCTCGAACCACTACATCATGGTGGTCCCCACCTACATCCAACCTGCATGTTCTTTACTTCTATCCAGTACAGGGTCGAAGAACCTTTGGACACCAGATTCTTTGGCCTAAAACATACCATCAGTGCTATACAGCAGGGCCAAGGATAGTGGAAACATCTGGATCTGGTTCTAGATCTGGGCAAACTGTAAAAATGTTACTCACATGCTAGCTGGAAGATTCTGAGAGTAGCTCTCAAAAAAGGTAAGTTTTCCAGTGTCTGCCTGGAGTGTTTCATGCAGTTCTTCACAAGCAGAAGGGTCCCTCTTACAGAATTCATCATCCTCCAGCAAAGACCCTTTTAGAGAAGCTATGCACCTGCAACCAGATGCAGAACAATAGTGTCATCCCCCAGGACCTCTAAAAGACCTCAAGGAGGTCTGGGCTAATGCTTTTTTCATTCTGCATCTGGGTGTAGTGACAGAGCCAGACACCTTTCTAATACCCTCCATTCTACAATAGCTCCTACCTGGATGCATAGTTTTTGGTCATTGTGTGTGGGAGATAGTAGTCTCTCTCCTCCCCATCCCAGCAACAACCCCAAAAAGTTCAATACACAAGTGTAATTTTCAGTTGAGAAGCAGTGTGGTGTAGAGGTTTGAGTGTTGGACTAAGACTTTAGGAGACCAGGGTACAAAACCCTGCTTGACCATAGAAAACCTGATCTTGGGCAAGCCACACTCTCTCAGCCTCAGAGAAAGACAACGACACACCCCCTCTGAACAAACCTTTCCAAGAAAACCTTGTGATAGGTTCACCATATATCTGAAATGACATAAAGGCATACAACAGCACCTTTCAATTATGCTTGCCTTTCTCACTTATAGGATGAAACCCTTTATTTCTCTCTTGGAAACCACAGAAATGTGACATAAATGCACATCTAAAGTTGACCTTAACTTTAAAGATAGATTCATATCAACAAAAAAAGCTGAAGACTTTTTAAACAAAAACCAACCTAGTATGATGCCAAAATAAGCACATAGATTTACAACTATACAGACCTCTGTTATGTTACAGATTTGTAGCACCCATCCGTACCTTCAGAGATAATCCTCCGCATCCTACTTTTCCTGACCTCAAAACATATTTTAAAATTCACCCACATACTCATCCATCCACTCATCCCAAACCACTAGAATCCTTTGGATGTCTTCCCAATAGTTAAGCTTCAGTCTTTAAGGTTTGTCATGTATGTGTTCTAACGTGAAGTCAATTTTTTCCCCTATAGTTTAGATTTGTTTAAAAAATACTTGTTCACTGATGTTCAGTTGTTGCTATAGCAAAGAATTCAATGAAGATGTCCTACAAAAGAGGGCATATTCTCCAACTGTACATAATTAACAGTAACTCCTTTCCCCCTCACTATTTGTCTCAGTTGGTGGTGTGTATTGATGTTGTCCTTTATGAGTACTGGAAGATGATGTGGTGTCACTCAATACCTAAGAAATTGTGAGGAGCCAAAGTAAAAGAACTAAAAATTAGGCTTTCTATAAAAGAATGCAGCTCCATCCTTGACACTAAACTAAATCTGTCTCATTTCTGCCAGATGGAAAAAAAAAACATTTCAGGCATAAAAATTAATGCTTACAAAAACTGGAAAAACTTGCCAAATGGTCCAGCCAAATTTTCAACTTTGGCATTTTAGTTCAGAAGATGGGTTACGGGGTGCGAATGTTCTGCTTTTATTGTGATTCCATCTCCTTCATGATGTCAAGATTTGGAGAAGGAAAGCTGAAAACTAGCATTCATAGAATCATAGAATCATAGAGTTGGAAGAGAGCACAAGGGCCATCCAGTCCAACCCCCTGCTATGCAGGAACTCAAAATCAAAGCATCCCCAACAGATGACTATCTAGCCTCTGTTTAAAGTCTTCCAAAGAAGGAGACTCTACCACACTCCGAGGAAGTGTGTTCCACTGTCGAGCAGCTCTCACTGTCAGGAAGTTCCTCCTAATATTGAGGTGGAATCTCTTTTCCTGTAGCTTGCATCCATTGTTCCGGGTCCTGTTCTCTGGAGCAGCAGAAAACAAGCTAGCATCCTCCTCAATATGACAGCCCTTCAAATATTTAAACAGGGCTATCATATCCCCTCTTAACCTTTTCTTCTCCAGGCTAAACATACCCAGTTCCCTAAGTCGTTCCTCATAGGGCATGGTTTCCAGCCCCTTCACCATTTTGGTTGCCCTCCTTTGGACACGCTCCAGTTTTTCAACCTCCTTTTTGACTTGTGGTGCCCAGAACTGGACACAGTATTCCAAATGGGGCCTGACCAAAGCAGAATACATTGACACCATTTCTTCCCTTGATCTGATACATTCAATAGAATATGAATTGTTATCGTGAAGCGCTATGTATAAAATGCCCAAGGTGTCAAAACATTTAGGCCAAGATCTTGCATTGTCAGATGTAACTACAATGCTGGAGTTCTGTCATTGTAGTTACACCTGAAGATGCCTACCCTCCAAATACAACACTACTGCTTCTGCCTGGCAGTGTCTCAATGGAAGAGTGGTGTGCCCACAGTATGTTTATTACACCAGGCATTTTTATATTAGAGAAGAAAAAACATTACACGTACTTCTTTCAGTTAAAACCAGGTTTATTTAGCCTTGATGTAGCTATTTTCTTCTTCTCTTTTTCATGTTAACTTTCCTCTGATTTAATTTCTTTTGTTTGTCTTTTGTATTTGGGTTCTCTTTAATCACATGTAAAGATAAAAAATAAAATGAGCATCACAGCTACTGATGCATTTGCTCCGTCTTGCAAAACCACGCTCTGGAAATGCAACATTCAGTGAATGTTGGGAGGCAGGTATAAAAAACATTAGAGGATGCTCTGGCCAGACTGTTCCATCTCACTGAAAGAAATTGTTCCATAAGAAAACATTTTGAACCCTTCCCAGCTTAGTAGAACACAGAGAGCTTATATTCTTCTGAGAGCCTTCTAGATGAGTTAGTAGAGTAGGATTTTGTGCCGAATCTGTATTTTTCTTTTAAAAATGAGAGACAAATAATCAGAAATGCCAGCCCCTTTTTTCTTCTACCATGCCGGCCTTTAGGGAGAAAAATCTTAAAATAGTGTACACTGTTTTCACAAATTTCTTCCTGCACAGCTCCTGGGTATCATGTGTGTTGACTGAAACAGTGACTCCTCAGAAAATTTGAGATGACTGTGAAACTTATGAACTGGATCTGATGTGCTGGTTCCATTTCAGTGCTTTTAATGAATCTTGGGGAGGGATCCTTCCCTCTCTCTTCCTGCTTCCATCTTATAATATACAACTGCATATAGTACATGCCTATAGTAAAAAATTGCATAGGGCAGAGATGTGCAGGGGAAAGAAAACAACTGAGTTCTATTTATTTGTACTCAAACATGAAGTCAAAACCTGTGTCCTACCTAGGGATATGATATGAAACTCTCTCCATCCTGACTCAGAAACCTACTTGCATTACCAGATATATCCTACTTGCATTTTCTTCCAAACTTGTTTTCAAGAGATCCCTGTTTGTCATCTAGCACCACTGCTGTGGTCACAGTTAGGTGTCCAGCCATGTTATTGATACTGGACACCTCAATCTGAAGTGACCGACACCCACAGTGGTGGCACATAAATATATGCATTCAACTCTTTTTTTAAAAAAAAAAATCACTTAAAAATTGCATTCCTACATTTGTATGAAAGTCCAAAATTACATCCTGGTTCATGTACTAGTTCATTATATAGCAAAATGCAAACCTATTGAATTTGACCCCATCCACTCTCACCTAAAGGCTCCCATGTCATTGGTCAGTCAATTCAACCCAGTATTTCCCTTAGACTTTAAAGGAGGTTCTAATTCCCTCCCTTCAATAGGTTCAGCACCTTGAAAAGCTCCTTTAAAATTAAGACTCACATTTGCTGCCTCTTATAGAATATATAAATTCTAATTCTCATACTCAAGTCCCACCACAGCATCATAGGAGATTTTGCTCTGGAGTTCTGAATGAGACCTCAGTTTTGTAAATTTGTATTTTACTTTGGGGTTTTCAAAGCAGAATGGTGATTTAATTGTGTTTTACCTTTTGTTAAAAATAAATATTTTTTTAAAAAAAGAATCATATTTGTAGCTGATTCCTCCCCCTACTGGCAGCCAAGCCTGTACCCTCCATTGGTTTATTGGTTTGTGTCCTGTGGTTTTCTAGTCTAGAAGTCAAAAGCACTGATGTACAGTCTGTATACTATAATACTGTGAACTAGCCTACTCTGGAATTACAAGTAAATCTTCAGCCACTGTTAAAGTCAAGAAGCCTCCAATGAGGCTGGCAGATAGATGGATCTCAAGCCTTGGAAGGTATCTCTGTGTAACCCGAGCTTTCAACCCTCCTCGTTCCTATCTTTCAAGGAGAGGTGGGATTATATTTCTTCCATCTTCTGAAAGGTGATTTCATGCTTCAGGAAGTAAAGTAAGTTTGGACCTTGACAATATAAATGCAGATGGCTCGCGGTAATGATTGACACCAGAGGTCGTGCGAGAGGAGTTGTGTTCTGCCTCGGAGTCGATCAGGCAGCCGTGTGAATTAACTGCTGTTCAGGAATTAGGAAGTCAAAGTTTTGACAGGTCCATCTTCTGTCTTGTCTATCTTCAGAGGCTGATGGCAGAATTGTGAAGGCGACCAACGTGAGGTTAGATCTTTTCCTCCCAATTATCTCTCCTAATAGATAACATGAAAGGAAGCTGACAGTCCTCCCAAGCATGCCAGCCCATCATGCAAAGAGATATATCTGACAATGCAGGAGAAGGCAGGGGGATTCAATAATTGACTATCACATATACTGAGGGAAAGCAAGATTCTCAACAGAGCTGTTAATTTCTTTGGGCCCTCGAAATCCAAGTGTGTGTGTCCCCGTGAAAACCAACCATTTCATAATAAGGATAGCCTTCTAATCTCACAATCACTAAGAGCACTAAAAGATGTGTAATAGGTTCTTGGAAAGCAGAACAGAAACCGTGCTCTTCACAGAAACTGCTCTGTTAAAGATACTGCCTTATAACAATACTTGCATTCAGCCCTGTCCCATGAGAGGGGGAGTAGTAGATGGTTTTAATATCATTGAAGAAATGACACCAACTCTAGCAAAGCAATGCTTCTCACCAAAAAGAAAAAACTTCACAACAGGTGGCCAGTGCTGTGATACAGCACTGCTAGTGGGCTGGAGAAAAGCAAGATATATACCAGAGATATAGCTACAGTGGTGAAGGGGCAAAGTGAGTTCATTGCTTCCTAAATAAGAATCTTCCCCTATCAAAGCAAATTTTCCGGGAGTCCCCAAATTTCTACCTTTGCACAGAGACTTTGCAAATCATTTGCAACAAGAATTCTCCTGTTTGCCAGGTTCACGTTCCCTTAGTCACGTTACCTACCTCTTTTGTTTGGATAATTAAACAGTATTTCTAAATGCTCAACAGATGTTTTAAGTGACTGGAAAGCTAAAAATTTAGGATCAAAAGGAATATTTCATCCAGGGGGCAGAATTCTTACAGGGTGAGCAGTGAAACTATTCTCATTTTACTTCCTCTGTAGTAACACCCTATGATCTATACCAATGGTTCTCAACATTTGGTCCTCCACAGTTTTGGATGTCAACTCTTAGAAGTCTCAGGCAGCATGGCCAAGACAAAAATATGGAATTGAAGTCCCTAACATCCAGAGGATTGAGGTTTGACAATCATTGCTCTGCACTAGACCAATGTGAGCCAATGTGGTGTAATGGTTTGAGTGTCAGACTATGACTCTGGAGACTAGGGTTCTCCGCTCCACAATGGAAAGCCAATGGGTTTCCATGGTTTAGCTGGGAATTGAACCCTGGCCTCCAAAGTAGTAGTCCAATGGGCAAACCACTACACCACACTGGCTTAATCACACTGGAATAATTACAAATAACTAATTATTTGTAACTGGTGGCTTTGAAGTTCTTGTTGAAGAAGTCTTCTTCATATCAATGAATTATAAAAGATGATAGCTTGAGTAAGACCACACTTCATTCAAGGAGATCATCAAAAGAAAGATGCAAATTTATGAAGATAAAATCTATGAAACAGGATTGTGGAGACCAACAAAAGTAAAATCCTTCTGAAAGACTTGGGTTTGATTGGATTCCATCTCCACTGGGAATCCATATTTTGGGGATCCTCTGATTGGGAAACCATTGGCAGTATACAAATAAATTTTATTATTATTATTATTATTATTATTATTATTATGTCTTTTCCAGCCTTTCCAATTCTTTCCCTGACTTTGAGGCTCCACTCCTCTGCTTGCCTTCCCTTTGACTTATGATGACAATGCAGCTAAGAAAACCCCTACAGGCATTTTAATATTGCATTCATATTTCAGACTATATTCCTAAATGGATCCTAAAAGCAAAAAGATGTTTTATGCCACTACGAGAGAAAAAACTGAGCTGCAAATTTTAATCTTTATTCTCCTGCTTGGTAAATTCAGTGCTATGGGCTTCCTGTTAAGCTTCCTCAGAAAGGAGCTCAGATCTTGGGTGCTGTGCTTGCGAGACATTTGCTTTAGTCCAGCTGACAGCTCAGGTCTAGCAATTGTGACATTAACTTGCAAAAGGGCTGAGGTTTTACAAGGGCCTCTGCTCTCATCTGGTCATGCTGAATCAAACCCAGCTTCATGAAAGGCAGCATTCTAACAACCTTGGCCATCCTCAAAGTCACGATTGTTCTATAAAAGGCTTCAGTTCTAGGCTTGGATGTCAACACATTGGATGGGGTTACACTCCTCCTGAAGACACAGGCCTTGGGTGTGCTCCTGGATTCAACTTTGAGCCTGGAAGCCAGGTTTCAGTGGTGTCTGGGAGGGCATTTGCACAGTTAAATTTTGTTTGCCAGCTACACCACTTCCTTGAGAAGATCTGGCCATGATGACACATGCCTCAGTTGCATCTCAGTTGGATTACTCTAACACACACTACATAGAATCGTTTTTGAAAAGTGTTTGGAAACTTCAACTGTTCCAAAGAGCTGAAGCCACATTGTTGATTAGGGTTGGCTACAGGGAACAAACAACTGCCTTGTTATAACAGCTTCACTGACTGCCAATCTTTTGTCCAGGCACAATTCAAAGTTTTGATTTTGCCCTATAAAGCCCTTTACAACTCTGATCCAGCTTATTTGAAGGACCATATTCTCCCTTATGAACCAGCCATGCTTTGAGATCTGCTAGGGTGACCTTTCTCTCTGTCCCACTGCCAGTAGTTACTGGTGGATACTGGTGGGAGCACAAGAGAGAGTCTCTCAGTTGCTGTCTCCAGGATCTGGAACTCTCTTCCCAAAGAAGTTAGACTGGCACCCTCCCTACTTTCTTTTTGCAATAAAGACAAGTTTTATGTTTAGACAGGTATTTGATGATTACCCATATAAGGTCCATCCCATCAAAATAATGTCCTGGATCTTGTTAATTGTTGTGCTAGTGTGTGTGTGTGCATTTGAATGATAAAGATGTTCACATGACATCTTTGAGGCTTTGTTTTGTATACCACAGTATAATATCCTAGCACACCTCACTCAATCAATACTCTGCCTTTTGTGTGTGTGTGTGTGTGTGTGTGTGTGTGTACAAGGAATAGTACTGATGGAGGTATAATTTGGTTATGGGCATAATAGATAAATGGTGGTGTTAGCAAACATTTTTATACAAGCCACAAGGGGATTCTTTGGCAGAGGTTCAGTGAAGCACTCACTACAGCTTTTTTAAAAAAATAATAATAATAAAAGAAGGAAGAGGAAAAATAAATTCTCTCATCCTTAGGGGATCTTTGCAAAATTTGATGTTTGCACTTAGTCTGCTTGAATGAGAGTTGCCTTAAATTATCATTTCTTCTAAGCTACGGAATATACAGGGGCTTTGAAATGAATGCAACAATGCTGTCTCAGCACTGTCATAAAGAGATGCAATAATTTGGGTCACAAAGTGGCTGCACTTAAATATTAAATTATAGTCTCCTCCTCTTCCTCCTCTAGTTCTTTAGTTGTGCAATGCTGTATGACATGGTCCTTGTTATTCCTTCCAGCCCTATAGCCGTATTGTTATTTTGATAAAAGGAATGCAGCTTTCTCAGTTCAAAAGTCATAGGCCAGGATCCCATCCCAAATCAAAGAGATGATGAGTAAATTTACATCCACATAGTTGTTTGGCTTTTGTATAATGTTGCCTTATTAAAGAGGTGTGATGTGACACAATCAAATGTGCAACCCAATATACATCTGCATTTGAATGCCCCATGTGAAATGCACCATGATCATCAGTGTGGTTGCTGCATCACGCACTATGGCCCCACATGTACAAACACCACTCCTAAAAACTTGAACACTGAATCCAGATGTTTTCAGATAAAAATGTCCAGCTGCTTCTTCAGGAAACTTTATACCTGCATCAGACACCAGTCAGGTTCAAGCCATGATCCTGGGTTTAGTGAACATACTATAACACTACAGAGGCAGTAGGCAACTCTTTCATGTCGTTGGTGGTGGTGGTGGTGGTGGGGATCTACATGTAGGTGACAAGTGTTGCATACACAGTGTCTTCCCAACATTTAAGCTAATGTAATAGTCTCTGCTCATGAGGAACACTCATATGGTCTGTTAATGCATTCCACGTAAAACAGGGATGGATAAGGTGTGTCCCCCAAGGTTGTTTTGGGGTCCTTAACCCCTCCAGAATCACTTTTATGGCCATTTTTTCTTTTTTTAAAAAAAAAAATCAGTGATTGGCCTCTCCAGGAGCAGAAATTCACTTTTTTTCAAAATTTAAATTTTATTAATGTTTAAAAAAAAACAACCTTTTTTTAAAAGAGTGTAATTCATTTTTTAAATAAGCTGCAGGATCCCTCTGATCTGTTTGAAAAACAAATGGATCCTTGAACAGATCAAACCTGAATTCTCCCTGCAAACCAACTTGACCAAATTGAGGCTTTCATATTTTGGCCACATCATGAGAAAGCATGGTTCATAAGAAAAGACAATAATGCTGGGAAAGGTAGAAAGCAGTAGAAAAAGAGGAAGACAGCATGCCAGATGGATAGACTCATTAGGGGACATCATGGGCCTGAACTTACAAGACCTAAGCAGACCAATGCAGGATAGAGCATTATGGTAATGGCTCATCCACAGGGTCACCCTGAATTGGAGTTGACTTGAGGGCAGTTAACAATAACATCAATGTACATGGTGCTTTAGAATCACAGAATCATAGAATTGGAAGAGACCACAAGGACCATCCAGTCCAACTCTCTGCCATGCAGGAACTCAAAATCAAAGCACTCCCAAGAGATGGCCATCCAGCCTCTGTTTAAAGACCTCCAAAGAAGGAGACTCCACCAGTCTCTGAGGGAGTGTGTTCCAATGTTGAATAGCTCTTACTGTCAAGAAGTTCCTCCTAATGTTTAGGTAGAATCTCTTTTCTTGTAGCCTGCATCCATTGTTCCAGGTCCTATTATCTAACCAAAAACAGTGGGTCCTATCAAAAGTATATAGTCTAAAATATATGTACAGAGAGGAGGGGGGGGGGGTAAGAAAGAATTATAAAAATATGCAATACATTTGTAAAACAAATCATCCAGATAAAATACAAAAAAAAAACAATCTAATATAAAGCAAACTGACAAATACATATAATCAAAACATGCAAGATTATAAAACAATAGTAAATTAAAATTCCAAAATTATTATGAAAGTAACATTAAGTACATGAGGGAGGGAATGTAAACAGAATTGAAAAGCCTGCCTCTATAGAGTCTTCTAAATGACCTGACACTCATCTTCATCAAGAGGAGAAAGCAATGCGCTAGATCATACTGCAAACTCTCAATTAAAAGTACGACTTCTCAATAATGATTGGCTCGGCATTATTTCTAAATACAGCAAAGGGAAAGTTCTTTGAAAAGTAATGTGCAATTTTGTCCATGTTACTCTGTAATCTTTTTTGATTGAAAGCTAGGATGAATACAGGGTTGGAATGTCTCTGCTTCAAAAGCAAAGGAAGGAGGATTAGAAATATATATAGCATTAACTCTAATAAACAGTTGAAGACAATACAAATTAAAGTTGTGCCCCAGCCCACTTGCCAAATATAGACATGTGAAGCTGATGGAAAACTAATCCAACACTTGCAGTAGTCTCCCCATTTCTGAATTTGTCCCCAAGAGCTTGCATCTGGCATTGATGGAGGACTATGCATAGTCATGTGCATGTCAACAACATATGCACACATTGGTACATAGTTCCACATTTTAGTTTGTGGCGATAGGGAGCTTTAATCAATGGTAGCTGGTAGCTCTCCTTTCAATATGATGGAGAATCCATTCTATATTGCCAGATGTGCAAACTTTGAAACAGCTTTCCAAGGTCCTGAACCTATTTGGAGTGGGATAAAGAGCAGAAAATATCATACAAAATCAGGCTTAGAATCGGTAGAAGGAGGAGTGATATTCAAAGGAAAGAACATCAACAGTCTAAGATATGCAGACGACATCATACTACTAGCAGAAATTATCATAGGCTTGGAACAATTACTAAAGAAAATCAAAGAAGAAAGTGAAAAGGCAGGCCTACTGCTAACATATAGAAAACAACCTCAGGATTGAGAGAGCAAAGCAATGAGGTGTGTGTGTATGTGTTTGTGTGTGTCAGAGCTTGGAAATATTGGCCAAGGTTTTACACCATTTCATAACTTTATGAATCCATGGCTACACTGCAGAAACAAAACCTTGTTAGTAAATTCCAAAGATGCCCATCTGGACACTGCAAGGGTGCTGCAATGTGCACTACTTCTGTAGTGTGTCAGGCATTCTTGATGACCACTGAGTGCCCCTGTTGTGATCCAGCACTGTCTGGATGTGTATCAAGGAGTACCCCAAGGCACATTGGTGTCCATTCTTCATTGGGACATGACATATCAGTCTCTCTACTGACTGGCATTGTACAATTGATGTCTGTGCATTGTAACATCATGGCACCTCCTAGATGATTATAGATGCTGCAAAATTGCTCAGTTTAATTTTTTAGACACATAGGGCCATTCATGAATGCAAATCCCAAGCAGAAGGCCAAGCATTGTTTTTTGGAGTCCAGCCTCTAGAATATTCTAGAAAGCTGCTTATAGATTCTGGGAGCAGTGTGTTTTTATAAATAAATAAATAAATATTTCCAAGCCCCTCTATTTTCCATAAGACATAAAATGGAGTGACAAATCTACATTCCTACAGATCAAGGATTCTAACAGCCTGTCACCGCACAAATAAATCAGCAATTGTTACAGATAACAAATGAATGCCAAGTGTCCAGGATTAAAATTAAGTGGGTTTCAAGTGCAACAGCAATTTTGCTTCCAACAGCTCTGACCCATTTGTCTTTCAGAGGAGACATCCCCTCCCCACAGTTTTCAAAATTGGTAGGCACACCCTCATACTTTAATAGCAGCCTCCTTTGAAAAAATGAACACAACACCCACAACATATGCTCCCTCTCCTAGAGTTGAAATGACTATTGAATGATTAGCCTGGGAACATATTTCTGCAATGGAAATGAGACCAGACCTATTTTGACAGGAGAACTAATTCCCAGTGGTAGATGGTGACTCTCATGTCTATGGAGAAGTGAATCTGTTCTAGGCTTTAGTCCAAATGCTGAATGAGTTCTCCTAGCTGCTGGTGCATTTGAAATGAAGGGGTCAGGACCTTAGCTTGCTACTATGAAGTGCATAATAAAAGCAACCATGGCTCCATTACCCAACTCACAGAATCATAGAGTTGAAAGGTGACACAAGGACCATGGCAGTCCATCCTCCTGCCATGCATGAAAGCACTCCTGAGAGATATCAAACAAAATGAATTTCAACAGGGAGAAATGAAGGCAGAAAAAAAATGAAACACATAGATATAGAATGGGGGACACCTGGCTTAACAAGACTACATGTGAAAGGGATCTAGGAGTCCTAGTAGACCACAAGTTGAGCATGGGGAAGAGAAGCTTAAGAGGTGACATGACAGCCCTATTTAAGTATTTGAAGGAATAGCATATTAAGGATGGAGGAAGCTTGTTTTCTGCTGCTCCAGAGAATAGGGCACACAACAATGGATGGAAACAACAGAAAAAAAGATTCCATCTCAACATTAGGAAGAACTTCATGACAGTAAGAGCTGTTCAACAGTGGAATGCATTCCCTCAGAGTGTGGTGGAGTCTCCATCTTTGGAGGTTTTTAAACAGAGGCTGGATGGCCATCTGTCAGTATGCTTTGACTGTGAGTTCCTGCATGGCAGAACAGGGTTGGACTGGATGGCCCTTGGGGTCTCTTCCAACATGATGATTCTATGATATCTATCCAATCTTTGCTTAAAGACCAACTGAAAAGGAGAGTCGACCCCTCTTTTCCACTGTCAAATAGCTCTTACAATTAAAAGAGTTCTTCTTATTGTTCAGGTGGAATGTCTTTTCAGATAATTTGAATTCTTTGGTTCATTTTCTGATCCCTGAAACAGCAGAAAACAAGCTGACTCCATCTTCTACATCAGTGGTTCCCAAACTTTGGTCCTTCAGATGTTTTGAAATTCAGCTCCCAGAATTCCTAACTGTTGGCCAATTTGGCTGCAGTTTCTGAGCTGAAGTCCAAAACACCTAGAGAACTAAAGTTTGGGAATCACTGTTCTCTATGATATCCCTTCAGATATTTACAGAAACCCATCATGCCACCTCTCAATCTTCTCCTCAAGTTAAACATACCCGTCTTCCTAAGACATTCCTCACAAACTTGGTGTCCAGAACTTTGGTCAACTTGGTCTAAGAAGATGATGATCATGAGGATCATGATGAGGATCATGATGATGGTAGTGATTAGACAGGTTTAAAAAGTTACAATATACACAGCTAGAAAAAAATCCAGCATAGTGTAGTGATTCGTGACTTCAAGACACACAACAACAGAAGTCTTGGCATAATAGGCCCCTGGTCTTACTCTTTATTTAGTTACTATTTATGGAATAGGTACCTATTTTTCACATTTTAGACCATTTTCTCATTGATTCTGATGGAACGTCCCTCATAACAAACAAACAAAACAATGGAAACTAAATAAGTTACTTTTTCTGTCATTTAGACCAAAGCAATTGGAACAATGTGATTTGGTGTTGTTGTTTTTTAAAAAAAATACACCAAGTAACAATAATGGTGCTTTTTTAAAAAAAAAATGCCATCAAATATGAAGGAAATTTTTGCAAACTGAAATTACTGTCGGCTGAAGCTCTAAAACAACATATTTCTCATTAATTGCTGCATTGAAAATTGCCCCATGGAAAGGCTGCCAATTAAGTGAGATAAATAAATAAAAATGGAATTCAAAAAACCCACTCTGCAACAGAGACAGACTGGAAAGATCGTGAAGATTAGGATCAAATTTGAGACACAGTCTGATCCTTACTCAGAGCTTGGAAAAGTACTTTTTTGGACTAACTCCTGTAAGCAATGCCCAGCTAAGATTGTCACTAGTTGAGTCCTTCTGGGAATCAGAATAATTTTACAAGTTCTGGCTTTACCCAAAAGCAATCAAAATATTCTAGAGGTATATGCAGGATTACATACTTACCTTCCCCTTTAATATGCCCATTTCCATGCTAATTAACACTTTCCCCTTTTCTGCCACCCTTCTGTTTCATACAGACGAATGCATTCAAGCCAGGATTTGCTCTCCAGGATCAGAATTTCCATTTTTTGCAAGCCAGAAAATCTGGTAGCCTCCAAGGTCCATTCTGGTTCTTAAAAGTTTCTAAAATCCTCATTCCTAAAATCACATCCCAGCAAGGATTGTTTTCTAAATGGAAATTTTAAGCTTCTGAAATTCAAACACTGCTGTGAGTAACAGGAGGAAGACATTGCCAAACTTTTAATCCTTGAAACTGGGGACTTTATCATACCAGCCTGCTGTCCTGCTACAATCATGCTAGTTTAAGAATGGAAGCATACCAGTTTGACAATGTTTCTTCCCACGTCCCCCCCCCCCCCACCGCCCCACAATAGTGCTTTGGTGATCCATGGTTGCTTTCTGCACTGCCAAATGCTGCCTTCTAGGAATAATGGTGGAAATAAGCAATTGTGGCTGCCAGCTGCCTCCCAAAGCTGGCTGCTATGTGAATGGGGGCCACAATTGCTGTGAAAGGAAGGGAGAGAAGGGAGGAATGATGCCCGCTCATGGTGTGACTGCTTGAGAAGCAGAACTGCGGCAAAAGGGACTTATTGCACAAAGGCAGCAATGGAATAGCAGTGAGCCTATTGACAGGTTTTGCCCATCAATGAAAAGGTTCACTACAGTAATGAATGCAAGGCAAGGCAGCAGCAGGATGGACACAACATTGTGTGATAAATATTAGCCAAAGATGCTTTTATCCTGTTAAAATTCCACTTTTATAACCTGGTGTGATAAAGTCCTGGCAATCTTTATACACACCAGACAGATCTCTTTCTCCCTACCCAACCAAACCATTGGTAGCTATTCCTTGTGCCTCACAGCAGCTGGTGGCCTCCATGTCCCTGGTGCTATGAATCCACCCAAAAGAACTAAAGGACCTATTTATAGTGCTGAACCTATTGTCAGGGGATATGTTTCAGCACCTTGGAAGTCTCCTTTTAAGCCTGGCTTGAAACCTGAATTCACCACACATTGACATGGGAACCACCAGCAACCACTGCTCAGGCATTAAGAGTTTTTTGAATGAAAGATCTTTCTTTGTTTCAGACTGATCAATGAAAAGATACAATCTATATCTTCAAGCAGACTCCACATGCCTTTCTGATGGAAAATAAACTCTCCCCTCCCTGTTGCCTTTCTCTTCGATACATCCAGAAAATACTATGCCTAGTGCTAAAGCAGAAGTCAAATTTTGCAATTTTATGTGTATTCAGGGGCTACTTTTCTAACTTTTGGGCACTGTTATTTTACTATTGATTTTCCCCCTTTGTTATTTTTCCCCCTCTGCACAAAACACCAGGGCTAGTTCAGCCAATGAAGTAAATTACATTTACTTTCTCCAAAAATATCCTGTAAATAAGTAATAATGGCCATTTCATTATTGTTATTGTTACTATTTAGTTTAAAGAGAGGAAGAAAGGTATGCTAGATCAAAGGCAACACTCCATCAGCTTGGTGATGCTACCTTTGGTGTCAACTGAAAAGAGAGGAAAATAACTCACAATACCAAAGTTCTTGCCCACTGTACAGGGAAATAACAGCGCATTTTGTGACCCTGTTAATGATCCATTCATATCCAGAAGCATTACAATTGATTTTCTTTCTTGAGATTACATTACTGCAAATCTTAGCATGGTCTCTTTTTTCAAAGAAAGAAAGAAAGAAAGAAAGGGCATAATAAGAGAATTCCCATAGTGTATACATATACAGGTGGTAGGGAGGCAGTGGTGTATCTATGGGAAGGAAAAATGAAGACATTGCCTCTCCCTGAGATTGCTGCCCCAATGAAATTTTGCATCAGTCCCCAAATTTCCAACACTTTAAAGAGTGAAACATTGAAAATGGTTCTCAGTTTGTTGTTGTGTGTCTTCAAGTTTTTTCCAACTTATAGCAACCCTAAGGCAAACCTATCATGGGACTTTCTTGTCAGAAAAGGTTTGCCACTGCCTTCCCCTGAGGCTGAGAGGATGTGACTTGCCCAAGGTGGGTTTCATAGCCGAGCTGGGAATTGAACCCTGGTCTCCAGAGCCATAGTCCAACTCTGAAATCTCTACACCATGTTGGCTCTCAGGGTTCCTTTTTCTCTTGCTAACTCTGCCCACCCCTTTTCTTTGGATGCCTAAACTCTATTTCTAAATGTTCTCTTGAAGTTTTAAGTTATTGCTGTGCTAGAAATTTGGGGATTGATGGAAAAAATTATTTGGGAGAATTCTTGTGTGTATTGGGGAGGAAGATGCCTTCATTTTGGCCACTCCATAGCTACAGCCTCAGGTGCAGGTGCAGTTAGTAGGGAGCAGAGAAGAATCCAGGGTTATTATTCAATGAAAGACCAAGTAATTTTCCTGATCTCCTGATCTCTTCTCCAGGGAACACAGCCTCCTTTCTTTCCTTTCTTTCTTTTTCCCACTTTGAGCATGGATAGATATGTTCTCTGTGGCTCATCAGAAGAGGATGTCCTAATCCATTTAATGGAAATGTGGATTTTCAACCAAGCTGGTGAAAAATTCAACTCCTCCTTTTCACTCAGCCTTGAAGCCCTCCCCAATCACTTTGTTGGGAAAACTACACATCCCAGGCCTACCTGTACCTGGCAGAGTGCATAAGAAGTGAGCATTAATAGCTGGACACTAATTTAAAACCAAAGTAGTGGAGCGGGGGAATCAATTCTTCCTCTGGTCTCTCTTTTCTCCCCACTTCCACAGTAGCCCTTTAGCAAACTACATTTCCCAGGTCTACTTGCATTTGGCAGGCTACAATAACAAGATAGCAAAAAGACAGGACATGGGCTTATCGAGAACAAGAAGCCAGATAACACAGTCTATCCCTGATAAGAAACCAAGACCCAGCCTGGCAACTTGAAGCGGATGCTCTCCACCTGAATCAAGGTTACAAGACTGATGTGTGCAAGAGAGGGAAAGGGAGGGAAGGGAAAACCACAGGGAACTTTTATGGCTGAGTTGCCATTAAGCATAGAATGCAAAGGATATAGCAAGCTGTGTGTTTGTGTTTGCTCTGTGGAGGAGGGACAGGAGAGAGTGTGCCGGAGGTCAGCGCTTCCCTCCCCGCCTTTCCCCTAAGTGATCTTGAAATGAAATGAGATTGATGCCACATACATTATGCAAAAGTGGATGGATTGATTTTGTAGGTCACGCACTTCCAAAGACCCATTACATGGCTTCCGTTAAATAATTAAGCGGGGCACACATAGCCCTTTCCTCTGCAAAGCTAATCAGCAGAATTTGGCCTGTTCCATACTGTCCCTAATTGCACGAGATGTGGCCAAGTCTTTCTGCAACGTTCACTATCCCCTGAAGAAAGACTGCCTTGTGATCTGCAGATTTCTCCCTTGGCTGCATCTTGAAAGAACCCACACATTCCCATCTGGAGCACCAATGCAATCGCTGCTTGCACCAGAGTTGCCTGTGAGATCGGGGTGGGCAACTTTGGCCTTCCAAATGGACTGGAGTTCCCATCATCCTGGAGGGAGCCCTGGTGGGACACTGGTTAAATACTAGTACTGCAGCAACAACATTGTGATCTCAATCCCAGGGCTCCAGGTTCAAACCTTCTATCCTTTCGTAGGTTGGCAAAATGAGTCCCCAGCTTGTTGGGGGCAATTGGCTTGCAGATTGTAAACCCCTTAGAGAGTGCTGAGTTCACTATGAAGCAGTATAGAAATGTAAATGCTATTGCTATTGCTAACATCCTTCAACATCCCTTGCCACAGTCCTGACAAAAATCCCTACCCACCAAAACTACCCTACCATGACGGCTGCCAGTTCACAACAAACCACCACACTCGAGATGAGCTATTTAGGATCCTGGCACGGTCTGGGCTTTTGTCACAAGTTGAGGAGTTAAGGAGACTGCATCATTTTTGCACTTCTCTCTCTGCAAAATAAATTAAACAATGAAAAATAGACCATATATACCAAGTTGTTTCATAGGCACAATATCTAAAGCAGGTGTGGAAACCATACAGCCAGCCAAACTGCAACACCCGGCATCCCTTACCATTGACTGTGCTGGCTAGGGCTGCTAGGAGATGCAGTCCAATAACATCTAGAAAGCTGCACGATTACAGCCCTGATCTGATGGTGATACAATTCAGCTTTCTGGAAAAGAATTGATTCTTCCAAGCCCAATGCAAAGTTGGGCCAGCCCTTTACTGGAAGCACATAAGCCAAGGGAAAAGATTTCAACCAGAGCTTGGGAAAGTTCCTCCAGCCACCAGGGAGGTTAAAACCGGCCTTTGGGAAAGTTATTTTGGACTACAATGCCCAACATCCATTGGCCAAGTGGGCTGGAGGATTCTGAGACCCATAATCCAAAAGAAGGAACTTCTCTGGTTTTAACCCCATCTGTTTATCCCTAGAAGCTGGTCATAATGAGCTTTCCCTCATTAAAGAGAACAACTGTTCAGGTCTCCTTGAGCATAACTAAAGGCAAAACAAAAGCAGATGGTTTGCCCACAAGTGCTTGAACTGGGGACAGGCTGCTTCCACTTTCCAGTTCTTTTTTAAAGATTTTTGCTTGAGCAATTACAAGGTAGCAAAGCTTGCAAAAACAAAAACAAAAATAGTCTACGAGTTTGCCCCATTGATTCCTTCCGATCAATTGCGGTCACTGCAGGTCACGGAGCACTGTTCAGGAGTGAACAGACATCAGGTTTAGAGGATCAACTTTATTTTCTTACCTACAAACTAGAGAAGTCTATGAGCCAGAAGCTGGTGCAAAAGAGGCACACTTGAAAACTGAAGAACTCTGGGCCTGGGAATTCTCTAACAGTTGGTGGCTGCCATGTCAGCACAAGCAGCCAATTCAGTCCAGGTTTTCCTCCAGACTTTAGTGGCACTAGCAAAGGTGGTGAAGCTGTTTTTGCAGGTATGGATCAGCACTTTGGATAGCTCCTTCACCATTTAAATTAAAACATGGAGCAGATTCATCATTCCACTGACATGGAAGCCTCAGTTGCTAGCGTAGCGGGTTGAGGACTGGACTCTGGAGACCAGGGTTCGATTCCTTGGTCAGCCATGAAACCCATGGAAGGTAATGGCAGACCTCCTCTGAACAAATTTTGCCAAGAAAACTCCACAACAGGGTCACCATAACTTTAAAATGACTTGAAAGCACACAGCATAGCATCAGAAGTGAATGAACCTCACCATTTTTCTATACCCAAAAAGAACCTGGAAAGTTACTTTGTCATGTACTGGTAGACCTTCGTTTAGACATCCAAGTCTCTGTGAGAAAACAGGAAGCTTTACTCAGAAAATTAAAGGTATTCACATTGAGTTAGAACAGGGGTAGGCAACCTTTCCCCTTTAAGGGCCGAGGGACTTCAGCTCCCAGAAGCCTCAGCCATGTTGGCCAATAGTCCCATGTTGGCCAATAGCTCCTGGGATTCTGGGAGCTGAAGTCCCTCGGCCCTTAAAGGGGACAGGTTGCCTACCCCTGAGTTAGAACCTTCAGTTACATACAATATTAAAAGCACAAAAGATTTCAAATCTTTTCATGCACTCCAACTCCATTTGTTCCTATGCCAAACTATCCCTCTTCCCAGGATGGCACTGTTGTTTCTTTTCATACCAGGCATTCCCACAGAACTGATATAAATCCTTGAATTTATAAAGGGATATAAATCCCTGAAATAAATGAAATAAATAAAAATTGACCTAGACAGATCCCAATCTCTGTTTTGTCCCCTTCACATCTGCTCATTAGCCACCTCCAGCTTAGATAAACATGCTTTCACCCAGCAATATCAAAGGACGTTTTCACACGGGGCTTTTGGAGGACGCTAGCCGGCCTCCGTCCGGCCCCACTCCGGCTTCATTTCCAGGTTGTTCACACATGCGCGGCGGCAAACCCCGCCCCTTCCGGTGCCATCCCTGCGTCCGTCCGGCTTGTCGCTCCGTGTGTTCAAACACACGGAGCCCTAAGTCCGGTCTCACTCTGGCAGAAAGGCCTCTAATTCCGGCTTCAGTGGCGAAAAGGTAATTCCGGGTGGCAAAAGGAATTAACCTGCCGCCGCCGGAGCCATTCCGGAATCAGCGGCACGAGCCGTTCCGGAATGGCTCCAGCCGGCTTTAGGGACCCCCGTGTGAAAACGTCCAAAGTCCTGACACATCCCATCATCCACTAATACAGCATATATGACTAACAAGCATGGCAGGAACTCTGAGGAATTAAAAAGAAATTCATTCCCATTTGCTTGTTACAATGTCCACAAACCTTTCCAGACTCTTTTTTAAGATATCCAGAGAATAAGACCCTACCACCGTACTAGATAATGGTTTCATTGACAAACTGCTCCCTCCTGCTAATTTTCAATTGAAATCTCCCTTTCAGTAGCTTAAAACAATTAAACTTGACCCTATTTTTACATTGTTTTTGTTGGGCATCTTCTTTATGCCTCCCTTCATTACCAAAAAAAGTATTGTATAAGGAGCCCTGGTGGCGCAGTGGTTAAATGCCTGTACTGCATCCACTCACTCATAGACCACAAGGTTGTGAGTTCAATACTAGCCAGGGCTGAGGCTCGACTCAGGCCTGCATCCTTCCAAGGTCACTAAAATGAGTACCCAACTGTTTGGGGGCAATGAGCTTACAGTTGTAAACTGCTTAGACATCCCATAGTGCAATATGAAGTGGTATATAAATGAAGCTGCTTTGCTTTAAGTCTAGAAATTTCAATTTAAAAAAACACCCCAAATCCAGAATCAACTTATCCATGGGTCAATGTTAGTACTGCACTTTAACTCTTATTTTAAAAAAAGAAACCATTCCCTGGTAAAAGGCAAGAGTATCATCTGTCTTGGAAGCACTGACCCTGCTCTATTCTCTCATCCATCCATCCTTTAGGATGGCACAGTTATGCCTGCTGGGATTTTGTAAGTTCTTTGGCATTGTTTTCCTTTGCTTCATCCTTTAGATCCTTTGTTACATGGCCCTAATTTTTACCCTTGACTTATCCATGGGTCATATGAACATCCATAATTTTGGCCCCAAAAACTGCCCTCGACTTATACATGAGGTTGACTTATAGCTGAATATATACAGTAACTGCTTAAAAATATTGTAGTTTACAAGATCTGGGGAGGGGGAAAATCTGATAACCCCAAATTAGAGTTGTGGATCATGCAGCACTCCAGATGTTGTTGGACTGCAGCTCCCAACATTACTTATGTGTTACCCAGGAATACTGTGCTACCCAAGAATAATGGGACATCCAAAACCATCTAGAGGACATCATGATTCCTCCATGTACCTTCAACCGTTTTTGACAGGTAAGTGAATTACACAAAGTCCAGCTTATATCTTTATGACCCACTTCTTTGGTAGTTGCAGCCATCATAATCTTCTACCAACCACACAACAAGGAAACTCCTCCCAATAAAAAATCTTTTTGGCTGTAGCAAAGCCACACACACAAACACGCATGGCTATTTACTGGCTGGTGGAAGGGAAGGAGGAAGAGTGGCAGCCTATACTATCCAAGATTTTGCAGATGGTAACAGGTATATATGTGGCTACGCAACATCAGAATGTGGGATTTTTGCACAAAGTAATTCTTTCCAAGTGTAGTCCTGAAGACTTTGGTCTCTTTTTCATCAGTGGAACATCTGGAATGTCAGGACATTTTTGTTGTTATTGAGGATGCAAATATTAATGAATATCCTTCACATCCCTATCACAGGCCCTCTACCCACTCACCCCTAGGGCTCAGATGCACAACATTTAGGTATCCAGGCAGATGTCTTGCACATGAAAGCTAGATTCAGGAAAGGGTAGTCCAGGGTTGGGCAATAAAACCTTTTTTTTTCCCCAAACTGGAAAAGACCTGGAACTTGACTTCCAGATCTCTTCCTGTTAGGAAAAAGCTTCTCCTGGCCCCAAAATGGCCCAAAAAGAGGCAAAAATATGGTGAATTTGCCTCCCACACACACACATTTTTTCCCCTGCATTTTCCCCCCAATTTTTTCTGGAGTGAAAACTGGTGACACTCCAAGGTCTCCAGGAGGGCCAATGCAGCCCAAGATCCACTACCATTTGCTCACCCATATTGTAATCTAAAAATAGTTTTTTAAATATATACAATAATTCAAAGATGTAGCCTTGTTAGTCTGTAGAATCCAAATGCATCTAATGAAGTAGACTTAAGTCTATGAAAGCTCATGCTGCCAACTTCTTTCTTACAGTTAGTCTCAAAGGTGCTACAAGATCTCTCTACATACTTATACAAAAATTGTTACTCAAAGGAGCTGTGGAGCCCAAAGCAGAACTGGGGTCTTTTACAAGAAAGGAAAGAGAAGGTCATGTCAGTACTGACATCCAGAACCATGGCTTGACTGTGACATTTGATCCCAGCAAGAGAGCTTCATCTGTTTTCCTTTCCCCAGCACAACTAGAATCGGGCTGTTTCTAAACCTTTGAAATTGCCCTTCAGTTCTTGACAATGCTAATAAGATTAAAAGATTAATATATGAACAGCGTCGAGCAAGGCTCAAAAGAAATGAGATCTTTGTGATGCATCTGCTCCTGCAACCTTACAACAGGGTTTGGCTGTCCTTGTCAATGCCTTTTGATGCCACATCAGCTTTCGCTTCCTGAGTGGAAGTTAAATTAGTCACAAAGACAAGTTTCTTCTCCCATTAAAACTCCCCTGGTTCCAAAAAATGATGGGGAAACTGGCCTTTAGAAATTGGTTGCCATGAGGACATAGCAAGATCCTTTCTGCATCTAACCATCTAACCCAATATCCCTGCTTCCAATAGTGGCTAGCCAGGCTCTTCTTGGAATCATGTAATTACAAGAACCCTTAAAAATCATCAAGTCCAGTACTCTGCCCAGTGCAAGACGCAACCACAGGGTCAGAATCTGCCATATTCTGTCATATGATGGGTATTGTTGTAATGTAGAAGCATGTTCAACTGGGTGTTCTATTGTTTTAGAAATGTAGAAGAAATATATGAATGTTAGAATATGTTGGGACATGATGAGAATGATGGGAGGCATAGTACTAGTGTAAATAATTGGTGGTGGTTCAAAGGGATACTCGTTGACTGGTGCAAGAATGTGCAGATGACTGGGGAAGGAATTTTCTCAGAGTCTGCTTAAGGAAACCAGAAAGTCAAGAAAGTATGTTGTTGTTGTTGTTGTTGTTGTTATTATTATTATTATTATTTATTTCCTATCTCTCTTCAAGGTTCAAGGTGGGGTACAACATGTTCAAACAATTAAAAATACATAGACCTGCAGTAGCGGTAGAGTTGGGAACTGGGTGAATGAGGCTAATAGAGTAGAAAGGGTTGATATGTTTTAATTGGTCAATGAATTAAGATGAAGCCTGCAAAGTTTGTGGGGTGGGACATTGTTTTAATGTTATGCCAATGTATGTGGATGATGGCACTTCTGTCTTCAGATGTCCTCCTGCTAACACTTATGTTGTATTTTAAAAGAAAGTTTTACTGTTTGCAATTTGTGTATTCAAGTCTGGGGAGAAAAGGCACTTCTTGACCCACAGCGTCCTTGTCTAGGTTCTACTTAAGTCCCGCCAACAAAGGTGACCTTGACACCTCCCAAGGCAGTCTATTCCAGTGAACAGCTCTTACCGTTAGGAAGTTCCTCTGGAAATTTAGGCAAAGATCTGCTCCCCTGCCATTTCTTCATTTCATCTTCATCTCTGCGTGACAGCCCTTCAGAGACAGCTATCAAGTTCCTCTTTGATCTTCTCTTCTTAGGGGACTTTTAGCATTGTCCTCACTACCTCCACTCAGGGCTTATCTTTCCTATAAACAACAACAAAATCATGATATGTCACCTTTTATGGGGCCACTCAAGCTGTTTTGTTGTCTAAAGCAAGGGACAAGATAGTGCCCCCTTTCCCAATCTAATGAGATAGCTGCCTCTGTTTTTTGCTTTACTGGGACATTTGTTGCCGTTAACTGCTGCCAAGTTGACTCATGGCGGCCCTATGAATGGGAAACCTCCAACTCATCCTGTTATTAACAGACTGGCTCAGGTCTTACAGATTCAGGGCTGTGGCTTCCTTGATTGAATCTATCCCTCTGGAATGCAGTCTTCCTCTTTCCTTTCCACCTTACCAAGCATTATTGCCTTCTCTAGTGAATCATCATGCCTTCTCATGATATAGCCAAAAATAACAGCCTCCGTTTAATCATCTTGGCCTCTAGCGTGAGCTCTAGGACTCATTGGTTTGTCTTTTTAGTAGCCCATGGTATCCACCAAAATCTTCTCCAGAACCACAATCCAAATGAGTTGATTTCCTTCCTATCAGTTTTCTTTCATAGCCATATATAGAAAGGGGAAATTTGATGGCATGAACCATTCTAACTTTAGTATTCAGTGATATATTGTCACACTTCAGGATCTTGTCTGCTGTCCTTCCAAGCCCTAGCCTTCTTCTCATCTCTTCACTGCAATCTCCATTCTGATTAAGGACTGAGCCAAGGTATGGACAATCTTGAACTGTTTCTATGTTTAGTTTATTTTGGGGTTTTGGGGCTATGTGGCCATGTTCCACAAAGAGTTTATTCCTGAAAGCCTTTGACTTCATGTGTTTCTATGTCGTTATTCAAAGATATAGTCGTGTTAGTCTATAGAATAAGTATGTCGAAAGATCTTGTAGCACCTTTGAGAATATGTTGTTATTGTCTACTTTAAAGTTATGTAACTTATCTGTGGACATTTTGTTTTGTTTTCTTTTCTTAACATTCAACTATAAACCTACCACTGCATTTTTTTTCTCGACTTTCTTCAGTAATCATTCCACATCTTTGCTATTTTCTGCTAGTAATATGGTGCCATCTACATATCATAAATTGTCAATATTATGCTATGATGTTGTGCTATGGATGTAATTTTGTGAGACAGCCTTCCCTGTCAGAGAGCTCTGATGCCACAACAAATCCCAGAATTCCATAGCACTGAGATATGGCAGTTAAAGTGGTATCAAACTGGAATATTTCTGCAGTGAAGGTGCAGCCTGAGGTACACCTTGCGCTCCCTGGAGCTGATGAAAGTTGCAATCCAACAACTTCTGGGTGGTGACAAGTTCTTCCCTGTTATATTTTCCATATGATTCAAGAAGAACAGTTCCTTCCCACTCCAGTACAGGTGAGGCACTGTACAGAAGCCAGCCTTGTCAGCCACTGATGCCTTCAATGCCAACTAAGTCCAAATGCACAGAAATGAAGGCTGATAAAGAAATCTGGAAACCTTTTTTTTCATCTGTATCTATCATAGCCATTCCTCTTTCTGACCACCCCATCTTCTGCTCCCAATGTTTCTTCCGATATAGATATATACCCCCACCCCTCAAAAACTGCATTTAGCTTTAGAAGCTGTTTTTATTCAGAGACTTGTTTGTGTGTCAGGCCAGAAATTACCTGTGGCAAAAGTGCAGGAATGGATCCTTGGCTGGAACATATCTGTTTGGCTGTGCTGAGTTGAAAGGAGCAATGCTAATTTACCCGGTGAGAATCCAGGGCCTAAGTAGCAATTTATGGCAGGAAAACTCTTCCTCCATTATAGCAGAGAGGGAAAATAGATTTCCTCTTTCGTAGACCTGCTGTGGGAGGCATAAGGCACTCAGCAGTGATTCTGGAAAGAGCGAGACAGACTATCATTTCAGCCAAGCACAGGGAGATTTTTCAAAAACCTCGCCTTCCTTCCCACTCCCCCTTCTCCATTTGGGCATCAGAGAGCTTGCGGTGAGAGTTAAAGGCAACCAATCACTTTCTCAAACAAACCCAGCTGTGAAAAGTCATCTGCGTTCACCTTCCCAGGATGACATGTTCCATTTTTGAGGAGGAGATGTGTGTGGGGGTGGGAGGAAGCAGGAACACAACCCAGTGGAAGATTTCCCTGCTCATATTCCATTTTTAGGGCCCTTTGGTAGCAATAGCAGCAATGGAACACAGTGTTGGGGTTGGGGCTAGAGGACACGCTCCCTGAAGGGACTAGGGCATGCAGTTTGAAAATTTTGAGGTGGCTCCTGATTCTTCAAAGGTTGTGTAGAATCATAGAATCATAGTATTGGAAGAGACCACAAGGTCTGTCCAGTCCAACCCCTGCCATTCAGGAACACAGTATCAAAGCATCCCAACAGATGGCCATCCAGCCTCTGTTTAAAGACCTCCAAAGAAGGAAACTCCACCACTTTCCAAGGGAGTCTGTTCTACTGTCCAACAGCTCTCACTGTCAGGAAGTGCCTCCTAATGTTGAGGTGGAATCTCTTTTCCTGTAGCTTGCATCCATTGTTCCGAGTCCTATTCTCTGGAGCAGCAGAAAACAAGCTTGCTCCATCCTCAATATGACATTCCTTCAAATATTTAAAGAGGGCTATCATATCCCCTCTTAACCGTCTCTTCTCCAGGCTAAACATACCCAACTCCCTAAGTCGTCCCTCATAGGGCATGGTTTCCAGACATTTCCCCATTTTAGTCACCCCCCTCTGGATTCACTCCAGCTTCTCAACATCTTTTTGAATTGTGATGCCCAGAACTGGACACAGTATTCCAGGTGAGGCCTGATCAAAGTAAAATAGAGTGGCACTATTACTTCCCTTGATCTATACTTCTATTGAAGCAGCCTAGAATGGACTGGTCCATCCAATCCAATCTCCTGCCATGCAGGAACACAGTGTCAAACCACCCCCAACAGATGGCCATCCAGCCTCTGTTGAAAAACCTCCAAGGAAGGAGACTCCACCACTCTCTAGGGGAGTGTGTTGCACTGTCAAACAGATCTTACTGTCAGGAAAGTCTTCCTATGATTTTCATAGGCAAGGAATACCCAGATATGGTTTTGTCTTTTCCTTCCTCTGGCATCTGCCTAGTCTTTTAAACATCCCAACCAGCCGGTCACTCCCAACATTCTGTATTCCCACATCTGCTTAGCAGATCCTTACCTTATTACTACTACTATTACAACAACATTGTTGTTGTTGTTGTGTGTCTTCAAGTCATTTCCAAATTATGGTGAACCTAAGGTGAACCTATCATGGGGATTTCTTCTCAGAAGTGGTTTGCCATTACCATTCTCTGAACCTGAGAGAGTGTGACTTGTCCAAGGTCACCCAGTGGGTTTACATGGCTGAGCCAGGATTCAAACCTTGGTCTCCAGAGTCATAGTCCAACGCTCAAGCCACTACACCATGCTGTCTCTCACATGCATATTTTATCTTCATTTCTCTAATAAATACAACATTTTCATATAAGCCTACAGCAGCACAGAAGTGTCAACAGACATAACTACAATGTTATAGCTCCATCATTGTAGTGATGTCTGATGATGAAGGATCTTGGCTATAATTTTGGAAAAGAGCATGTTGGAATGAGGAAAAATATGCCTTATCATTAACAGTAATAATTTTAAATACATATATACCCATGTATACGTGCATACGCACACGATCAGTGAGGAAGGCATTAAATCTTAAGTGGTTTGAAAATGCTCTCCAGCCTATTCCTAAAGGAATAAATAAAAATCTCCCTTTGCTGAAGCCTTCAAATTGCAGCTGCATAATCTGATGTCTCCTGCTTTTAAAAAGGCAATTTGGCTCACTGTATTCAGTGTGACAATCCCAATTTATCATTCCCCTAATAAGAGCCTTTAGCAATTGTGTGGATCATGAATTATCATAGTTAGAATAGCAATCGAGGCAACGTGAGTCTAAAACCAGCTCTCTAGCTGATTCTACACCCTGCGAAATAGAGGGAGTGACCATAGATCAGCGATATAACACTGCAGTGCTTGCACCTAGTGATCACTTTTCCATTTATTTCATTTATGAGGTTGTGTTTTGCTTGTTATTCCTTTATTGGCATTAATAATAGGAGAAATTCTAATGATGACTGGCAACCTGTTCATGATATATGGATACATAAGTCACGCTATGTGTGCGGGGTGAATTATTCACCATGGTGTGGCAGATGTATTCTGCTTACAGTGGTAGAAGTAGAGTTGCATATACAAGAACGTTGGGCATTGCACAATGGCACCCAGTCATTGGCATGTGTTGTACATTGTGACTCTTCTGCTTAGTACAGGGATAGCATTTCTCTTGCATGAGAATACTTTTGCTATGGTCAGGGGATGTTGGAGTGCATCCTATGACTATATCCACACAACAACATTATAAGCAATTGATAACACAGTCACTGTCATGGCTCTTTCCTACAGAATCCTGGGATTTTTAGATTGGTGAGGCATTTCAAATAGAGGACTTCGGTGCTGTAGGTCAAGGGTGTACATCTGAGCTATGTAGTGTACACTTCCCACTACCAAGCTGTGGCATAAGAAGCAGAAAACCCTGCTCATTGTACTGTGGCATAGCCACGTCATTCTGAAGTGTCCTGCTTGGCATCCCATAGACCTCCATCTTATGGATTGGCTCCCTTGAGTTTAGGATGGGTTCCAGGAGTATTTATGATTTGGCAATAGTGTAACGATCGTGAATACGGAGCAGTTACAAATCCATAATTCTAGATTACAAACCTATAATTGCAATACACAGTGTCAGCAGAGAACATTTTTAAAAAATAATAATTTTTAAACTGAAAGATGCAAAAAACATATTTAAAATAAATAGAAATAATTAAAACATATTGTCCACGAGCCTACATGATTGTGAGTAGCATACGTTGCACCTATGGAACTTGGCTGCAGATTCCCTGTCATTACTCCCAGGAATCACCCTTGTGTTGTGATAATCCCACCACTATCACAGCCAAATCACTAGCTGGTGGAGATCAGGGGGGATTGAAGAAGTGTCTGACTATGTTCCCGTAACTTTCACAATTGAAAAATCTTCCATCAATGGTTTGTTGGGTTTCTGATGTAATAGCTGCAGATGATGTCATCTGTCTATATCTGGCTATAGGAACACAACCAAACACTTCTCTGATCCTCTCCAGTCTCCACCACAACAGAATGGCCATTGGAGATAGCTATCACAGTGAGTCTTGGGGCATTCCTTTGATCATTGTGAAGAAGGGAGGGAATTCCTACATCCACAACAACCAAAGAAATAAATATATAAGCAAAAGGTGGAATCATGCTTTTGTGTTGCTAACAGGATGCTAGCCTTTGACTATTCATTTTCATTTGTTGTTAACCACCTTCAAGTCAATCTCGACCCCTGGTGACCATGTGGATGAGATATCTCCAAGACTCCCTGTCCTCCACTGCTCTGCACTGCTTCTGTAAACTCATACCTGTAACCTCCTTAATAGAGTCCATCCATCTAGCATGTGGCTAGATAGGTTTAGCTATCATAGCTTTACCATGGAGCCTTACTGAAATGATTCGTTCTGAGTTTACATTGTATCCTCTGACTGCTTTTGCCACATCTTTTTTTGGTATGAAAGCCACCCCATTTCTTCTTGTCTTTTCATTCCCTGAGTAGAAAACTGTATGATTGTCTGATTCAAAATGGCCCATTCCTGTCCATTTTAATTCACTCCCCCCCAGTACTGCTTTGTTCATGCGTTCCGTTTCCATTTTTACAATACAATACCAACAGTAAAATACAATACAAACAGTTAAAAGTTTGAAATAGAAAAGAGCATAAATGTACAGAAGAGATACAAGAAGAGATAGCACAAATATACAGAAAGGACAGAGTTTGTACCAAGAGAATTGCAAAAGAGGAACTAATAAATGTAAGTTGGTTGTGTATGTTAGAAGGTAGTTTTGTAAAGTCAACTTTGTGTTAGGAATGAGGGTTGGGGTATATGAATGATGATGGTGGGTGAATCTGTATGTCTGTTCTATTTTTGTCAAAAACTGTAGTAAATACAGTATTATATATATGCTACTCTATTCTGCTTTGGTCAGGCCTCACCTGGAATACTGGGTCCAGTTCTGGGCACCACAATTCAAAAAGGATGTTCAAATACTGGAGAGTGTCCAAAGGAGAGAGACTAAAATTGTGAAGGGTCTGGAAATGAAGCTCTATGAGGAATGACTTAGGGAACTGGGGATGTTTGGCCTGGAGAAGAGAAGGTTAAGAGGCGATATGATAGCCGTGTTTAAATATTTGAAGGGATGTCATATTGAGAAGGGAACAAGCTTGTTTTCTGCTGCTCCAGAGACTAGGACCAGGAAGAATGGATGCAAGCTCCAGGAAAAGAGATTCCAGCTCAACATTAGGAGGAACTTCCTGACAGTAAGGGCTGTTCGACAGTGGAACACACTCCCTCGGAGATTGTGGTGGAGTCTCCTTCTTTGGAGGTCTTTAAGCAGAGGCTGGATGGTCATCTGTCGGGGATGCTTTGATTGGGAGTTCCTGCATGGCAGGGGGTTGGACTGGATGGCCCTTGTGGTCTCTTCCAACTCTATGATTCTATGATTCTTTATATAGGTTGTACATGCAACACCATTGTTTATGTGGAGGCATGTGTGGGTGTGCTTTCAGTTGCCCTGCTTCACCATTGAACATCTGTGCAGTACAATCAATGCATAATTCCAAATGAAATGGTTTACCCCACACAACCCCAAGGTTAAATTTTGGCCAAAGTGAAAAATGTCTCCCACCTCCTGTCCTCCAAGGATGTTCCATTGAAGGAGGAAAAAAGATCTGGATCCATCCCATTTGCAGGATGCATTTGTGTGTGATAGATATATGTAACCTCGAGAAGTCAAATATCTTTACTGGAAAACATCCAGCCACCCTGCTGTTCATCCCCAGCTCTTCAACTAATGAGCAGTGAAAGTTCTTTGTTTGCTAACATTTTCTAGATGATGCTCCACTGTTGTTTCAGCTGCAAAACTCACTCTGTGACTTGATAGCTGTCACGAAACAGATTGAGATGACTTGGTTCAAAGGCTTTAAAAAAATAACTACTTTATCTGCCAGATTGCTATGTCCTGCTCTGTGCCGTGAATGCAGCAACAGGCAAATATTTGCTCTCCACCAACTTGTCTGATTAACCAACAACAACTCAAAATCATCACTTGACTGGACTTTTATCACTCTCCATTTTTTACCATTTCTCAAATGATTACATACATCCACACAAGCACACATTGCTGATATATCTTTGGCAACTGATGCTGCTGGGAAAGGGGCTTTGAGAAGGCGGGTGCTGTACTTTTCACTATTTTCAAAATGGTATTTCATCCCATTGTGCGTTAAATCCATAATTTGTTGTTTTAACATCACAACTTTTTGTGTTTTTATTTGGAATAACAGTTCCCCCAAAATACAGCTAGTCACCATTACAATATTTTAAAGGTAATCCTGTCGTTGTTGTTGTTTCAAAACTGCATAGCACATCTACTGCTTAGTTACTTTCTATAAAAACATCAAAATACTATGAAACGTGTGTCCTTACTACAAAAGGAACTCTCCAAGCTACATGTGAAGTTAGACCACAAAAGGAGTGAAGTTACCCATCATTGTATTATAATCAAGCTGTAATTTATTTATGCCTTAGGTGTTTAAAAAGGCACTTTTTTACCTTGGAGTTCTTTTTTTCTTTTTCCCTCATTAATCTTTATTTTATTTTAGCACACAGTTACATCTTAAACATACTACTAACAAAATAAAGCCATAAAAATAACATTAATATCACTATAACAATACCAATAGTAATAAAACATTTCAGCATTATAATAATAGCAATAAATGATAAAAAAAAGACTTCCTAATCTTTACCTTTTGGATATTTACTTTCCATATTAATCACTTTTACTACTTCTCATATGTATCAATACTACTCTATCTTATCTTCCCTTTGTTTGTCCTCTTTCCACTTTTAGGAATGTAATCCTTATATTTCTCCAAAACTTACCTATTTACACAAACATGTTTTTAAATTTCAATTCTTACACTTAATCGTACATTCCTAGCATTTGCTATGTATCCCCAAGTTGACCTTAAATATTCTAAAACTCCTGACTACTCTTTCTTAAATCTTTCTATCGATCCATTCCTCATCAAATAGGTTAGCTTGTTGATTTCCATATAATCCAACATTTTCCACAACCATCCAGATATTTCTGGGTTTGGCTCCTCTTTCCATTTTCTTGCATGAATTGTTCTTGCTGCAATTATCATATTTTTTTAAAAAACAAACAAACATGATTTTACAATATTTCCTTTCCAGCTTTTCTTCCATGATTCCTAAAAGATCCATTTTAGGTTCTTTTTAAAAATATATATTCTTAATATTTTAGTTATTGATTTATGAATTTGAGACCAAAATTCTTTTACCTTGGAATTTTGATGAAACAATGCAATGAAAGAATGCCATAAGACAGTAGCTTCATCTGGAAGAGGCCACTAGATATCTTGTCCAAGAGAATCCTGGCGTATCCTGGGTCACTCACTTGTGAGGTCAGAACAAGGCACTCAACAATAAGCGCATGGAAGATCCAGAATAACAGGTAAGTTATTTTCATGCATCTTAAGGCTATTTTACTTTAGTTCTGGTGTAGAACATCACCCAGACTTCTCACACCAGAACCAGGGTCAGGGTTTGGGCCATGATGCATTGTCCAGTTAGTAGTCAAAGACCTTCTGCAATGTCCAGTTAGTAGTCAAAGACTTGACTCAATAAGAAGGCTGCTGGATGAATGGGGCTCAACCTAGCCCCCTGTAGAAGAGATTTCCATAAGTTGGGGGCAGCCACTGAGAAGGTTTTCTGCTATGACCTCATCTATGTGCTTCTTATCTCCGTTAAGTTGTTAGGCTTCATTCCCAGAAACTTTAGCCAGCATGGGCAATGGTCATGGGTTTGGGGAGTTAAAACTCAAGAATACTTGGAGCTTCTTTGTTTGAAAATCACTGTCCAGAACAGCGCACTGACCACCAAATGACTCTTAGAAGGCCTGGACTTGCAATATATTCAGCAAATTCATCACCACCCTTTCACCATTAAATGATTAGCACAAACAGGTAAAGCATGGATTTGAAGCTGTGGCATCATTGCTGGATAAGATCAAAATTTATATTCCAGAATATAAACTGGAAAGAGCCAGCATGGTATAGTTGTTTGAGCATTGGACTACAACTCTGGAGACCAAAGTTCAAATCTCCACTGGGCCATGGAAATCCACTGGCTGACCTTGGACAAGTCATACTCTCTCAGCTTCTCAGTTGACAGTTGCCAACCTAATCCTGGATGACTAGAGTAAATGTCTGCCAAAGGACCTGAGCATATGGGGCAGATTATATGGGAGGCGGTCCTGTAGATAACCTGGATACAAACCATGTAGGATTTTAAAGGTAATGACCAATACTTTGTACCTTGCCCAGAAGCTAATAGGCAACCAGTAGAGTTATTTTAATATTGGTATAATATGATCACTCCTGGACATCCCAGTAAGCAATCTGGCTGCCATATTTTGAACTAACTGAAGCTTGGTAGCCCAGTGTACAGCGCATTGCAAGAATCCAGCCTTGATGTTACCAGTCTATGCACTACCATCTGTAGGTCATCTTTAGGATTTAATTGTTGTGGAGAAAATGTATTTACTGCACAAGAAGCTACTGCTCAGGGCTGAGTGCTGAGAGTACCCTCGAGGGGCTGTTTATATCTTCGTTGGCCAGACCTTCAACTTTAAGGTCTAGAAGAGTTAAATCTGTACTCCGCTCCCCAGATTCTCACTTGTCTTCCTCAGAAGCCCACAAAATGTTATGTGAGCTTCTGAGGAAGGAGACAGACTCATGTTGCAACAAAATGGTGTCCCCCATATTTCCCAGGACCTCACCACAGCCCACAAATGGGCTTTACTGGTAAATCAGGGCCCTCGCCATTTTTGGATCTTGTTAAAAACTTTTGTGTTTTACTTTTTGAGCAGCGGAAAGGCAAAGAGTTGCAAGCTCGATAGGCCACTCAGAAGGCACCACCAGTCCCACTCCTTGTAATTAGGGCAATCTGTTAGAAAAGTAGTTGAAAGTTTCATTAGGTGACTGATTAATGTAGTTTCCCCACATGCACACACGCACACAGTTTTCAAGAAACCCTTGAGTTTCCAACAATACATAGTATTTCTCCTCCTTGCCCCCACAGTGCAAGATTATTAAACTTAATTGGATTTCTCTGGACACAACTCATTTCTCAAAATTTCTCGCAATTATACAATACCCATAGCTCATTTATTTTTTGTTTCCTGGTGATTAACGTTTCAGACACTGAAAAATGCTGTGTGTCTTCTTTTCCCTTCTCATTGCTAAGTCTTTCTCTCTTCCACTCCCCACCCATCTCTTCTTATCGCTTTCTGTTCTGGACAGATTCGATAGCCGTGGATCAATAAAAGAAGCAGCATCAGGCTTATCACCTTCATTTTCATAGCTGTTTATTTGTCTGTTAACATGTCTATATTCTGTGTTTCCTCCATGGAGCTCAAGGTGGCATATGGGGTTCTCGTCCTCCACAGTTCATCCTCCACAAGAACAACAACCCTTGTAAGGTAGATTAGGCTGAGAGAGTGCCATAGATCCAAGAAGACTTGCACATAAATCTCCCATTGCCCAGCCAAACTCTTGACACACCACACTGACTCTCAAATGACAGATTTGTCCATCCCTTGAATATGTGCATGAATACTCAGATGGAAAAACAGTGGCGTCCAGGTCACAAGTGGCCTCCCTTATGGTGACTTCCTATTGCAAAAATAAGACCTGTCCCAGACCTAAAAGTTCACAAGATTGCCACATACACATTTCAGGCTCAAAAAAACAAACAGCCCCCAGCCCCCCAAAAAATTAAAAATGGTAGAGGGAAGAGATGGTAGGACAGTGCAACCTTTTCATTTTAGGGCACAAAAATGCTGGGCATAATCTATAAAGCCCTGCATGGCAGAGGTCCTGACTAAAGTTGGAAAGAATATTTAAAATATCAGAGCAGAAAGGGAAAAATCATTGCCTTTCTTCTGTAATACCACAAATTGGTGAACATTTCAAAAATAAAAACATAACAAGAAGGATGCTGGACTATTACTCTATTTTAATGTTCATTTGTAATGTTTTTAATTGTATTGTTATTTTAATTTGTAAGCTGCTTTTTAATCCTATTTTTTGGGGGGAAGCAGGATATAAATAGAAGGAGAAGGAGAAGGAGCATCTTTGCAGTTCAGGACTTGTTCTGCACAAAATTTGCATGTTGCTGCTTTGTGCAGAAAACAGTATCTGTCTGCCTGGACAATAAAATAACCTGGACATAAAATAAAAATGCTGTTCTCTAAACAAAACAACCATGCACAAATGTTTGCACAGAATAACTCCCGGAATTGTGAATCAGTTTTGAAAACTGTGTGGATTTCAAAGATTTTCTCACAATGAGAAAAACTGCTAAAATTACTCTTACTTCCTCTGAGAAGAAAGGTGAAGAATTATAGCCCTGATCCAGACTGAAAAACCACAACTCCCTATATGAATCTAAACAGAGTCTTACATTTCTCAGGATAAGGCTTTCTCTTGGCCCCATCTCCACCAGAAGCCTATCTGGTGAGGATGCAAGAGAGAGGCTTCCCAATGGTTGCTGCAGACCAAGGAACTCCCTTCCACAAGATACAAGGCTGAGGTTCTCTCTGCTCTTCTTTCATTGGCAGATCTCTCCTGAAGATCTTAAAATCTGTGCTGGCTTGTAAAAGAAGAGTTGGTCTTTTAGATAGTCTGGACCCAAGACATGTTCGGCTATAAAGGTTATAACCAGTACTTTGAATTCTGCTCACATACAGACCAGTACCCACTGGTTACATGATCACTGTAACCACCGCAGTTTGCAGTTTGGCAACAGCATTTTGTACCCACTGCTGTTTGCAAACAGTTTCCAAATGCAGCCCCACATAGAGTATGTTACAGTATTCCAAATAGTTGGTTGCAGTAATCCAAACTGAGAATTTGGCTGGGAATGACTGGCATAAGGTTGAGTCTTGACTTAGGGGGGATGCAGACCAGGGCGTCCAGGACGCCCTGGTCCGGAGTGCCGGGGGGCCATGGCAGCCACACCGTGGCGCTCCGACAGCATCCCTGAAAGGAGCGCCAAATTGGCGCTCCTTTCATAAGTCAGGGAAAGTGCGCCCTAAACGCGTAGGGCGCACTTTCCCTGACTTATCCTCCACAGCGCGTCCGGTCGCTGCAGAGGGAGGTCATCCCCGGAGCGCCAGCCGTCCGGAGGGCCGGAAGCTCCGAGGACGACCTCAGGAAGAGGAAGGGACGCCACGCGTGCAGCTGCCCCTCCTCTTCCAGGTCTCAGAGATGGCCCTATTAGCCGTCTGCCAAGGCCCTTAATGAGTTTCTTGATTCAATGAGTCTTGGCTCAATGAGTTTCTTAACTCAATGAGTCTTGACTCAATGAGTTCCTTGACTCTTTGAAGGTTTGATCCTAGATCTCCAAAATCCCAGTGCTACACTTCAACCACTACAACACAAGAGTGTTCTTATTTATATTGGTGGGGAACCAAAACTAACCTTCTGCACAGTAAATCCCCAATTTGCCACTGAATCCCCAATGCCATACAGGGAGACAAGGGTGAGGAAAAGAGAACTTATTGGAAAAAGAAAGAAAGCCATGCTGCAGTTGTTTTGGGATTACGACTGCCATCATATATATTTGTTACTGCACTGGTGGGATGGTTTCTTGGCATTTGTAAACAGATTGTGTAGAGCACATAGAGTATTAAAAATGCACCATCAAAATGACTAATAGTAACTATAATGATGTCATCTTGGCCAAAAAATATATCCCACACCACTATTTAATAAGAATCTTTTATCATCTTGCTTCATTAATATGTCATTTTAAAAAAATAGCTTCTTTTTAATTGGGTTGCTACAATAAAATAACACAGTCCTGCATGAAAAGAGTGTTTTAAGGAAGGCTGGAAAGCTGTCAGAGCAGAAAGGGAAAAAATCATTGCCTTTCTTCTGTAATACCACAAATTGGTGAACATTTCAAATACCTTTCAGGCACAGACCCAAAGGCCAAAACATTAAGGCAGAGAATGGTAGAATACAAGCTAAGAGCAAGACTCATGTAGCAATTGATCTCTAAGCCTTTGTTATGTTATGCCTTCAAGTTGACTCTGACTTATGATGACCCTATCATAGGGATTTTCTTGGCAAGATTTATTCAGAGGAGGCTAGCTATTGCCTTTCTCCTAGGCTGAGGCTGCTGCCCCACTGCAGAATTAATGCAGTTTGATATCATTTTAAATACCATGGCTCCATCTTATGGAGTCCTGGGACAGGTAGTTTGTTATGGCACCAGAACTCTCTGATCATAGAATCATAGAGTTGGAAGAGACCCCAAGGGCCATCCATTCCAACCCTCTGTCATGCAGGAAGACACAAGCAAAGCATTCCCAACAGATGGTCATCCAGCCTCTGTTTAAAGACCTTCAAAGAAGGAGATTCCACCACTCTCCAAGGGAGTGTGTTCTACCATCAAATAACTCTTAATGTCAGGAAGTTCCTCCTAATGTTTACGTGGATTATCTTTTCATGTAGTTTGCATCCATTGTTCTGGGTCCTATTCTCTGGAACAGCAGAAAAGAAGCTTGCTCCATCTTCAGTATGACACACCTTCAAATACTTAAATGTTATGCGTTTCAAAGCATGGGTATTTCAAAGAAGGCTGCTTGGGGCCCCTACTGCTAACCATTCCCAATATTCATGTTGGATTTCTGTGAGATCCTCATATTTAATCAAAAGCGAGTTGAAAAAGAAGCAAGACAGCATGCAGTGAGCAAGGTGTTCTTCCTGCAGGCCTTGCTATTAAAAGACAGGCAAACAAGGAACACATTGGATATCTGATAATTAAAAAGCAAAAAGCCTTCTTATGTGAGTTCTCTAAGTACCATACATACAGAAAGAAGGCATTTGAGATTTGGGATGTTTGGGAGGAGGAAGAGTATGAACCTGACCACAGGGCACTGGTGGCTGAATTTTCATCTGCTACTCAGGACACCTGGGTTTGATTCCTAGCTGAATGGATCAAAGAGAAGGCCTTTATATAAATGCTTCCTGTGATTAATATAAATATAATGGCAGGCTGTCACAACTCTGAAAAAGAAGGACCAACTTCAGCCATTTTTTCTGGCAGCAGTGATGGAAAAGATGGTGCTCACACACACCCCACTCCCTAGGCATATCTACTATCATTAGGAGCTGATGGTTCCAATGGCACTGGATGGTATATCCAGGTGTCAATCCAAAATTTAAAGAGGCCCTAAGAAGCTGAACCTTGGATCATTAATTTTCATCAATAGAAATATGGAGTCTAGATTAAGGGAAGTAATAGTGCCACTCTATTCTGCTTTAGTCAGGCCTCACCTGGAATACTGTGTCCAGTTCTCAGAACCACAATTCAAAAAGGATATTGAGAAGCTGGAGCATGTCCAGAGGAGACAACCAAAATGGTGAATGGTCTGGAAACCATGCCCCATGAGGAATGACATAGGGAGCTGGATATGTTTAACCTGGAGAAAAGAAGGTTAAGAGGTGATATGAAAGCATTGTTTAAATATTTGAAGGAGTGTCATATTGAGGATGGAGCAAGCTTGTTTTCTGCTCTCCAGAGAATAGGATCCAGAACAACGGACAGGAAAAGAGATTCCAGCTCAACATTAGGAGGAACTTCCTGACAGTAAGGGCTGTTTGACAGTGGAAGGCACTCCCTCGGAGTGTAGTGGAGTCTCCTACTTTGGAGGTCTTTAAACGGAGGCTGGATGCCCATCTGACGGGAGTGCTTTGGTTGTGAGTTCCTGCATGGCAGGGGATTGGACTGGATGGCCCTTGGGGTCTCTTCCAATGCTATGATTCTAAGATTCTATGAAGGCAACTTCCCCTGAACAAAACTTGCCAAGAAACCCTCTTGATAAGTTCATCATAGGGTTCTCACAAGTCAGAACTACCATTGCAGTTTCCTATGGAATCCTGGGGTTTGCAGTTCAGAGAGAACCATTTAGAGTGTTAGTGCCTTGTCAAACTACACATCCCATTAATCCACAGGATGCAGCCATGGCAACTGAAATAAAATCATAGTGCTATAACTATGTAGTGTGAAAGGGTTCCTGGTTAGCATCCTAGCACTGCCAAGTCACTGATGTCTTCTGCAGGCTATCATATTGATTCTTCCTAAAAGTAGCTTTCCAAGCTTTAAAATGAATGAGCCAATTCTGGATCAATGAGAAAATAAATGCCATTCTAATAAACAAATAATGAAGCCAATGAAATATTTAATAATGAAAATGAATGGGGTCACTATTCCATTCCAGATTAACTAATAGGCAGGTACTTCCACACTCTTAATGAGAAACCGATTAAAGAAGAAGGAAACAAAAAATTGTAGAGCCAGTGTGTCCCATGCAAGCTGGACTCTGCCAGGGTATGGATTCAGGAGTGGCAAAATGAGGGCACTGTACCCTTAAATAAAAATTGAGGCATCCCCATGATATTTTCTTTCACTCCCCAAATTTCTAGCATTGCAGTAACTTAAAACTTTAGTTGGGTCTTTAGAAATAAAGGCCAGGATCCTGCATTAGAGGCATAGTTACAGTATTGTAGTTGCACTCCATTTCTTGATCTGACCTAACCTGCATCCACACTGCAGAAATAATCCAGATTGACCCCACTTTAACTACTATGGCTTGATGCTATGGAATTCTAGGAATTGCTATTTATTTCATTTCACTCCAATCCCTCCTTTCTCCCAGAAAGGGACTCAAGGCGGTTCACAAATAAAACCATTTAAAATTTTACCCAAAACCTTTACAACAAATTATAGTTTCTTGTAGCACCAAAGCTCTCTCAAAGTTTGGTGAGGCTAAATGTCTCACCAAGCTACAGTTCTCAGAATTTCATAGCATTGAGCAAGGGCAGTTAAGGTGTGTCAACCCTGGATTATTTCTGCAGTGTAGATGCAGCCCAGGAAACCCACCTTAAAAGCCATGCGGTGGGCCCAAATGGTGGAGCTCTGTGATGCTAGCATGTAGAATGCTACAGAAACATGAGACCATCATTGTTGGTTTTTAAGGTGTTGTCCTTCTTGTCTTTGTTTTCTTTTAAGGTGTCTTTAAAAGAAAATTTTGTTGTCTTTTAAGGTGAGTTTGAGGGGCATTTCTATTGTTGCAATGGTCCTATGGTTGCAAAGGTGAATAGGAAACAATTACATGGTCATAAGTCTAACTTGTGACACTGACACTGTAAATAACAAAGTCAGCATTGTGTAGTAGTTTGAGAGTAGGACTAGGACTCTGGAGATGGAGGATTCAATTCCACACTTGGCTATCAAACCCACTTGTGACCTTGATCAAGCCACATCCTCTCAGCCTTAGGGTAAGGCATTGACACACCTTCTCTAAACAAATCTTGCCAAGTAAAACCCCATGACAGGCTGGCCTTAGAGTAGCTATAAGTTGGAAAGAACTAGAAGGCACACAATGACAACTAACAAAATGTCAGCCACAGTTTAGATCTCCAAAGAAAAGGAGCAGGCAAAGCAACAAAGGGAATGCAAACAGAAGAATTCTGGGTGTGGAAGATTTTCAATGTCCCACCCTCTGCAATGCTAGAAATTTGGGGACCAAAGAAAAATTTTGTTGGATGATGACCCAAATTCTCATTTGGAGAGGCAATGTCCTCCCCTTGCTCCACCCATGTAGCTACACTCCTCAGTTGCTGCTGATCTCCATTTGAAGCATACGGATGAAATAATTCCTGGGACACAAATCAAATATTTGATCTGCAGATGGGGACATTAGGAGCTGACAGAAAGGCGTTTAAGAAAGCACCCAGCCATGCAGTTTATGAGACTTTAGAGACCTTCCTTCCCACGAAAGAGGGGCACTGTGAAAACATCTGCAGACAGCATTTTGCTGCATCCAGCCTAAGGCTGGTGAATAGGGCCATGCAAAACTGCTGCAGCAAGCAGTTTGTTATCTGTAGCTGAAATTCAGAAGCTAAAGAAGGTTTTATATTCACCCATCATTTTCTGCTGACACAGTCCTCAAGAGTGGGTCATTTAATTAGACAACTCATCACCATCCTCATGTCTTTTTTTTTAATCACCATAAATATAATTAAGCTGTTAAATTGTGAAATAGTTTGGAGTTTACAGAGTCTCTCAAAATAAAAGAATCAGCCGGAGAATTCTGCAGTCCTTTCTAACCTACCTTCCAACCATGGTGGAACCATCTTCCCACCTTGAACACACCTAGGCTGCAATCCATCATCTCCTCAGTATATCACAGATCTCTGCAGGCAGAGATAGGCACTACACAACCCCTATGCAGAGTGACAACAGTGCACAACACACGTCAATGATTAGGTGCTGTTCTGCAATGCGCCGCAGGAATCCGCAAAGAGAGAATTATTTAACAGGAGTATATCTGAGCTTATATATCTAGTGCTGAACAGGCCAGACATTGTCTGATCTCTTTGTGCCAGACTCAGGGTTTGAGCCAATTCAGTCTCTTTGCCAAGACAATGGGGGAGACCAGTTTATTTGGCCCATATGGAAAGGGTCTGTATGTCCCCAACAGGATGCCAACCTTATTCTTGTCTCATTTGGGAAGCTAGGTAGGGTTTGGTCTTGTTGGCACTTGGATGGGAGACCACCAGGGAATACCAGGAATCTCCTATAATCCTAGAGAGCCACTGGTTATTAGAGCTGACAATCCTAGGCCAGATGGACCAGAGAGCTATAGGTTCCTATGTTCCTAACTCAAGACAACATCCATGAGGGGGGGGGGGGGCAGTGTCATGCCTTCCAATATTTCATAGATGAAAACTGGGGCACTTGTGGCCAAGGAACAGCAGAGTGCACTCAAAAGGGTGTGACCAGGCAACAAGACAGTGAAAGTTATTAATGAGGGAGAAGACACAAAACTACTATTTTAAGGAGAAAGAAAGCCCCTGAAGTGTATGTACTGAGTTTAGAAAGCCTGAAAAACGGGGAGAACCCATACTGGGAAAGCTAACATTCTGCCCTTCCTCTCCTTCCTGTTGAGACAACTAAGTGAAAATTACTTTCACACTTTGAATTCTGTTTGCAGGAACTGAAGTAAACCAAGGATGGAGGATAAAAGTGGGAGGAGGAAAGAGAAAATAGGACACTTTAAAAGCAGCTGAGACAGTGTGTTCCTGCATGGCAGGGGGTTGGACTGGAGGATCCTTGTGGACTCTTCCAACCCTACAATTCAATAACAGGACACTGGCAAGAGTATCCCAGTGTGCATCAAGTTCTACCAATGCACACTGACAGTCCCTAGGTGTTGTCCGGGTGCACAATGAGACCAATGTACATTGGGACTGATGCATATTGGTCCCGATATGCATTTGTCACTTTACTGCCTCCCCTGTAACAGCAGCCCCTTTCTGGATATAGATGTTACATAACTACCCAATTCTAACTCTCAGAGACATACATCCATGTGCAAAGATTTAAGTCCCCAGCAGGATTCCAGTCCACATTACTAAATGGTAAGTTCAGAAGTGCATTTTCAGCTGAAGAACATGACCCAAGGGCTTGAAATATGTGAAGAAGCAAATTTGCATTTAATCAATGAATCTGTTCAAAGCAAATGACTAATAGGAGAAACAAAAATACTTTAATTATGGGTAGTCCTAATCATCAGATTAAAATGTACTTGAACCTCCTTGGAAGTGAAATATTGTCAGCTGGGCTTCAAATTGGCGCGAGGAAGATCTTAACTCTGGATCAATAATAAAATATAGTTGCTTTATCCATCATTAATATTTCTGCCTAACCTCCTATCTCAGAAGTTTCTGGTTTATTACCAAGGAGATGGATCTCTTTATCTTCACATGCCATTCTTATCGCACCAAGCACAATCTATTTCATTCTTAATATTTTTCTCCCTGCTACCAGAAGCTTGTCATATATCTTACTATTAGAATTTCAGTGCTAACTCAACACAGATTGGGCTCTGTGATACATCTTTGGTGTTAGCCGTGTCACTCTTTTCATTTCAGAATTGTCACTGGATATTGGGGGGAAAGCTTTGTCATCACCTTTATTTCAAGGAATCCAGGCATAGGAAACTAGATGATTCAGATGGTCCTAGGCCAGCAGTAGGCAACTGTAGGGGGCTTCAGAGGCAACACTTTCTTCATTCCTGTTGTAGGTCAAGCATCTTATTCCCACCCACCCAACATCAAAAGATGCACCGCTCTATTTTTTCAACTTTGTAATGACATCACAGAATAAAAATATAAATAGATGTGTGCAAATCCCAGTATCAAAGAATCATGGAATGAATTCTAGAATCACATTAATCTCTATTTAAAGACTTCCCAAGAAGGAGAGTCCATGGCTGCATCTACACTGCAAAATCAATGCAGTTTGACACCATTTGCCATGGCTCAATGCTACAGAATTGTGGGATTTATAGCTTTGTGAGATATTTATCCTTCTCTGTCACAGAGCTCTGGTGCCACAAAAAACTACAAATCCTAAGATTCTATAAGGTGGATTCATGACAATTAAAGCGATGTCAAACTACATTAATTCTGCAGTGTGGCAACAGCCCATCATTCTCTAAGACAGTCTATTCCATTGCTGATGTGCTCTTATGTTTAACTTGTGATCCTAGAGCTTAGGTGGAATCTGTTTTCTTGTAATTTGAAACCCCGAGTTCATATCCTATTCCCTGGAGCAGCAGAACACAAGGGTGCTCCATCTTCTATATGACATCTCTTCTGTTGTTTAAAGATGGCTATCCTATTACTCCTCAGTTGTCTCTTCTCCAAGCTAAATATGCCTAAGTCCCCAAATTGTTCCTCATGACAACTGGTTTCTAGTCCTTTGGCCATCTTGGTTACTCTTCTCTGGACATGCTCCATGCTCCATCTTGTCAATATTCTTCTCCAACTTGTGCTTCCCAGAACTGGACATAGTATTCCAAGTGAGGTCTGACCAGAGTAGAATAACGTGGGACTACTACTTCTCTTAATCTGAATACTATGCTCCTATTGATGTAGCCTAAAATTGCATTGGCTTTTTTGGCTGCTGCATCAAACTGCATAGCTTGTGCTCTATTAAAACCCTTAGTCTTCTTACATGTACAGCCAAGTCAAGACAGGTGTCACTCATCCTATATTTGTGCATTTGACCATCTTGATCTCCCTTCTGTGGACACATTCCAGCTTGTAAATATTCTCCTAGAACTGTGGTGCCCAGAAATGGGCACAGTATTCCATGTGAGGTCTGACCAAAGTACAACAGAGGCTGGCACTATTACTTCCCTCATTATGGACACTAAACCCCTTTTGATACAGCCTGGAATTGCTTTGGTTTTTCTGGCTCTACGTCAGACTGCTGACCCATGTTTAACTTGTGATCGACTTATGGCCTTAGATGTGACCTGTTGAGTCAAAGAGGTTTACATTGACTTGCCATTCATCAATTAATTTAATGGATCTATTCTAGTTTCAACCAGCAATTGGAGTTATGTCTGTGTGCATGTTAGTCAACATGTACCTGTAAATATGAAGAGACTTGCAGAGAAAACCACCTGAATATTATTCAGCATAACCTTTCAGGACTATAGATTACTGGTATTTTGTTATGAATGCTTATGCCAAATTAAAAATTGTGTTCATCTTTAGAGTGCTGTGACATTACAGAATATGTAAAATTAGTTTGCCTACCTGCATTGTGTTTTAGTGTAATATGAGATGGTAAATATGGTCAAATTTATGAGTGAAAATGGAGTGGCAGATGCAGAACAACAAAGGCAGAGCATCTGCATATGGATGGCAATTGATGGAAAAAGTGGAAGGTGTTGCTGGAATGATGTGAGACTGAAGATGAGAGCAGAAGATAGGGTTTGGATGAAGATAGGTCAAGAGGCATGAGAATCTGATTTTCAGTGAGGGGACCGTGGGTGTAACTAGACTCCACTGATAGTTTCAGAGCACTAGAATCACCATGGTTCCACATTATGCAATCCTGGGATTTGCATTTAGATGAGAACTTAGAATTAGCTGCTAGAAAACCCTGTTCACAGATCTTCTGACCTACAACCCTAGAGTGCTTTAGCTGAGAATTCTAAGTATCCCTCAACAAATGGCTTGGGTCCATTTTATCTTAGGGACCGCCTCTCCCCATATGAGCCCTCCTGTGCCCTTCGGTCCTCTGGGAGGAATCTGCTGCAGCCTATGAAGACCAGGCTCTCGCAGATCTCCCAGAGGACCTTCTCTGCGACCGCTCCCAGGCTGTGGAACGGCCTGCCGGACGAGATCCGTCTTATTACTACTCTTGCTGCATTTAAGAAAGCAGTAAAGATGGATCTCTTCCAGCAGGCCTATCCGGAATAGCCTCCCAGCTAGAGGAGTCCAGCTACCTGCTCTGAGCCCCCCAATGACTGACTTATGCTGCCCACAAACTGTTTGATTTTAATTATATAATGTATTTTAATTATTCATTGGTTTAATTCAGTTTTAAGGGGTGGGAGGGTTAGGGATTGGGATGTAAGATGTTTTAACTTCTTTGTGTTTTAATTATGCTGTAACCCACCCCGATTGCCAAGCAGAGGGATGGGCAAGAAATAAAAAATATTACTATTACTATTATTATTATTATTATTATTATTATTATTATTAAAGGAACTCACAATCAAAGCATCCCTGACAGATGGCCACCCAACCTCTGTTTAAAACCCTTCAAAGTAGGAAACTCCACCACACTCCGAGGGAATTTGTTCCACTGTCGAACAGCTCTTACTGTCGGGAAGTTCCTCCTAATGTTGAAGTGGAACTTCTTTTTCTGTAGCTTGCATCCATTGTTCTGGATCCTGTTCTCTGGAGTAGCAGAAAACAAGCTTGCTCCATCCTCAATATGGCACCCCTCCAAATACTTAAACAGGGTTATCATATCCCCTCTTAACCGTCTCTTCTCCAGGTTAAACATACCCAGTTCCCTAAGTCGTTCCTCATAGGGCACGGTTTCCAGACCATGGGAAAGGGTAAGTGGTGGTCAGTGCAGCCCAAAGTTACCAGGAACTCCCAAAAGCCTGTATGCAACCTGAATGCCTTGTGGGTCTCCACCCTGCAATATTTTTTTCACACATTGCACTACATCTGAATTGTGACTCAAAAACAGAGATGAATTCACTACAGATTACATTATTTATAACTTGTTACTTTCAGATTCTGTATTGAAACCACCAGCCATGTCTTCCTCTTTTACCTTTTGATGGCAGCACTGTAATAGGGAACTAGGTGGACACATGTCAATAAAGCCACTGTCAGGCTCTGATCAGCCTAGTGCTGAGACCAGTGCCTGACAGTGGCTTTATTATATCCCACAAAGCCATGAGAGATATGACACAGAAGCCACCAAGGGCCCAAGCCTCTACTTAGCTACTAGCTCAGTACAGTGCTACCAGTGGATAAGTCTAACAAGCTAACATGAGTAGGAAGGTGAGGTTGACATCTGAAAAAATGCTGCCACCAGCGGGCCATAGTGGTGGCAGGCAAAATGGTGTAGGAAAAGGAAAATATAAGACAAAGTGCGTCCCTGCTAGGATACACAGGTTTCAACAAATGCCCCAGTATTTTGGGTAATGACATCAAGTCTGCCTAGTTTTAGAACTTGAAACATAGAATTATAGACTGAAGGTGCACACCACATTTTATCACTCTCACTTAATGCAGCAATCACATGGAAAACAAATAGAAATTCCTCAGTCTAGAAGTGGCCCCAAAGCCAACAGTGAAAGCAGTAAAATATGGGGAGATACATGCATCAAGTTGGACCTTAATGCCCTAAAGGCATCAGATCCTGCCTGAAAGCTAAGCAGGGGCAGCACTGGTTAATATTTGGATTACTTGGAGCACTGGTTAATATTTGAATGGGAGACTGCTAATACTAGGTACTGTGGGCTATATTTCAGAGGAAAGCAATGGCAAAACCACCTCTGAGTATTCCTCACCAAAGAAAGCCCTATGAAACTCATGGGGTTGCCATGAGTCACCATGTGATTTGAAGGCACCTACACACAGATATATGCATCAAGGAGGGGGAAAAGGTAGAGGTGGTGAAGCCATAAAAGAGATTGTGCCAGGTAGTAAAGCAGAATAACTGCTTAATGAATATTTCCTATGAAATGTCTTCCCAAGCAGAAAGGCTCTGTACACACATACCTAAGCTTCCAGTATAGTTTGAAAATCAATGAGATACACGGTGTTTAATAATAGCGGGGGGGGGGGGGGGAGAGACCTTCACAAGGTACATTCAATCTTCTTGTAAATGTGTGATTTTTCAGGAGATTTAACCTCAAAAAATTGCACCAAAAATGGAAGAAGTTCAGAGAGCTTTGGAGAACTGGAGATGGGGGCTTTCGGGGCCACAAAACTGGATTCCAGTAGTTGCACATAGTCCTCTGGGTGCACTCTCCCCTCCCATTTTATACAGGTTGAGCATCCCTTATCCCAAATGCCTGGGACCAGAAATGTTCCATATTTCAAATTTTTTTTTCAGAGATTAAACTACCTGTATTCGCATATACATTAGACACAATCCACCACACAAGTGGTGTAGTACGTACTATATTTGTCAAGCTGGAAAGAGATATGGCTGGAGGGAGTCTGGAGATCTGCGAAATGGTGGGGATCCATACATACTGCTCAGTATGAATGCATGCCTTCTGCCATTTCACAAATCCTTGCATCTCTCTCCAACCTTGTGTCTTGTTCATTCACTACTTATGTTGTGTCTATGAGAGGCAAGGTTGGAAAGAAACTCGGGATCTGAGAGACAAACAAGCAGGAGACTGCAGCTGCCATCTTGAAAGTAGAAGCAGGCGACTGTTGGCAAAAAGCATCATTTTTTTTAGTTTTTCGGATTTCAGATTTCAGACTAGGGATGCTCAACTGATATATAGACATAGATTATAGGGCTCAGTACAGAGCTCAGCAGTAGGCTCCAATAGGGTACTAGGACCAAGACAACTGTCCAAGAACACCAGCTCTTAGTGCATGCTTCAAATATGATCATTGTGTCTGCTTTAGAATGAACTCTTTCCCTATGAAAATCATATTATATACAGAAATGGCAGGTGTTCCAGACTTCCACAGTGGCAGCCAACAGTTCACTATAGGGATTGCTAGGGAATTTACTTCATGCCCCTTTGAAGTCTGTGCAAAGGAATCCCTTTGCTTTCAAACAAATTTCGGATGAAGGCCTACCTGTGTTGGTAAAGATCTTTGAAGGCAACCGGCACTCCTTGCCATCAGGATATACAAATGTAGTGATAAGCGACGCATTTGAGCATTTTTAAAAAACTTGTTTGAGAAGGTTAGAAGATCAATAAGGAGAATGTCAGCGCCTATGAGGCAATTTAATTGGATTTTTTTTTTTTCCTGGAAACACTTGAGGGGCCAAAAACATACACGCGTGCACTCTATGATTTAATACAAATGAAGGGCTGATGGGATTTGGAGAGAAAGGAGGAAAAAAAGAAAAAGAGAACAGAACATTTGTGAGAAGAGTTTGAGGTATACTATAATTATCCCAGCTGGAGTTTAGCAAAGAAATGTGTTGCAGACACATATGGAGAAAGGGAAATGAAAATGCATTCCTTGCTTCGGGCTGAACTGCTTAGTTCACTCCCATGCCGAAGCGTCTTTTCTTATTGTATTTTTAAGCACTGCACAGGATAACCAGAGCCAGAAACACTACTTTTTCTAAAGGAATTTGTCATGTTACTCTTTGGGATGCAAGAGGGGGGAAACCACATTTTGTTATCTTTACTGTGTTGATCAGGTAACCTGGGGCATAGCTATGGATGAGAGAAATGGGAGCATTATAATTCTGCCCCCCAATGAAATTTTCCTCCAGCCCCCAAATTTCTAGTATTGCAGTACAGTGAGCCCTTGGCATCTGCTGTGATTTGGTTCCAGGACTCCCCCATGGATACCAAAATCTGTGGATGTTCAAGTCCCATTAAATACAGTGGTGTAGTAAAACAGTGTCTTTTATATAAAATGGCAAAACCAAGGTTTACTTTTTGGAATTTATATAGTTTTGGAATATTTTCAAACAGTGGACAGTTGAATCTGTGGATAAAGAATCCATGGATATGGAAGGCTGACTGTAATTTAACATTTCGGTTGAATATTTAAACATAGAACAGATGCTTTCAAAGCAAAAGGGACAGGCAAAGTGACGAAGGGAATGCAAACACAGCAAATAGAAGAGTTCTAGATGAGAATAATTTTCCCACTCTCTGCCATGCTAGAAACTTGGGGACTGAAGGGAAATGTTATTGGAGGTCAGTGCCTTTGGTTTGGGGGTCAGTGCCTTCATTTTGCCTTGCCTTCCCATAACAACACCCCCTGCATGTAACTCATTATATAACGTGTTATTACTGATCTGTTGCCATCTCATTCTTCTGCTCCATGGGCCCAGAGCATAATCTGCAGAGTGGGACATTCATTGCCTTAACTGTAGTGGTCAAGGTGAGGATGCTGCTCTATGGTTAACTTGAAAATGAGAGTCATGCACTGCTCAGAAAGACAGGGGACTTTCTCCATTGTGAGTTACTTTTTCACAGCACAGAAAGTGTCTGAATGAGTCTCCTATGCTACCTGTAGTGCCATTGTGGAATGGGCAACCATAGCTAAGACAGAAGACATTTTTTGGTCTCACCACTCCTATGGTGGACCACAGCACCAAATTTTCAGGGGACATTGGCTGAAACATGAGCTAGAAATGAACAGAAGTCATCAAACTTGCTGGGTTTTCAGCCAGTCTTTTAGGTCTGGAACGGTGAGGGTTGGGGCAGATGTTGAAAGGCAAGTCACCACATTTTGGAGGTATTTGGTTCCAGTTTAGGACATTGTGGGTGGTAAGCATGGGGACTGCACTTTTCCCATCTCTGTATTGCTAGAAGTGTAGTCAACTGTCCCTCACTGAAACAACTGATTCACTGAATCAGTTGTTGAATGATGAGTCTTTATGTAGGTAAATTCAACTGACAACTCTAGTACAACTCACAATATGATTTAGGTCACTGTGTTAAATCTGGATAGCATGGCAATATCATTTCCCCTTGTTAAGCAAAATGTAAAGAATTATAAAAATGTTATTTTTTTAAAGACATTATTTCCAGACTCTGAGAACCACTGTGATTGCACAAAATGTTATGTCGCCTGGGGCAAGTGGATCTGTTTTTCTCTCCCTGTTCTCCCTTTGGGTTTGTGGAGTGGAGGTAGTAGCTTTAATGCCTGGCTGTGAAGCCCACTGAATGTTTTAAAGGGTCCCTCAGAGACAGGCTTTTGATCCATGTTGCAGCATTTGCCACAAAATGAGACTGGCCAGTGCCTCTGCCTAGAACATTTAGTTATCAATCTTTGGTCTTCCCGGTGTTTTGGACTTCAGTTTCCAGATGTCCTAACCAGCATCGCCAATAGTTAGAGAATTCTGAAAGGTGAAGTACCAGGAACCTTGAGTGTCCTGTTTAAGGCTGGCAAATGCCCAGGTAAGTGCAGCTCCAGTCCACAGGAGATGATATGGGGAAATCAGGCAAATTCCAGGGTTTACACAGGGCTCAATTGGAAGGAGTAGAGTGCTATAACTCACCCTCTGGAATCTGAAGACTCAGACCCAGAAGAGTCAAATTGCCAGAAATTTACAGTTCCAAACAATGGTGGTCTCTCTGAGTCAGAGGATCTAGGCGATAAGACAATTGGTTGCAGATGATGAGGACTTGCCTCCATCCTTTAAGGAACACTGAAGAGATAAGGATAAGCTATGCAGATCCCATAGTCTGTTAAACAGGAAACACTGTTTAACCACCTCCCAGCAGCTCATTGGTGTCTTTGTTGTTTGCAACTGTTCTGCCTTGATAACTGGCAGTAGTCAGCTTTTTCATGCTCTTGACCTTGGATTGACTATGATTGACAACTCTGTGTCTTGCTCCTTATTGGCTTCATTTATCTGGATTACTGACTTGCTGCAATGATTTCTGGACCAGCTAATGACTTCCCTCTTGTCTTCTTTCATCTTTCTGGATAACCTATGACTGACCTGGACTGGATGAACTACAATGAGCTCTTGTCTGACAACCATCTGTCACTTGCTGACTGGAGCATAGGATAAAGAGTGGTCCAGTAAGTCCAAATAAGAAAAGTAATCCTGAGTAGAATTGCCAGAAAGATTAGTCTGAGTACACACTAAAGCCAGTGTGATGTGATTGTTTGATCATTTGACTAAAACTCTGGAGATTAGCATTCGATTCCCTGTTCAACCATGGAAACCCAGCAAGTGACTTGGGAAAGTCACACACACTGAGCCCAGAAAACCCAGTAATAGGTTCATCTTAGGCTCAACATGATGTCAGAAATGACTTAGAATCATAGAGTTTGAAGAGACCACAAAGGCCATCCAGTCCAACCCCCTGCCATGCAGGAAATCACAATCAAAGCATTCCAACAGGTCACCGTCCAGCCTTTGTTTAAAGATCTCCAAGAAAGGAGACTCCACCACACTCTGAGGGAGTGCGAAGGCACTTGACAGCACACAACAACAAACACACGAAAGATCAGAAATCCTCAAAGCCAGACATATCAGACAGAGTTGCCAGAAAAGCGATGAGCTGTTTGTCTGCAGCAATGGAATGGTCTTGGCTAAGTTAACATATAGTCTGAAGTTGGTCAGCCGAGCTGGCCTCATTAGTTTATCATCTTCCATTTAAAGAGAAGCAGCATCTTTCCTGACTTTTTTGTCCCAACATTTTAGTGCCTCATATCCTCCTCCTGATTTTCAGGTGCTGCCTGAATGGACTGGGCTCTGCTTCTGCAAATGCCATGATAGGTCTGCTACCTCCTCTAGCTCTGGCTGGGGCCCATTATCTTGTCATTCCTCTTCCCTTTCCTTGTCAGACGAGGTCTTCTCCGGGTAGGACATAACACCAGGGACCTAAGTTTAAGAACCACTGACCTTTGGACATTTGACTTAGATATTGGACCTGGCAAATGTTTGACATTCAACCAATACTTTTGAGAGTCCCAGAAAGTGGCAGTAACCCCCCATGGTGGTTAGAGAGCTTGTGGTAAGAAGGTTGTAGGCCAGATCCAAAGGAACCATGGCCTGTGGATGGAGGGTTTCCCACCCTTGCCCTACAACATGTAATCTTTTTGTGTTATTATTATCACTAAGCTTCCAGAGTGGTGCACACATCCTTCAAACAGAGGCATATTATACTAGCTAATTTATTTTAATTTTGGACAAAACAAATTGCTATGGTAAACAGCTGCAAAAGGATAATGTTTGCCTCCTATTTAAATCTTTGCTGAGTATTTCACATCACCCCATCATCGCTTAAGTCAGAAGTGACAAAACTGATGAGTAAATTACACTGCATTTTCTCCCACGATCTCTGCTCAATGTGGTGTTAATTGCACATCCCACCGTCTTGCCTTCTGCCTTTTTTTTATTTCTATTTTTTTTTTCCAAAGGAAGCAGTTACGGCCACAGTTAACACTGTATGTTTTCATTTATCTAAATTATATTATGGCTCTCTGTGTACCTGAAGGGGGGAAATCACTTGGATCCCTTTAAGAGGCTACTGAATTGGGGATGACCATTTTGAGAAATTTATAACAAAGAAATTTATAACAAAGAAAGGGGAGGTAGGTTGCTGAAAACAACTTTTCAAGAAAGATCCCTTTCTTGGAATCTGTCTTCGCCAACCTGGTGACTTCTGGATACCCATCACCCCCAACACATCTGGTGGAGAACAACAGATTGGGAGAGGCTGGTTTATAGAATCATAGAATCATAAAGCTAGAAGAGACGACAAGGGCCATCCAGTCCGAACGTCCTGCCATACAGGAACAGAGAATCAAATCACCCCAAACAGATGGCCATCCAGCCTCTGTTTAAAAACCTCCAAAGAAGGAAATTCCATCATACTCCAAGGGAGTATGTTTCACTGCCGAGATGCTCCTACAGTCAGGAAGTTCTTTGTAATGTTTAGGTGGAATCTCTTTTCCTATAGTTTGAGTCCTGTTCTCTGGAGCTGCATAAAACAAGCTTGATCCAGCCTCAATATGACATCCCTTCATAATATTTAAATAGGGCAGTCATATCATCTCTTAACCTTCTCTTCTCCAGGCTAAACATACCCAGTTCCCTAAGATGCTCTTCATAAGGTATGGTTTCCAGACCCTTCACCATTTTGGTTGCCCTCTTCTGAACATGTTCTGGACATGCAGAAATAATCCAGTTTATATATTCATGGAGACCACTGTGATGTCATGACTTTGTATATAAAACTGTTGCTTGATTTAAGCTGCATCCACACTGCAGAAATAATCCAGTTTGACACCACTTTAACTGCCATGGCTTAACACTATGGAATTGTGGGACCTACAGTTTGTTGTGGCACCAGAGCAAAGCTAATTTGTGGAACTCCAACATCCACAAACACACATTTTCTAATCAAGTTCTCCCTGCTCTCAAGCAACTCTAGTCTCTGAGCAAACAGTAACTGTGGTCCACACAAGCACCCATCTCTAAAACACTCACTTTTTCTATTTATCTTTCAAGTCACTTTGATCTTCCCTAGCCTAACCTCAACCACTCAGCTGTTGATTCAAAAGTACCCTTCAAGGAGGAGATGACAGAATACTTATGAAAGACATACTGTTGGTGCAGGAAAGGTATTCAGCACAGGGAGGGGGGACCACACAGACAAAAACATCTTCAACATTCATCTTCAGCTGAGACTTCTCATTTCTTTGGTTTGATCTTCTGTGCAGAATTACAGTTTGGAAGCCTCACCTGTCTATACCAGCCCATCCAACTACCAGTGATGACAAAACTTCTCACTTTCACTTCATTTTCCTTTTGTTTACGCCTAATAATGTTGGTGGTGGTGGTGCCTCCAGGTCACTTTTCCACCTATGGTGACCCGAAGGCAAACCTACCATAGGATTTTCTTGGCAAGTTTCTTCAGAGGGGGCTTGCCATTGCCATCCTCAGTAGGTGAGAGTGTGTGACTTGCCCAAGGTCAACCAGTGACTTTTTGTGCTCAAGTGGGGAATCAAACTGATATCCAGATTCATAATCCATTGCTCAGACCACTATACCATGCAATTCCTAACACTGCATGATAACTCCACTTGATAAAATTTGGAGGCACAGACAATAAATTTAGTTCAGTTTATTGCATCAGAGTTGTGCTCTATGCTTGGCAAGCAGGGCTTGGTGGCAAAGTCAGCCAATAAGGTCCTACACCATAAACAGACCAATCAGCTGAGAACCCAGAAGCAGAGTCAGAGAGTAGGCCAAGGTTAAAAGTAGAGTCCTACAAGATAGCCATATAAACCAAATGATAGTGAATCCAAACTAAAGCCAAGCAATCATCTAAGTCTAGTTTTGAACAAGCAGACAGGAATATTCTATGCGATGAAGTCAACTACATGACAAGGTCAAGCTTTGGCAGATTAGTCACAAGAGTGAAACTAACAGGTCCTAGACCTCAAAAGAGAATGGTTTCAGACTGCCAGAAATAGTACAAATTGAGTCCACTTTAAGGGTTAGGGTTAGTGCTAGGGAATCATGGGAATTGGTTGGTTTTTGGGGGGGGGGTGTTTTTGTTTTGTTTTGTTTTGTTTTTCTGAGACATTGAGCCTTCTCTGTCAGAGAGCTCTGGTGCCAAAATAAAATACAGTTCCCATGATTCTCTAACCCTAACCCTTAAAGTGGACTCAATTTGCACTATTTCTGGCAGTCTGCAACCCCCCCTTCCTTTCAACACCCTTATATTCCCAAGACTTATGCTGTTGAGCTGCTGCTCTCCTCCTCCAGCTGAAAGGAAGAAGGAGAACCTTCCCTTGAGAAGCACTCTACTCTTAGCACCTTGTAGCCTTGAACCAAGGCCATGTCTTCACTCATCATCCTTCTGGACTGGTAGGGTATCCACATTCCTCTTTTGGTTTCAAATGTGGGCAGCTTCGATCTAGGTGTGCAGAATTTTGTGTTTAGACTTCCATCTCCAAGATATCTTATTATGTACATATGTGCAGATACAGGTATTCCAACATCTAAAAAAAAAATGAAATCCAAAACACTTCTGGTCCCAAGCATTTTGGATAAGAGAGACTCAAATTGACACTTGCAGTTGAGCGGTTCATCACCAGGGACAGTTGCTTACAGAGCCAACGTCACCTAAAAGCCAATAAAAACAGACAATAGTTAACTGGGTGGGTCACATTAGGCCATATCATATCTTCATCTTCCAAAGTGAGCCTAATCAAAAACTGGAACTATTAATTTTGAACTACAGCCAGGGTGGCCTAATGCTGAGTGTCAATGGACTACCACCACATCTAACCCTCCTCTTAACCAACAATGGGACAAAAGATATGCTTAAGACCTTGCACAGGAAGTCATTATACATATATAGTTCCCTTCACTGCTGGTGAACTCGTGGCTTCACCACCAGTGACTACCCCACACCCAGTGGCCATGCTAACTGGGGTATCCTGGGAGTTGGAGGAACTTTTCTTAGCTCTGGACCTAACTATGGTGAGAAATCTGGGGGTTGCTTGAGTTGAAGCATGGAGGATTGCAGAAATTCATCATGAGATCTGGCACCATCTGCAGTACTAGCCCCCAGGCCAGACAGTAACATATCTGAACTCACCCTTTCTGAGCCATAGCCAACACTCGCTATAAGCTCCAGCCAAATCTGTGTAGGCAAAGCCTACCCTCATCCATAAAATCAGACAACAAGCCACAGGAACATGCCCTGCCTCCCAGCTGCAACAAACCCAAAAGGCCTGGCCTGTTTTGAGACATACGGTGGGATGGCTCTCCACAGTGGAGTGTTTACAGAACACGCTGCCAAGCCAAGAATCCCCACGTCTCTGTAATTACCTTGTTTTCTACAGAACAGCCAGATGTTGAATGAAAATGAGTACATTCCAGAGTGTCTATTTCCATCTTGGCATCACTACAGGGGTCAGCAAAACATGAGTGTTAGTAAGGGCCCTCCGCTAAAGGTTCATTGGGTTCGTCTCTTAGGAAAGAAGGCAACACATCTCCCATCTTCAATTGTGTTGTGTGTGAGAGAGACTGTCTTTTGTTTTCTCACCATCTCCCTGCCTTCCCCATCATTTCTGTTTCAGTTTAATTTTAATTTTGCACAAAGCATTCCCTGTGAGCACTTCGCTCCACTTCTCAGTCCCTTCTGTTTATTTGTGGCTTACACACACGTGTGTGTACATATAAATGTGTGTGGGCATAGTTATATGACTAATACAAAAAAAGTGCTCCTAATTTGATCATATCCCCAAATGTACAACAAAATTCTTTATGTGGCTGTGTAGTATTTAGCCATATTGTGTCTGTCTGTCTGTGTGTGCAGTATTGGCATAGTGCAGTCTTCACTGGGGTGGGCAACCTCAACCACTTTTGTTTTGCAAAAGTAGAGCCATGTCAGCCTTTTGGGAAATGAGATGTGTGTGGAAAGAAGATGCATGTGGAACAGCTTTCCTGTGAAAAACATTAATTAAAGCATAAGAAGCCTGGTGTAGTTGTTATTCGAGTGTGCTCTGGGTATATTGTTGTTTGCCTTCAAGCCATTTTTGACTTATGGTGACCCTAAGGTAAACTTATCAAGTGATTTTCTTGGTAAGTTTTGTTCAGTGGTGGAGAGGCTTGCCCATTGCCTTCCTCTGAGGTTGAGAAGATGTGACTTGTCCAAAGTCATGGGTTTTCATAGCCCAGCAGGAATTTGAGCCCTGGTTTCCTAGAGTCCTAGTCCAACACTCAAACCATTATGGTAGGCTGACTCTGGGAAATCTGGTACTCTAGAAATACATAATCCCTTTGTGTCAGGGAAGGAACATGGAGAAGGAACATGAGATTTCTCCAGCCCTTGGGCAGAGATGCTAACAGTGTTGAAAGGACTCAGCCCTAGACTCCAGAGTCTGGGCAACCTTGGCTTGACTCACTATATAGTAATTTTCTGTGTGCCATGTTTGCAACAAGGCAGATCTGGGCATAGAAGTTAAGAGTATTTAGCTAGCAGCCCACCTAGTCTGCACTGTGATTGAAAAACCATAATATAAATATTGTTAATAGATATGTAAATAATCACTGCCCAATTTCAAGAATATTCAGTTAAAGAACTGTGCCAAATAAGAACCCACTTGCTGAACTGTTTGGTAGAAGTGTCCCAATGTGTTTGGAGATACAATTTTAGTTGTCTTCCGTCACATAAAGAACTAGTAGAAATAACAGACTAACTCACAGCTGGACTCGTAATGTGAAAAAGAGACCTCGATTTATTAGGCAGTTCACTCTTTGCAGCACTTATTTTCCCCCTTAATAACTAATAATGTGGAAAAGCCAATAAAGATAAAACACTCTCTAGGCTATCAAGAAAAGCTGTCAAGAAGGGAAACCAACAAGATCAGGCAGAGATATTAAGCAAATCCATAACAGGCTGTGTTGAGCAAGGTGCCCATCAACAAATCCCATGAGCTTCAACAACTCCAGTGTCAAGATGCCAACAAACCTTGACATTTAAGCATCTGGCATGGCTAAGTCACTTTCTCTCAGCCTAGCCTACCTTATAGAGGTGTTGTGTATAAACTGAACAGAAGTACAAAGGGTTTTTTTCTTAGCGTGTTTTAATGCAGGCATGTTATTTGATTGTTTTACTGGTTAAAGTTTTATCAACACCATTACTGTTTGAAACTGTGATTTGCCATTTTACTGTAATCCACTCCCAAGAGAGAGTTTGCTAAATGTGCTTAACAAATGAAAGAATAAAAGAATACATTAAAGTATAATAGAGGTTAGAAAGGTTACTTTTAGAGCTATAACCCACAGAATCCCTGAACTTGCATGGCCAGTGGCCATGTTGCATGTAGGATTCAGAGATCTGTGGTCCCAAAAAATTGCCTTCACAAGCTCTGAAGCTCCTGAACTTGAGTTTGCACCTTCAGAAGCAGCATCTTCCTTCAGTCTTCACAATGACACAGCATCACCCGAGGGAAGTAGTCATGGCTTAAGTGGTAAATGGTACGGGGAACCATAGAACACATAAAATTCTGTTCTCCCCTGCCCCACAAAAAAAACTTCCTATCATTCTTCCCAGCATAAGATGTCTGATTTTGCTTATTGCTAGGGCCTCCATGATATGAAGCCAGGTTTGTAATCTCTGTAAGTAACCTGGGATACTATATCTAATAGGCAGAACTATGTGGCCAAAAAAAAATGTAGAGAGTAAGAACACAGATTGGGACAGAGATTCTAGATCAGCTAATTAGTTAAGTAGTAGTGAAGAGCAGGAGAACACCAGAGTACTATTAGTTACCAAGGTAGAATAGTTACATGTAACAAAGATGCTAGAAAGATGCTGTGAAATCGATAGGCAGCTGTCTCAGGACACCAGGTGCTTAATAAGTCCACATTTCCTTATTTCTTTGGTGATCTTGGAATGATGGAAGTGAGTTAAGTAAGCATAGTGTCTTGCCCAGAGCACTCAAAACCTGTTTTACAAGGCAGCCACTGAGATCGATGGAGGTCTGTTCTCCTGTCAGTTGAGACAGAACAGACTGATGTTTCCACCACTTCCCATCAATGACGATAAGAAGCGGGATCACTGCTGCAGAACCTCCTCAAAACAGAAATCGCTAATTTGAGGGGTGGTGGTGAAAACATCAGTTTGCAGTGTCCAGTGGCATCACTAGGGTTAGTGCCACCCCAGGCTAGGAGCTGCCAAGCCAATGGTCCTGCAGGAATAGATCAGGCTGCTATGGAAAAGAAAAGCTCCAGTCTACTTGCCTCCAGTGGCTAGTGGACCAGGTACCTGAAGGGACTGTCTGTGTCACAGGTTGTCCTGGTCTACCTACCTTGTTTGCAAATCCCAAAAGGGTCCAGATGCCATTTGGCAAAGGGAGAGGCCTCCAGGAGTTCATTGTGACATGTTGACAGCATTCCAGCTGACCTCCATGCCACTTCTGGACAGGTGGACTGGGTCTTTACCAGGATCTTCAATCTCTGTGAGTACCAGTCTACCTGCGGAGAGGCACAGCAAAACACTCAACACTCGAAGGCAAACACCTCCCTCTGAAGCATCATCTGGTGTGGTCAACACATCCCTAGACATGCCCTTGGTTATGCCCCAAACAGAAGAACAGATTTCTGCCATTCACAGTGACTGTTGCCCAGTAAAGCAGGACTGAGGAGCTTTTACAATCATGGCAATAGTGCCATAATTTTGAATATGTGGGCATTTTGAATATGAATCAGCTACAGATTCATAACACTAGGTTACCAATTTGTAACTGCAACACAGAATTCCAGTTGCACTCTCTAAGACATGTCCCCAAATAGGCCACTTTGAACAAAGGTTTAAAGCATTTATCTCTACCTGTGACAACAGAAGCACTAAATACAACCCTCTATCTGCTTTCTATTTTTACCACTAAGTTGTTTTTCACAGTCTTGTCCAAAAGTCAATGGTGGTGCCATTTTCTCATGATGGGAGCAATTTTTTGGACACTAATTTCAAAATCATTTCCTATCCTTGAATGCTCCCCTGTATCTCCCCAACAAAAGGAGTCTTTCCACACATAGCCATGAGGCTTCGGTCACCTACTGTGCAGGTGACACAACTTGGAAATTGTCAAGGGAAGGGAGAGAAAGGGGTAGTTGTTCTTATCTTGGTGTGTGGGATCCTGGCAGAGCCAAAAAAAGCCCAACAATATTGACTTGGGCCATGCTATGCCCTCTGTATGAAGCACAGGTCATTTGATTTTGAGTAGCAAGGGATGAGAATGCAGTACTGACATTGCCACAATATATGGATACAACCATAACAAAGAGATGCTTTGCTCCAGCAGAGGTAGCTCATGCAGCTTCAAAAAACCTTTGTTTCCAGCAGGCTGAGGAAAATGGGGCAAATGGGCCTCATATGATCCTCCCCAATCTTTCTGGGAGCTCCTGCTGACATCTCCCAAGGCCTCTCCTTTTTCCTCCAAACACAAAGCAGGGAGGGTAAGAATTGTCTTTAAAAGGCTCCTGGACACCTTCAAGAAAGGCAGATTATTTTATTTATATCTCCATTCCCCATGCAAACTGCCCTGTGCCTCAATAGCTGCCATCTTCTATGGCAGGAAATGATAGTGCAGTCACTTCTGAATTGGATCTTTTGCTGTTTCAGGGTCTTCCTTCCCCAATACCCAAAACAGCATTAAATCACAAAACTGCATCTCCTGCAGATTTTTTTTTAAAGTAAGGGTTCAGGGGGCTCTGGTTCCCTAAAGTCTATAGGACACCCCATGTCACATATTAGACACAATAGTCAATAGATAAGACTGAGCTAGATCATGGATAGGCAAAGTGTAGCCAACAGGTTGTGTTGGACTGTAACTCCCAGTAGCCCTGACCAATACACTCAATGGATGATGAATGCTAGGAATTATAATCCTAATAATTATAATCCAAAATTATCTTGGGAACATCATTTTGCCCATCTTGAGCTAGGTACGTCAATAGCCTGACTAGGATTGCCAAGACTGGAGATTTCAGGGCCAGAATTGGAATGTTTTGCTCTCTGGGGCTTCCAGAAGAGGCAATTCACCATGGGGGCAGAACAAATCCAGAGAATCTAGAAGGGTAGAAGGTCACACAAAAAAACCTTGGCGGGTCATACATGGGCTCTGGATTACACTTTGCCCATCCTGGCTCAAGAAGACAGGAGCTATTCCCCTTGCTTATAAGTTGTTATGTGCCTTTAAGTCATTTCCGACATATGGCAACCATAAGGCAAACCTATCATGGGGTTTTATTAAGATTTCTTCATGGGGAGGGTGTTGCCTTTGCCTTCCTCTGAGACTGAAAGAATGTGACTTGCCCAGGGTCCCCCAGTGGGTTTATGTGGCTGAGCAGAGATTTGAACCCTGGTCTCCCAGTGTTTTAGTCCAACACTCAGACCACTACACCATGTTCTTTCACACACTTTAGGCTCTGTATTATTAGCCTATCCTCTGAGGATATCCACTGGATTCAATTTAATCCAAGGGTGCTTATTCAGGAAAGTAAGAACAAAGGAAAGATGAAGGAAGAGCAGTCCAAAAATATCACACTCTGCCAAGAATATTGTAATCACTTGCAAAGTATTGCAAGCAAAAAGTGTTGGCCATGATCCATGTCCTTGACACTGGTGTTTCAAAGGTCTCTGAAATGACACACATTCCTTCTTGCACAACAATTTTCAAAGATTCTTAATCCCACCTCCAATGACAATGGCCCCATGCCAGTCATGCTGCAGTCTAAAAAAGTGCAGCGTACTCCAAGCACAGAATCATTATGCCCACTTGCTTATGCCCACCAGTTCTAGGAAGCATGGTTCATTCTCCTGTGGTTATGTTTTTTTGAGAAAGGGAACAAAAGGTCAACTTGACCTTTCATTCAATTCAGATAACCAAGTTTGCCATCAGAAAGTGGGTTAAAAAGTGGGCTGGTGTATCCTGATTATTGGTTACTTTGTTATCTGTGCCCACCTCATGTATTCAAAACTATTGCCCTCTTTGTATTCAACTACCAAGCTAGTATGTATCTTCCATTTACAACCTTTTACCAAAAATGGTGATTTGATTCTCTTTTTTTTTTTTTCTTGGTTCTTGGGTTGGGAACAGGACTTCCTCTTTAGTGTGCAGACATGGCCAAGGTCTAGAAGCAGCTTAGCAAGCTTCAAAATTGCCCAGTTGTTCCAGTAGCATCACTAAGATTGGCGTCACCTGGTCAGGTAACTCATGGTGTCACCCTCCCATACCACACCATACAGCCTTAGTAATTACTTTTGTACTAAAAAGGCTAATCAGTTATCCAAGCAGAAATAGATTAAAAGTGAAAAGATGAGAAATACTCCTACCTCCTTGAATGATGAGCAAAAAAAAAATCAAATGGAAACAATGGGGGGGCTTGCAAGCACATTAGTCCCAAGACTTCTAGCAAATCTTCACAGCGTCAGTAAAGGAAATTGTTCTTTCTTGGGCTTCATTTCAAATATCACTTTCCTTACTACCTGGTGATATCTGATCTTCGCTGTTAAGATAGGATGAGGCCTGCTTAGTATGTAGTATTTTGGTAAGATCTTACCTGGTATACTGTGTCCAGTTTTGGGCACCACAATTCAAAAAGAATATCAACAAGCTGGAATATGTCCAGAGAAGACCAACCAAGATGTTCTGGAGACTAAGCTATATGAGAAATGACTGAAGGAGGACATAGCGGAGGTTCAACTAGATGACCTTTGTGGTCCCTTCCATCTCCAAGATTCTGCATATGATTCTATGAGGATAGAGAGGAAAAGACCCATGAAATCTTTGGAATACAGGTGGAATGTAAATGTAATAAATACATAAGAAATGAAGACAGGAGAAGGGAAAAAAAACTGTAAAGCAAATCTCTTTTAACAATAATCAAGAGGAAATATTAAAGAGGGGTCTGGGCTTGACATATAGAACAGCAATGCTTTGCTAATAGTTTTATGAAAGATTATGGAAGAAAGGAAGCCTTAGAACTATAGAAAGAAGAAAAAGAGAATTATTAGCAGTAAAGGTTCCCCCCCCCACATTCTTCTTCCAAGTATAACATAATGAAAAGGGTTCAGAAAAGCTGTTAACGCACCCTCAGAAGAATATATATTATAAATCAGTAGCACCCTAAGGCGTCATGTTTATATAGACACTTAAATTTAAAATAAGAACACTCAGTCTTCATTGCAATGAACAGAGATTCAATTACTTTAAGCTTTACAGTCTGAATAATATATGGCATAAAGCTACATTTTGTCCCCAAGGTATCTCTCACTCGCAGGTCATTTAAATCACCTAGCAAACAAAACAAATTAAACAGGCAAAAAAAGGATAAGAAAATTAGTCCTTTATCTTTGATATGACTTGCAGAAGCAAGCAACCTTCCATAAATACTGTGTATCTCATCACCTCCAACAGTCTGCTCTCCCTTCCTTTCCCCCTTTGTCTCCAAAGACAAAGGTAGGAAACTTTTTTTTATTGCTAAAGCTGTTTGATGAGTGGATGGTAATATCCTTATTGCTGTCTAGGTGAATAGAAAGCAAAGGGAAGGGAGGTACCTAATGAAATTGCAAATATTATGCAGCACATGTTATGACTTCAGCTTCGAACAGTATGGAAATGATGCTGCAGTTGAAAGTAACTTTTCCCTGGGAATTGTCATGTAGATGCTGGTCTATTACAGGATCCATAGCCAGGGTTTTGGAACCTACTTCTCCCCTCAAGAAACTGTGTCCATCTTGCCCAACTTGTCCTTCCTTTCTTCTGAATTTTATTCAGTCAGGGCTGGCCCTACCATGAGGCAGAGCACAGAACTCAGCTCAGGCTCAGAACTCAGGCTGAAAAATGGCAGAAGGGTGTTGGGAAGAGAAAGCTGGGCTCCCTTCACTCTCTTTTGCTTATAGATGCAGCAGAGAGTGCTTCAAAGAAAGCTGTCAAAAAAAGTTTCAGACTAATTGGGTTGTTTGTTTTTACAAAGATAGAGAAGGTCAAGTCTTGCAGTCAAGAAATTAAAAGATGGCTAGGATTGGGAAAGGCAGCCATGAAAGAAATGGACAAGATCCTAAAGAGCAAAGACATAACTATGAGCATTAAAGTGAGGATAGTCCAAGCCATTGAATTCCCCATCACCATGTATGGATGTGAGAGCTGCACAGTGAAGAAAGCAGACAGAAAGAAATTCAACTCTTTTGAAATGTGGCACTGGAGAAGAGTCCTGGTGACACCATGGACAGCCAAGAAGACAAATAAATGGCTTCTCAAACAGATCAAGCCTGAGCTATCCCTGGAAGCCAAGATGACTAAATTGAGGTTGTTGTATTTTGGACACATCATGAGAAAGCATGCGTCATTAGAAAAAACAACAAGGCAGAGGGAAGCAGAAAGAAAGGAACATCACATGCCAAGAGGATGGATTCAATCAGAGAGGTCATAGGCCTGAGCTTGAAGGACCTAAGCAGAGCAGTGGAGGACAGGAGGTCTTGAGATGTCTCATCCACAAGGTCACCATGAGTCAAGGTTGACTCGAAGGTAGCTAACAACAACAAGAGACATGACTAAAGTACGACAACTTCAATGTTATCCTCTTGGCTTCCCAGGACATTTCAAGCTTGATCTGTTCTAGGACCCATTTGTTTGTCTTTTTGGCTGTCCATGGGTCCTAAAACAAACCAAGCCTGAAATCTCCCTGGAAGTCAATATGATAAAATTGAGGTTGTACTTTGGTCACATCATGAGAAAGAATGACTAATTGGAAAAGACACTAATGCTAGGAAAGGTGGAGGGATGTAGAAAGAGAGGAAGACTGCAACCTAAATAGATAGACTCTATTAAGGAGTCCATGGGTATGAATTTAAAAGATCTAAGCAGAGTAGTGGAAGATAGGGAGTCTTGGAGATGTCTCATCCACAGGGTCACCATGAGTCAGAATCAACTCGAGGGCAGTTAACAACAAAGATAGAAGGCTGGGAACTAAAATCAGGGAAACAACACAATGGGTGGATTGACTCAAGCAAGGATGTCACAACCCTGAATTTGAAAGACCTGAGTAGGGCTGTTGATGACTGAGAATCTCAGAGGTCTCTCATCCACATGCTTGCCATAAGTCAAAATCGACTTGGTGGCAACTAACAACGAATGGTGCATTGTCATTTCCTAACCCAACATACCTGAGAAGTGATATGGCAGGTCTTCTGCTCACCCCTAGACTAGAGAAATGAGCTAAATTGTCACATATTAATCTCCTAAATCCTACAATTTAACCCTTTGTTTTATGTCATCCACATTTTCCCCCCAAAAAATGTTTTCCTTGCCCCGTCCCAAATGTTTGTGTTATGAAACACTTCCATGAAATACACAGCATCAAAACACTTATTTTTCTTCCTGTTTAAAGGTAATTCTTCTTTTGTAGTCAGGTGACACGTAAATGGCTTTTTGGAAAGGAAAAAGAGCTTGAGAAGCAATGATAAAATGTTTAATAAAATTTACAACATTTTGTTCAGATAAAAGTTAGAGGAGACCAAATTTATGAGAGATGTTTGGCTCAGAGCAACAATAAATGTCAGCTCAATAAAGGGATTCTTTTTCTTAACGTGGACCAAAAGAGGAAGAAATAAAGGAAAAATAAAATCCTGCCAGCACAAAGGAAAGCCATAAAGCATCAAGGTAGGAGTGCAGGCATATGAAAATTAAGTTAGCTAATGAAAAAGGCAAGGGGGTATTTTTTTTCTTGGAAGGTGAAGGATGTCAACAAAAGGAAAATAGACAGCTTCTCTGTAAAAAAAAAATGCTGTCTTTGGAAACACATGACAAAGAGCTTGGTTGGAATATTTATTTATTTATTTATTTATTTATATTGTACCTTTCTTATGAATGGGACCCAAAGCACCTTGCAGTAGCAAGGTAGTAGCAGGTAATATCCTGACTTTCTCCCAGAAATCTGACTCAGGATAGCTAACCATTTAAAAGCACAGTATCACTAAAAACATTCCCCTGAAAAGGTGAATATTAAAATGGGATCAAACATTTTACAATATTAAAATGATTTAAAACTACAGTTAAAAAGATCAAAGACTATTAGAACACAAAATGCTGTTACAACAGTTTGATCTAAAACAATGCAGCTCTCTCAGCAAATTCTTTTAAAACTTTCCATTTAAAAAGCCTGCCAGAATAAAAAGGTCTTTGGTGATGGAAGTACTGTAGGGAGGAGTTTTGTCTGGACTCCATAGGAAGGGAGTTATGGAGTCATAAAATCATAGAACCATAGAATCATAGAATTATAAGTTGGAAGAGACCACAAGGGCCGTCCAGTCCAACCCCCCTGCCATGCAGGAACTCCCAATTTAAGCATCCCCGATAGATAGCCATCCAGCCTCTTTTTAAAGACCTCCAAAGAAGAAGACTCCACCACACTCTGAGGGAGAGTGTTCCACTGTCAAACATCCCTTACTGCCAGGAAGTTCCTCCTAATGTTGAGGAGGAATCTCTTTTCCTGGAGCTTGCATCCATTGTTCCAGGTCCTAGTCTCTGGTAAAGGAACCAGAGATAAAGGAAGATGGCTTCATAGACATCTTTGTCACTATTTCTCCTCTGTAATTTGGATCCGATTTCAACCCATGGAATGCCAATAAATCAACAGGAGGTTTGGAATGGTGCTTTATGACACAATAATTTACAATTGGAAAGGAAGTCCATGAACAGTGTCTTGGACTTGATGTAACCATGCTAGCTGGAAGATATGTTAGATTGTGATAACTGATTGCATTAATTTAATTGATGGGAGGTGCATGGTTGTTATGAGCCAACATGGTGTAGTGGTTTGAGTGTTGGACTATGACTCTTTAGACCAGGTTTTGATTCCCTGCTTGGCCATGAAATCCACTGGGGCAAGTCACATGCTCTCAGCCTCAGGGGAAGGTAATGATAAATCTCCTCTGAACAAATTGTGCCAAGAAAACCCCATGATAAGTTCACCTTGGAGTCACCATAAGTCAGAAATGTCTTGAAGGAACAAAATTAATTTTTTCTTGCATTTTTGCATTAAAGTATATTAGGTTTGAATAACATGACAAAAATAACAACAACAATTAAATACAGGGCCAAGGGTATGTATCAGGTGAAGAATTATTTTAGAGCAGAGTTATGAAATTGGTCCTCAGCAAGAGCCAGGGAATCCGACCTATCCAGCTAACAACAAATTGTTGTTTATAAATGTATTTAAAAGCTATTTTTTAAAAAAGCAGTTTTTTTAACATTTTAAAAAACAGTGATGTCTAGTGGCTTCCATGGCAGTGGACTTGTAAATTTAGTCTGAACTGTAAAGTTATCTAAGTTGCGGAGCAATATCCCCTAAATAGGTTCAAGAGCTTGGATAGTTTATACAGGTTTCAACTAAAACTCAGGGCAGATTTACTGTCCCACTTGTACATCTGTCTCCCAAATAGATTCAATACCTTTAATAGTGTATTCAAATTTCAGATAAAACCTAGAGGAGATTCACTCTCTCACTTGTATATCTCAAGGGCCACATTTCGCCTACTCCTGATCTACACCATAGTAAATAACTAACAACAAAAGGAAGCTTTATTTGCATTCCTTTTTAAATTGATAGATTTTAGCCCAGAAACAGTCCGATGAGATGTGCTATTGGATTTCTTCAGTGAAATGATTTCATTAATCTTCAGATTTTCATATACCAAACAGATGAAATAACCATTCTGAAGGTCTTCAGACTGATAATTGCTGATTTATGAACACCCCTTTTGATGAACAGGTGTGTGTGTTTCTGAGCAAATAAGATTTATAGGATGTATTCAGGCCAGAGCATTAATAAAGATCAGATTAAACAGTTCTGGTTTTTCAGTTAGATTACAATCTGCCACCACACAGAACATTCCCACAGATAGAGTCTATCTATTTTGTTGCCTGGTGTTATAGACATCCAATGGATTATGTGTCATAAAGCACAGTCCACAATGCCATTAAATAAATGAGCTCTGGTACAGATCAGGAGATAGAGGTGACCTCTGATCTGTCATGTTACAATGACGAGGAATGCTATAGAGCAGAAGACAAAAAGTTCAGGCTTGAACAAGGAAGGAATCCCATTTTTTTAAAAGCAGGTGAAGTTAACAAAAAATGTCAATCATGCTTATAAGGGCTCTGAGGAAGAAGGAGCCAAGAGAGAGTATGATAATTGTTGATGATGCTTAGCAGCAATGGCATTTTGTTGTTAACTGTCCTTAAGTCGATCTTGACCCATGGTAACCCTATGGATGAGACATCTCCAAGCCCCCTGTCCTCCACTGCTCTGCTTTAATCCTGCAAACTCATACCCATTACCTCCTTAATAGAGTCCATCCTTCTGGCATGTGGCCTTCCTCTCTTTCTACTTCCCACCATCTTCCCCAGCATTATTGTTTTTTCCAAAGAGTCCTCTCTTCTCATGATGTATCCAAAGTACAATAGCCTCAGTTTGGTCATCTTGGCTTCCAGGGAGGTTTCCAGCTTGGTCTGCTCTAGAACTCATTTGTTTGTCTTTTTGGCTCCTCATACCAATCAACATTTCAGGGATGAATTTCACAAGTTGGTGTGAAATTCAAGCAGCTAATGTCATTGGGAAGAAAGAAGAAGCAAGAGAAGACCTCCTCCAGTGATGCAGATTGTTCAGACTGATAAGCCAGAGCAGAGATTGTGACTTTATAGGGTCTGATGAAGAAGGAGTGGTCTTCAAGTTGGTGACTTTACAAGGATTGATCTCCTTGGAGACAGATGGTGACTGAGTGCTTGATCATGTGGCAGGATTGGTATTGCATTCTAGGTGACAGCAGAGCTTACTCTTTGTAGAGAATGGAAGGGTCATGCCCTGAGTTTGAGAGTTCATTTTCATTGGAAGATGAACCAGACTTACCTTTGAAGAAGCCACAGCAGACATCTGATAGCCACTCAAGTCCTCATTTGGTTCAGCATGTCAGGTCAGGTTCAGAGAAGGAAGAGAAGTTGGAGGAGGGGGGGGGTCCTGTCCCAGAGAAAGGTAGAGGGTCAGGCGTTTGGCTCAGACCATCCCATGTGAATAATGTGACAGGATGCAGTCAAGGCATCAGGAGGAGTACAGCTATGGAATGCTCTCCACAAATATTGCCTGGAATTTAGATGTTGGTTGAACATACTATCTACTTGGGGAAGTTCCAAGCTGCTTGTTGAGTACAACTTCAGTTTCTTCTCAACAGCTCAGCTTGCACAAGTGTGTTTATCTGATTTACAACCCCTGGATTGTTTAACCACTTGACTATTATGACTCCCTGGAAACCTGACTCTGATTTATGGCTTTTTTGACCCTGGACAGTTTTGGCACTGGATACCTCTTGCTTCCACAGCTTATTGACTTGGGAACACTGAACTTAGTGGGGCCACAGAGTGGCTAGCATTCTATTAGTGACATGTGCAGGCATAAGTTAACTACACGTTTACATATGTCTATTTGTGGTCATTGCAGAGTTTGTTGCAGTGGTATTCCCTCCCTCCCTTCCTTCACAGCAACTTCAGGTCCACCCTGGAATTAACACACAGCCTCTGACCCACCATCACCACCACCATTCCATGGCTGGAGGAAAACAGAGGGATCACAGAAGTATCTGGCTATGTACCCATCATAGCCAGATGTGAAACGACTGCTTCCACCACTGAGACTGCAAGAGGTCCACAGTGTATCTGAGCAGACGTCATCACTTCATGTCTCACTACTGGGACATAGCCAGATCCTTCTGCTATACCTCCCTGCTCTCCTCCTGTCATGGAATGATTGTGGGTGTGGTGGGGAGCTTCAGGTGCTCTACATTTGGTCCACAGGATGGTATGTGGCTCAGCATAGTATAGTTCTGCATGCACAACTGTTGTTGCTGTGTGGCCTCAAATCTTGTCTGACTTATGGTGACCTTAAGGTGAAACTATCATGGGGTTTTCTTGGCAAGATTTGTTCAGAGGTCATTGCCTTCCCCTGATGCTGAGAACCAAGGTCACCCAGTGGGTTTTATGGCTGAGCTGGGAATCAAACCCTGGTCTCCAGAGTCACAATCCAACACTCAGCCCACTACACAATACTACACTACTACACTATGCTGAGCCATACAGCATTGTAGCTAGTGCATGTGGATCAAGAAGTGGGGTGTTTAAGAATGATTCCCTAAGAGACCCTATTCAAGATCCCAGTTACCTGTATGCAGACAGCTATATAAACAAATTGCCTATAGAGTTAAAGTGCTGAAGAATGAGCACTGGAAAACCCTATTCAGGGTTCCCTCATCCCGATCACCATCTGCCATATGAACAAATTGTCTTGACATATACATCTGGTGGGAAGATGAGAGAGACCCTTCTTGGTGGCTGCTCCCAAGCTTTAGAATTTCCTTCCAATAGAAGTTAGGCTGGTGCCCTCATTTCTGTAAGCTGGTGAAGGTTTTTTGTTGCAGCAGGCCTATGGGGACTGATTACTCTCTAATAGCAACACCTAATTTAATCAAAGCAAACTAACTCTGTAATTATCATCTATTATTATTATTATTATTATTATTATTATTACAGTTGATTTATATAACACTGTAGATTTATACAGCACTGTAAATACAATCAATAAAATGTATAAAAATAAAGAAAGCCTCATCTAAACAAAATTACCTCCTCTCACTAACTCCTTTTAATATGATAGCTATCTATCAGACGTATTTCTCAACCACTCAAAAAAGAAGTGACAGTTTTCATCCTTTTAGCTTTCCTTAACTATTTACAAATAGTCCTCATGGTCATATTCCTACTCATTTTCCAACTCACCAAGGCTTATGTAACTCTACCTTAGTAACATTTTAAATAATTTCTAAAATCCACCAATCTTGTTTGGTTATATGTTATTCTTCATTGAAGGTGCATCCACCATGCCTTATTCTTCACTGGAACAAAGGAATACAGGGGGCTGGTGATAGAATAAGTTACTTACTCAGAAGAAAACAAACAGCTAATCTAATGCTTGCCAGATAACCCAAATATCACTCTGAAATGCATAGCTTGGTGAAAAATTACCTTATTACATGCATAATGTATGAGGTCTTTGCAAACCTTCTGCAAACTATATTAGAGTATATGAACTACTGGATCAGGGTTCTCATTCTGTACAGGAACCTAGCTGTCAGAGTGTGAGACAGAAATGCATTTCTGTCAATAAAGTTGGATCCTTGATTCACAGACATGGCCTTCTATTTTTTCCTGGGGTTAGTGGAGGAAGAAATTCCTCTTCACTGCTTCACTGATCAGGAACACCCAAAGTGAGATCTCTCAAGATGATCAAAAATAGTGTCTTAACAGAATATTCTCTAAAATAAGTATTCTCCTTCTATGATCCTCTTAATATGTACACTTTCCAATGGTCTGGCAAATTGCCTTTTTTCCTGGTTGGTGCCACAATTAGTTGTTATTTTGTGCCTTATGGCAACCTGGCATAGGGTTTTTCTTGGCCAGATTTATCCAAAGGAGGTTTGCCATCGCTACCTTTGTGTCTGAAAGAATGTGACTTCTCCAAGATCACTCAGTGGCATTCTATGGCTGAACAATGATTTGAACACTGCTCTCCTTGAATCCTAGGCCAACACTCAAACCACTGCACTAATCTGGCCCTTGAAGACACAATATTTATGCCTAACTTGACAGCTCCGTCATGCAAAAAGGTAACCCAGAGCTTAACAATGTTGCCTTCAGAACTCCTCAGCCAACTTCGCCAGTGGCCATAGTGGCTGATGGATTCTGAGAACTGTAGCCAAACTTCAATCCCAAAATAGTAACTTTTCCAAGGCTGAATAACTATATTTTTCAAAGCAAATGATCACTGTCGGTGTGTGTGCTGCAAAAGCTTTACAAATGTGATGGTGTTCACGAGGCTGACTCTCCATGCCTTCTTTTCTCCAAATCTTTACAATATTCCATCGTTCAGGCCGAAATGCCCCTTCCAGATATGAATCTGGCAGCCTTTGTAGTATTCTTCAGCGTCTTTCAGGGGAAAAAAATAGATTTCATCTCTATGTTTCCTAGAGTCATAAGAAAATGTTCAATTAAAGATAAAACATGGAACAATTCTATGCTAATTAAGATATCTGTGTGTGTGTTTTTTTTAAAAAAACTATTTCCTCTGCAAGCAAAGACACTTGTGCAATGAGTCTAGCCAATATTTTATAAAATAAAAAGACAGAAGTGAAACCTGCAACAGAATAAGGCAGCAAGTTTAGCTTCTCTCCCTAGAAAGCCATGATGGTTAAATGCTGATACTGCAGCCAAAACACTCTGAGTTCGATCCTGTAGGGCTCCAGGTTGACTCAGCCTTCCATCCTTTTGTAGGTCAGTAAAATGAGCACCTAGCTTGCTGGGGACAATTGGCTAACACACTGCAAATTGCTTAGAGAATGCATAGCACTATAAAGCAGTATAGAAATGTAAGTATTATTGCTATTGTTGATATTGCTATTGCTATCAAAAGCATGCAATATAAGGAAGGTCTTATGTTCTGGTTTCTACCCATCTAGCCAACCATGCATCCCTCCAAGATACAATAAACTGTGACAAGCAGGAAGATGGCTAGACAACTTCCCATTGTGTGGAGGGGGGTTACTGCTGCTGAAATTCAGCTAGTACTAGAATCATAGAATAATAGAGTTGGAAGAGACCAGAAGGGCCATCCAGTCCAACTCACTGTCATGCAGGAAATCCCAATCAAAGCATACCTGACAGGTGGCTGTCTAGCCTCTATTTAAACACCTCCAAAGAGGGAGACTCCACCACTCTCCAAGGGAATGTGTCCCACTGTCGAACAGCCCTTACTGTCAGGAAGTGCCTCCTAATGTTGAGCTGGAATCTCTTTTCCTGTACCTTGCATCCGTTGTTTCCGAGTCCTATTCTCTGGAGCTGCAGGAAACAAGCTAGCTCCCTCCTCAATATGACCTCCCTTCAAATACTTAAACAGGGCTATCATATCCCCTCTTAGCCATCTCTTCTCCAAGCTAAACATACCCAGTTCCCTAAATTATTTCTCATAGGGCATGGTTTCCAGACTCTTCACCATTTTAGTCACCCTCCTTTGGACACACTCCAACTTCTCAACATCCTTTTTGAATTGTGGTGCCCAGAACAGGACACGGTATTCCAGGTGAGGTCTGACCAAAGCAGAATACAGTGGCACTATTACTTCCCTTGATCTAGATACTATACTTCTATTAATGCAGCCTAAAATTGCATTGTCCTTTTTAGCTACCGCATCACACTGTTGACTCATGTTCAACTTGTTGTCTACTAGGACTCCTAGATCCCTTTCACACGTAGTCTCATTAAGCCAGGTGTCCCCCATCCTATATCTATGCATTTCATTTTTCTGCCCTAAGTGCAGTACCTTACATTTCTCCATGTTGAATTTCATTTTGTTAGCTTTGGCCCAGCTTTGTAATCTAATAAGGTCATTTTGAATTTTTATCCTGTCCTCTGGGGTATTAGCTACTCCTCCTAATTTGGTGTCATCTGTAAATTTGAGAAGCATGCCCCCTATTCTTTCATCCAAGTCATTGATAAAGATGTTGAATAGCACTGGGCCCAGGACAGAGCCCTGTGGCACCCCACTAATCACTTCTCTCCAGGATGAAAAGTTCTGCCCAAAATTCAGGAGCACCAGCATTGGCTGTCTGTGGTAGAGTAGGGTGCCAGAGTGCCACTTCCTAAACCAGGGTTGGGCAAATTGCAGCCCATGAGCTACATGACATACTTGGGGACCTCACATGCAGCTCTAAAGCACCTCAGATCCCCTGCCCTCACCAAAAAAAAAATTCTGACTGATATTCAGGTGTTGTTTTTTTAAAAAATTGACCCAAAATGTACCCAAATCAGAGTGGTTTGCCTCTTATAACCATGTAAAGCACCCCAAACTTTCTAAAAGCACATGGGGAAAAGGGAGGAAAGCCTGAAAAATTAACCACAATGTGCCGGTGTGGTCCTCTGAGTAGGAACAGAGTTGGAAAAAAATCCCTTGTGTCATTGCCCACACTTGCCCTACACCATAAAATTGTGGAGACTGGCAGGCCAGAGCATCTCCTTCCATTTTGAATGGGAAGATAATAAGGGAGAGGCCTCTTTTTTCAGCACTGTCCCAGTTCAGAGCCATGCTTCTACTGATGGCAGCAAATGCCTCTTGGTGGAAGTTGGCAGCTTCCACACTCACTCCAGGATTTAGTTTGACCTGTAAAAGAGCTATCCACGGTGCTGAAACCTAACACCCAAATAGGTTCAGCACCTGAGACAGCTCCCTGAAACTATGGACAAAGACCAGGAATTCAGTCACCACCCTTTGTTATTGTTCTTGTGTTCTTTCAAGTCATTTCCACAGAGTTTTCTTGCCAAGATTTGTTCACGGGAGCTTTGCCATTGCCTTCCTCTGAGGAGAAGCGAATGTGCCAACATCATCCAGTGGGTTCCATGGCCAAGCAGGGAACTGAATCCTGGACTCCAGAGTCATAGTCCAATACACAAATTCCAGGCTATACCACCCTACTGGCATGAAAACCAACAGTTGCCACTGGACAAAGAGGGCAAGAAAAAAGACTGCATGTGAGCCATATGTTGGGCTAGCATGTATCAGTCCATTCATACTTCTCATCTTTCCTCAATTTTCCTCTTCTCTTTTCTAACGTTCCAGATTTTCAGGCTCTTGAAGATCACATAAACTGCCCTGAGTCCCAGCTGTGGGGAGAAGGTGGAATATAATTTAAGAGATTATGAGACACAGGGCTGTATAGTGGTCTGAGTGATGGAATATTACTCCAGGGGACCAGGTTTGGAATTTATGGTTGGCCATGGAAACCCACTGGGTGACCATGAGCAAGTCACCCTCTCTCAGCCTCAGAGGAAATCAATTTTGAACCCCAATGAATGAATCTGGCCAAGAAAACCCTAGGATAGGTTCACCATAAATTGAAGCTGACTTGAAGACTCATAGCAGAAGCAACAACAACAACCAAATGATGATTAATCTGAATCTAAATTTTGAAGCTTACAACCCCTGAAATTATTTGTTTATTTATTTCGTTTATATGCTGCCATTCTCCCAGAGAGGGACCCAAGGCAAGGCAGCTCTCAAAAGAAAATTGCTTAAAACTTAACAATACAATGTTTTAAAACAGCTAAAATCATTGCATTCAAAACAGTATAAAGTTGTTTTAAAAGCATGCAAAAGTTTTGTTTTTTAAAAAAAAATAAAGCCCCAAAGAAGAGTGATTACATATTAAAAGCCCACTTAAACAAAAAGGTCTTTGCTAGCTGGAAATGCATTTCCTGGAATGCATGCGATAATCAGCAATACAGTAATGAATCAGTTATAATTATGAATGTTACTTTTTTTTCTCAGCTTCATTTATCAAGTCTTTTAGTGCAGGCCTTTAACTTACATTTTCAAGGTGTTTTAACATAAATGGAATGGCTAAATGGTTCCCTTCCAGTGTAAATGCAGTTCAATGGGATTTTTTTAGCTTATAAATGATTAATTTGCAGGTGGGTTGATTCAATCAAGGAAGCCACAACTCTGAAGTTGCAAGACCTGAGCAGGGTAGGAGATAGCCCATGCTTTGGAAGATGTATCATTCATAGTGCCGTCGTAACTCAAAGTCAACAACAAAATGATTACCTCCAAATGCATCAGAGGAAGTAGACTGAAGTCTACGAAAGCTCAAGCTGCCAACTTCGTTCTCTAGTTAGTCTCAAAGGTGCTACAAGATCTCTCTACAAAATGATTACCTGTACAGATTAACCCTTCTTAACAACTTCCCAGACTGTGGTCATTTTTTGAGCAAGAAATTATCAAACTAATTCTCTATTACAAGAATTAATGGATTTAAAACCTTGGTACAGTTTTATAAAAATATTAAAGAAAATAATATTATGTATATGTTCCCTTTCCTGGATATATGAAGACACACTCTGCCTCCTAACCGCTTTCCCAGCTAGCTAGCTGGGTTTGTCTCTGTTTATCTACTTGAAATCTACTTGTACATAAATCAATAATTTGTAGTTTGCATGTTTAGCTGCACTGATGAAATCTTACATACTTCTGCTTAATGAGTTCAGATCAGGATATCCTCTGCCATGCCTGAACTCTTGAGTACTTGAACAGGGGGGGGGGGAAATCAAAATTCTCTGTTGATCCCTTAATCCAGTTGGCTTTATCATATTATAAAACACTTCGTGTTCATTCTAAATGATTTCTGTTATGGGCTACAGGCTCACTTTTTTAATATATATATATATATATATATATATATATATATTTGCATTATACACACACACACACACACATTGAACTCCACTTGCATATATTCCTTTCTGAGATGGGGGGGGGGGGGGGACATGAAATATTTTCTTGTGTCCTCCTGTGAAATGTGGCTTTGTACCTTGCCCAGAGAAGCCAAAAATGGATTTTGGGGGATATGGTAGAGTGAGCAATGATTTTCCTATGAGGGGTGTTTAATCCCTTGGGGATTACTTTTACTTTAAAGAAGAATATAGAAAGAAGGGGCATGATAAAATTCTGCTGATACCTGAAGATTTGTCTCATAGAAGAAGTTAAGGGCCAAGTGACTGGGAGCCCTTTCACACACCACAATTACAGTTGTCCCTCTGCATCCACAGATTCAAGCATTCCCAACTTGGAAATATTCCAAAAAAAGATTATAAATTCCAAAAAGCAAACTTTGATTTAGCCATTTTATATAAGGAACACCATTTCACTCTGCTATTGTATTTAATAGGCCTTCAGCATCTATGGATTTTGGTAAGCTCCAGGGATCTTGGAACCAAACCCCAGCAGATACCAAGTTCACATCAGGATATCCTTTATCATGGATATTCTGTTCCTTCATTTCTCCACCAACTATGAAATGAGCATGTGGGAAGGCTATTGCAGTGCAATGGTGACTCCTTAGGGGTCTTTGGAGTGTTGCAGAGGGAAGAAGAGAATACCCATCTCTGCAATGACCTCCGAAAAATACAGGCCTAAAGATAAGGTGGACTTACACTTGTGTATGTCACTAACAAGAACCAGTGTGGCATAGTGCTTTGACTATTGAAGCAGGGCTCCAGGAGACCAGCGTTTGATTCTCTGCTCAACCATGGAAATCACTGGGAGAGCTTGGGCAAGTCACACTCTCTCAGCCTCCAAGGAAGGCAAAGGCAAAGCCCCTCTGAACGAATATTGCCAAGAAAACCCTATGACAAATAAGTGGGTGACCTTAGTATCATCATGAGCCAGAAACAAACTGAAGGGACACAATAATAATGTCACAACAGAATGCTGACAAGAGGGTGGCTATTTCTTGGGGGTGCTCTGAATACCTGCATGACAAGGAGATGGACTAGGTGTCCCTTGAGGTTCCTTCCAACTCTCTAATTCTATGGTTCTATGACTTATTTTCTGCTTCCCCAGATGGTATGGCTAGATCTCAAAACTGAGATCTAGCAGATGGTAGATTTCAGCTGAATATTAAGAGAAATATTAGGCCATCCTCTGCACCACAGGCATCCTTGTTCTCTTTGAGCTTAGCTGCAACCCTCTTGGTAGCTGGAGAGGGATTTTCCAAGCAAACATGTAGTGTCGTGAATGATCAGCTTTACTATGTGAATGGTAGTGATTACATTGTTTACAATGAGTAGTTAAGAGCCGTTGGCTTTACACTATTTCGAATGAGCAGTTATGAACCATTACTATGTGAACGGTAGTGATTACCTTGTTTAGAATGAGCAATTAGGATCCATTGGATTTACAAAAGTCTAACTCTGGTGGGGCTGAAAACAGCAAAAACTGGATGGTCTATATTAGGCTTAACAGCAGCCCATATTGTTTTAACACGCCCCCCCCCCCTTGCCCAGAGCAGGAGACTATTGGGATTCTCATAATGCACACTTGCTTTCCATGCTGTTCCAGAGTCTAGAGTACAAACCAATGGTTTTAAATGACAATAAAAGAGATTCCACCTTAACATTTGGAATAACTTATTGACTGTAAGAACTGCTTGGCAAGACTGCCTCAAAGGGTGGTCAACTCACCTTCTTTGGAGGTCTTTAAACAGGGCTTGGATGGGCATCCTTCAGGAATGTTGCAACTATGTATTCCTGTATGACAGGGAGTTGTACACCTCTATGGTTTTATGATTCTATAAGGTTCTTATCTTGGCCAGTTTCTCTCCCATTCTCTCCAGTCTGAAACTCTTCTGAATGCAAACAAGGTGGTCCACCCGTGAGTTGCACTACCACCTCTTATCTGGCTCTAAATACTCCTTTCTGGATATTTTGCCTATCAGTCCTTGGAGATGAGATGGATCAAGATTCACTTGCCACTTGGACCAACGTCATTCATCTTGGTCAGATTTTGCCCTCTGCACCAAAGCCATTGCCTCTTCATTTTCCTTGCCTCTGTCTTCCGAAACTGAATCGGACAAGGAGGCAAGGTGTAGCTCTGAAGTTTTGTGTCACCACAATGCACATCCTGTACTTTCCATCTGTTCTTCACAGAGGCAAAAAAGAGCCTGACATTTTAAGAGAAGATTTATGAAGAGAAACAAGAAAATTAGCCTCCATGGAGCAATCCTGCCTTCATGATTAAAACGAAACCTCAGGCAATACCATCAGCCACAGAACATGGCCGTGTGTGGGGTGGGTGGTAAAATAAAATAAAACCAAGATTGGGAGAAGGCAGTAGCTCTGTGTGTGTGTGTGTGTAGGTGGGCACGGAACAGCAAGTTCGGTAACTTAATCATCTCTTGGAGGAAAAACCCACAGGTCAAACCATGTCTGGCTAAGCAGACATAGAGGAGGAAACAACAACAACAGGAATCATTCAGTCTAGTCTCAACTTCTGACTTTCTTTTGGCTTCTGCTTGGCTGGAATCTACTGCCAGATTCAATCTGGCTCACAGTCCCTTGTAATCTTGCGTATCGCCACATTTCACCATTAAAAAAAAGAGGCAGATTTAGACTTCCTTGTAGGAAACCAGATGGGGAGCTAGCTAACACCCGGTTTGTTCAGACTATATGGATGCCATCCCGTCCACCTGTCCCAATTTGGCAAGGACAGTAACCCTCTGCCGTCCCATTTTTTCAGCTGCTTTTAAAATGTTCCAGTTACTCCCATTTGTTCTCAGCTACTTTGATAGGTGAAAAGTGAGTTCAGAGTGGGGAAGTAGTTTGCTCTCAGCTCAACAGGGTGAGAACCATGCCCTTCCCAGAAGGTTCAAGCAAAAGCAAACTGCTGCATCAACTCCTAGCTTGTCTGCTCTTCCCCATTAGTAACTTTTGTCATCTTGAACACACTCTGATGTGTTTAACACACTCTGATTTTAAAAATTAAGCTCCAAAGTTCAGGTGTTGCTTGATGTTCCAGAATATACAGAAGCATGATCATTGAAGGCTGTTTGTAATAAGATTTCCGATCCTCAAAAGACACCATCTCAGCCAGACGATGGGGTTTTGCACCAGAGTGGATCGAATGGGTTGAGGAGAGTGCTGTACATTCTCTATGGCCTTCCTTGCAGCCCCTAAGCTAACATGCTGCTTTCAGTGAAGAGCTTGGGCCAGAAGGGGCAGTGGCTTCCATGTCAGGGGAGCAGTGAATCCATTTCAATTTTTATTGCAGTCTCTAAAGGAGCTATCCAATGTGCTGAACTTCTCTAAGAGTTGAAGAGCTTCTTTATTATCTGAAAGAAAGCAGACTGCCACTACTGAACATGGCAAGTTTGAAAAGATTTCACAGCCTATACAGTGGCCAGAAAGATAGAGCCCAAGGGTCTCAAAGCTGCCCATCAATACCTAGAAAGTAGACAGAAGTGTGGTGGAGTCTCCTTCTTTGGAAGTTTCTATGGCCAAGCAGTGATTCAGATCCTGGTCTCCTGCAGTCTCAGTTGTTTGACTGTATATTCCTACATGGCAGAGGGGTTGGACTGGACAGCCCTTGAAGTCTTTTCCAACTCTATCATCCTATAATTCAATGATTCAGAACAATGAGGCACACAGGTCATCTGGTCATTCTCTTCTTTATTATGGTGAGATGTCTTTCTAAATAAATGACCATTTACTGGGGAGATGCATATATAGCCATCCCAGTGGCATGCCATGTTTCCAAATAAGTGGGTGAGCTTGGAAGGAACTGTAATAAGTGCCTATTACTGCAACTGAATGTCTGCATCCTCTCCTATGAGTTGTATAGGATAACAAGCTTGAAAAGTTTCCCCACATTTCATATGGAAAGAAACTGTAAAAGGTAATTCTTCCTCCTACGCTGTCAGAGAGAAAGAAAGAAAAATCCTATTGCAAGCATAATAAACCAAAGAGCTATCAAAAGGGAGAAAACGACAACACGAGGAAAATAAAAGCAAAGCATGGAATTAAAAAATAGCAATAATAGTAACAATCCACCCTCAAATGACACATTAACATGGGGGAGGAGGAGACGTTAGAAAATCTGTTTTCACAAATTACAATGCTCAATCCCTCTGAGATATCTTCTGTGTTTCTGTTAACAGTCCCAAATGTTGATTGATGTAATTGTTAATATAAAAGAGTAGTTTTTCAGTCTGTTTGGTTTCTTAAACTGGGAACAAACAGGGATCAAGATTGCTTGCTATTATGGGATAAGTGAAAGGATGAAGCCATATGTGGAGAATTCTGAAGGGGCTGGGGTCCAGGTTGTCCCAGACCACCACCACTCCTGTGCAAGACATTGGAAGCCAGGCTCAACACTCATGGTTTCAGGTCCTGACTGAATTGCCAACTGCAGCTTTTCCAGCCCTGGGATTTTCAATCCAAGTCATTTGGAGGGCACCACATTGATAAAAGATGGTATTGCAGTATCTAAGAGAAAACATATGTGACTGGCTAAAGTCAAATAATCATAGACTATAGAGTTGGGAAGAACTCCAATAGTCATCTATTCCAACCTCCTACCATCACCCTACTAGCCAAAGCATCCCCAAGAGATGGCCATCCAACATCTTTTTGAAGACATCCAGTGAAAGAAAGTCCTTCTGGAACAGTCTGTTCCAATGAGTAGTTCTTACCATCATATATAGAGAGAGACCTTGGTTTTGTGTTTGGAATAACAGAAAACAGGTTTAGTCTACCTTCTTCACAACATCCTTTCAGGTATTTAAGAATGGTTATCATGTCACCTCTCAATTTTTCTTTTCCAAGCAAAACAATGTCCAGAATCATTTTGCTTTTGATAAAAGACTGAGGCAAGTAGATGTTGAACAGGTTCACTGCCTTCTGTTAGCTTTTCCACTATCTTTTCCATGCACCGCTCTACCATTTCCTTACTCCTCCTCTTGCTCTGAACATAGTCCCCCCCCCCAAAAAAAAAAACACCCCGCATTTTTATTATTATTTTTAACTTCTCAAGCAAGCCTGAGCTCTTTTTGAGCTTCTGCTCTTCTAATTTCTTTTCCCTAAAAATACTGGTAACTCATGTGTATTCTTCATTAGTGATGCCCCCCTTCTTTCACCTCTTTTTCATTTTCCATTCCATTATTTTCCTTTTATATCTCAGCTCATCTGAAAGTTCTTTATAGATCCACCATGGTTTCTTTTCCTTCTCACTGGAATGACTTGCAGTTGCGCTTTTGATATCTCATGAACAGGAACACTCCTAATAAAGAGTAGAGAGGTATTGTGGTGTTGTCTTGCCATAAACATTTTGTACCATCCACATCCAAATGGTGATGGCAAGGGGCGTATACATCAGGGAAACAATGAGTCTTCTCTCAGTTTCAGTCTGAACTTTAAAGGTGCTGAATCCTATCTCCCCACAAATAGAATCTCCACCTTGAAAAGCTCTTTTCAAATTTAGACTAAGCCCCGGAGGAGATTAACCAGCCATCTGACATGGGAGTGACCAGCCACCACTGTGAATTTTTCACATGAATTTTTATCCCACATGAAAGTTAATACTAGAGAGAGAATGGATGGCTGCACATTGAAGTGTTAAAAGAAAGAAAGATCTTCACATCTGCTAGGTTCCAAACCATAAAATTTTAACTGCATATCTTATTTTCCTAAATACAGACATCTCTCCTCCCCACTTTTTTTAAGTGTCACAGCTGAAATTGTATTTTTTTAAAAAAAAATCCACAATCTTTGAGAAGACTTCCAGTTTGGACAGACTCCTTTTCAATGATATTTTTTCTTGAGGCCTAAATATTTATTTATTGTGGTGGCAGTCATCAAACCGTGCAATGCAATGGCTAAATGGAGGCCAGGGAGGGAGGGCATCCACCGAAGAGTAGCGGCTCCTCGCGCCGCTTTGCAGGGGATTAAAGGGGATTAGAGAACATTGCTACAAAGTCATATCGCTCCAACCCCATTTTTCCCAGGCACATCATGTCGTGCTCAGCTGAATCCATTCTTCCCCCTTGTTGTTTCTCTTATTGAAAAATTTAAGTCATTTTTATTCCCTTTGTAATTGTTTTTTTTTTCCTCCCTCTGGGAATGTCCAGATGGCACAAGGTTGGATCATCACCAGTGTTGTGCATCTTATGCTAATAAAGGAGGTGCTCTCAGGTTGGTTGTGCTCTTTAAGGATAATCAGGGCTGGCCTAGGATCTTTTTCTTATAGAAGGGAGGAACAAGAAATTGGGAAAGTTGCCATCTTGGGCAACCACTCCCAGGATCTTTCAGTCAGCATTGTGGGTTTTGCAGTACAAAGGCACATATCTATTCACTGCTTAGGTACCATAAATTTTTTGTGTTGTTATGTGCCTTTGAATCATTTCTGATGTAAGACAATGTTACCAGTTATGCTCAATAAATATAAATATTGGACTTTGAAGCATAAGACAGGGAAGCTGTCTGTTGCCAGAATCTGCATAAATTGTTAAGAAAGCTTACTGAACAAGAAGGGTTGATAGTGGCCTGGATCCTTATCCATTGGGTGGGGAAGCAAACATTATTCTAAAGTGCAAACTAGAAATTCCATCCTTTCCCCCATCATGCTGACAAGGAAATGGTTCCATGGATGACAGAAATCATTGTTTAACTGTCTTGCCTACCTCCACTAAATGGAGACCTGCCAAACTGGCTCAGACTAGAACACACATACACACACCATTGTGAGTTATCCTGCAGCCTTCAGAGATGTTGAGAAACCTATCTGGATTTGAAAGAGGTTACACACACACACACACACATACTGATTGGCTTTGTCCTGTGTATGCAGCCCCATTGTTCAATACTGCCCAGACCACTATAGAGTCATTACCAGTATCTGAAAGATACATTCATCTCTGTCCTTTGCAAGCACATGCTTTTCTTTTTTGAACAACGTTGAGGAGACAGCCCCCATGTTAGGGAGACCTTAAATACAGAGACAGAGAAAGAGAAAGAGTCTGGATTTGGTTGCTGCACTGTCATTAAAGAATCTGAAGCTCTGCACTGATCCCAAGAGTAGTTTACAACAGCATGAGTTGGACTTACACTGTTATAAATTGCCACCAGGATGCTAGCCTTTATTTATATCATACCTCAGTTCACAGGGCAGGTTAAAACAAAATAGAGTTAACATTAACCAAAATCGAGTTGTTTTTTTTAAGGGAAGTAGTGTCTAAGCTATCCTGTTAAAGATAAAGCACTAATTTAAAATATTTTTAAATCATTTAAAACATAACAATGTGAATCAAAGTACAAACATGCCCACACCCACATTGAAAGATCCTTCAACAGCAAACAGCAGTGTTTTGGATTGCTCATTCAATGCTTTTTTTTAAAGCTTTCATACCACAAAATTGTTTTAACTATTTTCGCTTCTTGGTCACCTTCCTATTTTGGGAGAAAGGTGGGATTGTTGCTGTTGCTGTTCTGTGCCTTCAAGTCATTTCTGACTTATGGCAACCCTAAGGCAACACTATTATGGGGTTTTCTTGGCAAGTTTCTTCAAAGGGGGTTTGTCATTGCCATTCTTTGTGGCTGAGAGACTGTGACTTGTCCAAGGTAATCATGGCTTTGTCCAAGGTCTTGTCCAAGGTCACCATGGGTTTCTACAGCTGAGACGAGATTTGAACCCTGGTCTGAAGAGTCATAGTCCAATACACCAAGCTGGATCTTGAAAAGGTGGGATATAAACCCCATAAACAAACAAACAAATACACTAGCTAATAGTCAAAAGCTATAAGGAATTCAAACTATAGGTGTCTAAACTATAAGGAATTCAAAGACATAGCTGTGTTAGTTTGGAAAATCAGTATGCAAAGGGATCTTATAGTATCTTTGAGACTAACTGAAAGAACTAACTTCTTTCTTTCAGTTAGTCTCAAAGGTGCTACAGGATCTCTTTGCATATTATAATAAGGACTTCACTTGCCAGTGGAAAAAAAGGAGAAAGATGGCATTCATATCCTCTTGTGGGAGGGAGTTCCACAACCTGGGAGCAACCACTAAGAAAGCCACTTCCTGTGTTTCCACCAAATATGCCGATGAGGGACCAAAATTAATCCTTCACTTGAACATCTCAGAACTCAGGCAGGCTTATACAGAGAGAGAGAGATGGCTTTTTAGATAGTTTAGATCCAATCTGTAGTGGCAGATTACTTGTGCGATATCCTAGAAAGCATGACCACTTATGGAATAGTATATATACTAGTGTAAAGCACCAAAAGGATCCCAGCCTTACAAAACTAATTTTTCCAAACTGGCATGTCTTTCCTATGATGCTAGCTATTTTCCCTCCCAGATGGCTAGGATAGATTTTGCTTCAGCTGTAGGGGATGGAGGAGGTGTTTCTCGGTTCCTTTGAAGACCCGTCCAAGGCCATGATTATATGTGACATGTCTTAAGATCAGAGCCTGAACTGTGTGTACATTTGGATAGTCCCTCATGAAAAGAGCCATCTGTTAATTCATGGAGGAGGGCTGTCAATGCCCAGAGACAATGGAGCCCTTGTTTAAGACCTGTGGCTTCTCTCAGCAAAGAGTTTCTCATTCAAAACCAACTCCCATCACCACCACCCCCTATAGACAGGAGGGCTGAGGAGAGCCACAGAATATTACACAGTATTACACAGAAATGTAAACATTCAAGGAAGTGCATAGCCAGCATGAGAATATGTAAGCCTCTCTTTTTCGCCCTCCAAGATTGGAAAAGCTTAGTTTTGGACTACAGTTCCCACAAAATCATTTAATGACCATGGAGATTCCAAAACAGAGATCCTCCTTCAGGACTGTAAGTTATACATTGGTGTACTATGTGAACTTTGTGGTCAATGTCAACCTTGTGTAAATGAATGTACAGCAGAATCGAATGTGCAGCAATGTATAACAAATGGTACATAGCCATGCTCAGGGATGCCCTATGTGTAGCTCCATTTTCATATTCTTAAATGCACACCTACTTCTGGAGGATAATCTGAGCATGCATAAGACACCAGTAAGATTCTGTCCTGAGAGTTATAGTTATCCCCCCCCCCCCAAAAAAAAAAAAACCTTTCCCGACTTCCATACTCTTACACAGTCTCCCCTCCTTTATGACCTCACGTGGACTACTGTATCTAATTCTGGATATCTTATTTCAAAAAAAAAGGTATTGATCAGCTAGAATATGTACAGAAGAGGGCAACAAAGATGGTTAAAGGCCTGGAAACCAAGCCCTATGAGGAATAACTTAAAGAACTGGGTATGATTAGCTTAGAGAAGAGAAGACTAGCAGTGATAGGATGTGTGTATGTGTTCATGTGCCTTCAAGGCACCTGTTGACTTATGGCAGCACCATCAATTTCATAGGGTTTTCTTAGCCATTCAGATGTGGTTTTGCCATTTCCTTCCACTGAAATGTAATCTACAGTATCTGGTATTCCTTGGTAGTCTTCCATCCAAGTGCTAACCAGGGCTAACCCTGCTTAGTTTCCAAGATCAGATGGGTATTTATGCCTTTAGGGTATTAGGATAGCCAACTTTAAATATTGGAAAAGATGCCATGTAGAACATGTAGAATAGGGTTTAAATACCCCAAAGACATCAGATCCCATCTGACCTTGGAAGAAAAGCAGGGTCAGCCTTGGTTTGTACTTGGATGGGAGACTGCCAACAAACACCAGGTGCCATAGTCTATATTTCAAAGGAAGGAACTGACAAAACTACTCCTGAGTATTCCTTTCCTAAGCAAACCCTATGGAACTCATGTGTCACAATAAATTGACAGATAACTTGAATCTATGCACATATAGACCAGTGCTGTTCAAAATGGTGGTCCCCAGATTGGTGTTGCTCCCAGAGCCATTTGCTGCAGCGCCCTGTTGAGTTTGAAGGAAAGAAATAATGGTAGCCAATGGGCACAAATATGGTAGTGGTCATTCGTACATTGGAGAAAAAAATAATTGTCAGTCCATCACATCAGACAGCTTGGGAAGCAATGATATAGAAGACAGAGCGAGCTTGTTTTCTGCTGCTCCAGAGACTAGGACACAAAAACATGTATTCAAATTACAAGAAAAGTGATTCCACTGAAATATTAGGAAGAATGACATGATGGTAAGAGCTGTTTGATAATGGAACAGATTCCCGAGAGGTGATGGAGTCCCGTTCTTTGGGGGTCTTTAAACAGAAGTTTAAGAGACTTTAGGAGACCAGCATGGTGTAGTGGTTTGAGTGTTGGACTTGGATTCTGGAGACCAAGGTTCGAGTCCCAGCTCGGTGATGGAAACCCACTGGGTGACCTTGGGCAAGTCATACTCCCTCAGCCTCAGAGGATGGCAATGGCAAACTTCCTCTGAAGAAACTTGCCAAGAAAACCTCATGATAGGGTTCCCTCAGGATTGCCGTTAAGTTGGAAATGACATAAAAGTACACAACAACAACAACAAACAGAAGTTGGATGGTCATCTTTTGGCAGTATTTTAGCTTTGTGTTCCTGCATGGCATGGGATTGGAATAGATAGTCCTTGGGGACTCCCTTCCAATTCTTTCTTTCTTTCTTTCTTTCTTTCTTTCTTTCTTTCTTTCTTTCCTTCTTTCTTTCTCTTTCTTTCTCTCTGTGTAGGGAATATCGTCGATGATTAAGTGACATCCTTTGATTGCCAAGGAAGTCACAGCAATTATTCAAATCTGACAACAAACATCGATTTAGGGAAGTGTTACCTGGAGCTCACGCCGGTTGACAGAATACCATTTCAATCCCCCAGTGAACATTAATCAGACTTCCCAACCACTATCGTGTGCCGTTTCATAATAAGGCCTGACACGGCCCCTGTGCTGCCCTTGCGGTTGTATCTCACAAATGTGCCAGAGGCTTATTTTCATCTGAAATAAAAATTTATAGACATGGCTAAAAAAACGAAGCACAAATATCCAATTCTCCTTGATATGGAAATTCAGTGGTGAGGACAAGGCAGCTCTTGTTCGGTAGGGGTGCGGTTGTACAACCGTGGTTTCCTGTGTCATCCAAATATGAACACAGAGAAGGGGGTGATCAATGTAAGCACCAGATATGTGGGAAGGCTAAGTAAGGCCCCCAACTCACACAACATCTTTATTCCCCCCCCCCCATCACTGTTTAATGCTGCACAGTGATGACTCCATGTAGTGGTTTGAGTGTTGGACTATGACTCTGGAGACCAGGGTTCGATTCCCAGCTTGGCCATGAAACCCACTGGGTAACCTTGGCCAAGTCACATGCTCTCAGCCTCAGGGGATGGCAATGAAAAACCTCCTCTGAACAAATCTTACCAAGAAAACCCCATGATAGGTTCACCTTAGTGTTGTCATAAGTCAGAAATAATTTGAAGGCTCACAACATCAACAAAAGAAGAATTCCAAACCTGTGTGAAATGGTGCCTGTATCCAAGAGAGAAATAAAGATAAGGCTCTCCTTTTCTCCTAAACTGTCCCCAGGAATAAGAGCCCTTCTTCCAGAGAAAAAAGAAGCAGAAAAGCCAAAAAGTCAGTTGTGTCCTACATACTCTCCAATGGCCCTCATTTGTTAAACAACAGTCCCGGTGAGGCGTCTGTTGTCTGACTTTTTCAGCTGGTTTTAAAGTGGCCTCATTTCTCTCTCCTCCTATTTCCCAGCTTTGTCCTCAGCTTATGTCAGTTGACACAAACATGAATGCAAAATGCAAAAGTAGTTTGCACATGACCAACTCAACACAGGGGGAAGGAGAGGATGGCCTGGCATCTTGCCCTTCCCAGCAGGCTCAGGCCAAAGCAAACTGCTGCAGCTCCTCCTAGCTTATCTACTCTTCCTCATTAGTAACTTTTGTCATCTTGAACATACTCTGATGTTGCTTGGTCAGACGTTTCCTAGTTTACAACTGAGAAATAGAGGAGGGTATGATTCAACAACAGCAGGCCCCACACATGCAGTCTGCAATAGAGTAGCATCAGTTCCTCATCACAATTAGTCTCCCAGGACTGGTTGCAAATAGTGTTTTTGGCAGACATGGGGAGCCATTAGGTGACTCACCTCCTACTCATGTTGACATATTGGCAGCCAGGTTTTAGTAATGCTAAGCCAGAAAAAAGAGACAGAGAGAGAGAAAGGAGGTAAAAATGCTTCCTAGACATTTTGCAACTGGATAAGTGCCAGTGCATCCCTTACCTGCCCAAGGCTTTCTCAGGAATCATTCAGTCTGCCTTATGGCTATTTACTTCTCAGCAGCTACAAAACCACAAGATGGTGAAAATGTCCAGAGGGTATGTGCTATTCACAGGGTCACTTATATGCCTCCTCGGAGGATCTCAATCATTTCACTCCATTCATTGCAGGAATGTTGCATTTGGAAGCTGGGCCAAGGAAAACCTCAGCGATCCCTTTGCCTTCTGCTCATGATGAGCCTCCAGGACCCATGTACAAATCACACTAGATCTGGAACCTTGTCACTATAAACACTTATAGTGCTACAATTCCATGTTAACCCTTCTGTGGAATCCTGGGACTTGCATACACATACTTTTAAATGTTTCAAATATTCAGGGGTAGCTGTGTTGGCCATTTAGCAAATTCAAACAAAAATCCATCAGTGATACCTTTATTGGCCAACCAAGATGCACAATATACTTGTTGCAAGCTTTCGAAGCTCCATGGGCTTCTTCATCAAGCAAGATGTTTGGTTTGTAGCATCTTGCCTGATGAAGAAGAAGCCCTTGGGGTTTCAAAAGCTTGCAACAAGTACATTGTGCATTTTGGTTGGCCAATAAAGGTATCCCTGATGGATTTTTGTTTGAATATTCCAAGTATTTAGTCCAAAGTTTAAAGGAGCTATTCAAAGGGTTAAGCCCTTAGTTTGGGCTAAACCCCAAAATAGGTTCAACCTCCCACTAACATGGAAGCCACCAGCATTTGAGACCCTCTACTAGGCACTGCTAGACACACAAAGAAAGGCAACTATCAGTGCTGGTGGGATGCCAGATTCTAGCATTAGATTTGCTTATCACATTGGAAGGGCCCTCATATAGGTGCTGTTCAATGTGGGATCAGTTGTTCCCTGTCTCACCAATTTGAATGAGAGCGAGGCAGAGACAATTCTGCACATAGATTTCTTCCCATGCACACAAACACATGCAGAAAGCTTTCCTCTGCTTTCTCCGATAAGCATTTATGAGCCTTAAATGATGGAGCGATTCAAAAATTGCCAGACAGTACAAGGCTAATGACTGTTATTGCCATGCATTATTCAACAGGAAATATACAATTAGTTCCCTATGTTCAATTTGGTGTTCCCATTAGCATTGGGTTATCATAAAATATAATTATGTGGAACTGTAAATATGTCTCCTCTCTATCTCTAACTCTCTCTGTTCCTTTATGGAAGTGAGAGAATGTACGTGTGTGCATGTGTGTGTTTGCATAATACAAGGCCATATCTGCTATTTAAGAACAGGAAGCAAAACCTAGTGAAATCATCTGGCAGGAAGTGTTTGGAGAAAAAGCAGAACAGCTTGGGTTTTTCTCTTCTGCAGTCTTATCATTTCCCTCTATTTCCAGTTCTCCAGATTGTGGTTCATGTACAAATCATATTGCCACCCAAATGTAATTGAGGAATACTGGGAGATAACAGCCCAACATATTGGTAGCCACTAGACAGAAAGAACATCAAAACAGTTAAAGAATTCCATACCTAGGATCAAATATTGATCAGAATGATGACTGTAGTCAAGAAATAAGAAGAAGATTAGGAATGGGAAGGGCAACTATGAAAAAACTAGAAAAGCTACTGAAGAGTAAGGATATACAACTGAGCACAAAAGTTAGAATCATCCAAACCATTGTATTCCCCATCACCATGTACAGATGTGAGAGCTGAACAGTAAAGAAAGCAGACAGAAGAAAAATCAATTCATTTGAGGTGTGGTGCTGGAGAAGAGTGTTTAGGATATCATGGACAACCAAAAAGACAAACAGATGGATCTTGGAACAGATCAAGACAACGATTTCCTTAGAAGCCAAAATGTTCAAATTGTGGCTGATGTATGTTGGCCATATAATGAGAAGGCATGGATCACTGGAAAAGACAATAAAGCTAGGGAAGGTGGACAGTAGAAAAAAGGAGAGGAAAATCACATGCCAGATGGATGGACTCAATCAGGGGGCACATGGGTATGGGTTTGCAGGAACTAAGTAGAGAAGTTGAAAGTAGGAGTTCTTGGAGTTGTCTCATCCACAAGGTCACCATGAGTTGAAGTTGACTCGAGGGCAGATAACAACATAACAAAATGGCACCCATGGTCTGGACGTAGCAAACCTGGTCTGAGTTTTATTTTAGATTTTTAAGTGTTCATCCAATATGCTGAGTCTATTTAAGGTTTAGGTTTCAGCACCTCAGAGAATTCCATTGAAAACGTAAGTCCCAAGGTGGATCCACTGCACATGGAAGCCACTGAACACACAATCACATTAGCAGTGGCAAACATGAGAGCATCAGAAGAGCATCAGAAGAGCTTTGCTGGATCAGACCAAAGGTCTATCTGATCAAGCATTCTGTTCCCACAATGGTAACAGATGTTTCTGGGAAGCCCACAAGCAGGACATGAGTGCAAAAGCACCTTCCTACTCAGGTGCCCCAGAAGCTGGTGTTAAGACCTACAGTGGCTATAATTTGTTCTTTTTGTGTACCTTCAAGTCAAATTCAACCATGGTACTCTGGCATAGGGTTTTCTTGGCAAGATTAATCAGCAGTTTGCCATTGCCTTCCTATTAAGCTGAGAGAAAGTGATTTCTTCAAAGTCACCCAATGAGTTTGCATAGCTCAGCAAGGATCTGAATCCTGGTCTCCCAGAGTACTAGTCCAACACTCAAACCACTACACTACATCCTCTCTCTTAGTGCCTATAATACAGAATATTACAGAATGATTAGTAACTTGCCTCACTTCATATGGGAAAATTCCCAAAAATAGAAAGTGGCATGATTTTGCCACTTTATCCATGGGATAATCCCACAATAATGATGATGTAGAGCAGGGGTAGACAACCTTTCCCCTTTAAGGGCCGAGGGACTTCAGCTCCCAGAAGCCTCAGCCATGTTGGCCAATAGTCCCCATGTTGGCCAATAGCTCCTGGGATTCTGGGAGCTGAAGTCCCTCGGCCCTTAAAGGGGAAAGGTTGCCTACCCCTGACGTAGAGTGAAAAGCATGGCATTATTGTGAGATATTAATGGGATATTGCAGGAGTATCACACTAATATCCCATTTCTTTTTCCAGTGTGATAAACTTCTTTGTTAAAACCATCAACCAGTCCAGAATCCAATTGTCAATTCCTGGGACAAGTGATTCAGCCTTTGTTACCTGGTCAGAAAGCCCATCACCTGGGACTAGATTTAAGGTATGAAAATGGTTTCAAAACCTAATCCCTGTGCACACAGCCATCATATACACTCACTCTCTGTGTATGTTCTATGTCAACCTCAGACCTCTCAGTCTGAGCCACTCCAGCTTTCCACGATCTTCTCTTAGGAGAGGTAATTATAACCCCACTGCAACTCCTAAAAATGCCGCTATCCTTTTTCCATATTTCCATTTTGGTTAGCTCTGTATGCTGTGTTTGTTTGAATTGCTATGTCGTGTGTGACTGCGGTCTGCATATTTCCTAAATAAAACCTTTTTAATTCACTCAGAACCTGGAGTCCTCCCAGTTAGTACTGGTATATATTGGTGCACATGGTCCAAAGTTTCCCCAAGCTTCTTGCAAGGATAATTTCCATGACATTTGAAGTATCACTGACAACTGGTGGGGACACCTTAGCCCATCAACCTGTTCTTTGAACAACATAACAGAGAACAAACCTCTGTGACAGCCCTTTACATATTTGAAAAATTGATTCATGTCACCCCTCAGTCTTCCTTCCATCAGACTGAACATGCCTAACTCCTTCATATATAGTGGGTCCATTTTCCACAGGGTTTTGGTTCCAGGATCCCCCATGGATAACAAAATCCATGTATGCTCAAGTCCCATTAAATATAATAGCATAGCAAAATGATGTCCCTTAAATAAAATGGAAGGTCGAGGTTTGCTATTTGGAATTTATACTTTTTTAAAAAATATTTTCAAGCTTCGGATGCTTGAATCCATGGATAAAAAAATCTGTGGATAAGAAGGGCTGACTGTATTGTTGCTGAAAAATCCAGCTAAAATATTGATACTACTGAAGATTGCAAAGAATCTCAGAGGAAACAGGGCAGCCTGAAGGGGTGGGAGAGGATGTCTCAGTCTATATTCATCAAAATGTCTGGGTGCTTTGAGCCTCAGAGTCCTGGCTATGCAGCGTATGCTTCCCTGATCTCTTTAATGCTAATGGGTCATTAAATATTTCTTTGTTTGCATATGATTGGGCTATGATTTGTGAGCACAGAGAAACCAAGCTTAAGCAAACATGACACAGCAAGTCAGATGGAAACCCAGTCCAATTACACTTTCATTCCAAATTATTTTGGACCAGGCATTAAAAAAATCATGGCTAATCATTATCTTGTTCCTCGACTAGCTAATTATTATTTTTATTTTTTTTGCATTGTTGCCCTGCTCCTCTCCCCATGTCCGCCTCATGTTAGCAATGTTTAATTGGTAGTGGGGCGGGGATAAAACACAAAAGGAATTTAAATCAGTGTGACCAGAATCACTTTTCCAGGATATTTTAAAGCCTCAAGTAACAGACGAGCTGGTGCATGCGTAGATACGGTCTCCCTGTTTCATTCCAGAAGAAATGATAATGCCTGTTTCATATTTCTAATCATATAACTGAATTTTTTAATGTATGTATATTTAAAATCATCTTAAATTATTTGAGGGTTACATATGTCCAGTGCCCACCAGATAGCCAACTTGGACTTTTGGCACTATTTAGGGTTTAAAAGGATAAAGGTAAAGGTATTCCCCATTGACAAAGTTGTCAAGTCATGTCCGATCATAGCAGATGGAGCTCATTTCCATTACTAAGCTGAAGAGCCAGCGTTATCAAAGACTACTCTGTGGTCGTATGGCCAGCATGATTGCACAGAACGCTGTTTACTTTCCCACCGAAGTGGTACTTATTTATCTGCTTGCATTTGCATGCTTTCAAACTGCTAGGTTGGCAGAAGCTGGGAATAGTGATGGGAGCACACCCCATCATGCAGCACCCAGGCCTTAAAGTGCCAACCTGCTTATCTTGCAACCAACAGAGTCAGCATCTTAACCCGTTGAGCCACCTGAATAATATCCCAAAATAACCCTCTCCTCTTTCTATGTCAGGAATGGAGAACTCGCAACCATCCAGATGGTTTTTGTTGGACTACAGCTCCCAACATCTAGCCCACTTGACCAATGAGAAGATGGGTTATAGTGCAGCAGCAACTGAAGGGCCACAGATTCCCTATCTCTAGTATTTGAGATCTTTGGGATCTAAACTTGAATCTTGGTTTGGCCACCTCTGCTTTGTACTGGGTAAATCTACACTTTACAATTATAGCAGCTTGATATCCCTTTGTGGCTCCAGTCTATGAAGTTTGGGGATCTGTAGTCTGAGGAGACACTACCTTGAACAGCAGCAGTAGACTTTCTGGCAGAGAAGTCTTAAATAGCTCATAGAACTACAAATCCCAGGATCCTGAAAGCTGGAGTCATATCAGTTAAAGTGTAATCTAAGAGCAATCGCTGTGTAGTGTGGATGTACCCCATGTTAGACTGAAGTATGCTGTTTTTTCCAGAAGGGTCTTAGGAACCATTTCATATTATAGAAAATAAATTAGTTTCCCCAGATAAGATATTCAAAGTAGTGGTGGCAGAACCTGGAAAAATTACTTTGGGGTATACAACTCCCAGAATCCTGCAGCCAAACAGTGTCCATCCTGACTTGGATGGAAGTCAAAAAGATATTGAATATGGACATGAAATTAGACCTAGCATTCTATCTTCTGGGAATAATACAATGATGGATTAGAGAGAAAACATGGAAAAATTATATTTTATTTGACAACAGCTGCAAGAATCATCATTGAAAAAAAATAGAAGATAGGGCCTTTGCAGACTGTTGGAAATAGTGCAAATTGAGTCCACTTTAACTGCCCTGGCTCAGTGCTAGGGAATCATGGGAACTGTATTTTTTCCTGAGACATTGAGCCTTCTCTGTCAGAGAGCTCTGGTGCCACAATAAACTACACTTCCCATGATTCCCTAGCACTGAGTCAGGGCAGTTAAAGTGGACTCAATTTGCACTATTTCTGGCAGTCTGCAAAGGCCCTTAGACGCTGTACCAACTCTTGAGGAGTGGTCAAGTAAAATATATGAGTTTGTGGAAATAGATAAATTGACTTGTTTATTAAGGAATGGAACAGTGAACAAACATGAGAGAGAATGGTTTACTTTATTTACTTATATTAGACAACAGTGGGGAGTAAATGGGTTATTGCTCTAATAGAATAAGAGAAAAGGCGGCATATATTTCTTGATTTACGTTTAGCAAATTTGTAAATATAATATAGTAAAAGAGATACTAAAAGGAGGGAGATGTCAGTCAATCAGGTTATGATAACAGAGAGAAGGGAAATGAAAATTATGATCTTGGTGAATATTATAAGGAAATAACCAAAAAAATGTATATTCTTGTGTACTTCTAGACAACAATTTTTTTTCTAAAAATAAGAAAGTCAGATAAATTTTGCAAATCTTCAAAGGATGGAGGAGTGGAAGTCATTTTTATTTGGGTGTGCACGACGTGTAGTAAATGTGTGCAATGTATGTTGATGTGTGTTTAATGGTGTTTTTAAATGAAGAAAATTAAAAAAATAGAATATAAAGGAGTTTTCTCTTTTTATCAGTTTTGTTAATACATATTATATAACTCTCTATCTACCACCATGCCCTTTGCCACTATGGTCTGATGTTCTTCAAAGAATTCAATCTGTATAGGATTATATATGTGTGGCTCTATTGAGGGTCCATTTTTATAATTGTAATATTTGGAGGGGGGTTGCCATCTTTTATCGTTTTTTTTATTGTATAATTTTAATTAATAAATAAATACTGGATATACTCGACTATAAATCGGCCTCATGTATAAGTCGAGGGCATAATCCAAAATTATGGATTTTGATATGACCCTTGGATAAGTCGAGGTTTGAACCTAGGGGCATGCAATAAAGGATCTAAATGATGAATCAAAGGAAAACAATACCAAACCTACAAAATTCTGGCAGGCATAACTATTTTGGCTCACACTAAAGGCTGGATAGAAGAGAGAGTAGAGGGAGATCAGTGCTTCCAGGTCAAATTGCACTCTTGCCTTTCACCAGGTGATGGTTCCCCTTCTTAATAAACGTTTTTAAAGTATAGTATTTACATTGACCCATGAATAATCAATCTAGGTTTTTAGGGTCAATTTTTTGACTAGAATTTCTAGACTTATACATGAGTATATACAGTAGATAAGTAGGAGCTTTCTAAAGCTCCGGACTTGGGTTGCTCTGCATCACGTTGAGCAAAATGCAGCCCTCCAGAGAGCATTGGACACCAACTCCTATCCAGCCTGACTCCTATGTCACTGTTTGGGAATGGGGAAAGACTTATGGCGGGGAAAAATGGTTGATTCCAAAGGTTTTGGGGGACCCTGAAGAACTGTGGCCTTTCTCATGTTCCCAATGGCAAGCTTGCTGCTTGCTTCCACCACTGCGTCCACCTTTGCTCCTCCGCCACCAGCGTTTTTCAAGACAAGGGACACCATTTTGGAACGCCGCTTTCTGCCTGGGAGCTTAGCATTCTGTACAGGGCATGGTAATTATTTCCGCAACGGGGAGCCCTCGATGACACTCATTACCATAATGCCTGTCTCCATGGAGACAGGGCTTACTTTATAGTAATTCACTCAGGGAAAAGTAAGATGAACCAAGAGTGGAAAACTCCAATTATTCCTCCCTCCCTTTCCTTATGCACAGCTCTTAAATTTACTGCTCTCATGCTCAACAGGAGGCGAGACACTCTTTCTATTCTTGGAGTTGTTCAGCAGCAAACCAAGTCATGGTAGCATATCACCCATCATCTGTCCCAATCGGGCAGGGACAGTCCCGATTCATCCTTTGCCATCTCACTTTTTCAGCTTTTTTGTAAAATATCATGGTTCCTTCTCCTCCAACGTTCCTCCTTCGTCCTCAGCTTACGTCAATTGCTGCAAACTGAGTTCAAACTGCAGAAATAGTTTGCACTCAGTTAACCCAACTGCGGGCAGCGAATAGAATCATGGGTCCAAAACACACTGCAGAAATAATCCGGTTTGTGACCACTTGAACTGACCTGGCTGAATGCAAGAGAATAGGAATAGGACCTGTCATTTTGTAAGACATTGAGCCTTCCCTGTCAGAGATCGCTGGGGCTACAATCAACTACAATTCCCAGGATTCCCTAGTACTGAGCCAGGGCAGTTTAAGCATTCTCAAACTGGAATTATTTCTGCAGTGTGTTTTGGACCATAGAATCAAAGAAGAGGAAGGGAAAGCATCTTGCCCTTCCCAGTAGACTCAGGACATTACCACATGAGGTTAAAAACAGAATTTTAACAGGATAAAAGCAACTTTGGCCAATACTTATCAGATGATGTCGGGTCTATCCTGTTGCTGCATTGTTGTTGCTGTTGTGTGCCTGCAAGCCATTTGTGACTTATGGAGTGACTTATTTGTGACTTATCATGGCCATTTGTGACTTAGCATGGGGTTTTCTTGGCAAGATTTGTTCATTGCCTTCCCCTGAGGCTGAGAGTGTGTGACTTGCCCAAGGTCAGCCAATGGGTTTCATGGCCAAGCGAGGAACCAAACTCTTATTAATCAATTTTAAGATAGTTTCCCTCAGCTCCTCTTGACAGTTTAATTTCGTTCTCAAAGTCATTGTCTTTTTTCTCAGGTCTCCATGTCTCAACAGACTATGAATCCCAAGCATCCATAGGATGGCGGCATGGCCCAATTTAAAACCCAAGCAGTATTAAATTATTTTAATGGATGCCTTCCTGGTTTCTTTGCTTCTGCCAGTAAGGAAGGACAAAGGGCCTTCATGCATGTGAGAAAATGTCTCGGTTCTTCATCTCAACAGGCCATCCAACCAAACTCTCCCCAAATAGTAATAGCAACAGCAAGTACATTTCTACACCATCTCCTCTTGACAGTTTAAAGGGGGGCTTTTATTTCGTTCTCAAAGTCATTGTCTTTTTTCTCTGGTCTCCGTGTCACAACAGACTACGAATCCCAAGCTTCCATAGGATGGCAGCATGACCCAGTTTCAGAAATATGCATTTCTGAATTAGCACTCCTTAAGCAGTTTACAATCTATAAGCCAATTGCCCCCAACAAAACTGGGTACTCATTCTACCGACCTACAAAAGGATGGAAGGCTGAGTGGACTTTGGAGCAGGATCAAACTCACAACCTTGTGGTTGCAGGACCGGCATTGAACCAATGCACCACCAGGGTTCCTTTTTAAATAGTTTAATATTGAATGTAATATTTAATAAAATGTCACTTATCCTTCTGTAGGTCCAACACAGGTGGAAGAATGCAGTGTTTTGGAATCATTCCATGGTGTGTCGTTCCCTTTAAATTTTCTTCCAAGTGTATTCTGATGCACTTTTAAAAAGAGAGAGAAAGAGAGAGTGAAAAAGTGTACGTTAGAAGGGTGTTTTTTTTCAAAAAAAAATTTCCCCATTTGGCCAACATTTTCCCCCATGTTCCTCGCAGAGTCTGAAATGAACTTGGCTTTTGTGTTGGCTGTCTTGTTTGCACACCATTATCGGGACTAGCTGGGGGTCGCTTTGAAAAAGGTGTTTGATTGTTAATTGCTGCCACCGCCGCCAAACCATCAGAAGCCGCTCAAGAACAAATAGCATTTTCATTTAGAAGGAAAAGCCACTGTTCATAAAGACTGGCAAGCAGCAGGCTTTTAAGAAACCAAACCATTTTGCAGCCCGTTGCTTGAAGACTAAGGGACCCTTTTGTTTGCTTTTCATCCTATCTCTTGGAGAGACTGTAAAATGTCAGATAAAGACATGTTTCAGTCTTCAATGTTTCCAAAGGTATATCCTACTTAAACATGCCAACCAACTGCCCCAATTTACCAAGGACAGTCCTGATTAAACTTGTGTCATCCCACTTTCCCAGCTGCTTTTAAAATGTTCTGGTTTCCCTCTCCTTCTCCCCATCTCCCCCTTTGTTCTCAGCTTATTTCAACTGCTGCAAACTGAGTCCAAAACACTGAAGAAATAATCCAATTTGAGACCACTTGAACTGCCCTGGCTCAGTGCTAGGGAATCCTGGGAACTGTAGTTTATTGTGGCATCAGAACTCTCTGATAGGGAAGGCTAAATGTCTCACAAAACTACAGTTCCCAGAATTTCCTAGCATTGAATCAGGGCAGTTCAAGCAGTCTCAAACTAGATTATTTCTGCAGTGTGTTTTGGACCTTGGTTAACTCAGTGGGTGGGTGGGAGATGGAGGGGCAGAACTTGGCCCAATAGGCTGAGGCAAAAGCAAACTGCTGCAACCTCTTCTGGCTCTTTCTCATTAACAACTTTTGCATCTTCGCCACACTCTGATATTGCTGGCCCAGACATATCCTGGCTTTTATCTCTAAAATATTGAGTGCATATGAAAAAGGCAACACTTTTTGTTGGTTTTAGCATTTGCCTTTGTACCTTGTTCTTCCTCCACAAAGCTAACTTGCTCTCAGCTTTTGAGTAACTGAATAACCCAAACTAGAAAGGAACTATCCAAGATCTAGCCCCCAAACAGGTTCAGGACATTGGACAGCTCCCTTGGAAGATGAACCAGAAGTCAAGACCCCTGACACCAGGCCCTACAAATAGTTGAGACACAGGATTGTCCTAGAGAAGATGGAAGGAAAAGTTTAACCTTGTCTATTATCATTATCAATTATTTTCATCTTTTCCCTTGTTTGGAACTCAAGGTGGCTTGCCATTGTTGTGTGCCTTCAAGTTCTTTCTGACTTAAGGTGACCCTAAGGCAAACCTAAGTCAGGTCTGATGCTGAACATAAAGAAAACAAAAATAATGACCCCAGAACAAATACACAAATTCAATCTAGACAATAAGGAAAGTGAAATAGTTAAAAAATTCCATTATCTAGGCTCAAACATTGACCAGAATGGAGACTGCAGTCAAGAAATAATAAGACTAGGAATGGGAAGGGCAGCTATGAAAGAACTGGAAAAGATACTGGAGAGCAAAGACATACAGCTGAGAACTAATGCCAGAATAGTTCAGGCCAATATATTCCCAATTACCATGAATGGATGCAAGATCTGGACAGTGAAGGAAGCAGACAGAAAGAAAATCAATTCATTTGAAATGTAGCACTGGAGAAGAGTACTTAGGATACCAAGGAGAGCCAAGAAGAGAAACAAATGGGTTCTTGAACAGATCAGACCAGGGCTCTCCTAGGAGACAAAGCAAATCATCTTGATTTAGGCTCCCTATGTACAGCAGAAATAATCCAGTTTGAACCCACTTTAATTGCCATGGCTCAACGCTATGGAATTTGGGGATTGTATTTTTGTGACACATTTAGCCTTCTCTGCCAGAGAGTTCTGGTGCCACAACAAATACAATTTCCAGAACAGTCCTTTGTAAGACATCTTACAGTCCATTTGACTGAAAGGCAGAGTAGAAATCTTTGAAATAAAACCAGTTGATATAGGTTAAGCCACATGAGTCCATGAGCAGGGCTTGAAAAGCCAAATCATGTTTAGGGCATTTCTGCAGATGATTGGTAGAAATGTAATTGTACTTTTCAGTTACTCATCGTGCATCTCCTTGGTGGATGAAAAGAAAAAAATATCTAAAGAGAAAACAGGCTATCTCCTCTCCCTTTATGCCTCCTTGGGGTTGCTCTTTTCTGATATCAAGATCAGATGGGCATTTGCCACCTGTGGGGTTAACAGACCTTACGAAGAAAGAAACACCACTATATACCTGAGGTTTATTCCACCACCACCTGTCCCATCTAACTGGCATAGCAGCCTGGTTGAGGTTGTTGTTATTGTGTGCCTTCAAGTCGTTTCCGACTTATGGCAACCCCAAGGTGAAGCTATCGTGGGGTTTTCTTGGCAAGATTTGTTCAGAGGAGATTTTCCATTGCCTTCCCCTGAGGCTGAGAGTATGTGACTTGCCCAAGGTCACCTAGTGGTTTGCATGGCTAAGCTGTGAATCGAACCCTGGTCTCCAGATTCATCATCCAACACTCAAACCACTATGCCATGCTGGCTTTCCCTGGCTGAGTATTCACAATTTAATAACATGTAATGCTGTAACTTAGAGCTAAGTCAAGGAAGCATGTGGTCCTCCAGACAATCATTCCCACCTGCCCTAGCCAGCGTAACCAATGGTGTGATAGGAGTTGTAGTCCAATAATACCATTTTTCTTATCCTTGTTTTAGATCAGGGATAGGAATTGTGTGGCCCCTGGGCCATATGTGGCCCGCAGAGATCCTGTGTTGCCTTTGTGCCCCCCATAGACCCCAGCCTCCAACTTATCATGTTGAATATGTTCTTAGTCTTAACTGTTTCAAACAATTGTAGCCTGTTTGTAATGTTACGGAGACCTTTTTTTATATATATAGGACAAGGTGGTGATGGTGGTGATGGTGGTGATGGTTGTGTGCCTTCAAGTCATTTACATCTTGGCAACCCTAAGGTGAACCCTAAGGTGAACAGTGTTTTCTGGGGCTGAGAGAGTATGACTGCAACCCATTGAGTTTCCATGCTCAAGTGGAGAACTGATCCCTGATCTGCAGGGTCATAGTCCAACACTCAGACCACTACACCATGCAGGGAATATTTTAATAAATAAAAATAAAATATATTCAAAATTTCCCAAAAATGGTTGCAAAATGCTGAAAATATGACTCCAGGATGCACAAATGTGTACCTTGATACTGTTTCATGCCAGCATGGTGTAGTGGTTTGAGTGTCAGACTAGGACTCTGGGTGACCAAGGTTCAAATCCTTGCTCAGCCACGGAAATCCACTTTGGGCAAGTCACACTCTCTTAACCTCAGAGGAAAACAATGAAAAATAACCCTCTGAACAAATCTCGCCCAGAAAACCCCATAATGGGTTCACTGCAGTATCGCCATACAATGACTTGAAGGCACACAACAAACTATGAAACAGTAGAGATTTGCCCAGAAAAATTACCTGGAAATCAATTCAAATTCCTGGAACATCACTTCCAGCTACTAAAAATGGCCACGCAAAGCCAGGAAGAAGCAAAAATGGCCCTCCATCCATCAGTCCATGCTCAACCCAATTTATAGCCCAATGCTTGCTGAAAGCCTGATAGGGAAGGGATATCGCAGTGTGGCGATCCTTCATATTGCTAACCGAGTTGTGCAACCACCAATTTGCACAGAAATGAATGGAATGGAATATTGCTCCCCATAAGGACTCCCAGAGCATATTTAAAACACGATCCCTTTGCAAGCCTCCGTAATTGAGTTGCATTTCAAAGTATCTTTGTGCAGTGACCTTATTCCTTCCTCATCACTACAATGAGCATAATGTTTCTTTTATGTGAATGAATGGTGAAGGAAGAGAGAGGAAGGGGAAAAAGCAAGACACCTGACCTCTATGTAGATGATATTCACATCCTAGAGATGAGAACTGTAATAGCAGCCTCGTAGTTTATGGGATGGCTTTTGAGCTCCATAGCATTGCACCAGCTATTAGAGTGTGTGTTTGTGTGTGCATGGAGTGTGCCTATTTCTTCCTTCTTCCACCGCCAAATGCATATTCCTTCCTCCCATCTCTTCTATGTACCTTCGTCAGTAATTCCCAAATTCCGGTCTTCCAGATGTTTTGGACTTCAGTTCCCAGAATCCTAGACTACTGGCCAAAATGGCTGTGGCTTCTGGGAGACAGAGTCCAAAACACTTGGAGGATCAGAATTTGGGAATCACTAATCTACATAAATATACAGTCAGGCCTCCGTATCCATCCGGTCATCTGGTGTCACAACAAACGACAATGGCCCGCGATCTTTTTTAAAGTGAATAAGGCTTAGGAGAGGAAGGAGAATATTCACATTTTCGTTCAGAAAAGGGGAAATTTGTGGAGTGGGAAGGGACTAACAGCCCTAGGGCTACCAGTTGCCCACCCATGCCTACCGTTACATCTCAGGTGAAGCTAAACGGAAGCAGTTTGCTCCCAGTCATGGCGGGGGCCATCTGAACTTAATTAGAAGTCAATCTGTTCCCTCTCCATACAAAAAGGTTTGCTGCCTTTCCCTTGCATTTGACATACACACCATATGGTTCATTTTCCAAGTGGGAAGCCTGCTCCATAAACCAACAACGGCTCTCCCAGGTAAAATATTGTGTTTACAGTTTGGTGACATAACAAGGCTGAGTGATGGGCACACACACAACTGGCGAGTGGTGAGGAAAGTTGGGGGCAAGTGGAGAGGTTTGTTTACATAGGTATATTGTGCTCACGGGATCCAGAAGGCCATTAATTGTGACCCGTTCCTCCTCCAAATGTCAGCAATCGTTTAGCTCCATTTGTCTACAAAGAAAGGAGAGAGAGAGAGCACTGCATTGCTTTGTATTGGAAGAAAGGTAGCCAAGGCCAGCCCTATCATCAGGCAATGGGAGGCAGTTGACTCAGGTGAGGCAGATATTGAGAGTAGGGAGTCGCGATGTTATTGTTCTTGCATGCGGGGAAAGAGAAGCAGCATGGTACAGTGGTTTGAGTGTTCAGCTAGGACTCCAGCAGACCAGGGTTCAAATACCTGCTTGACCATGGGAACATTGGAGGACCTTTGGCAGGCCACTCTCTCTGCCTCAGAAGGAGATAATAGCAAACTTCTCTGAACAAATCTCACCAAAAAAATGCCTTAGGGCCGCCATAAATTGGAGACGACTAGAAGGCACCCAATCTTGCAACAATTTTATGCTACCAAAACCGAGTAGCTGCAGAGAGGGCAATGACCATTCAACCTCATTGCCTTCACCCTGAGCATGACTGGAAGTGGCATGTTATTTCAGTTACCAGGATTGAGTGGGAATATTGCTGGGTTTTGTGTGTGTGTGTGTGTTCTGCTTTGCTTTGCTTTGCTTTGCTTTGCTCTGCTCTGCTCTGCTCTGCTCTGCTCTGCTCTGCTCTGCTCTGCTCTGCCTTGCCTTGCCTTGCCTTGCCTTGCCTTGCCTTGCCTTGCTTTGCTTTGCTTTGCTTTGCTTTGCTTTGCTTTGCTTTGCCCTGACTTGACTTGACTTGACTTGCTTTGCTTTGCTTTGCTTTGCTTTGCTTTGCTTTGCTTTGCTTTGCTTTGCTTTGCTTTGCTTTGCTTTGCTTTGCTTTGCTTTGCTTTGCTTTGCTTTGCTTTGCTTTAGAGGTATTTCGTGTTAGTGGGTTGCAAGATGATTCAAAGTGCAACATTTTTCTGGGAGGCTGCACATTTTGTCCAAAAAAGTCAAGAAAATGTTATGGATTTTGACCAAGATGGTTGTGTCTTTTGTCCAATTATTATTGTTGCTAAGGTAGATCAGAATCCTCTATTGTTGTTGTGTGCCTTCAAACCACTACACCATGCTGGCTCTCCAGAACCCTTTATTCATAACCTGTAATACCTCAAGGATGGTTTTACCAGTTCCTTCCTCTGAAAAATGGCCCAAAGCACCTAGTATTTGTTGGCTGTCTCCCATTCCATTGGCTGACCCTGCTTAGCTTCCAAGATCATACAGGATCTGTTGTCTTCAGGCTTTTTAGGATTACAATACATACCTAAATCCCATATTCCAACCATTGTTGTTGCTGTTGTTGTTATATTGCTTTTCCTCCCAGTTTGGGGCTCAATCCAGTTTATAGCTGCTAAACCGAATGTAGTTAAAAATTACGGTAATCACGTGCAAAAATTAAAAAGTATTTTTTTAAAAAGAAGAAGAAGAACCCAAACATCAAGTAAAGCTTTGTGTATTTTGGCCAAACATCAAGGCAAGCTTGTGTATTTGCACTGCAAAAGTGTCTGGGAAAATGATGGGGGGGGGGTTGGGGGTCTACATGTGGCCCATGGGCATTAGTTGTCACATCCCTGGTTTAAATCATATTGCATCAAATAATCACATCCCTGGTTTAAATCATGCCAGGGGGAGGTGGTTTCTTAAATCTAACTGCAGTGTGGCTTCTCGACACCAACAAGACAAGAAATATAAACATAATTTAGATAAAAGGGCGGGGGGGTGGGATTACCATGGATGACAGGAGGCATCATCTCTCTTTTGCTGAACCAAATAACCTCCAAACTTTCCAAAACAAGGCCTGCTGCTGGCAGAAGGTTGCAATGGAAGGCAGTGATTTTTAAGTTAAATCATTGTATAATATGATGGTAATGAGATTCCCGGGAAAATCATTATGTCTCTGTCAGGTGGTAATAAAACGGCGTATTTGTCTCCCTTCTCAGTTCACTTGGAGAATATGCAGATCTGCCAGTCCTCATTATATCTTGATGGAAACAAAACCCATTAGCATAGGTGCTGTAGATTTTAATGAGGGAGACATGCCGGAAAGTAATCCAGGTCAATGATAATGAAACAGTTACACCTAGCTGAAACTGATAAAAATCTAATTATGCCTGTATCAATAGACTACTTTAGCTATGTCAGATGTTGATCAGTCCCCTGCACGCACACGCACAAGCGCACACACACACATACACTTCACTTCAGGGATTGCATTGGGCACTTGTCTGAAACTGTTTCTGTATAACAGATGTGGAAAGGAGATTGAGAGGTATTTGTTGTTGTTAACTGTCCTCGGGTCAATCTCGACTCATGGCAACCCTCTGAATGAGACACTTCCAAGAAGATCCCCTGTCCTCCCCTGCTCTGCTTCATTCCTGCCATCCCTTAATACCCCAAGTGACCTCCTTCATAATAGAGTCCCTTCATCTGTCCTGTGGCCTTCTTCTCTTCCTCCTTCCTGCCTTCTTTCCCAGCATTATTGTCTTTCCCAAAGAGTCCTCCCTTCTCATGATGTGTCTGAAATCCGACAGCCTCAGTTTGGCCATCTTGGCTTCTTCCAGGGAGGTTTCCAGCTTGATCTGCTCTTAGACCCATTTGTCCTTTTGGTTGTCCATGGGATTCTCACCACTCATCTCCAGCCCCACATTCTCTCATAGGCATTGATTTTCTTCCTATCCTCTTTCTTGACTGTCCAGCTCTCACATCCATACATGGTAATAGGGAATAAAATGGCTTGGATTATTCTCACTTTTGTTATGAGGATGTCTTTGCATTTTAGGATCTTTTCTAGTTCTTTCATGCCCACCCTCCCCATTCTTAATCTTCTTCTGATTTCCTGACTGCAGTCCCCATTTCTATCAACGTTTTATCCCAGGTATGGGAAAGCTTTTACTATTTCTATCTCTTCATTGCCTAGATTGAACTTGTGAAGGTCCTCGGTGGTCATTATTTTTGTTTTCTTTATGTTCAGCATTAAGCCTTTGCACGTTCTTCTTTGACTTTCGTTAGTAGTTGTTCCAGGTCTGTGAGTTTTTCTCCTAGTATTACGGTGTCATCTGCGTATCTTAGACTGTTGATATTCCTTCCTCCTCTTTTCACTCCTCCTTCTTCTGTGTCTAAGCCTGTTTTTCTTATAATATGTTCTGCCTACATTATCTCTTTCAAGGAGATAATGTAGAGGTAGCTCATAAATCCTTAATTAGTTATTTATTAGATGCTGGCAGGTTAATTATTACTCAATTCTGGAAAGTTTTAAAGGGCAGTTAGCTTCCATTGAAAAAAAAATTAACTAATAAACGAAAGGTTAAAGGAAAGAAAAACATAATTTTTCTATGATGTGGAATTATTTTATTGAGTATATGAGGAGAGGAGGGAGGATAAAACTGGAGTTCCAAAGAAATTCTTCTGACATTTTATAATTATGCATTGTGGCTGTGTACCTTAATATGAAATGTAACTTTGTGTAGCACTTTCTTCTTTATAGTTCATATCATATCACAATTCAATTGTTTATAATACATAATCAATTTAACTTTTTTAAAAAAAAGAAATCAAGACTGTACAATAGGGTGGTATAGTATAGTTATGCCTGACCCCCGAAAATAGTTATGCCTGACCCTGATTTCCACTACAGCTATTTAATTTATTTGTCATTTATTGTAAATTATTGTAGTCTGTTATTTTAAGTATGTTTTTAAACTTCGATTGTTTGATTGTATTTTTTGGGGGGGGGGCTATTTGGGAATGGGATTGTCCGTTTTATTCTGTAAGCCACCCCAGTTGTATTTTACAGAGAGGTGGGATACAAACAATATTATTATTATTATTAGTAGTATTAGTATTAGTATTGGTATTGCATTGGCTAGGGTTCTCCATCAAAGTAAATAAAGGGGAATTTTGGATTTTATGATAAAGCATCCCCTCATTTGCTCCAACTGGAGAAAGCACTGGACTGGAGTGAGACAACAGGACTTTGAATGTGATCCGTTGTCCACCACATCATTCTCCTGCATCACACCATTCTCCCTTTCTCAGGGATTATTGTGTGTCTGCTGAACCTGACTCTCATTGAAATCAGTCTGAACTATCTTGGTTTCAAGTGCATCACAGTTCAACTAACTCTGGGATCCAACCCCATGTCCTTTCAGGTGGTGCCATATAGCATGAGAAGATTGCAGTGAGAGGTAGTGTATGGTAGTGGTTAGAGCACTGGAGTCATCACAAGGTGATCCAAGTTCTAATCTCAGCTCAGCCATGAAGCTGCCAACCACAGTTCAATGGTTTGGCACATGGGCCAGCTGTCCATAGACCCCTCTGCTGCAGAGCGTCTCCAGAAGAGTGCAACCAAAATGGTGAAGGGTCTGGAATCCATACCCAGCGAGGGGAGATTTGGGGAGCTGGTTATGTTTAGCCCGGAGAAGAGGAAGTTAAGAGGTGATATGATAGCCCTGTTTAAATACTGAGGATGGAAGCAAGCTTGTTTTCTGCTGCTCCAGGGAATAGGACCCAGAGCAATGGTTTCAAACTCCAGGAAAAGAGATTTCACCTCAACATTAGGAAGAATATCCTGACACTAAGAGCTGTTCAACAGTGAAACACAGTCCCTCGGAAAGTGGTAGTCTCTCCTTCTTTGGAGGTATTTAAACAGAGACTGGGGGGCCATCTGTCGGGGATGCTTTGATTATGAGTTCCGGCATGGCAGAGGGTTGGACTTGATAGCCCTTGAGGTCTCTTCCAACTCTATGATTCTATGATGTCCGTGTAGAAGACTTTAAAAGATTGATAACTGAACAATCATAGGCACTTGGCTGCCATGCAGGAACATTATGGGAGGATGCAGGAGTAAGGACCACACCGAGTGACACCTTAGAGGGAGATGACACCCGGTTGGGACCTCCACCTACTGCAAGGTGGTCATTTGTGGTGCTGCTTCCAGCACTCATCCTTTCCAGCTTCTCCACTGCCCTTGGCTCTCTCTGCCAAGGACACCAAGACACCAGGGAAGGAGACATGGGTGCACACTCCTTCCTTCCCCTTCCACTGCCTCACTTGCCCAGCTACATGCCCATCCCCTGGCAGCCCTTTCTGAATTTGGGTGGTGGCAGGTAGGCGAGCAAGCCAGCAAGAGGGTAGGGTAGGCACCGAGCACTAGGTGACACCAACCCTAGTGCCATGGTGCCATGTAGATATTTGAGATCATATTCAGACTTTCTTTTTCTCTCTAGGACCTGCATCAGAAGGCAATGAAGGAAGAAGGGAAAGCAATGAAACTGCATAGTTGTCTATGTGGTTATTTCTCAAATGGCCAGTCTCCCAGCTGGCATGTTCCACCAACACCTCTCTGGTTTAGCTTTGTCTTGCTGTGAGAAAGGCCAATTGGAGCACCAAGGCCAACTCACTCTGGATTTGCTACCTTTTCAGTCTGAAACATTTTGCCTCCTGAGACGAGGATGGCACCTCCTCTGGTTCCACTGATAAAAGCTGATGGGGCTGACTGTCGAATCCTTCTTTAACACTAGCGATTAGATTTAACTTTCACCGAGATGGCAAAACTGGTGGAAAAGGGTTAATGGATTTACTTAATTTTTAATAAGCTAAAAAAATGATATCTAATTAATTTGCATTTGCATTAGAAGGGGAGATTTTTAACTTTTACCTTTGTCGGCTTGCACGAAAAGTGTTACCAGAATAAAGCTGAAAAATGTCATCCATGATTTTACTTTGGTATCAACCTCTGCTTGTTCCTTGGGAGGAAAGCAAAGCACTGCATACATTTTCAAATATCCAATTTCTCACCCTCTCCTCCCAAACTTTTTCTTGTACTTTCTCCAATCTCTCTGTCAGACAAGGTCATAAACTATGCTGAGAAACTTGAGGGGGTTGATGCCTCGGCCTTTAATAAACCTTGAATATGAGAAAGCTAAATCCACAATTAAACAGTGTATCTAGGATGTGGAGCTGTAATGGCATTTGGGTGAAATGGCCTTAACACTGGGATTTCGGCCATGGTACCCGAAAGAGGGGAACAGAAGAATTAGCTTGTGGAGAAGAGTTTACACCCGAAATGCATTAACTGAACAAATCCAAAAGCCTTTTCCATAACAACATTGCTTAACAGACATTTTTGCCATAAGAACACTGGAGTATCCCTCTTATTTTCCAGCTTACACCAGGATTTTCCTAAATTTAGGAAATCCTTCACCTTAGTCAGATTTAATGTTCTACCATCAGCCATACTACAGGATAGATTTGGAAGCATACCATACCTTACCTAAAGCAGGTTAATCAATTTAATCTGGATGAGGTGGGAAATATTAGTTACATCCTATTGTCATTTTTACAGTAACATATGCAGTATACTTATCACTCTTATTGTGCAACAAATTCCAGATAGATCGAATGAATATTTAAAATACCTAATGTTAAATACCTATAGGTATAGGAAGCCACATATCACTTTAAAAGTGGCTGTTTTGTGCTGCTGCTATAAAACTAAAGAGACAAAGGATTTTAGTGAATAATGTGTCTGTTTATATATTTTAACACAGTTTTATACATATGTACCAAGTAATTCCACCTTCTAGACATAGTACATTGCTGGTACATTGTAAATACAATGCTGATTTTGTCATTCATATATGTTCTTGTCTGTGACTGAAATAAACCGATTCATTCTATTAGCTCTGGCCTTTGTTCAAATTATGGACTCTTGCATGGAAACCATCCAAATTCTCTGAGTTAAGAGCATCAGAATTCAATTTCCTAGGACAGCTGAGGAGCATCGATGCATACTGTTGCCAAGTTTTCAAAACAGCAGTCAGGGACAGTCATAAATTCATGATATGCAAGGTTGGCACAGTCAGAAAGCAGTTGTTAACACAAGTTCCTGCTCTGTCTAAATAACAAATGAAAGTAGTGATTTGTGTTAACTTAGCTGTGTATTTCTTTAGAAAATTAACTACAGTCGTCCCTCCATTTTCACTAGGGATCCGTTCCGGACACACACATCCCCGCGAAAATGGAAATTCACATATATTCAAAGCCCATTGATTATAATGGGCATGCGCAGCTGTGCACAGCTGCATGCATGTACCGTTTTAATTCCTTCCTGCCTTGCCGTCACAAAAAGCGAGACTGTGGACTCTAAGTCTATAAATCAGAAGGGGCGCCTATATTTCCACATTCATAAATTACATGATGACAAACCAGACAGACTGTTTTAAGTATGTCTTGGTCTTATATGTTCAATTGATATTGCGTGTTTTTAACTGGTGTTCAGTGGTTGCAACTGGCGTTATGTGTTAGATTTTAATCTGTTGCTGTTCCTCTCCTCTATCCATAGGGAAAGGCAGGTAATAAATAAATATTGTAATTATATTATAAGAGCCAGTATGGTGTAGTAGTGCATTGGACTACAACTTTGAAGACCAGGGTTCAAAATCCCCTCAGCTATGGAAACCCAGTGGGTGACCTTGGGCAAGTCACACACTCTCAGCCCCAGAGGAAGCTAAAAGCAAAGCACCTCTGAACAAATCTCACCAAGAACATCCCATGACAGATTCACCTTAGGGTCGCCGTAAGTCGGAAACAACTTGAAGGTACACAACAACAAATTACATGATGCACACATTTCTGTCTTTATTAAAGGCCCATACTCTAAAATGCAGGATTTTTTGGTATCTCGTTCAGTCTACTTAGAACGAAAAGCTCTGAAACTTACAAGTGAGGGACTTTTCTCAAAATAAGGAACATCTGCCAGTCCTATAAAAAACAAGCTTTCTGGACCTAAAATAAGGAGCATCCTTTGCAGGGATACCTAGCAATCCCAAAACAGGAGGATTATCTAGATGCAAAGATGACGACCCTCACATAAAATGGCCTTACTACCTGTTATTTTCAAATCTTGGAAGCAACTAAATACCATATTCTTGTAATGAACAAGAATAAATGGTCTGGATGTTGTGACTTAAAGCTTGCAATTCTCTAACCATAAGGGACTTGAAAAAACAAGAAGCAGTTTTGAGAGATCCATGAAAATTAGGCTTTGGATAAAGAACCAGGTAGGTAACGTATTTAATCTCTATATTTAATTAGTTAATAACACAATTCTGGAGCAATGCAATGCTAAAATTCAAACTCCAGAAAACCATTTGTGAGATGAATTGTTTTACTCTCCTTTATTGTTGTGATATGTTTTGTACATAGTTGTTTACTTATACACTCGCCCCTCCATTTTGGTGGACTGGGTTTCCGCATCTCTCACCAGTTCATGGGCGGCAAACGGAGGGGGACAAAATGGGGTGCGCACCCATGTTGGGTGCCTATGGGCGCCCATGGGCGCGTGCTGCCATTCAAGCCAATGGGGCTTAAATATTTGCAATTTTCCATTTTTGTGGGGGGTCTGGAATGGATCCCACATGAAAAATGGAGGGATGACTGTAATAATATGTTTTTTAAAAAAAATAAAAAATAAAATAAATAAATATTAAAAAATGAATTACATTGCCCCTTTGTTAGAACATTTCCAATTTAATTGTTAACTAATTCTGACTACATTTGGCCCTCCACATCCACGGACTCTGCATTTGGCCCTCCACATCCACAGCTTGAAAATGCCCCCCTCCCCCAAAAAAATCCAAAAAATCAAACTTTGATGTTGCCATTTTATATAATGGACACTATTTTACTATGCCATTGTGTATAGTGGGACTTGAGGACCCATAGATTTCGGTATCCACAGGGGCTCATGGAACCAAACCTGGTGGAAACCAAGAGCCCACTGCAGTTAACTCCTATCTCTGATCTAGCACCACAGCTGAGGTCAGTAGGTTTGCTTAGGAAGCTGGAGTAGGCTACACACAGTTCTCTCGTCTTTTCCAACTTTGACTTAATCCTGCCAAACATCTGCTGTCTGAGATGACTACTTCACTCTTCATAATGGTAGGGCCATACACCAGATAGGAACCAACTTTGTGTCTGTCTCAACAGTTAGATAATGCCTGCACATTTTCTTGACATTTCCAAAAGTTAAATGAAATTTTACCATTCCAGACGTTAAAAGCATCCATATATACAGTATATAATGAATGAGAAAACTGAACATTTAGGATCACCCCAAAGAAACAGAGATGCCCAGCTACAGTTCAGCCAGGAGAACCAATTGTCTGCCAATTTTTCCTCTTGGTGTGTGTGCTGTGTGCCTTCAAGTCGTTTCTGACTTATGGTGACCCTAAGGCAAACCTATAATGGAGTTTTCTTTGCAAGATTTGTTCAGAAGAAGTTTGCCCTTGCCTTTCCCTGAGGCTGAGAGCATGTGACTTCCCCAAGGTTACCCAGTGGGTTTCATGGCCAAGCGGGAATGAAGCCCTGATCTCCAGAATCCTACTCCAATGCTCAAACCACTACGCCACACTCCGGTGACAGGAGCGATTCCACAAGCTTCAGATTTCTCTCTATTCCTTCTGGACTGGAATAAAGAAAAACAAGAAAAGGGAACAATTATGTTAAAGATTATATAATAAGCATTAAAGTTATCTTTTTAAAAAAGAAAAAAAGCCAACACCACCTACACAGTTTATATCATTTTAAAATAACACATCTATCATCTTTCCACTCTGCTTTATGGAATAATTGCTCTGCTTTTCTAAGGGAATGCAGGTAGTAGAAGGCTTGCCTTTCAGGTATTAAAAGCAGCTTGCAAACTTCTGCGATGACACTGCGGACCTCAATTAAAAAGCCACTGGATCTGGCCACTGAGGTTCATCAAGGATTTTGGGTCTGTTCTTGACATGGCTTGAAAGTCCCCAACTGAGTGACTCCGCCTGATCAAAAGATCTTGCTGAATGCAGCGATTTGATCCATTAACACCAAAGTCTTATAAATATCACCAGGCAGCAACAAGAGACAAGAATTAATGTGCTCAAGAACAGCCGAGCGCCTGCCAAGCTCTCTTGCCCTCTGTCCACCATCCGCCCTTCCCAGATAACAGACTCAAGCTTTCCTTAATAAAATGATGAAGCCAAAGCCAACCAAGGCTGAAACAAGGATCAGGCTTTGATGGATTGACGACAGAAGGGTTCTGACAGCGTTGGATAAATATCCTATCTTCCCAAGGGAAATGGCCATCAAGCATGGTTTGATTGTGTGAGCCCTTACCTCACTGACTCTATCAAGCTAATGTCACCCCTAAAAATAATAAATGCTGGCACCGTGACCCTACTCTCTCCCTTCCTCTAGGAACCTACGGATGTTTTTTCCTCGGTGGTTGCTTAGGAGAACAGATTGCCTAACCCTGGGTTAAATGGACCGCTCCGGCAGAGATTCTAACAAGAAACAATCCCACTCCCCTTGTGCAAATAGTAGGTTTGATTAGGAGTTTGTATTATTGAAGAATAAAGATGTGGGATCGGGAGCCTCTGGATGTCGCTGAACTTGGGAAATGAGATTCTCAGTTTGCCTCCATGAGTCAGATGGTGTAACCAGAGATGACCTGAGGCCATTCATGGATGAAATTAATTTTAAAAAATTATCTAAATGACAACAGATACATGAGAAGAAAGCACCATCTGCCAGAAAGTGGAGGAAAATTGGTAAATTTAAGAGACAATATAATAAAATAGTGAAAAGCAGAGAAGCAGACATTAAGTAATGTCATGGTTAATCATTTATGTATTTATTTATATCCCCTCTTTCCCCCAGTTTGGGATTCAAGGCAGCTTACAAAAAGAGAGTTTAGAAATTCACAGCATCCAAAAGTTTAAAAAGCAACAACAATCAAACCAACAGAAAATTAAAACCAGTTAAAATATGAGCCATTTAAACAACAACAAATAAAAATCCAGCACTTTATATACAATGTTACCCCAAGCTCAAGCCTCCATCCACACACATGCTTTTTGCTATCAGTTTGATATTAATGGGATATTTTAGGCAGGTAGCCAAGAGGGCACCTCCAGGGAAGGAAATCAGCCATGACATATAATAATAATATTTGGAGATTGTGCTGGCTCAGCATGGATGAAATCAAGGCACTTAGCCTGGTTAAATAAATTAAGATCAAAATTTACATAATCCCTTCACTGATAGGGATGATGGTGGGTGATAACCTTGGGTTTGGGTTTACACATGAATAGAAGTCCAAGATTACCTCCCTCTGGGAGCGAGAGCCCTTTGTTAAGGGAAATTCATGGTGATTGTCCAGCCATTGATACTTCCAGTTCTATTCTTCCCTCCTGAAAACTTCACCTTAATCCCCAAACTGTCCTCCGATACATTTTGGCCTGTAATACCAGCTCAGGCATTACTAATTTGGCTTTGTTTTGAGGTTAGACAGACACTCTGTCTGTATCACACCTGACTCCTCAGCAACTGCTGGCCAACTCAGATTCATAGACAGTATGCAGAGCCACTTTCCTTTCAGAGAATCCCCTGATTGGAACCTCTTTCTGTAATCAGGTACAGTATCATCCTTCTCAATCCTAAAAACCACTATCTGCTAGCACTTTTTATGTCACTAGTTCTCATAAAGGGGTGTGTGTGTGTTTGTGTGAAATCTGATTTCCCCTTTTGCTGTTATAAATAAAACCATATTTGGACCTTGCATTCTGGCGTTCTGTTTCTCAGAACCAGTATACACAGGTTGCCCAAAACCATCTCAGCAGCTTTAAGTGACCTAATACAATTCCCCTATTATGTATTGGTTGTGGGACCCTGGCATTTTGGGTAACAGCCTGTTAGTCCTGAAAAATCAATTCTCAAAAAGTCCTGCCAGGATAAAAAGGCCTTTTGCCCACTTGTAGTAAGATAGTAAGGAGGGAGCCTGTCTAGCCCCTCTTGGAAGGAAGTGAACCTGAGTGGTATATGGCTTTAGAAATCATAACCTGCACTTTGAATTGTACTTGTGAACAGACAGACAACCAGTGGAGCTGTTGCAAGAAGAGAGTTGCAGGCCCCCAGCTAATAACCTGACTGCAGCTCTTTGGATATTTCCAAACACTTTTCAAAGGCAGCCCCATATAAAGCATATTACAGTAATCCAAACACGATGCAACTAAGGCATTGGTTACCATTGCAACTAAGGCATTGGTCACCAGGCCAAAGTTGCTCTGACATAAAATAGTTACAGACTACAACTCCTATCTCCAATGGTTGGGGGTTCTGGGAGCGGCAATCGACGCAGAGTTTGGGAATATTACTTTTTGAGTTTTGTGGCGCCCTGATGGTGCAGTGGTTAAGTGCCAATACTGCAGCCACAAGATTGTGAGTGCAATCCCAGGGCTGCAAGGTTGACTCAGCCTTCCATCCCTTCGTAGATCAGCAAAATAAGTCCCCAGCTTATTGAGGGCAATTGGCTTACATATTGTAAACTGTTTAGAGAGTGCTGAGTTCACTGATAAGCAGTATAGAAATGTAAATGCTATTGTTATTGAGTTGTTTAATTTAAAAAAAATTGCACAAAACAGAAATTATTCATGCAATAGCAGCAACAGATGGGCAGCAGGAGCTCTGTTTCCTGCCTGTTTGGCACCATGTGCATGTGCCTTCGAGTCATGAAGTCACTGTCTCATGAGATCCATAGGGTTTTCTTACATAAGGAATCTTCAGAGGTGGTTTTGCCAGCTCCTTCCTCTGAAATATCACCTGCAGCACCTGGTATGCATTGGTGATCTCCCATCCAAGCCCTAACCATAGCTGAAAGCTTAACTTCAAAGTTCAAACTTCAAACCTTTTGGGTATTGGGATCATGCAAACCTCTGGGTGTTGTTGGATAGCAGCTCTCAGCCACTTTAATCAGAACAATTAATATGGAGGAATGGTGAGAGCTGGAGTCCAACAACCTCTAGAACAGGGGTAGGCAACCTTTCCCCTTTAAGGGCCAAGGGACTTCAGCTCCCAGAAGCCTCAGCCATGTTGGCCAATAGTCCCATGTTGGCGAATAGCTCCTGGGATTCTGGGAGTTGAAGTCCCTCGGCCCTTAAAGGGGAAAGGTTGCCTACCCCTGCTCTAGAAGGTTGTATGTTTCTCACCCTCAGGTGTGGGGTCCTGGACTGAAACAATTCCTTCAGTATATCTAAGGGGTGAAAAATATGTGAGGTGGTTTGCCATTGCATTTCCCTGAAATAAAACTTACAGCACCTGATATTCCCATTAATGTATTTTAATGAGAAAGGGCATTGGGAAGCTTCCAAAAAGACCAATCAACTTATAACACAACACTATTCACATGGGGGGAAAGTTCTGTAAATAATGTAACAGTGATCAGGAATGAAATGAATCTTGTGCAAATCATCCTTTTGTAATGATCCAATTGTGGATCAAGTTAAGGTTCCATGTTTTCTATGCAGATACTGTCCTTGCAGAGATACTGACTATTTGAAATCCCTCCAAATGTGTAACTTTCAAAAGCCAAATCAGTTTAATCAATTTAAAAATATTAAACAAGAAATAATTGAAACACTAAAGGTACATTAAACAATTTGATAAGTTGGAACCAAACAATTAAAATCAGTTGAAACAATTTACAACCATAACATGGGTGCAGACTTAAATAAAACCAACTAAGCCCAAAAGTCATTATTGAAGAGCCAGTTTAAAAAATTAAATTAGGTCCCAAAGGCTTTAATAAAAGGTGTCTGCACCAACCAGGCTTCTTAGGCTGCATCCACACTGCAGAAATAATCCAATTTGACACCACTTGAACTGCCATGACCTCAATGCTATGAAATGCTGGGAATTGTAGTTTTGAGAGACATTTAACCTTCTCTATCATAGAACTCTGGTGCCACAACAAACTACAAATCTCTTACAAAGCCATGGCAGTTATAGTGGACTCAAACTGGGCTATTTCTGCAGTGTGGCTGCAGTCTTAGGAGAGATGTTGGAAAATGTGGGTGCCACTACTGAGAAGGTCCTCACCATGTTCTTCCACAATGTATTCCCCCAGTTTGGGGGACACAGAGGAGGGTTCCTCCTCCAGACCACAGCTGGAATCCTATATGGCTGTTATGGATCCATAATGTAGAGTTATGAATCTGCATTCCCCATATTCACTAATACTACATATTCAAAATGGTGGCACTATTGCACCTTGTAGCGCCTTTGAGACTAACTGAAAGAAAGAAGCTGGTAGCATGAGCTTTCATAGACTCGAGTCTACTTCCATCAGATCATCTTTCTGATGAAGCACTGAATGCCTGTATGGTGTCAACCCATGAGTCAAGGTTGAGAGTGAGTTTTCACACACAGTTGTAGATGAGTCTTGCAGTGTACAAAATGTACACACATGGAAAAGGCTTCCTTGTATACATACAAGGTCCAGTAAGTTCACGATGTGTGGAAGTTTTGCAGGACTCTACGCTCTCCATCTAAGAACATCCAGCTCAGAAAACTCCAGTTTTAAGTTACTGCACTGCTAGAAATTTGGGAAGTGAAGGAAAATATCATTGGGGAAACAGAATTCTTATTTTGGACTGCAATGTTCTCATCCTCCCACATCACAATACCCATGGGGCCATATGGAGGTTTAGCATCTCTGGCCAGTTCAAGACAAAAACACAATTTTCTCATAGAGCAGGGGAACGAATTGTGCGGCTCTCCAAGTGTTTTTCAATGGCTCCTGGCATTTTTCTCCATAGGCTATGCTGGCCGTGGCTGCTGGGAGTTGCAGTTCAACATCTGGTGGGCAGAGACCTTCTCATTCCATCCTAAAGCAACAACATAATATATCTTCAGGCAATGCTGTGTGAAATACTAGAGAATGAGGCTTTCATATTGTGTAAATCTATCCATCCTGTTGAAACAATTGCAGTTTGGAAAGCAACTTCCGGTTGTTGCATTTGTTTATATCCTGCTTCCCCCCAAAATTGGGATGCAAAGCAACTCACAATTTAAAAAAGAACAATTCAGTTAAAGGTACAAAAAGTTAACATGAAACTTTTAACTTTTCCCCTTCCCTTTCTGGCAATCAGAAAACAAATCTTTCCTCGCTAGACAGACATCTTCTGAGTCATCTCAGCACCCATTAATCCTCTCTTTTTCTCTTTGTATCTGGCAATTCATGAGGAGCCCAATTACCGGGGGGTGGCAATGGTGAAGAATAAGGCATTGGAAAATGACTGAAAACACTCAGCCAGAGCTACACGATTTCGCTGGGGAGCCGTGAAAATTCAGTCAGCGCAGCTATTCTTTCAAATGAGAGCAAAATGCAATTAGCAAAAATGAAACATACACAACGCTTTACCAAACCTGACAGCCTATTGTTTTGCAAGGTCCCCAGCGGATGCCTTTGCAAGCTGCATTTCTTGGGAAGGAAGGAGGCAATCTCAGTTGTATTTGTTTCGTGCAGAAATGGCTGGTGGGCCGAGGTGGACAAAAAAAGGCACGAGGTCTCAGACAGAAAAGGGAATTAGGGACACTGTCGCACTATGCACATACCACCCCAACAGTGAAGATTAATCCTGGTGGTGCAGTGGTTAAATGTCTCTACAGAAGCCACAAGGTTGTGAGTTCGATCCCAGAGGGCTCCAGCTTGACTCAGCCTTCCCTCCTTTTGTAGGTCGGTAAAATAAGTCCCCAGTTCGTTGGCAGCAATTGGCTTCCATGTTGTAAACCGCTTACAGAGTACTTGGTTTACTATGAAGCAGTATAGAAATGTACATGCTGTTGCTATTGCTATTTGCCATCCCACTTTTTCAGCTACTTTTAAAATGTCCCAGTTTTTCTTTCCTCCGCCCACTTTATCCTTTCCCCCCTCAGCTTACTTCAAGTTGCTGCAAACTAAGTTCAAAGTACACAAGTAGTTTGCATTCAGTTAACTCAGCAGGGGCAAGAGGAGAAGAGTAGGTGGGATTTTGCCCCTCCCAGTAGGTTCAGGCAAAAGCATACTACTACAGACACTCCTACCTTGTGTGTTCTTCCTCACTGATAACTTATGTCACCTTGATCTCAGTCTGATGTTGCTCTGCCGCATGTGTCCTAGTTTTAGAGGATATGTGTGCAACAACAGAATTTGGCACCGCTTTAACTGATTTGTCTGCATCTTACGGAACTTAAAGACTTGTAGTTTCTTGAGATGATTTAGGATTCTCTGCCATAGAGCTTAGTGGCTCACTGAACTACAGATCCAGGATCCTGTATGATGGGAGCATAGCAGTTGAAGGAGCATCAAAATGTTATCAATGTGCAAAGTGAAAGGACCATCAGAGATAAAGGCAATTGGAGTGCAAGGCTTATGTTTTTATGTAAGGGGTGGGCAATCTCTGGCCCTCCAGATGTTGCTGGAGTCCAACCCTAGGCATTAGGCAATGGTGAGGAATGCTAGGAACGGCATCCAGCAACATCTGGCGGACCCCAGTTATCCATCCTGGTAGTTTTATCAAGGGTTAGCCATATACAAGCCTCTGGAAGGCAACATAAATAAATCCTCTGGTTTGTGCTTCCTCTCCCTTTGTCCTTCATGGCCAGAACGAGGAATAAATTATAGTTCTAAAAATTCTAATTTGTAAGGTTTGATCCCACTGGCAGAAAAACTGCTTACAAGCTTCAGGAGTCCGCCACACGTCTGCAAAGTCCTTTCCATCAGACAAGATATCACACAAGGCAGATGGGGTTGTCTAAGAAGAAGTCTAAATTTTATGCCCCCCTGAAATTTTCCTTCATTGCATTGCAGTCACTTAAAACTTCAGATGAACATTTCTACGTACACTTTTGGCCCAAGAAGAAAAGATGCAAGCAAAGTAATCCAGGGGATGTGAACACAGCAGAGGTAAGAGCCCTAGGAGTGAACAATTTTCAGTGCCTCTGCCTCTAATCTGAGAAATGTGGGAAATATAGAAATGGGGATGCAGAATCCATAGATAGATGGGCGACTGTAAAGTGGGCCCTTGGTATCCGCTGAGCTTTGGTTCCAAGACCCCTGTGGATACCAAAATCTATGGGTGCTCAGGTCCCATTCAATACCATGGGACAGTAAAATGGTGTCCCTTAAATAAAATGGTAAAATCAAAGTTTGCTTTTTGGAATTTATACAGTCAGCCCTCCTTATCCAAGGACTTTTTACCCATGGATTCAAGCATCCACGGTTTGGAAATATTAAAAAAAAAAAAAGGTATAAATTCCAGATAGCAAAGCATGATTTTCCATTTTATATAAAGGACACCATTTTGCTATGCCGCTGTATTTAATGGGACTTGAGCATCCACGGCTTCTGTTATCCACGGGGGATGTCCTGGAACCAAACTCCAGCAGATAACAAGGACATACTGTATTATCAAACCATGGATGCTTGAATCCATGGATAAAAAATCTGTGGATATGGAGGGCCAGCTGTACTTGTTCTGGGCATTATTAGTAGTAGTAGTACTAATTATGGTCTTCGTTAGTATGCTTTCAGTTAAATATGAGACACCCTTCCTCCAGCACACCATGTGGGAAGTTCAAGAAACAGTAAGTTCTAAATAAATATACCAACAGTAACAAAACACCCTCCAGAAAATGCATAAAGCTTGAAGCATTTGAAGTGGAGCTTATTCAGAATTGGACTAATTAATCGGAATAGCGTAGGAAGTGAGTAAAAGACTCGTTAACACAAAGGCAGGATTTAAAAGACATGCTCTGCTTTCAACATGTTGTTTTCTCTCTCTCTTTGAGGATAGGTATGGACTAGAAATATGAAATCGTTATACAGTCGGCCCTCCGTTTTCACAGGGGATCCATTCCGGACCCACCCACCCTGCAAAAATGGAAACTTGCCGATATTCAAGCCCTATTGGCTTGAATGGCGGCGTGTGCCCATGAGCGTGTGCAGGTGCACACTGCGGGCACGCACCCCATTATATCCCCCTTCATTTCCCACCCACAAATAGGCATGGGACACGGATTCGAAGTCCACGGGCAACTATATTGGTTTCCAGAGCTTTGCATCCATTACTGTATGTACATGGCGCAGTTAAGCAGTGGTTCCCAAACTTTGGTCCTCCAGATGTTTTGGACTTCAGCTCCCAGAATTCCACACTGTTGGCCAAGATGGCTGAGGCTTCTGGGACACAACGGCGTCAACAAAAATTTCAATCCCTTGCCTCTTCAAATCAAGCTTGCTCCATCTTCCTCCTCGGTGGCCAAGCAGATGCTTCCGAGAAGTCCCCAGAAAGGACCCAAAGGCACGAGTCCTCTCTGGTTGCCACTCCTGGTTGCCTTGCTACATAACTGCCATTGATCCTGGAAGTTGAACTTTCCGGGAGGGAGCACTTGTAGCTTTCTGGATATTGATAAATCACAATTGTAATCATACCTCACCTACAGTCAGACTGATGGGAACCACCAGTCTGTAGATAAGGCCAGGGAAGGTAGACCTCCGGATGATGTTAGAACTAGCACGAGTTACTAGTTTGTAGATTTGCTGATTTCCTGTTTGTCTACTTTTTCATGACCTTTTTATTCCTGCATCATTCTAACCTGCAGCTATTATGTCTTCTCTGCTCTCTTTCATAAGACCCTGCGTTTGACTATACACAGCTAATTTGTCAGTAAAGCTAATTTTATGTTTTGACAAAGAAAACCTAATTTGCTTCTTTGCTTGGGTTGGTGGGGGACTGGTGGTTGTTCAGCTTGTTTTACCAATCTGGTTAACGTGCTCGAGGGAATCAATAGTATCTCACATTTCCCAACAGATGTGGACTGCAGTTTCCATGACACTTCAGCATTGGCTACATTGCCTTAAGCTTATGGGAGCTGCAGGGTAGGCACCCCGGCTGAAGGCCAGGGCAGGCATCCAAGGGGATTCCACGTAATATTCCCATTGAAGTTAAAGTGGATATTTTGCTATAACTGTACAGTGTGAAAGTGTTCCAGGAGGTATCTTTTTTAAGCAGTACTATATGGGAACACACCATTAGTTGCACGTTCTTTGCCATTCAAGAATGAGATTGCACAAACTCAAGAGTTGGAGAACCTTTGGCCCTTCAGGGACCCTTTCACACTACATAATTATAGTGCTATGATTCCACTTTAACGCTCATGACAACATCCTGTGGAAACCTGGGATTTGCAGTGTGTGTGTGTGTGTGTATGTCTATATGGCTCAAATTATCTGTTGACTTATGGCAACCCCATATATTTCATAGGGTTTTCTTAAGACAAGGAATACTCAGAGGTGTTTTTCCCAGTTCCTTCCTCTGAAATATAGTCTATAGCAGGGGTTCCCAACCTGTGATCTGAGGAACCCTTAAGGCTCCATGTGTATTTCCCAGGTGCTCTGCAGCCGCTTCAGGAAAATGAAAGAAATAAAAATTGAATGACTATATTCTTATATATACTCCTAAACACTATTAACTTGTAAAACATAGGGTAGGCCAATAGTTTGATTGTAAACTGCTTAGAAAGTGCTGAGTTCACTATGAAGTGGTATAGAAATGTAAACGCTAAATGCTAATGCTAGGCCTCTTAGGGGCTCCTCCAAAGAAATAAGGGCTCCGCAAGTCAAAAAGGTTGAGAACTCCTGGTCTACAGCACCCGGTATTCATTGTCAGATTCCCATCCACGTATTAACTGATGCATCTTAGCTTCCAAGATCAGACAAGTTCTTAGGGAGAGAGATTTTGAATTTCAGAGCTCTAGTCCCTCTCCAAACTACAAACCCCAGGGTTCCATAAGATGTAGCCATAGATAACTATAAAGGTATTCCCCACTGACAAGGTTGTCAAGTTGTAGAGCCAGTGTTGTCAGAGAGACTACTCTGTGATCATGGGGCCAGCATGACTGCGCCAAATGCTGTTTACCTTCCCACCGAAGTGGTACCTATTTATCTACTTGTATTTGCATGCTTTTGAACTGCTGGCTTGGCAGAAGCTGGGACTAGTGATGGGCGCTTATCCCATCATGCAGCACCCGGGTCTTGAACTGCCAACCTGCCAATCTTGCAATCAACAAGTCAGCTTCTTATCCACTTGAGCCACTGTGTCCTATATTAAAATGAAATACAGTGCTCTAACTATGTAGTGTGAAAGGGTCCCAGGTATTTTAAATTACCCCTCTTACAATCCTCTACAACTGACTCCAGGGGCTTCAGGGAGATGAAATCATCCAAAAGGCCCCACCTTTGTCATATGGAAAGATGGTTCCTAGCGTGCCAACTTTCACCACGTATCTCCAGCCTTTCTGAATTAATTATGCAAACGTTAATTATCCAACAGGCATATGATGTTCCAGGCCCTGTTTCAAGCAGCACAAATGGCTAACCAATTAATTACTGCGCCAGGCACTCCAAATGTATGCTTCTTGTTCTCAGGTTGATTTAATATCCGCTATCCAAAGAGAATCACAGAATGGAATTATTATGAGCGCACTGCCAAGTAGGATTGGAAACAATTCTCAGTGCCACATCGCTTCTTGTTATTTGCTTTGGACGTCTTGTTTTTCCCTGGCTTTGGCCCTCGCTCATTACAATTTACGGCCGTTAAAGAGTCCACTTTGAGGGAAATGAGCCCCATTAAAGCAGTTTACAAAATATTTATTTTGAAAAAAAGTTCACTCTGTACAAATTTGAACTAGAACATTCTCAACACTGCAAGGTTTATAAAAATTGCTAACATGGACGCAAATAAAAGCAATTCTTTTTTTCCTCCGTTTCCTTTTTTTAAATTACAAAGGTAAACATTACAAAATGGTTCTTCTGGAAGCTACTTAATGACAGAAATTTAAATGGCTCAAACTTTAAAAAAAAAGGGGGGGGGGGAGGGATCATCATATATAATCTTTGATTTGCTTTATACCGGTTCCATCCAAATATGTATCTTCATCGGCGACAAATTCGCTTTTATGATCTTCCATTTATGCTTAAGTGAGTCATGAAATGAGATCGCAAAAATGACTCCTTTCTTCTGCTCTGGCAAAAATAAAACTTGCCCAATTTGATCCGTTTCTTCCAACTAATGACCAAAAAATGATTTTCTATACATTGCATTACCAAAAAAAAAAAAAAAAACCAACCACTGTACAAGCCCACTTAAATTCAGGTATATTTCTGAATGGATTAAAATGGTATTTAAGCAGTGTTTGTATCAATTGGAAAGGAAATCATGAAGATAACACTTTTTGCATTAAAAAAACAAAACAAAAAAACTTCATACAGTAAGACCCACGGTGTGGAGATATGAATTTCTTACAGGGTTAAAAAACGAAAATGTTCACAAGTAGGAACTGGAGAAATCTGAGTCTTCCAAACAGCATTTGTGGTCTCCCTTCTGACATAAAACATGATTGTTCTATGCAGTTCTCCAGCAACCTCCTTTTGGGACTCCTCACACCCTAAGCATGCAATACAACTTGGAAGGTTGTAACAGGAATACCAGTACTCCTGTAAACATGGTTAACACCATACAAGGGGTCGAGACGGTGGGGTCAAGATGGATGTGGAGGAGTGATGGAGGCAAGCCATTGTTCCAGACAAAGTCTTCACCTTTTCTCTCTCTGCTATTGCAAGCTAGAGCCATGGGTGCCAGGCGGGGTCCATGCGACAGAGGTTGTCCAGGCTGTTTGCCGCAGCAACCAGAGTATTGACCTTGCTCTCCCCTCCTTCAAACTGAGCCAGATTATGCAGTCGAGTCATGATGGCGGTAACTGCTTTCTGAACCAGCGAAACCAGCTGCTGGCTGTCCATGTTCTCAGGCTGCCCAGCTGCCGAGAGCGGGGAGGAGGTATCCTCCTGGGTTTTCTTGTGCCAAGCAATTATTTCATCTCGCAGCACTGTTTTCAGGATGCCATCGACCTGCAAGGAAGCCGGGATGTGGAGGGGAGGGAGAGGAAAAAAGAGATAATTATGTTTAACTACGAGGAACTGTCAAGGGGATTGCAGGTTTAAGAAAACTGGAATGAAAGTACACTGTGGCATTTTGACCTTCTGAATAAATCTAAAGCAGAGGGCCATTATATGAGGGTAAGTTCAGAAGGCAACGCTACTGAAAGCAGTAGTCCATGGGCCATTAGCAGTCCATAGGCCTGCGGCGAGTTTCCAGGAAAAGAAAGAAAAAGTTATAGTCAATGGGCCCAAATATCATGCCAACACTGGGGAACGGGGAGCCCTGTCAAGTCTCCCACATCAGATAGTTTAAGAAGCATTGGTCTAGCATGAACTGTGTTTATTAAAGGCTGTATATTTGTGGTTGTTGTTTTTTCTTTGTAAAAAAGACTTATCCTAGTATAGTTCTGGGAGGTTAATTTCTTGCTTTTTTAAAAAAAGATGCAGAGCATCTCAAAATACAGTGGGCCTTTGGTGTCCATTGGGGTTTGGTTCTAGGAACCCCCCAACCCACCATGGATACCAAAAACCTTAGATGTTCCAGTCCCATTAAATACAGTGGATAGCAAAATGGTGACCCTTATATGAAATGGAAAAACCAAGGTTTGCTTTTGGGAATCTGTATATATTTTTAATATCTTTGTGGGTAGTTGAATCCGTGGATAAAATCTGTGGATATGGAGGGTTGAATGTAGAGTAAATAACTGGTAAATTTGAGGTGGTACAGCCCTTTTGTACTCCCTTAGGGTTTAAGTACCCTGTTCTGCTGTGTGATAGACCATACCTTTATCTGTGAAGTTGTAGGCTTTCATGGCCGGCATCCATAGTTTTTTTTGTGGGTTTTTTTCGGGCTGTGTGGCCATGTTCTGAAAGAGTTTCTTTCTGACGTTTCGCCAGCATCTGTGGCTAGCATCTTCAGAGAAAAAAGCATCTTTTTCTCTGAAGATGCTAGCCACAGATGCTGGCGAAACGTCAGAAAGAAACTCTTTCAGAACATGGCCACACAGCCCGAAAAAACCCACAAAAAAAAAAACACCTTTATCTGTTTTGATTGTACCAAATTCACCTAGACCATGTATTTTCCCTGCCCTCTTCTAATTCAAGCATTTGTAGTCTGGAACTTGCAAGCATGGGTATCTTCTCACTGTAGGAAGCATTTAGGAAAGTCGTCCCCCAAGCTGGTTCCCCCTCCAGATGCACCACACTTCTCATCATCCCCAACTACTGACTATGCTCAGTGGGACTCTGAGTTTAAAACATTCAAAGAAAGGCAGGAGAACTGAGGCCCCGCAGATATTGAGATACAGGTCCAAAACACACTGCAGAAATAATCCAGTTTGAGACTACTTTAACTACCCTGGCTCAATGCTAGGGGATTCAGGGAACTGTAGTTTTGTGAGACATTTCACCTTCTCTGTCAGAGCGCTCTGGTGCCACAATAAACTACAATTCTTAGGATTCCCTAGCACTAAGCCAGGGCAGTTAAAGTGGTCTCAAACTGGATTATTTCTGCAGTGTGTTTTGGACTATAGTCAAGTTTTTATTAGCCTTTGCCAGACTGGACAAAGGTGAGGATGATGGGAGTATCAGATTTTCAACACTTGGAGGGCTACATGTTTCTCAAGAAATCTAGAGGAACCCAAGCTGGGGTGGGCTTAATTCTCTAAAGGCTTTATCAATATTATCATTATGGATGCACTTAGTACTTGGAAAAAAATAAACCCCCATGGCCGAGATCTTGTAATCCTTTCCACTTTTCAGACTTTTTGTTGTTGCTGTTGCTTGCATTTAAACAGTTGGGAGAGGATTTAGTGCAACGGCAGGTGGAGTCTTAAGATTCCTAATTACAAAACTCACACTGCACACCATGCACACTTTTTATGTACTATGCGGCAAATTGCAAATTGCCAACCAACAGTGAGGTGTTTCGTCCTGGTGAAGTCTCCAAATTCAAAAGAAAATTAGCCCACTTCCTTTAGTAAGCTGCACCCTGCCAGGTGTCGAAGTCCTTCAAAGACACTCTATATCTTTGGCTTCCTACCCTGCTAACAAGCTGCCAAGATAGATTCTTATTTGTGGCATTATTTGAAAAGAACTCAACAAGGCTGCATTTGTCATTCACATCATCCCCCCTCAAATTGCCAAAAAAACATTGGCATTGCTGGAATGGAAAGATAACTGCTGAAGCAAGTTAATTTCTATTCCACAGACCAAGCTGAGAGGAACAATTATCTTCCACTCGGCTGCAATTCTGCCCAACAAGCTGGACCAACGTGGCATCAACTGGACTTTCATGGATCTGCTATTTAGACAAGGGGAAGTTAAATCACTATCTAATTCTCTGGAAAATTCTTGCCAAAGAGGACAGAACTAGAGAGGTCCCTTTTCAAATGTGCTTCAGATCACTGTATAATCCAGTGTGCTGATTTTAGAGACAGTGGTTTATTTATTTTATTTATACGCTGCCTTTCTCGCTATGTGGGTCCACGGCCGCTTGCAATTATGAGTTAAAAAGGAAATATAGTTAAAACAGCATGGGGCAGTTAAAACCAACCAACCATAATTTAATAAATAAATTAATAAATTAAAAGGAAAGTTTTTAAAGGGCTGTCAAAAAAATCATGATACACATATAGTACAACCAACCCCCAACTGAAAGATATTCTTCAACACATGGTTATCACATAAGAGCCAGAGAAAGCAGGGTCAGTCCTGGTTAATATTTCTGTGGGGGACCACCAAGGAATACCAGGTGCTGTAGGTTTTATTTCAGAGAAAGGCAATGGCAAACCAACTCACATATTTTTCACCCCTAAGCTACATTGGGGGAATTGTCCCTCTGTCCAGGAACCCTCGGCTCAAGGGTGGGAAACATGGAAACTTCTAGAGGTCGTCGGACTCCAGCTTCTATCATTCTTCCCCATTGACTGTGCTGACTAAGAGTGGCTGGGAGCTGCCATACAACAACATCTGGAGGTCTGCATGATCCTCAAACCCTAAAGGCACCAGATTCTGTAGATCTTGGAAGCTAAACAGGGACAGTTATGGTTAGTACTTGGATGGGGAATTTCCAAAGAATACAAGGTGCTGTCGGCTATATTTCAGAGGAAGGAGTTGGCAAAGCCATCTCTGAAGAGGCCTTGCCTAAGAAAACCCCACGACATTCATGGAGTTGCCATATGCTGACTGGAAACTTGAAGGCACACACATAATACTCCTGTTTGAATAGCTGAAAGGATGTCATACTGAGGATGGAGCAGGCTTGTTTTCTGCTGTTCCAGAGAGTAGAACACGGAGCAATGGAGTCAAACTACAGGAAAAGCGATTCCACCTAAACTTTAGGAAGAACTTCCTGATGGTATGAGTTGCTCGACAGTGGAACACACTCCTTTCTTTGGAGGTTTTTAAACAGAGGCTGGATGGACTTCTGTTGGGAGTATCTGGATTGTGTCTTCCTGCATGGACTGGATGGCCCTTGAAGTCTCTTCCACTTCTATGAATCTATGATTCTATTATTATTACATGCACAGTGAAAGGGCTTTGCCAGCTAGTGGAAAGCAAGCAGAGAGGCCAAACTAATGTGATCAGGAGAGGTGAAACACACAGCCATAGGGCATGGGCATCCAAAGAGTGCCACGTTCAAGATGCACCATAGGAGCAACCTTGATGTTTTCTCAGTAGTCCAATAACACATGAAGCCTGTACAGACAGGCACTTTGAGCCAGCGTCGGGGCAGGATCAGGGCATGGCGACCGCATGCTGCACACCCAAACGCCACCCCAACACTGGTGTCACACCACTCACCCAAGCAAATGCCAGGCGGCGTCATGCTGCATCTTTGGTACAGCATTCAGACGTGCTGTGCCGAAGAATCGGCGAAAAGCCACCGCAGCAAAGGTGCCTATTTGCCGCTTTTTTGCTGTCATTTTGCTGGTTCTTTTTAGAGCGGCAAACTGCTGGATCAGGACCACGACATATGGTTGCTGTGGGCCCGATCCAGTGAGGAAAGGGGTGGCCAAAGGTTGCTCTATCGGGGCTGTCTGTCGAGTCTCATGGTCACTTGGTAAAGTAGAACGTACTTCGTAACAGTCCATGCACCACAACACATACTGCCCAAGAAGTATGATCAAGTTTAAAATGCTGGGGTTTTTTTTATTTATTTATTAGGCAGCCTTGGATGAAGTCCACAAAGGCCTGTGGAACGCCATTCTTCAAGAGCCAAGTAGGATCCTTCTGCTTGATATGTAAACTTTTTTTTTAAAAAATGAAGTCATGGAAAAAAATCTATTTTTTCCCTCCTGGTATTATTTGGGGGGAAATGGTAACATTTACAAAAAATGAAAAAGCGTAGTGTTAGCATCCTTCACAGACTGAAAATCACTGTTAGTTTAGAAACTTAAAATGCCCTATGTATAGCTTGGCTTGGCATAAAAAAATATCATGTTTGATAAAAGGTACAAAAAGCACTCTGAATTTACTTTTTAAAATATTATTGTTGCAAATGGGGTTAGAAAATCCAGAACTAAAAGGACCACTTGAATTAAAAGGAACTTTTTGCCAAGCAGGCAAAAAAAAAAAATTAAAAATATATAAATTAGGAGAATCATCAACACTAAACAAATTATTTTCTCTCTTTTAGTCATCCATGGTGCCAAGCAGACACAAATTCTCATACAAAGAACTGAAGAATACCAAGACCCGGAATTATAATGATGTGAGATATTGCACAGTCATACACAAATGTCTACCTGCAACATAGTTTTACAAATGAAGTGGGGAGAGTCAATGTGTGAAAGTTTTGCTCTAAATATTTTATTTGTCATTCAGAAATAAAATATTCCATTATCTATATTTTTCACAATTTTTTCTCATTACTCCCTCGGCTCCTCACATCTCTACTTCTACTAGCAAACAAAGACTTTTTACTTTGGCCAGGCTTTGGGAAACTGGCTGGCTTCTGAGGAAGGAGATTTTCACTGGCCGATGATGCACTTCCTTCATTAATGTCCTTTTGAAATGGCTTTTAGTTCAATCATGATTTTGACTCTCTGTGTTTCATGCCTTTTTAAAAACCTTTTCGAAAGCTGCCTTGAGTCTCAGATTAGGGCAAAAGGTGGGATACAAATCAAAATTAATCACATCAAATCAATGATAATTACTAGTCTACAATTTTTTTAAAAACCCACAAGAACTACAGAGGGCTGTCAGAGAGCCCTGTTCATTCTGTAGCAGTGTGCTGGGTTTCTATGTTTGGTGTCCCAGAAGGCAGACAGAGCACTCCATTCCTCCTCTCCCAGCCCACTCATTTTATTCTTCTGTATTGGATTTAAGTGCCACATTTTTCCCAAAGAAGGACACTCAGGGTAGCCAACTCTGATAAAGGCAAATCAAAATCAATAATGTGTAAACCAAGCGATTAAACGTACCATTAAGAGTAGAAAGAAAGAAGAACCTCCACATGGTTAAAAGCTGAGAGGAACACTCCCCATCCAGCACAAGCTCAATCCCTATTCCCTGGTCTGCTTTGGAGCATCTCTCAGGTCATGGAAATCCCTCCTATATATACATTCCAAAAAGCAAGCCTTGCTTCTGCCATTTTATGTAAGAGACGCCATTTTACGACATCATTGTATCTAATGGGACTTGAGCTTCCACAGATTCTAGTATCCACAGGAGGTCCTGGAACCAAACCCCAGTGGATACCAAGGGCCCACTGTAATACTCTAATTCTTTTTTTTAAAAAAAAAAAAAAACTTTTGTAAAATAATATTTTAGTTTTAACCTTGCTTTCAATTATTGTAAGCCACCTTGAATCCCACCCTGTGAGGAAAAGGGAGGGTATAAATTCAGTACATAAGTAAAATTCTCCAGCAAACCTTTGTAACTGTTAAAGACCTGTAAAGGGTTGGTACTTACAGTGAGTAATCATTCTTGGATGGAAGGATGAGCAACCCATCCCCATCAAGTTTTAATTTTTTTTAAAATTAAAAATTAAAAGTTTTTATTCTCTTGCATCATCAGCTGGCACATGGGAAACAGCCCAAGAGCCTGAGCTGGGCTGCTGATAACAGGGTGACTTGGAGGTCTCATTCATAGGCCTGTGTTAGGGTTAGGACATGAAGGAGGAAACCTGCAGATCATTGAGGAGAAGAGAGCTGAAGGAGCAAAAGAATCACAGGGAGGGCTTAACTGGAATCAGAATGTGGGGAAGTTCCTCTTTTGGACTACCATTCCCAGCATCCTCAGCCAGGAGTAATCATGCTGGCTGGGGGATTCTGGAAGTGCTATTCCATGAACGAATGTACAAACAAACAAAAACCCACCCTTTCCCAGGCTTTGACTGTGACTCTCAGAGCAGAGACAATGACTGCTGTAACAGAGACTGGAAAAGCCCCAGAGAGTACTGAAGGTAATGTCAAGGAATCTGTATCGTGGGAGTGGATGTTATGATTGTCAATCATTCTGTTGAATCATCCATGGTAAGCTTCCAATAACCACTTCCAGTAACTACTGACTACAGCCGGCCCTCCACATTTGTGGCTTTGACTTTTGCAGATTTGATTAATATGTTCTCTCTAGTTCCTCCAGCGAAACTCTATGGGCAATATCTGCTTGAAGCTGAGCTGAAGGACTAGAGACTCCTAGAGAAAACACTTCTCTAGGCATTTGTAGGTCCACCAACACAATTCTATGATCAGCTTCTGGCAGATGTTGACTATAGAGTTGCACTGGAGGACCTAGAGATTCCTATAGAGGTGTTCTCTCGTGTAAGCAACAACAACAAACCAGTGGTTTTGGGGAATTTTTTTTTTGGTTTTTCCACTTTCACAGGGGTCCTTAGGGAACCCCAGTGAATCTGGAGAGCCCACTTTTACTGCTTGACCAAAAGGTCTCTTTTTAGAACACAACTGCTTCTCCAAAATAGTTCATAAAATACAACTATCACTGTCCAAATTAAAGACACATTACACCCTCTTCAGAGAGAGCAGAAGCAGCAGCTAAAACTTCAACCACCATCAAAAGAAGCTGCAACAATGAATACAAAGCAAATTAAAATTAAAATGGGTTAAATTGTTTCTTAATAGCTCCAGGGAAGAACAATGTAGGGCCATAGGGGAAAAGGCCCTGTCAAGGTTGAAAAGGACTATGTTAATTGATCAGCATGGCAAAGTTCAGCAGGACAGCCAAGAAGAGTTTCATCTAAATTTTTTGATACTGAAGTCTCAGAAGACACATTGCAGCATCAACTATATACGTACCTTGAAGTTTGGCTGCGCAAAACAGCGAGCGACTGCAATCATAGACGCAGTGAGAGGGCCAGAAACACCAATAGTGGTGAGGAACTCAGAAATATTTGGTGTGAGTCGGAATGGGACGGGTCGGTTGGCATCCAGATCCCCTGTGGCATCATTGATATCAAATCGGAAGTATGCCACATTCAGTTTGCCGGTATCCTAACACATTCAAAGAAAAGACAGGTATGTGTAATTCTAAGTATGGAAACTGGTTCTGGGGTTGGGGAGCTAACCAAAACCAAAAGCATTCATCCATGCCCACCAGACTTCCCTGGTGTTCAAGATGTAAATGAAAGCAGAATAAAACAGCGAGTTCCTAGTGATCCTTCCAGTTCTAGTGCCCTCCAACTCAGGTTAAGCCAGCCTTGAGCAAGGTTAACAAGAATTTCAGGTAGTCTTTCTGATTAACAGGGATATAAAAATGACAGACAAGAATAATCTGAATAATAGATTTTGTTATGGTGCCAGCGCAGGAGCAATGAAAGATCCACTCTTTCTCAGTACAGAAGCTTCGCTGTTTGCTTTGAGTGAGCATGTGAAAATCCAGTGTTTCAAGCCAAAAAAGTAAGAAAACAAAAGAAGGGGCAATATCAAATTTAAATTTAGTCAAAGTTTGGCACTTTTAAATCAGAGGTAGGAAAGCACTGGGTCCTGGAGGACTATTTTCCCCATCATTAATCCCTATGCGGTGCACATTATGACTCACTAGCTGAGGTTTCTGGCAACCAGAAGGGATGTTATGGTGAATTTTTTGCTGCTTTGGTGGCAGCCTTCCCAAAACACCATTTATTCACAAAACTGCATCCCCAGAGACACTTCTCAGACTACAAAAAACATTTTTTGCAGGTAAAAAAAAAAAAAAAATTGGGAAGAGGTGGGCCAGTTCTGAAAAGTCAACCAAGGACCACGTGGGACCTCCCCCCACTACATAATTCCTCCTTTTCCTTAAAGTTTAACTGTTCATACCTGCACTGTACAAGGATGACAGATGCTAACTCATCTTATTATTTGCATTACTAAGTGTAATGTAAGTACTTACATCCTCCAGACATTTTGGAATTCAACTACTATCAGTCCCAGCCAAGTGTACCTATTGGTCAGGAATCCTGGGAGCTGTAGCTCAAACAATATCTGGAGGACACCAGATTAGGGAAGGCTCAGTTAGAGCCAGCAAGACACAGGTCCAAATTCCTTTCACCCAGTAAGCTCAGCAGGTGAACTTTGGGGCCGCTCACTTTGGAGGCAATGGCAAACCCCCTCTGAACAAATTTTGCAACCAAGTCTCTTCAGTTGGAAATGTGCTTTACACCTTTTATACCTACTATTACAACTACTACTAATGGTAATAACTATTAATAAATGTCGTCTTAGAGACCAATATGAATGGAAATGCAGAATGGAAATATTTTAAATATCTAAACTTCCAGGTGTGGCACTGTATTTATGAAAGCCACTCGACATGCATAAGTCACTTTTTAATGGAAAAGTTATCAATCGACAAACATGTAGTGCATGAACTAGCTTCAACATGTACCTGAGCAATCTGAAGCATCTCAGGATTCAGTCGGTTCAAATGGAAGACAAATTCTGCAAACCCAATCAGAGCCAGTTGAATGGTAAACATCTTCCGGAACGTCCAGTAATCCGTGGCATTTGGGAATGTATGCAATGCCCATTCCTTCAGCATGCTGCGTGGCACCATGTTGCCCTGCACTTCTTTCAGAATGTCACGGAGAACCTACAAGGGAGAGAGGAAAGGTATTAGGAAAGAAGACTTCTCTACAGAAAAGACAGGAGGGTCGCATTCAATTTCAAATAGGTCAAATTCCAATTGTGGAGCCAAAGACAAAAGGATGGGACCCAAAATACCAGCATGTGTTAACTTAAATCTCTTACTGCCAGGATATAAAACTTGAAACAGGCATCTCAACCTTATGCAATGGTGGGGAAGGAATACATAAGCTGCGAAACCAACAAATGATGTGGTCATGGGGAAGAAATGTGGTCCTCTGGGGAAGGTCAGAGGCTCAGACTGGGTCTGCAGATGAGCCAGATTTAGCCCCAGGGCCTGGAGTTTCCCACCCTTACTGTAATTCCATTACGATGCCATTTCATCATGTAATAAAAATGTTGATTATTATGATGATACAGGTTTGGGAAGCAGCTCTGACAAGAGATGAAGAAGGCTAGTATGGTTTTGCATGGACTTGCTCTGAAACTTGCTTGCATTTTTTTATTTTTTTATTTTTTTGGAATTGTATGCCTTGGGTCTTTTCCCCCAGACAAAAAAATGGACATGGCTAGAGATATAACCAGCAGGTCTCTCCTTCCCTGGCACATAAGAGTTGAGGCCTTATGAGAGCAAGGAGTCTGGCAACAGTCTGTGGAAGGTCAGTTTTGACCTTAGCTTAGGATAATAATGTAAACACCTGGTCATGAATGTTAGTTGAATGGAATGTTACTAGGGAACACAAACAATGAAAGGTGACCTGGTATTTTCTATATTAGACTATACAGATACTAAACTCAAGACCCCATCCTACATGGAACCTATTTAGATTCCAATCTCTCAGCATATGAGACAGAAATGCATTTCCTACAAAAAAGCTGGATCCTTGATTCACCAAGGCTGGTCTTCGGGTTTCTCCTGGAGTTACTGGGAAAGGAAATTCCCTTTCACGTGGGACCTCAGAAAAGTCTTATGGCTCAGCATTAGTTTCTGGTCAATTCTGAGCATTTCACTCTTGGGAGGTGGTTTCCCCTTTGAGGAGCCCATACAGCACTTAGTACAGTCACCCACCTTATCCACGGATTCTTTATCCATGGAGTCAAGCACCCATGACTTGAAAATATTCAAAAAGTATAAATTCCAAATAGCAAACCTTGATTTTGCCATTTTATATAAGGGACAACCTTTTATTATGCCATTGTATTTAATGGGACTTGAGAATCCACAGATTTTGTTACCCACAGGAGATCCTGGAACCAAACCCCAGCAGATAACAAGGGCCCATTGTATGTTCTCTCTCTGCCATAAAGATCAGTGCGAAGCATCTGGGCATTAATGTTACCCCACAAACTGTAGTCAAGTTGTGAATTCCATGTAAACATCTGAGAACTACCTCCATATTTAATTATTACAGCATGAACTGGCCTAATTAATAAGAAAGAGAAATAAAGTGGGACTCACTCCAGTGCACTAGAAAAGAATGATAATCATCCTTGCTTAAATTAAATTACTCAGACTAAATTTTCCTAACCTCAAGGTAAGAGCCTCAAAAAAGAGAGACGCAGGAGGAGGAGAAGAAAGGAGACAGATGTTCCATGTCACTTAATTTTATTTTACGCTGTTCAAGGCATGAAAGGTTGTTTATTACAAGAGAGAACTTTTGGGACTCAAGGCACCTGGAATTTCATCAATTACGATGAGGAAAGAGGATGGCACTAGATCTAACATTATATATTGAAGCTTTTAAACTAATCATTTCCTGCTAGAAATGGACATCTCAGAACAATAGTGGAACATTACCTCTTATTTGCACCACTTCAGCAGGATTTAATCTATATCTAAATCAGCTCTAAGACACCAATGTGTTGGGGCAGTTAAATGTGAACTGGAAAAGACTCATCATATACTTACCTACAAATCAAGAAAAGAGAACAACGACAGCATTTGGACAGGACTTTCAAGCCTAAATCTAACTGTGAATCCCAATCAAAGTGGACCTATTACATCAATGGAACTTACCTGCCTGTTGATGTAAACATTTTCCAGTTAATTCAGTGGGTATACTCTAGTTTGTCATGCCTCTTTCCCATTATCCCATTACTTGGTGATTTCCTTCCTTGTTAACATTTTATCTCCCACTCTAAAAATATGAAATGCCTCTCCTAAGGCTAAATTATCTGGCAGAAAGAACTTTAGGTTAAAAATATGCTGATATTTCTGGCCTCACCCTTTTTTCCTTTTGGCCCCAAAAATTAATGGAACACAGCTCTTGGAAACTAGTGAGGCTAGGATGGCAGGTGCATGGGATAGGGATTTCTCTGTAGCAGTACTCTGACCGTGGAACTCCCCACCAAGAGAAATTGACCTGGCTCCATCTCTTTTGGGCTTCCATTAGGAAGCCAAAACAGTGTCATTCCACATGGCCTTTGGTATTTGGAACTGCTCTGTTTTAATTGTTCATTTTAAAATTATTGTTATGGACATTTTTAAAAAGATTGTTTTGAAAAGTTCTTAAAGAGCATTATTTTTAAAGTGTTTAGCTCTGTATTGTTCTCTTTCTTACTTTATTCATTTAAACACACTTCTTTCTCACTCTCTGTCACAGGGTCTCATGGCAGTACACTGTACAAATAATTTAAAACATTTTAAGATTAAAAGCATAAATAATTTGTGCAAAATAAAAAAAAAACATATCAAACACAACAACAATTAAAAGCACTTTAAAACCAACAGTTAAAATCTCCTTAAAAATTACAACAATGTAATAATAATTACATGTGCATGTATCCTTGGAATAAATTAGTCCCCAAAAGTTTTAATAAAAAGCCAGGTTTGAAATGTTTTTGCCTGCTGTACATTACTTTGAGGCCTCTTGGGGGCTGGGAGCAGATACTTAAATACGAGAAAGAAAGAAAGAAAGAAACTCTGAAAGAAAGAAACTCTGAAAGAAAGAAATCTCTGAGACTAAACCATGCCACTGAGTTGAAAAAGTTTCTCCATCCCAGTCTATACTCGCTTACAGAGTAAATTTCATACAGAGGTCTTTCTCAGCCTTACCTAGAAATTCCAAGGACTGAAACTGGAAGATTCTGTATACAAAATACAGGCTCTTCCACTGAGCTACACTGCCTTCCCTTTATCAATGGGGAGCTAAAGCTGGTGGAACAGCGGCTTAAGGCCACACATTCAATTGAGGTCTGGACTCTCAAGTTTATTTTATTGATTTAAATATTTTCTGTATCACCTCCCGGCAACAAATAAAAACAATTAAAACAAAACAAAGAGTAAAATATCTTTGAAACACGTTGACATACTCTTTAACAACTCCTAAAAACAAATCCAACATCCAATTTTAAAACTCCGACACTTGGGGCGCTGCTACAGAGAAAGCACTGTTTCATGTACCCATCAACTTAACCTCACCTACCCATCAACTTAACTTTAAGTGATGTTTGAGCCAGAAAACATTTTTTTTTAAAAAAATAATAATAATAATCTTATAACCACCTAACAATGCCGTTGTGGGGCATACCTTGTCTTTTTATCAAAATTATGCTCTATTAATCATAAGGTGGGGAGGTAATGAGCCTCTTTGGAGAGTTGATGTTTGCAGAGGTTTTTCACAATTTTAATATGCTGCAGGTGCCTGCTCAGTCCTCTGGTGGTTCCACCAATATTATTTTACCAATAAAAGGGATAGATGGAGGAGGCATGAATGGGATGCATCAAATATGAGGAGAGGAGAAGTCAGAGGATGTTCGGAGCAGGGCTGGAGAAAGGTGAGCCTCCACAGTCACAGACCCAATATACCTGATGGCTGGCCTGGGTCCCTCTCGCTTGGACAGTTGCCAGTCTGTCATAGTAGCGAGAAATCGGGCTGTCGTGTTCAATCCCTTTCTTGGCACAACGTTGCTTGTAGATCTCCACAAGGGAGAGAGAAGAGGGATTATCTTCCACCAGGCGCATCTGTGGGGAGACTGCCACAACGCGAGGGACTGGAGAAGAAAAAGAACAGGAGAAAGTCATGTAAAATAAATGTTTTGAAGGATCACTCTCACCAAGGCCATCTTTAATTCCTTTCATGGGTGGTTGTAATAATCACAACCTGTAGTTCCCATCAGAACTCTCCTAGGAGATACACTAACCTCCTCCTCTGCCCTGATCTCCTGCTACGTCTTTGCCCGCAACGCTGCTCTGGTGATGGGACAATTCAACAATGGCCGAAAGGCCTCTTGATCTCCCAGATGGTTCTTAAGCTAGTCTTTCAAGGGATGAAAGGCCAACTCCCCAAACTCCTTACCATCTGCCATTCTGGCTGAGACCTCTGTAAGCTGGAGTCCAAAATATCTGGCTGGTTAAATGCTTAAAACTGCTACTCTACAAAACTCCACCAATTCTGGTTAGCCCACCTCAAACAAGCTGACTCTAGATGTGTTTGGAATGTAAATCCCATCATTGCCAGCCAGGGCAAGTTTCCGCTTGGAACACCCTCTGGCTAAACACCTCTGTGTGAAAACTAGAGATTTCTGCCCCAGCAATTTATTCAGAAAAGGAAGGAAGGGGCACTAGGGACCAATCTGCAAACATAAGATGGCTAATGGAGCATGCCAAAGAATTCCAAAAAAGAATTAGCATATGTTTCATAGATTACAGCAAAGCATTTGATTGTACAGATCACAAAAAAATTATGGAATGCACTCAAAGACGTGGGGGTGCCACTACATCTGATAGTCCTGATGAGGAATCTGTACCAAGGACAAGAGGCCACAGTCAGAAGAGAATTCGGGGAAACAGAGTGGTTCTCAATAGGCAAAGGGGTCAGGGAAGGTTGCATCCTATTACCCTACTTGTTTAACTTATATGCTGAAAACATCGTAAGAAAAGCAGAATTAGAATCAGAAAAAGGAGGAGTTAAGATAGGAGGAAGCAACATTCACAACCTAAGATATGCAGACGATACCATAATATTAGCAGAAGATGTTCAGGAATTGGAACAGTTAATATGAAAGGTCAAAGATGAAAGTGCAAAGGCAGGTCTGATGCTGAACATAAAGAAAACAAAAATAATGACCACAGAAGAAATATACAAATTCAATCCAGACAACAAGGACAATGAAAGAGTTAAAGAATTCCCATATCTGGGATCAGACACTGACCAAAATGGAGACTGTAGTCAAGAAATAAGAAGACTAAGAATGGGAAGGGCAGCTATGAAAGAAATGAAAAAGACACTGAAGAGCAAAGGCAGAATTGTTCTGGCCATTTTATTCCCATTTACCATGTAAGGATGCGAGAGCTGGACAGTGAAGGAAGCAGACAGAAAGAAAATCAGCTCATCTGAAATGTGGTGCTGGAGAAGAGTACTTAGGATCCCTTGGACAGCCAAGAAGAGAAACAAATGGGTTCTTGAACAGATCAGACCAGGGCTCTCCTTGGAAACAAAGATGATCAAGTTGAGACTATCATACTTTGGCCACATAATGAGAAGGCACGGATCACTCGAAAAACCAATAATGCTAGGAAAGGTAGAGGGTAGAAGAAAGAGGGGAAGACCATAAACCATATGGATAGACTCAATCAGGGGGGTTATGGGCAAGGGCTTGTAGGATCTGGGCAAGGCAGTGGATGATAGGGATTCTTGGAGAGGTCTCATCCACAGGGATGCCATCAGTCGGAACTGACTCAAGGGCAGTTAACAACAACAACAAACACTGAAAGCGCTGTACGGGTAACAATGAGAGGAGGAAAAGAGGGGACATTGGATGAATAATGCCTACAAACACAGCAACATACCGGCTGTCAAATTAGTATGCAGATATCAGCTCTCCCACGGCTGCAACAATCAAGTGAAGTGTGTCAAGTGGCACTTTCCATCCCTCTCAGCACACTCAAGAGCTCCACTATGAAAGAGAACTCACAAGAAAGCACGGCTTGTTTTTGCTAGACACCAGCCCTCACTCACAAAGGCATTTCCAAAGGAGGATGTATGACACGGAGGGGGAAAAAGAAGGGGGATTTTATGTCTCTCCTCCTGCCCACCCACTGGCCATTGTTCTCACACCATGTCAACTGTAAATCTGGAGATCTGTAGCTTCTCCGCTCGTTTTTTTATGTAGGAGACAAGGAGATATTTTTTGCTGCGATAAGAATCTACCTACTGCTGACATGGTAGCTTTATCCGATTAAGCCATGAAACGGAGTCTTTCATTCCAAATATGAAAAAAAAACAACCCAACCCTGGCTCAGAACTGTAGGAAGAGAAAAAAGGAACAGCAGCCACCAGACAGGAAAGGCCTCAAAAATGGTAAGAGACCTTCAATAGCAAAGTTACTTCCACTCCTCTGATATTCTGCTAGGCTGCTTCCAGCTTGGCTTTATATTCTATATGATTTCAGCCAAGGAGTCTAGATCAGGATGAGATCTACCAGGAGACTCCCAATTCTTTTTGATGTTTAAAAAAATGCAAGAACACACACCTTGACATGCCACTTTCCCTCCACCATCCACAAACTATGGGCTGAAGCAGATGGCCCGGAAGGACCATGGCAACCACACAGCCTGCTTCCAAAGCAGGCCACTGCCATGGTCCAAATGGACCACCGGCAGGAGCAGATTAAATCTGCTCTGTTTTGGACTGGCTTGGTGCAGCCTCTGAATTATTTCCAGCTAGTTTTGGTGTGTGTGTCATCTGAACCAATATTTAGCAGGGCTTCTTTTTGGAGGTTTTATACTTTGCCCTTCACAAAAGTTAGTCTTGAGAAGCTTTAATTTAACTGCACTGGAAGCCTGCTTCCTCTCTGTGACACTTGCTTGGCTGAGATACAAGTTACATCCGAGAGGGCCAATCCATATGCAAAGTGGAAGAACAATGTAAGATAGGACATAGGTGGTTGGCCTTTACACATACAGTAAAAATGAAAAAAAATATATACGCAGAGGTAACATTTGAGCAGGAATTGCTTTGAAATCAGTTTGGAAGTAACTTGTTATAAATAATTCATTACTTGTAAATACTTCCTTCTCCAATATTTATGTTTAAAATTAAAATTACATTATTTTATATTATTTTATTTTTAAAAATCATTTTCCAATAATGAGGATGGCTAGCTACAACTTGTAATGCAACAGAAAGATGACTTTTGTGGTGCAACGGTAATTTTTACAAGGTACTTTTCCAGTCGTGGGGTGTGGCCCCGGTAAATGGTGGCTTCTGCACTTTCTTACTTTCTCCAACTTGCAGAGCAGATGAGCAAAAATGCCACCTTCCACTTCTCCAACTGCATTTTCTCGCATTTACACAAAAGTTTGCAAATTGGATCCTTAGCATCCTTCTCACTGGCCTGCCAAGAGCCTTCGTGTCAAGAGGCCCCTGAAAAACCAGACCTTCCTGAGATGTCTTAAAGCAGTGCATGAGAAACCCAGACTATTCTTAAAGTCACCTGAAGGAACAACCATCTTTGAGAACGTCCTGTCCAAATCTGTAGCCCTAGGGTGCTGTTGCGGTACCCACCTGTGAAGAAGAGATGCCTCTTTGTGGTTTCTTTCCTCTTCTCTAAACAAGGGTTCAAGAGGCGAAGGAGCTGTAATACTCGCTCTTCTCTACGTGACTCGGTCAGGCAGGCATCGTTCATTACAAGATACGGGTAAATCTTTCCATTATGGCCTCGGATATAGAGTCTTCTAGCTGCAGTGTTATGCTTTTGTACTATCTCCACTCTAGGCATAAATCTATCAAGAAAAAGGAGAGAGAGAGAGATAAAAGCACCTGAGCTTTCAGAATCTAAAGCTTCATTTCTCTCCTCCAAGATGAAAGCTAGATTTAAAAAAGGAGAAAGAAATTGAAATGCCATATTTAAAGCTAACAAAAGGAAGCATATTAGCAACTGAGCTTCTGTAAAACCAACATTTCCATTATAAATTTTTATAATGATGCAACCTTTTAAGCATCTACATTTTCTATTATGCAGCTCAGCCAGGATTGGTATTTTGCATGAAAAGCCTTCCGTAGATGCATTTGCGCCTTTTGTCTTCTCCAAATTGAACGACAAAAGTTCCTCTTTTTTGAACATGGGTTGTTTGGTGTAGATCAGGCGCTGATTTTCTTACTGCTGGCAGAGAAACCCTGGTGGGAGTGTAATCCTAAGCATGTAGTGAGACAGCTTTGGATTTAAAAACTGAGCCCCCCTCCCTTCTTCCTTGAAATCTCTCTCACAATTTAATCTACCTAAAAAGATGGTGAAAGAAAATCAAATGCACACACATGCTTTAAGGACTTTTCACTCCTGTTCTGTACAACTTGGAAGCTTCTAAACTGAGTCAGTGTGGCTCAATGGTTACAGTGCTGAGCTGGGATTTGAAAGATCCAGCTTCAAATGCTGACCCAGTCACAAAATCCACACTAGGTGACTCTGGGCCAGTCCTTTTCACTCACCCTGACCTACTCTTATGGTTGCTTACAGTCATAGCTGTTAGCTTCACATCATATTTGAAGGAATATCATATTGAGGATGAAGCAAGCTTGTTTTCTGCTGCTCGAGAGAATAAGATATAGAGAAATGGATTCAAACTATTCAACCTCAACATTAGGAAGAATTTCCTGACAGTAAGAGCTGTTTGACTGTGGAATAGGGTCCCTCAGAGAGTGGTGGAGTCCCCTTCTTTGGAGATTTTTAAATGGAGGCTGGATGGCCATCTGTCGGGGGTGCTTTGATACTGTGTTCCTGCATGGCAGAATGGGGTTGGACTGGATGGCCCTTGTGGTCTCTTCCAAACCTATGATTCTATAGACCTGTGAAGTTGCTCTGGTTTTTATTGCAGACTCAAGAGGAGCTGTCTAAGTTGCTGCACTCTGTAAACCTTAAATAATTCCATTAAAACCAAGAATTCAAAATCAAGAATGGATCCACTGCAACCCTGACATGGAAAGTATTGCCTGCCACTGGTTGTGAGGATGAAGTGGGGATGATATATAAATGAATAAACAAACAAATAAATGAATAATGAATAAACACATGCCTAAAGACTGAACAGACTCTCAAACCCACAGGGTTAGAGGAGGTCTAGTAGGCCACTTGGTCCAGCTCCCTGCTTAAAAAGACAGAAACAGATAATAATAATAATAATAATAATAATAATAATAATAATAAGTTTTATTTATAGCCCGCCTCTCTGCCCAACAATCGAGGTGGGTTAGAGGAAGGGTCCACAAGGGCCATGTAGCCCAACCCACTTGGCAGGCAGGAATACACAGCTCCTGAAAGATGTCCACCTAACCTCTGTTTAAAGACTTTTAATGGTGGAGAGTCCATCATCCTTCAAGGCACTATATTCCACTGCTGAGCAGCTCTCACATTAAACAGATTCTTCCTAACGTTTAGATGGAATCTCTTTTCTTGTATTTTGAATCCATTGGTTTGTGCTTTAGTGTCTGGAGCAGGAGAAAACTTTTACATAACTTCCTTCAGAAGTTTAAATACAGCCATTATGTCATCTTTTAATCCTTTATCTAAGTTAAATATACCCATCTCCTTTAGTCCTCAAAAGGACTAGTTTCCAGATTTTTGATTATCTTGGCTACCCTTCTGTGGACATGTTCCAGTTTGTCAATATCCTTCTTGAACTGTGGTGCCCAAAACTGGACACAGGTGAGGTCTAACTAAAGTAGACTAAGGGAGTACTACCATTTCCCTTGATCTAGACACTATGTTCCCATTGATGCAGCCTAGAATTACACTGGAGATTTTGGCTGTTGCTTCACACTGTTGAATCAAGTCTACTAAGACCATACCTAGATCGTCTCCTTATGTACTGCTTTCAGCCCAAGGCTCATCCACACACCATGCACAAATACAGAACAAGTGCCCCAACTAACTGATGGCTGTCTAGCTTCTTCTGGAAGACCTTCACTACCAGAGACCCCACCTCAACTCCAGATCAGCCTTTGCCAACAGTTCTCTAGCTCAATTTGCTGAAGGTTGATTTTGAACTGCCATCTAACAAATCTGGCCAAAGCGGATTCAAAAATATGCATTGCAGAGGGGGAAGAACATACAGAAACCATCTCAGTTTGAGTCCTATTAGTTAACACACCAAGTTTGGTGATTCTGCAACCAAGTGCGTGGATCTGTAGAGCCTAACAGAGTAGTGATAGAAAAAAATATTCAAAATTATTTGACAAATGGCTGAAAAATATGACTCTCTAATGCCAGGAAACCCAATGAGGAAAATCCTGGACTGAAGAGAATCTTCAGAGTTTGGGACTTAGTTTGCACAAAATTCACAGAGGAGTTTTATTTTAATTTTTTTTGTGCACAGAAAACAATATTTTCTCTACCATAAAAATATTTTCTGCTCAGAAAATAATATTTATACACTGAAATACTACTTTCTGCACAGAAAATCCTGTTCCCTGTGCAGAAAATGCTGTTTTCAGTGCAAAATGACCAAGCGTGAATTTTGTACAGAGTAATTCCTGAAATGTGAATAATCTTCAAAAACGGAAGTTTCCCAAGACTTCCTTGCAGTGGGAAGGTTACTGTACTCATTGCTTCCTTTAAGAACAAAACCAACAAAGAACTAAATTTCTCTAACATCAAAACAAACTTTAAACACAGAGAAACTTTACAGTAGAGATAAAACATCTTCATCCCCTATTGATTGCATGGAAAAGAGAGAAACTCTTCTCTCATTGAAATCTACTGTTTGTCTCAGCTAGAGCAGACTCAATGAATCAGATGCAAGATGGAGACTTAACACCTATGTAAATCCCACAGATTCAATGGGTCTAGTTCAAATTGCCAAGAGATTCAGGTCACAATGTTTGGGCAGCTATAACTAGGGTTGTATTTGCACTGCACAATTAATGCCGTTTGAGACCACTTTCACTGCCATGGCTCAATGCTATGTAATTCTGGGATTTGTAGTTTTGTGAGCTATTTAAGCCTTCTCTATCAGAGAGCTCTGGTGCCACAACATACTATAAATCCCAGGCTTAATAAGAAGGAGCCATGATGGTTAAAGCAGTGCCAAATTGCTTTAATTCTGTAGTGTAGCAGCAGCCTAGAACTCACTCCAGACCATTTCCCAGTAATAGTTTTCATTTTACCAACTCCACTTTACCGTGCAATCTTGATATAATAGTGTGTCGGCTTCGGCATAAGGAACTCTCCAGGAATTTCCACTTCGGCCGTCTGGGCAGAGAAGTTGCTCAGAAAGCGACATTTTTCCTCAATGAGGAAGAACTTGGGAAGCTGTTTGGTTTTCGCCTCCAGGATTTTGATCCATTTCTTCAGCTTCGAAATGAGATTGTGAAGTTTCATGGATCCTGGCACGCTGAAGTCGAAGTCTAGTGAACAATGGAATAAATAACAGAACATCCTGCTTGTCAGAAACCAGAAATATACAACAGCAATTGTGGTGCAGAAGCATAAGAAAACTGTTCACAGAATCACAAAATTGGAAGGGTCACTGAGTGCAACCCTCACTCAATGTAGGAACCCCAGCTAGAATATCCCAGTTAGGAAGCCATCCAGAGAAAGAGACCTCAGTACCTCTCCAATTGGTGTTCCACTGCCAAACAGCTCTTACTAGCAAGAAGGTCCTTCTAATGTTCAATCAAAATCTTGTTGTTTTGGCTTCAAGTAATTTCCAACTTATGGAGACCCTAAGGTGAACCTACCATGGGGTTTTCTCACCAAGATTTGCTTTTTTTATTCTTTAATGATGTCAGTCAAATCCTAACCATGCCTGACCTTGTTGAGCTTCTGATATCAGAGAATAAAGAAGTCAGTGACAACCCCCCCCCCCGGTTGTCACTGACTTCCTTTGAGGCTGAGAGAGTGTGACTTGCCCAAGGTCACCCAGTGGGTTCTGTCATCAAGCACAGATTCGAATTCTCAATTCCAGAGTCTAGTCCAACACCCAAACCACTATATCATGCTGGCTCACAATTGAAATCTATAATCCTTTAATTTAAATCCATTAAACCTGGTTCTACCCTAGGGAGCAGCAGAGAACCCTCCTCTCTGAGACAGCCCTTTAGATACTTAAAAAGTGCAGTTATGTCACCCCCAATCTTCTCTTCATGCCCAACTCGCTCAATCTTTCATCGTATGTTTTGTTTTCTATACCTCTTAACATCCTTGTTGCCCTTCTTTGAACAACGGAGGTTGTCTATATCGTTCTTTAAAAGGGACATCCAGAACTGAACGCAGTTGTCCAGGTGAAGCCTGACAAACTTAGAATATAATGGGGCTATTACTTGTTAACATCCTGCACAATTACAAGTCCAGAACCACATTTCCCCCCTTCCTCCTGGGATTTTTATGAATATTTTTTTTAAAAAGGGAGGCCGCACAATTGTAAAATGATGGATAAGAAGAAAAATGATTATTACATACATTTGAAATTATCACAGCAGTTACATTTTAGCCTAACACAGATACTACCCGCAAATCCAAGTGTAAAATAGATGAGCCACTGGCAAAAACCATTCAAGATGATCTGTTCCAACTTACACTGAGCCAAAATGTCAGAGATTATACATTAAGTAAGCTTGTTTTGCCATTTGTTTTCATATTTAGGCGAGAGTTATTTCTTGTCAGGCTATGTCTTCAATTGATTTCTTTAAAAATGCCATAAGCACTTTGTTCTGTACTAGCGCAACTGTATGGTAACTGCAGCATATGGGGCAGACATCTAACACTGCTAGTCAAAGGTGGGTCTGGAGTTGGTTTGGATTCTTGGTCAAAATTCCCACAGCCTTCACCCAAAGGTCAATCGGCTTAAAACTGCCTTCTCATGCCACTTTGCAGGGCAAATCAAGCACCCAACTGCATTCAGAAATTTCATGCTGAGACTTGCATTGCATCAAAATATTCCAAACTAATAATGTACGGCACAGTGGTTCAAGTGTTGGACTGTGACTTTGGAGAACAGGGGTCGGCTCCCACCTTGGCCATGGATACCCACTGGGTGACCTTGGGCAAGTCACATGCTCTCAGCCTCCGGGGAAGGCAATGGCAAACCTCTGAACAAATCTTAGAATCACAGAATCATAGAGTTGGAAGAGACCACAAGGGCCATCCAGTCCAACCCCCTGCCATGCGGGAACTCAAAATCAAAGCAAATCTTGCCAAGAAAACCCCATGATATGGCCCTAGGGTTACCGTATGACGGAAACAACTTGAAGGGACAACACACAACTATACATAAACTCTTGCAAATGGAAACAGAGCCAAGTTAAAGCAGGGAACAGTGTCTTGGATGCTTGATCTTGTTTCTCCATTTCTCCAGTCAGATGCTCAGGAAAAAACTTGCACACTAGAGATGTGCTGCAGCATTTTGTTGTAGTGCCTCCTTCTAAATTCTAATAGGGATCTCAGTATTCAAGCGCAGGTTCTTACACTGCCAGAGCAGTAGCTCACATATACAAGAGGAAGATATGAATTGGATAGAGGCAATCACTATGCCACTCTGAACACTTCTCTGATATCAGAAGCTCAACAAGGTCAGGCATGGTTAGGATTTGACTGAGATCATTAAAGAATAAAAAAAAATGAATCTTAAGAGAAAGTCTGAAGAACAGAGTTGACAATACTATGCTCAATGAACCATTAGTCTGAATCAATGTAAGGTACTTTTCTAGCCCGCTTAGCTCTATAGAAGTAGAGGAAATCTTTAGGACAAGGATGGAGAAAATGCAGTTCATGGGATGCGTATAGCGCCAGGTTTTTTGTGGCTTCCAACCAAGGGTTCTCATGTTCCTATTCCCTATTTTCTTCCTTAAGTCCTAGCTTTTTTTTTTTTTTTTTGGTCTCAAAATACACAATAGCACACCCCCAAGCCTACAGTGGGGCACTCTTGTTGTGTGCCTCCAACTCATTTTTTACTTATGGCAACCCTAAGGCAAATCTATCATAGGGTTTTCTTGGCAGAGGGGGTTTGCCATTGCCATTCTCTAAGGCTGAGAGGGTGCAACTTGCCCAAAGTCCCCCAGTGGGTTTTTATGCTCAAGCAGGGAAGCGAACCCTGATCTCTAGAGTTGTAGTCCAACACTCAAACCACTACACCACATTGGCTCTCACTGGGGCATTACAGCAATTTTATTTCATTGTATAAATCTTGGGGGGGGGGTCCTTTTGCCCTTTTTAAGGCCTGTTGTTTGTTCTGTGCCTTCAAATTATTTCTGATTTATGACAATCTTAAAGCGAACCTATCATGGGGTTTTCCTGGAAGATTTGTTCAGAGGGGGGTTGCAACTGCTTTCTTCAAATGCTGAGAGTGTGAGACTTGCCTAAGATCACCCAGTGGGTTTGCATAGAAGAGCAGAGATTCGAACCCTGGCCCCTAGAGTCGTAGTCCAACACTCAAATCACTATATCACACATGCTCCATATACAGGCTTTTTTCTTTCCTTCTTTCTTTCTTTGCCGAAGAGGAAATTATTGTTCAATCCCTGTTGGGGTGGGGGGAAGACCCATACTGGCCTGAAACAGGTTGAGAAGAGCACTAAAATACCACCAAATGAGGCAAAATGGCCTCCTGGAGGTGTGGGGGCACTACTGGCCATTTTCAAGTGAAAACCAACCAACCTTAGGACCAGGTTGACCAGACAGCCTCCTTTTCCAGGACAGGTCTCACATTTCAACCTGTCCTGGAGAAATTCCAAAATGTTCTCCATTTCAAGCATGACTAAGAAGCATGAATTTATATTTATGTTAGTGCTGTTAGCTTTTTTAATTGGTAAACGTCCGACATTCTTCTTGAACGTTGTACATTCTGTGGTGCCTTGTCCTCCTTTGTGGTTTATAACACTTGGCCACCCTGGTTGGAACCCAGGCTAAAGCAAGTGAAAATGTGTGAATACGTTCCTTCAGGGCCCCTGTAGGAAAATGGCAGCCCCTTACCAGTACATTGTGGTTGTCTACTTTGTATTTCCCTACAGTAGGAAACACTCCCTAAAGAAGCCCATTGATATCTGTGTTCAATGCCCAAGGAACTGCTGCGGACCAAGAAGGACAACAGAGGGTAGATGGAAAATGGAATGGAGCAGCTGAAATCCTGAACAAGGACCACTCCACAATGCAAAATTTTGCTGCAGGCTCCCCTTGTTTTCACTATTAAGAACCCATCCCTTTCTCCACTACTACATCCATTTTCATATGTCAAAGGGTGGCACATAAAAATATCACTTATAAGTGGTATCCAAAGGAAACCGTTTCAAACAGCATGATAGTCTCACAAACTTTCAAGACCTTGTATTTAACATTCAAGCATTCTCAAAGGGAAAAAAACAACAGCAACACTCAGCCATTTCAGTGGAAAAACTGCTTGATACAGAATGAAAGTGTCCACTGTTTTTCAAGTGCTTCCCCAAAATTAGGGTAAAGCAACTTCTTCATTCCCCATAGATCTGAGCAGAATCGTTTACTATGACCCATAGGGGAGCAAGAGGATCAGCAGAGACTCTGATGTTAATATGCACGTTTCAACTTAAATCTTCAAAACAACTTTAAAAAAAATTATTTTAGAAGTGAGCAAAAGCAAGCATGGCTCGTGGGACTCAGCAGCACAGAACTGGAATGTGAAAGGAAGAGAACCTTGGTTGCATAAGATTTTGGGACTATACCTGAGGTATGCAGCCTCTTTTTCATACAAGGGGTTTCAAAAAAGGTACAAAACATGTGGCATCTCTATATAAGCTCAGAAAACCAGAGAAAAGGTATTTTCTCCTTTTAAAAAAGCTTAAATAGAGATGGCATTCCAGTTAAAAGTGTTGGACTAGTGCTAGAGAAACACCGATTTAAGTTCCCCTGCAGTCAAGGAATTTAGGTGGTAACCCTTATGCCAGTTACTATTTCTCAACATAACCCATTTCAGAGGCTTGTGAGGATAATAATACAGGGTAGGACCATATGCACTACTTTAATACTTTGAAGGAAAGGTGGGATAGGAATGTAGCCGAGGATAATAAATACAGGGTAGGACCATGTGCACTACTTTAAGTCCCCGAAGGAAAGGGGGGATAGGAATGTAGCAGAGGCAGAAAAAAATGAATAAGCAAGCCATATCTGTAAATTCAAGGCCTACCTTGAAAACGTGTGTGTATGTGTGTTGTTTACCTTCAAGTTGTTTCTGACTAATGGCGACCCAAAGGCAAATCTATCACAGGGCTTTTTCTTGGCAATTTTTTTCAGAGGGTGTTTGCCCTTGCCATCCTTTGAGGCTGAGAGACTGTGACTTACCCAAACGTTTTCATGGCCAAGTGAGGTTTTGAACCCTCACAGTCCAACTCTCAAACCACTACACCACACTGAATGGAGCATGCAGGAAGTGAATTCTATATTAACAAAAATGCAGACTGTTGCCGGAAGAGAGTTCTACTGATACAATGGACTTCCAGTCTCTGAGTCTGGAAGGAACACAACTGTAAATATCTCTAGAGAACAAAGATGAAGCTCTGCAAAATACAGGATGCCCTGAAATATATTCAACAGGTTAACCTCTGTTCCTCCCCAAGACCAACTCATTCATTATTTTGTGAAATTTATGTGTTGCCTTTGGGGCTATTTACAAGCAGAAAGTACACAAACCCATCAAAAAAATCACAAAGATGACAAACAAACCAGCCAACTCAGTATCCAAAATATTGCAGTATTCCAAATGTTGAAACACACTGTAATAAAACAATGTAAAATAACAGTAAAGCAAAGAACAAAATGCCTGCCAGAACAGGAAGATCTTAGCCTGATGGATACGAAGACACCAAGTTGATCTTTCCAGGGAAGACACTCTCCAAGTAGGAGACCAATACTGAGAAGGCTTGTTCTCTGATAGCCATCCATCATACCACTGTGGATAGCAGCATCCCAAAAAAGATGGTCCAAACACAATCAAGATAACTGGACAGGAATACAAAGAAGGTGATAAGCCATCTGGGGCACCAATTCTCTGAATCGGGCCCCAGAAATGACTGGCGATCAATCAGAGCAGTATTCAAGCATGACAATGCTCAAAATATTTTGCTATTATACTAGGCGCCAATAGGACAATTCATACTAATTCTGCAATATATTTAAATTGAAATGTATCAAACCTATTCATTTATTGAAAAGACAAATTTTCCAGAGCACAAAGGAAATTAAGAATAAGACTAAATATCAGGGTCATCCTTCCGGGCAGGCTATTTCTGATTTTTAAGTAGCCATCAGAATACCTCTTGCATTGATTACGACACTACGAGCGGCGTGATTTTATTTATTTAATTCTTTAAAAGAGGGGATTATAATTCCAAGTCTACCCTCTAGTGAACAATCTGAGTAAATCACCCAGCGAAAGGGAAGGGAAACATGAAACACAGCACTGTTTGCTGCCTGGGGCTCCCCAAAGTGCAGGAGAAAATGTCACCAAACGGCAAGAACAATATTCTTGCTAATGAGATGCAAATGACTTCAGCAAAAATATTCAGGAGTGTTCATTTAAGACAAAAAGAAAACAAAAGAAAAACTCAAAACCACACATGTATAAGCCATTCATTGCACCATAGGAATCATTCCAGTTTGCTGAAATTCCTATTGCCGATCGTCTTCCCCTTGCTTTTGGCTTTTCAGTAGCAGATGGGAATGACGGAGAGCGCTCGATTAATTAGTTGTCTTTGTTCATGTTATAGGGCTCCCATGCACAGCCTGCTTAAGTAAATCCAGGCTCTAGAAAGGGCAAAGAATTACCAGAAATCTGAATGGCACAGGATGGCTTCCCCATTTTGCAGATAGCTTAATTAGGCAGGGCAGAAATCTTTTTGATATCGGCCCTGACTAAAAACCCAACTTTTATTTCCTGCGTTGGCTTAAGATCAAATAAGAACATTACAGTTCCTTTCCAGAAAGGTGTTTTTGTTTTGTTTTTTTAAAAAATGGACTTAACAGCAAACTTCCTGGGGTGGGTGGGAGGGAGTGGAGAACAGACAGGTGAATTAAATTTCCCTTATTGGGTAGAAGAAGAAACGCAATTTATTAAAGAAGGAATGAAGTGGGATAGGACGTTTCATAAATCCATAAGCCAGCCACCAAAGGAGACCCCTTCCAGATGTGCCCAACCATTGCTTTTTGAGCTGATGTGGGCAACTGGCAAATACGTCCTTCCAATATGCCAGGGTTGGCGCAATATTTGTGCCCACTGGCTACCACTGTTTCTTTCTTTCCTGGAAACTCTCCAAGGACTGCCAACAAATGGCTCGGTGATTGGCACCAATCCAAGGGCCACCACTTTGAGTAGCACTGTATTAAACTATCTCTCCATCATCACTGCTAACCATAGTCAATGTCGGCTAGGGATGATAGGGGTTGTAGTCTGACACAGCTGAATAGGGTACCTCACTGAGGGAAAGCTGATATCAGCTATAAATCTAAAACTTGTGAGTGATATTGAGATTTCCCTTGGTGAGGGGCATATCACAAACTAGAATACCCTGCTGATTGGCTTTCTTGTTCTTCTTGGTAGCTGTTCTTCCTTGGTAAATTAGGACTAGGGGAATCTGTGCATTGATCGGTCCAGGAAAAAAGCACTAGTCAGTAGGGAGGACAAAGTCAAGACAAAGCTGCAGCATCAGCGTGAAAAAGTGAAGGGCTGCAGCTCTTAACTTGCTGAGGATGCAAGACGTGAAGAAGTTCTGCTAAGAGGAATCTTAAATGGTAAGATGCAAGACACAAAGAAGTTCTGCTAAGAGGAATCTTAAATGATAAGTGCCTGTACTGGCCTTTGGGAGGTTGTGACTATGTTCAAATAGCGCAATACTAATTCAAGGATGTACTGACAGTAGAGAGTTAGGATGAGGCACAAGCCTCTTCCAATGGCAGAAATGTCCTCCCAGCTGATCAGGGATCTACTGAAGGAAGAATCAGGTAACTGAGTTGCCCTGCTGGTTGAGAAACACTATCTAGAAGAGACATGAAAAAGTGGTAGTAAATTGATGTAACATGCAGGGACATCACCATCAGGAGACTCTGCGATGAGAACCCATACAGTGCACTGAATGCTATTGCACAGCCCAAAACTAGCCCAAAAAGAGCAACTTCTCTTGTAAAAAAAACTGGGACAGGAAGATAGTCCCTCAGCGCTTATAGAAGGATGAAGAGGAATAGCTTCTGCACAATAGGGATTTATTTATTTTTTTGTTAACCTTTCTAAATTATTCTACCCTTGCTTTCAGCCATATCGCGATATCTTTCTGAAGTGTGAAGTTTGCATACAGATACTTGGGGACTTCACGTCTTCTAGGACCTTCCTATATAAGTTGCTTGAGTGTGGATAACAGAGTGGGGAAACTCACATTTTCTCTGCTGTAAAATACCTGCTGCATCAATAAAAACCTGCTGTAAAATACCCGCTACATCCATAACACTAATGGCTTTGTTTCATCTTGATAACTTTTGTACATGCTTTGGAGGAGGTAACCCTGATCAAGCCACAATCCATCTGAAAGGTAGTGGTGCTGAGTTATGCCAGATCCAAACCTTACAGGAACACAACCACAATGCCAGTGCACCGTTAAACCAGGGGAAGGTTGTCCTAAGTCATTTCCAACCATCTGGAAGCCGTTTGGAAGCAGCACAGCTTCCAGCCAACCTAGCCTTTGGCCAGAGGATTGCCCATCTAATGAGGAAATAGGAAACCACAGTACAATGGATTGCTTTCTTTCAGGAAGTAGTCAAGCAAGAAAGTTTGAAGCACCTTCATCTCACAAAAGTACATTCTATGGATTAATCACCTTGATTCCTAGTTTAGGGGAAATGGTGGGATATAAATAAAGTGATAGATTGAGTTTCTTAAAATAAAGTGTGTAACAACAATACAACTGCACAAGCAAACCAGGTTCCCAATTACCAAACACAGTCTGCCCTCTGCTGCCACCTATGCTGCCATTCATTCACCTTACCACTTTCCTAAAGCATCATTCCAGTCCATGCCAACCCAGAGGGCTTGGGCTTGGGCTTGCCACATTCAAAAAAGGTTAAACATAATTTGGACCTGCAAACCTGGACCAAGGAAGCAGGGATGAATAATTTTAAGACCAATCGACATCTTATGCTTAATGCATGGCCTGCAGCATCTTTGTTATACTTCAGAAAAGATATACACTTTCACTGCACCTCCTGGGGGTGGTATTAGTGTCTGAAAGAGTAGTTATTCCTTTCATCATTTTGCAGACACCCCAGTGCCTGGGTTGGTACAGAACTTAATTCATTAGTTCCCACTGGCACCAATGGGAACGGGGGGGGGGGGGGGGTAACCATGTTTTTGTAGCTATGTGGCAAAAGGAGCATGAGGAGATGTGGCTTCCAACCCCATATGCTGTGATTCCAGCAAGAAGTGAAATAGCAGCAGGTGTAGTTAAAGTAAAAGAAGAAGTACTGTTTGTGTACTCCATACATTAACCATACATAACAAGTTCTCTGACCCTCAGTTCTTATATCTGTGGATAAACCAAGTTTTTAGATGCGGGCAGAACCAAAATTTAGCCAGGCAATGCTCAATGCAATGTTCTTTGAATGTAACATTCAAGACCATTTAAACCAGGGGTGAAAATAGCATGGCTCACAAACTGCCAATTCCTGAAGCCCCCCAAAAATTTTGCCCTCAATAAATATTTGGTAGGAAGAATAAATACAGAATCATGCTTTCAGGTGTACAGTTTTCAGCTAAAACAAAACATCCTCTGTACTTTGTTTTTGTTTCACAAAAGTGGAAGTGGAGTTGTTGGGGTCCATGGGGTGAGAAATAGGGTGAAACTTGGAAGCCTCAGTGGCTGTGCCCCCATTGGCAATAAGGAAAGGAAACTAAGTTATGTCTGAACCATGCCCAAGGCCTTCGGTTTTTCAAACAACGTCCAAATGAGTGTTTCATGTTGGCTGGAAACTGTGTAAACACTTAGAAGTCCTTGATCACCATCCATAATGCATATCATCAACAACTTTGACAATTCAAAGACTTGGAAAATTACACCTGCGAGTACAAGTTAAAAAAATAGGATTATTTTAAATACAGGAAATTCCCTCTCCAGAGATTTATAGCAGCAGCCAGTTTCAAAAGGTGGCAAGGGCTCAAATGCCTCTGACTCAGTGGGGAGTGATCCAAAGCACATAAGGACAGAACTACAGTCAAGACTAAGAGGCTGTAGAAACTGGAGATTCATTCTCAGCCATGAACTAGTATGGTAATTAACTTGGCAGTAATTCAGCAGCATAGATTCTATTACTGCTGCAAATTAATCAAAAACTTATTTCCAGCAAAATGAATTACATCCTGGAACTCCAAAAGGCAAGTGTATTGACCAATTTAATTGCAGCCATCTCCCATCACCCTTCATCTTTAATTCAAAGTCCAACTTTAACAGATTAAAGCAATCTCATCTTGCGCTTGCTAAAAATGGCTGTTTTAATCCTGTTTTAATAGACAGAAATCTCTCCCTCTGTTTAAACGTTCTGCATGATTGTCATAAAACGTAGAATTTCATCAGCGTAACATATGGAACACACATACACTGCTACATGTAGAGAAAACATATGAAGGAGAATTTGTTTCAAAATATGGGCAAAAATGGGGAAATACTTCAACTGATGTTCTATCATAAGGCTGGGCAGTTTGTGGCCCTCTATATGTTGCTGGATTTTCATAAAACAATTCAGATTATCACTCACTTACTGGCTATCCTGGCTAGAATGGATGGGAGATGTAGTCCAAATATATCTGAAGAGAGATGTGCTCTCAAGTCCTCCTCTGTCATATATTTTCATGGAATCAAAGCATTTCTCTGTATCTACTCAGACCGCTTCAACAGCAACAAAATGGTCAGTTATTGCTTTGGGCCAATTAGTGCTTTAATAGGATTGACCAAACTCTCTTTTTACCCTATTCCCTGTGTTTTTCAAAAGGGTCTTTTAATTGTAAAGGTACACCTCAAAGAAGATGTGTTCCTGGGCATTACACCTTTAAAAGAAAATTCCGAACCAAAGGGAAAAATAACATTTATTTCAATGGTAACTGTAGCATTGCTGTGCTTCCTTTTGGTTTATATTTTAAGACACAGAATTGCTTAAAATTTTCAAAGTATCAGTGAATCCAGGGGGAAAAATCCAGGTGTTTCTGGATGAGGGAGAGAAGGCACAGGGGCAGGGAATGTACTAACTGCAGCCAGATCCTTCAGAGTTTTAAGACAACCAAGAAACAAGCAGAATATGTCAACCACTATTTTCTTCCTTAATAGCTGCCACGCATTAAATCTGATCATATGGTTCAAGGCTTCCATTACCTACTGTCATGCAACTGTTGTGCTCCAGAGATGATTTCATGCAGAGCTTCACATGCTCACTGATATGTAGGGCACATGTGTGACTTTGAGAACAATCCTGGAAATGTCACTTCTCCGATGTTCCCGTAAATTCTCTCTCCACAGGACCCCCAATCCCAAATTATTTCAGAAACTCCCCCCCACTTGCAAAAAACAAAAAACAAAACAAAACAAAAAACAATTTATCATGCAGAGTGTGACTGCTCCAGAACAAATACCAGTTGCACGGTTCTTGGATTCCTGCTATAGGCAATTCGCCGCATGAAAACGACTCTGCTGGAACTTAAGTGCTCAAGATATTACAGAATCATAAAAGCCAACCCTCTTTTGTACAAACCTGCCTGATTATTTAGACCAGAAGTTTAATTATATCGCAGATAACTGAAGGAGGGATACTAATGGTGGGCAAGGACAGAGCCAGTATTGAGTATGTCCAGTGAACAGTAAGTTAGTCAACCCTTTTCTCTCTTATTCTGTTCCCCTTTTGTCCTTCCCGCGTCCTCCCCACTAACCAGGCTGCTGAGAAAAGGAAATTCACTCTTCCAAGAGCTTTAAGGATTTGCTGTGGGACATAGCAGATCAAGCCAAAATTTGCCCACCCCAAGTTAGATCACTAGAATCCCTCATTCGAATGCTACCACCTTTTCCATGGCAGAACCCCGTCACTGGAAATCCCTGCCTGGATACACCAACCTGGTGCCTATACTTGTCTTTTCTCTTCCTGGTGAGGGTATTTGTTACTTTCCATATTTTCATCAGAATGCCATTTGGTTCTGCCCTTACTGGAACTGTTCCTGGTAGCAGCCTCCAACGTGGATGTGTCAGACGGAGAGGTGAAACAGCAAGGACCCTTCGACAACCTCTGTTGAAACAGCTTCACTAGCAACCAGATCATTTCCAGGCACAATTCAAAGGGCTGGGTATGATATATAAAGCCCAATATGGCTCAGGTTCAGGTTATCTGGAAGATCTCTCTCTCTATATGAATGTGCCAGAGTCTTAAGATCCTGAGGGTTGGCTGCTTCTTTGTCCCACCATTGTCACAGGCCCATTTGCTGAGGACACCAGCGAGAGCCCTTTCAGCATCTGCTGCCCAGCTGTGAAATTCCTTTCTACAAGTGGCTCAACTTGCCCCCTCTCTAACCTCCTTTTGCTGGGAGGTAAAGATTTTTCTATTCAAACAGGGATTTAGTGATTAATTGGTTGCATGGAATGATTTTTAGTGTGTGTGTGTGTGTGTGCTGTATTTTTAATTTTAGTGCTATGTTTTCAAATTATTTTACACTTTCTAAAAATGTAATGGCACTTTACTATGGCTTGTTTAATTATATTTTAACTTTTTATGATCAAGATTTTAGCTTTTTCTCATTTTAGCCATTTTGTAATCTGCCTTGAGTCCCATGACAGGAGAAAGGCAGAATTATACAGTCAGTCACTCATTCAATTCAGCTTGGACCATTAGCCCTTTGACTCTTCCAGAACCACCTTCTACATAAGCATTGTATCTTGCCAGGTCAGTTCCTGAATTTCATATGCCTCAAAGCTTAAATTATGTCCCTTGTGCTGATGCTACCAGTTTGGGGGGAAACATCCACATAACTGTTGAGTTCTCAACAATTCAAGAATCTTCTTCTTGCGCATTTTAAAAATAAACCAGAACTACCTGGAGATTATTTTCTTATCCACAAATGGATTTTTATAATTCTTTCCCTAAGCACTTAATGCATTAAGTCTTTTGTTAAAATTAAATCCCCCACATAAAAATTATTCTTAAAATAATTTCATGACATTTAAGAGATAGAGTCAATTAGCTGCCAGCCCAAACTTTCATTCACTCACTATGCTGTTGGCTACTCCCCCAGAATACAGTACTTTTCAATGTGATTCTGAAGTAGAAACAACAAGGAGTAGAACTGGTTTAGACACAATGAAAACCATGGTTATCTGAGAACAGCCCCATTCACATTACATAATTACAGTGCTATAATTCCACTTTAACTGTCATGATTCCATCCTAGAATTTTAAATGCCCCTCCTTAAAATGCATATGCCAGGATTCCAGCAGCTGGAACCACTGCAATTAAAATTGGAATGAAAGCACTATAATTGCATAGTGTGAATGGGTCATATGATAGTAAGCATTTGTGAACTTATTTGCTCTCTTCTTCCTCCTGTTTTGTGCTGGCTATGAAAACTTCTACTTTTAAACTTACCACTAGGTTTGCTGCATGGCTAAAACAGATACTAACTTCCTGTGATGTCTGAAGTAGGGGAACTCAGGCTAGTTTAAGCCAGGGGTAAAAAGCATGTATCCCATGGGGAAGAGGTCACTCTTGTTCCTCAAAAGATCTTCTCAGTTTTAGAGAGAATTAAATTCTTGGAAACTTCTGGGAAGTTTGATCCGTCCCTTAAAAGAATGTGCAGCCCCACCTGTGTTCCAGTTTTAAGGAAACTGGAAGTGGATTCTGGTTTAGGGGAGTGATATGGCCCACCATAGGTCTCGGTGGACAGATCTCATCCACTTTGAGAGGCATCGTGGCATTGTGGTGTGAGTGTTGGACAGCAACTCTGGAGACCAGGGTTCAATTCCCCCCTCAGTCGTGAAACCCTCTGGGTGGCCTTGGGTAAGTCATCTGCTCTCAGCCTTAGGGAAAGGCAATAGTAAACCTCCTCTGAACAAATCTTGCAAAAAAACAAAACCATAATAGGTTCACCTTAGGCTCACCATATGTCAGTATGAAGGCATACAACAATAACACAAACTTATCCTTTCTGATGTAAGATAAGTGAAAACAAACCAAGATCCAAGACCACAATTTGATTTTGGCTTGTTATGGTTAAGTATACTTTTTAAAAAATAGGGGTAGGAAACCTGTGGCTTCCCAGGTTCTAGTGAATTACAACTCCCATCACCAGGTTTCGGTGAATTAACCCTCACCATTGGCCAGGATGCTAGGAATTGAAATCCAACTCCATCTGGAGGGCCACAACTTTCTGGAAACCATCTTAGACAAGCCACCGCTTCTTCCAATGTGAATATCACAAGAAACTGGTTACTTTAAAATAGGAAACAGGTGCTTTCAATGTTATTTCCATGATTATCAAAGAAGAGAAAAGTAGCCAGGGGACTTTGGTTTACTGTGGGTCATCCTCATAGGAGGGAATCATGGCTTTCTGTAACATCTAAATCCCACTAAAGCCTCATCCAACAGTTTAGAAGTAAAGCCAAAACTTTCCTTAAAACAATAACAGCATTCTTTTTTTCTGATATGAATTAGGGCTAGAAAAAATGTTTCTAATCTGCATTGTCCTTTTTACAAATTAGTCTGTTCCCTTGCAGCCAAAGGAGAGCATGACTAGTTTTTGGATTGTGAAGAATAGCGTGAAAAACAAACTTCTAATTCTGTTTTAAATCTGACTCACCTGTTGTGAACTGCCCTTTCAGTTTCTGAAAGACAGGATCTTGAGCCGTAGCCTGGGCTCTTCTGGCTAGTGACTCTGAAGCAGCACTGGAAAACATGGTGGAGACATTGGAGACATTCTCTAGGCCAACACCAAAGGTGCTGACCAGTTTCTTGACAAAATTCAGCGTATGTGGTGTGATTTTGGCATCTGAAACTGCACCACTCTTCTCAAAGGCAACAGAATAGCACTTGGCCAGCCCCTGCTGTAGCTGTCGAAGGACCTTATGGGATAAAACACACACACATAAGACAAATGTGGTCTTTGGAAATGAAAGAATAAAATAAGCATACACACTGTATTATAATAAACTGGAGCAGAGATGCAGCTATACCAAAACAACTCAGAGAACTTTGGAGTTACACAGCCAGACATTGGACTTTTCATTTTCTAACCAACAAAGTGGTCACAGACTCCCTCCACAAACAGACAAGCTTGCCAGACTGCTCTTAGCTTGTCAGGAAATAAAAAATGACTTATTTTAGACAATACACTTATGTCTGACACGTATATTATGTCATCTGGTGATAGAACCATTAACCAAGCCTTTGCAAACCATGATAACAGTTTTGTTGTCTGAATGATCAGGAATGGGGAACATGTGTCTCTTCAGATATTGCTGGAGTGAAGCTCCAGTGACCATTACTCAATTTAACCAATAGTGAAGGATTATAGAATTACAGTGTAGTAACATGGGGACGGCCACACACTTCCATTTCTGCAATATAAAAATGTTTAGCTGGGAAGGAAGACTGGAAAACTGGTCCCAAGGGCGTGGAAGAGAAAGAGACTAAGAGTAAGAAAAAAAAGCTTGTAGGCAAGGAGTCAACCCCCCAGCTTACATACTCTGGGACAATATTCTTATAACAAAGGCTCTCCACAAAGGTATCCCATGGTCCATTAAATATGTGTGTGAAGGATATACCAACATGAAATAAACACAAGCTACAACAGGAAATCATGAATGCCTGTCAGGGGATTGGAAAGCAGGCCACTGATGTTGTATTTGGATTTTTAATTTTTAAAGAATTCCCATTAAAAACTGAAAGGTACCTCCTCGTGCCAATTTTCTCTGAACCAGACCATCTGATCGACAATCCCCTCAAGAGAGGAAAGAAGTGTTGGATGCAATTCCCGCTGCATGTGCATAATTCGGCTACAACGCCACATTGGAGCGGTCGCTCGGATGGGCCCAGGATCTGAAGCAGAGTGAGACTGGTTCCCAACAGAACTTGGCTGCTGCTGTCCAGAATCTTACCAGGGTGGTAAGGGAGGGAGAGTATCAAGGAAAAGAGCATTAATTGTACAAAGCATTCCATAACTTGAAAAATAAGCTGCAATTTCATTTTAAGCTAGAAAAGAAACTGCCATCCTGTTACACATTACAGGCACATTATTAACAGAATCGTTTATGTTAATTTGTTTAATGTTTTTGCTACAAATAAGCACTTCTTGTTTCCACTCCAATAAAACTGACAAAGAAAATATTTCATAGAGGACCCAAGCTGGAAAACATAACTAGTTTTATGGTCCTCAACTTCCTCTCTAACAGCCTGATGTTTACCATAAAACCGGTGTGCCATGAACAGCTAAATGCCTTTCCAAAATGAACATTCAAAGTAGCCTTTCCATTCATAAAATCTCATGACATGACTAGGCTTTAAAATCTACATTAACCACAAGGAAGCCGTCATTTCCCCGAAGTACAGTCCATAGAGAATACAGTAATAGCATAATTGGTTTAAACAGAAGGACAATGCAATCCAGTGTGCAAAAGAGAATGGGGCACAGAAACATGTGCCCTATCCCACACCCCAAAAAACCAAGCTGTACTTTTATGTTTAGTCTGTTAAGTCCCAGAACATATAAGTGATTTGATTTTAATCCTACAATGCAAGTGTGATCACAGATTCAAATCCCCTATAAGGAACATTCCGGCAGGCCTTCCCAGAATAATAGCTGTCCTTAGGGAGATGAGTTTTCATCTTGTTTTTATATCACTGATTCCTGTCTTATTGTTTTATCATTTATTGCTTTGCGGTATTTTAATTTTTCTTAGTTTAATTCTGTTTTAAGGGGATGGGAGGGTTGGACTGTGGGATGAGGGAATGTTTTAACTTTGTCTGTTTTAAATGTTGTAACCCACCCTGATTGCCACGCAGAGGGGCAGGCTATAAATAAAATTATTATTATTATTATTATTATTATTATTATTATTATTATGGCATATGCTTTCTCTACCTCTTCACTATAGGAATTAACATAGGAGTGCCACTGAAGTCCTCAATTATCATCCCATTATGGTTGTCCACTGCAATGCAACAATACATAATGCAATCTCACTGTTAAGTATTAAACTGGTATCAGCATCAAAACAACAACACTATGCCTCAACTGAGGTCTAGTTGACTCTATTAAGAGAGCATTAAAGAGTTTTTTAATAACACCTGTAAAACTTGTAGGACTGAAGAAAGAATCTGCCTGCTGGCCAAGTTGGCCAACTCCTAAGACAGGGGTAGGCAACCTTTTTGAGCTGGGGGCCGGGTTGCTGTCCCTCAGACAATTGGGGGGCCAAAGCACCATAAATTAAAAAAAAAATGCATGCACACTCTCTCAGCCCCAGAAAAGCCATGGCAAAACCCCTGTGGAGATTTTGCCAAGAAAACCCCAAGAACAAATAATAACAATAATCAATATCATCATGGCGGGGGGGGCAGCGGGGGGCAGCGGCAGCGGCAGGACTGGCCTGGGGACGGTCCAAAGCCCTCGGGGGGGCGCATCCGGCCCCCGGGCCTTAGGTTGCCTACCCCTGTCCTAAGAGATCAACTCAACTCTTCACCTGTTGACACACTAGCTAGCACTCAGAGGTCAAGCCAACTCAACTCTCCCTGACCTGAGAATGGGCCACCCCAAACATGCTATTGCAAAGTTTCTTGCTTACCACTTTTGTAGCGTTCCCGTTGTTCTATCTTCAGTGTCAAATAAAGAGTTCGAATAGGGAAGTAGACTGCTTGGGGATAGACTCGGCCAACCTATTTTATGATTTAAAAAAAACATTCACAAAACCCAATGAGAACTACTGAAATCCAACAAATCTGCTAAATAATGTACCGGTATTCCTAAATCTGCCGCTGTTGTTGTTGTTAGGTGTATTCAAGATGACTCCGACTTATGATAACCCCATCCCAGAGTTTTCTTGGCAAGATTTATTCAGAAGAGGTTTGCTGAGGTTGAGGAAGCGTGACTTGCCCAAGGTCACCCAGCAGGCTTTCATGGTTAACTGGGGATTCAAACCCTGGTCTCTATTTGAGTCTTAGTCCAACACTCAAATCTCTATACCATGCTGGCTTCGTCCTGAATACACGTGTCAAATCTAACACACACAGAAAGGACTGCAGGCCATTTCCCAGACTTTATTAGGAACGTTGAACACACATCCTAGATGTAGGTATTCTGGGATTTACATAAGTGCACACCCAATCAAATCCAACACGCATAAGGTCAGACTGTGCTCCGATGCCATCAAGACATTTATGCTAAACATCTAGATTGCTTTTAAAATGACTGCTGTCACTATACACTGCCATAAGATCTGATGATATTGGGCAGAATAGAATTTGTTAAAGAAATGAATAAAACATGCATGGATATCATCTCTTTGAAGGCACACAAATGTCAAATCCAACACACGTTGGCCCAGATTGCAGGCCATTTCCCATATTTTATTTGGAATTCTGAATGCACTTTCTAGATGTAGCTGTTTGGAGATTTCTACAAGTGCACACCCTATTTAAAATGTTCTACCACTAACTCATCACATATAGAAGAAGGAGATAAGCATAGAGCAAGCAGGGAGGGAATCAATGCCCTCAATTCCTTCCAACCCCACATATCATGGAGAGGTTGGCTCCAGATAAGGTTATAATCTGATCTGGCATAGAATAACTCTGAAAGGCTGTATTCCCCCTGTACTGTTGTAAGGGGAAGCCAACAAGGATTCTATCATATTACTTTGTAAGCTAAGCATCTGCATAATGAGAGCGCATGCAGAACAGTGAAAGATCTTACTGATGCAGATAAAAGGAGGGAAAGACACAAAAAGACACCATTTAGTTTTAAATAAGACCGCAATTCCCAATGAACCTAGTGCGTCATGTTAGCTGGGCCCATTAGAGCGTAACCTTACTCCACAAAATTGCTAACACTAAGGGTGAAAAATAGCCACTTAATGGAAAGGGATACCATTTTTACCAGCCAGAGGTTTCTTGACTCCTACAGAAACGAAACACACATTAAGGAACCATTTCCCCCCCCCCCCTTTAAATCTATCACTTTCTGTGCTCATTAAATGAAAGGAGTAATGTATCTGATTCTATGAAGAAAGACAGGTGATGAGCTATGGGAATAAGTTTTCCTTATCGTCCTTATTTTTCCCCACCAAAAAAAAAATCACATCTGCACCTCAAAGAGCTAAAATATCACTTAAAAGCTTTGCAACAGATTATTCATAACAGGCCACCTGAAATCTGGGCAAAGTGTACAGTAATTGCATTTACAGCCGTCTCATCAAAGGAATTCTTTTGGTTCTTCTTCTCTCTCACACATTGAAATAAGAGATCTTAGTTACACTGTTTTTTGTAAACCACATTTTAGGCCTTGAAATAAACTAATCTGCAGCTGGCCATGGCTAAATGGTCCCACTTGTTCCAATACAGCACCCTTGACTAATATTCCCTAGATTGCAAGAATAGAATTCCAAGTAACATAACCTGACATTCACCGCTTGATCATGTCCATGCACTCAGCTGGATCATAGGTTGCATGAACCACAGTTGGGAACGCAGTCCACACAGTGCATACAGCAGGTAAACCAGTATTTATAGAGTTGCCTGTCTGATTTTGTTTTCCATTTTATCAGTGTTTAGCTTTCGAAAGTTTACTGCCATTCCTACAACCCATCTGCCTTTGGAAGTAGAACCATGACCACAGTGATGGTCTGCTCATTCAAGCATCATGCCCAAATCACAGCAATACAGACCACAGTTCACAGAGCCACTTCAACTATGCTTCTGATTTTGATTCTTCAAGTACGGCTCACCAATTCAGATGCCAGGACGAAAAAGCCTTTAGTTTCTTTAACCATAATTTAGCACAGCAGTCTTTTAAAGGACCATCAGGTATGCTTCAGCTGTGCTGCACAGCAATTCCCATCATCCCCAACCAGTACATCCAATGCATCTAAGAGTACCATTTCGGGAAATGCTGATTTAGCATGACATATAAATCAGAGCAAAGTGACATTATTTGCCTAGACTACAACTCCCAAGATTGCTCATCCCACATGGCCAGTGCCCATGAGGGCTGAGGGATTCTGGGAGTTCAAAGACGTTACTTTTCCAATATGGTCTTAAATGAGCAATGGGATTACAACATAAAGAAAAGGGCTCTTTAGCACGAGAGTGAACAAACATTGCCTTCAAATTGTCAAATATTTAATCTCCCTTTTGGAAAATTACTTGGACTTTTTCAGTCCCTGCTCTTCAGACTCAGTCATGTATGTTTTCAGTGACTGCAACAAATGAGGAGCAGACCAGGATTCTATTCACTTAGACTTACAATTCAGGAAGAGGAATATTGTGACTGTGGAAAATGAACAGCAGTTGACTCAACTCAACTTTCTATCAAGGTAGAAGCCCTGCAGTTATTGTTGGACTACAATATGCATCAGATCTGACCCATACAGTCAACAGTGAAGGGTGACGGGAACTGTGATCCAACGGCATGTGAAGGGACAAACATTGCCTTTCCATGTCTTACTTTATACCTGCAGCTTGCATTGTTTTGTGTGGTGGCTCTTGACAAAGATTTCTGCAAAAATTACTTCATGTGTGATAGAACTAAAAACTCGATGGCCCTTGCGATCTCTTCAAACTCTATGATTCTATGATCCAATCTTTCAAGGTAAAAATTAAACTATGATTTCTTTGCAAAAATATAACTCCTTTCCAAAATCATGCAAAAATATAACTCCTTTCCAGAATCATGGCATCCTTTGCCCATTTGTCATCACTAAATCCACTCAACACCACATACGAGAATGTGTGCTGCAATCTCTGGAGTATACTGTTTCCAATTTAAGTTCCAAGCAAAAGTTATACCTCTAGAAACAGATGAGAAACAACAACACAGATGTTACCCCTTCATCACAAAACCAACATACCTGACTAATAAGGTTCAAGAGAAGTTTGCCTTCTGACCCAACCAAACAGGTTAACAGCTGTGGAATCCAAGCCAGCCACTGGATCGGTGGGACACCAATACAGTATTTGTCAACAGCATCTGCCAGAGTATTCTTGTCATCATCAAAGCTCAGGAGCCAAAGAACCTAGGAGAAAAAGCGAGAAAAAAACAATTCTGTCACTGCAGCCTTCACATTCACAAACATTCATAGCATTCACAAATGTCATAGAAGTGGTTGTTTCAAGATGCTCTTCATGGGGCATAGCTATGGGGAGGGAGCAAAATGAGGGCACCTGCCTTCCCTCAATAAGCATTCTGCCCTCCAAATGAAATTTTCCTTTAGAACCCACATTTTTAGCATTGTAATTACTTAAAAAACTTCAGCTGAGCATTTAGAAATACAGTTTAGGCATCCAAGGAAAACAGGCAGGCAAACTGACCAAAAGAATGTGAACACAGCAAATAGGAGACTTCTAGGTGTGAACACTTTTCACTGTCTCACTCTCTGCAATGCTAGAAATTTGGGGATAGAAGGAAAATTTCATTTGGTGGGGCAGAATGTCTTTATTTTTATTGGGGCAGCAATGTCTTTATTTTGTTCTCCTCTCGTTATAGCCCTGCCCTCACAGGCAGAAGAAATGTTTTTTTGTGGGCTTTTTCGGGCTGTGTGGCCATGTTCTGAAAGAGTTTCTTTCTGACGTTTCGCCAGCATCTGTGGCTAGCATCTTCAGAGAAAACTGCAGGAAGTGATGATCCCAGTTCTTCAGGGTCCCTCTTGCCTTTGGGTAGTCTCCTGAAACTATGCGCAGATCATGATCTCCAGCAAAGGATGGGAAAGCAGGAGGGACAACCTGCTTCCCTCTTGCTCTCAAGAAGAAATGTTGTCAAAGGAAAAGAGGCAGATCCCTTCCTTTTCCAAATGAACACAATAAGCATTAATATAAGAGAATTGTCGACTACTATTTAACTGTATTGAACTAGGCAATGTCTTCAGGTCTGGGAGTCAAATTCTGCTGGCATCTACCAAGGACACCTGTTACTGAAATCATGATGGCTTAAAAAATGAATCTCTGTTTCTGTCTCTTTTAACATTCAATGAAACCTGCAATAGTTTGCACGCGTTCCTTCCAAAGCCAGCAGCACTGCCGACAGCACTCTTTTCTCCAGAATCAGAACATGAAGGCTGGACACACTTGAAGGTTTCCAGGAACACTATTAGCCTCTGAATTTAGCCAAGCAAGTTACATAAGTCTTGTTTTAATGTTAAGAGACAGAGATGAAAAGAGTCAGCTTTTGGTGCTAGCACAGCATTTCAGAGGTGGTGGGGAGGGGGTTTGGAAGATTTTGGCAGCTGTGTAAATGGACAGGGCATGCACACTCTGCATGGTACCAACCCCTGGACTGTATTTTGCAAAGTGCAATTGTTTTCAGCAGAGGTATGGAACCTGTGCAGTTCACTAAGGCCTGGAGTGCAGCTTTTAATAC